>JAZGQO010000005.1:3750000-5000000 GCA_036850965.1 Patella caerulea
TACACGTAAGTTACATATCACTTTATCAGTCAAAACATTTTCAAAAGCCGACCTTTCTCGTCTTGGGTTGTAATAGATTATATATTTGTGACTAGAATATTACCGAGTGTATTTCAAGATGCCATATTACCGTTGTGTTATTGAGAGTTGTGGAAATCCCAGCAAGGGAAGGGGAAATAATGTACCGGCGTTTCATAAATTTCCCAACAATGAAATCGTACGGAAAAAGGTTTGGAAACAATTCAAATCCTGATTGGCAACCTACAGTCACAACAGTGATATGCAGTGAACATTTTACGAACGATTGCTTAATTACCTATACACACCCGGCGTGAGTATTTATTAACGCCTGACTGATTCCTTAATCCCCCTAATTAAATAAAACAATTGACTACGGAATAATTTGTTTTGTAATACATTTTAATTCAAGATCCATTTTAAAATTTGTTTCATTATGTACGGCCGTTCTGTTTTCTCACGGCAGCGATTTTAATACAATCTACCATCGTGTGCAGTCCAAACGATTCGAGATACATTTTCGTCAGTATTGTGGTTCTAATTTAGAAGGGTAAATATCATTTTTTGTTACGCCGGCCACATCAATTTGTAATAATGAATATCAAATACACTTGATCAAATGTGGAGTTCCTGGTGCCGTTTGGTGAGTGATTAAACTGTCAATTTAATTGTAAAATACTTGTAGACATTATAACCTTATCTTATCACAAACGTGTATCCATCAAAGGATTTATATTTAGATGTTGTTTAAACACCAATCAACAAATAATACGAGGCTACTTTATTACAAAAACATCGGTGAGCAAAGAAAAAGATAATTACCTAATCAACATTCTTAATTACTTTACTGTTAAAATTTAGTCTGATTGATTAATGACAGGTACATGTATTAACGACACTACACTTGCGATACACATAGATAGTTAGGTGATCCTTCTCAATCTGTTAATTCTAACGTATATTGAGATATTTCTTCGTATTTCATTTTTACGGTCTATTTCAGAGTAATAAAGTCAAATTCGCAAGCAGAAATAAAGGCGCCGTACGTCGATAACGGATCGGTCATTTACAAATTGCGTTTCAATCATTTTTGATGTTTATGATACATTTTGCGTGACCACATCTTTTTACTCCTATACTCTTTTACTCGGGGAAATTCGAACCACAATACTCTTCTGACGAAAATATATCTCGAATAGATGGGACTGCACACATAGGAGAGTGTATGACATCGCTGCCCTTTGAAAATGAACGACCGTACATTATGAAACAAATTCTAAATTAGAACGACGACACTCTTCTGACGAAAATGTATCTCGAATCAAATTCTAAATTGGATCTTGAATTAAATTGAATTATAAAACAAATTATTCCGTAGTCAATTGTTTTATTTAATTAGGGGGATTAAGGAATCAGTCAGGCGTTAATGAATACACACGCCGGCTGTATATAGGTAATTAAGGAATAAACATTCCGAATATGCATTCGGTCACTGTGACGTCACTGGCGTCTGAGGGGATTAAGAGTGTTTTCAATAATTGGCAAAGTCGTTTTTACGGGAGGTCTATTTTTACGACTTTGAATGAAGATAGCTGATTTAATTTTAGTGGGATTGATGTGAATTTGCCGTAAAGTGGATAAAATAACCATGGACTGCTCACATAGAGAAGTTTTCAGGGCCATTTTATGTGCACTTTAACGCTCGGCTTACCTTGAGGTACTGATGTAATGAAACTATACACCAAGTTTCTTCACTCTCCCTTCATCAGAACTAAAGTTATTGTGTCCGAAGAATCAACCAATCAAATTGCTTATGTCTAAGCAGACAATTCTCATCTTCAAACTCCATCATGGCATTCACCCATCTATGCCAAGTTTGAACATTCTAGCTAAATTAGAATAAGAGTTATTTATGTGTTCTAAAGTCTTGACCAATCAAATTGCTTATAATATCACTCTGCTTACCTTGAGCAGATAATGTGCAGTATCGAACCACAGGAATCTGACCTTTTATCCGCGTATATATGCATACACCATACTGAACTAGACATACATATAATAAAACAAGCCAACAGTGAGGCTGATGTCTCCCCCCCCCCCCCCCCGAAATCTCAAAATAAATAGATGACACATATTAATCGCACATTTATTTTTTTCAAAAGTGTCGAGCAAGCAAACTGTACACGAAGTGCCATCACTTACTATCAGATAAAATGAAGATTATCTTGTCCCAAAGCATCGACCAATGGAAGTGATTAGCCCTACTTAGCTTCCGCTCGAAATGTTATAATCATTGAACTCAGTAAAGTTTATAAACAAACATTCTACCTCAAATAGAAGCAGAGTTGTTGACCAATCTTGACCAATCAAATTGTTTATCAATTCTTAGCCTAAGCAGAAAATTCTTAGGTTATGATATAATGAACCCATATTCTGAGTTTCATCGCTCTCACTTCATTATAAGCAAAGTTATTGTGCCCCAAAGCATCAGCCAATCAGATTGCTTATCTCTGCTCACTCTAAGCAGAAAATGTTCATCATCGAACTTCATCAAGGCATTCACCTATTGAACGCCTACACCAAGTTTGAACATTCTAGCTCAGTAAGAAAGAGAGTCATTGTGTCCCAAAGTATCAACCAATCAAATTGCTTATTTCTGCCTACCCCATGCAGAAAATGCTCATCTTTGAACTCCATCAAGGCATTGACCTAATAAGCACATAAACCAAGTTTGAACATTTTAACTCAATAAGAAGGAGAATTATTGTGTTCCAAGGTCTCGGCCAATCAAATTGCTTATCGCTCTGCTTACCCAGAGCAGAAAATGCTCATTATCAAACTTAATCAAGGTATCGCTGTAATAAAACTATACACCAAGTTTCATCACTCTCATTTAATTAGAACTAAAGTTATCGTGTCCCAAAGCATCAACCAATCAAATTGCTTATCTCTGCTTACCCTTAGCAGAAAATGCTCATCTTCTAACTCCATCAAGGCATTGACCTAATAAGCATATACACCAAGTTTGAACATTTTAACTCAATAAGGAGAGTTATTGTGTTCCAAAGTCTTGACCAATCAAATTGCTTATCGCTCTGCTTACCCTGAGCAGAAAATGCTCATTATCGAACTTAGTCAAGGTATCGCTGTAATAAAACTATACACCAAGTTTCATCACACTCATTTAATTAGAACTAAAGTTATCGTATCCCAAAGCATCAACCAATCAAATTGCTTATCTGTGCTTACCCTAAGCGGAAAATGCTCATCTTCGAACTCCATCAAGGCATTGGCCTAATACATACACCAAGTTTGAACATTCTAGCTCAATTAGGAAGAGAGTTATTGTGTCCCAAAAAGTGTGACGGACGGACAGACAGATGGACAGACAGACGGACGGACAGACATACGAACCCATTTTAATAGTCCCCCAACTTTCTTCGAAAGGCGGGGGACAAAAAGAACAGGAATGCAATGCCTGTTGAAGCCTCGATTTTACCTGCTCTCGCTTCGGCACGTTTTTATACGCCCACATTTTCATGTGGACGTATTATGTCGTCGCCCCTGTTCGTCCGGACGTCCGTCCGTCCACAATTTGTTTGTGGACTCTCTACAGGTCACAATTCTTATCTGATTTTGACGAAACTTGAAATATAGGTTTATCCCCATAAGATCTCGGTTCCTTTCGATATTGGCATGTATCGGATTGGAACTTCATGGATTATGGCCCCTGATTGTATGAAATATCATGTTTTTAGCTTGTGGACCCTATAGAGGTCACAATTTTGAACTGATTGTGATGAAACTTGACATGCATGTTTATAACCCCAAAATCTTGGTTCCTTTCGATATTTGCGGCCATCGGATCGTAACTTCCTGAATTATGGCCCCTGATTGTACGAAAAATCACCCTTTTTAGCTTGTGGTTTCCACTGGAGGTCAAAATTATTATCTGATTTAAAAAAACGTTTGATTATATCACCGTTACATGGTAATGAAGATTGAGGTTAAATTCGTGGAAATCGGACGAAAATTGACAGACAAAATGGCAGCCTTTTGTACGCGATTAGTGTGAAAATACGTTATATTAAAGTTGTGGACCCTATAGAGGTCACAATTTTGAACCGATTTTGATGAAACTTGACATGTATGTTTATAACCCAAAGATCTTGGTTCCTTTCAATATTTGCACCCATCGGATCGTAACTTCCTGAATTATGGCCCCTGATTGTCCGAAAAATTGCCCTTTTTAGCTTGTGGTCCCTCTGGAGGTCAAAATTATTATCCGATTTAAAAAACCGTTTGATTATATCACCGTTACATGGTAATGAAGGCTCTGTTCGAATTTTGTGAAAATCAAACCAAAATTGACAGACAAAATGGCCGCCGTTTGTACGCGAATAGTGTGAAAATATGTTATATCAAGGTTGTGGACCCTATAGAGGTCACAATTTTGAACCGATTTTGATGAAACTTGACATGCATGTTTATAACCCGAAGATCTTGGTTCCTTTCGATATTTGCGCTCATTGATTCGTAACTTCCTGAATTATGGCCCCTGATTGTATGAAAAATCACCCTTTTTAGCTTGTGGTCCCACTGGAGGTCAAAATTATTATCCGATTTAAAAAAAAACCTTTGATTATATCACCGTTACATGGTAATGAAGATTGAGGTAAAATTTTGTGAAAATCGGACCAAAATTGACGGACAAAATGCCCGTCGTTTGTACGCGAGTAGTGTGAAAATACGTTATATTAAGGTTGTGGACCCTATAGAGGTCACAATTTTGAACCGATTTTGATGAAACTTGACATGCATGTTTATAACCCAAAGATCTCGGTTCCTTTCGATATTTGTGCATATCGGATTGTAACTTCCTGAATTATGGCCCCTGATTGTACGAAAAATGACCTTTTTTTTAGCTTTTGGCCCCTCTGGGGTCAGAATTATTATCCCATTTAAAAAAACGTTTGATTATATCAATATATATTGAAATTGAGGTCGAATTTCGTGAAAATCAGACCAAATTTGACAGCTGTTCTTGTCAGGCCATCCATCCTTCACCACTAACAAGGGGAAACCACGCCAGAAAATCTAGATGAACTTTGTCACCCAATGCAGGGATCAAACACCTAACCTCAAGGCTACCGAGCCAGCATCTTACCCACTTAGCATCATGATCCCCACTCGAATTTGAAGCCAACTGAAATGCACCTTTATAACCCAAAGATCTTAATTCATTTCGATATTTGCACATAGGAAAAATCACTTTCGGTATTGCTTGTTCTCTATCTATCTCTCGAAAATGTGGGCGTATCCTGCCTGGCAGTGCCAGCCTATCTTTGTTCCTCAATTCGTAATGTCAGGCAATCTACCTCTGCCAATTCACTCAGATGTGATTATTCTTCAATCTAGACGTTTTGACTTGCACAAATACTCCCCACAAAACGATATCATAGCCATTTTTAGTTACTCTAAGTAACGTAAATGTTTCGGCTCTGCTCTCCACTACGTTACTACTCTCCCTTATAAACAACTAGTATGAAAATAAGGCTTTTCCCTCATCTCCGTTCTAAGACTATTTTGGAATCCTTACTGTCTAATTTTCACCGTGACACTGCTTTAGTCGCCAAAAGGAATCAGTTCTTGTCACATCCGACAAAAATTTATAAAAATCCAACGCTATTTTCATCTAGAATTATGCGATACAAATAGATAAACAACTTTCATTTGAATGCAGCCGCCATTTTCAATCTACTGCTCAGCCACTATTCCAAATTTCAGAATGGAATTTTACCGTAAACGAAAATTCGTGCTGTACACAGTCACTAAAGTTTTTTTTATTCAACATGCGTGATTAATTATTACACAAAATCAATAAAACAGAACAACGCATTATATTGACCTTCATAAAATATCTTAAATAGTCTATGTGTTATTCCATGTACAGCGAGAATTTTCGTTTACGGTAAAATTCCATTCCGAAATTTGGAATAGTGGCTGAGCAGTAGATTGAAAAATGGCGGCTGCATTTAAATGAAAGTTGTTTATCTATTTGTATCGCATAATTCTACATGAAAATAGTGTTGGATTTTTATACGCCCACATTGAAATGTGGTCGTATATTGTCGTCGCCCCCGCCCGTCCGTCCGGCGTCCACAATTGCTTGTGGACGCTCTAGAGGCTAAAGGTAATATCCAATTGACTTTAAATTTATACAGTGTTTAAGGTCATGAGACGAAGAAGCCTATTGTTTTTCAGTGATTTCCGATAATAACTACCAGAGTTATGGTCTTGATCACTTCAAAAAATCTTGTGGACGCTCTAGAGGCCAAAGTTAATATCCGATTGGGTTTAAATTTATACACAGTGTTTAAGGTCATCAGACGAAGAATCCTATTGATTTTCAGCGATTTCCGATAATTAGTGCCAGAGTTATGGCCCTTGATCACTTCAGAAAATCTTGTGGACGCTCTAAAAGCCAAAGTTAATATTTGAACCATTTGATGTGGTCTTTAAGGTCATAAGATGAAGAAGCCTATTGATTTTCAGTGATTTCCGATAATTATTGCCAGAGTTATGGCCCTTGATCACATCCAAAAATCCTGTGGACGCTCTAGGGGCCAAAGTTAATATCCGATTGACTTTAAATTTACACACACTGTTTAGGGTCAAATAATTACTTCCAGAGTTACGTCCTTTGATCACTTCAAAAAACCTTGTGACGCTATAGATGCCAAACTTATCATCCGATTGACTTCAGATTGATACACAGAGTTTAAGGTGTTGAAACGGACAAGTGTTTTGATTTTCAATGAATTTTGATAACCGAACAGCTAAATCCATTATGTTAAATGTTTCCTCTACTAATTGTTAGCGTGGGGCAAAACTTTTTTAAAAAGCAAACAAATTTTAAGGATTTCCAGATAATTACATAATGAGTTGTTACTCTTAATCAGATTTTAGTGTATTACAAATGTTTCATTACCAAAAAAAGTAAAAATATGCGACAACCCTTGTTGACTGCCCGGACGATTTAGCTGCTGTGGGTGTATGTTTCGTTGCCTGGCAACTGAACCGGTGCCGGTGCCCCATATAAAATAACAATAAATAAATATGACATAGTTAATTTATCGTTCAACCCGTAAAGAAATTACACACAACCAACAACAAAGAAATCTATTCAACTTTGTACTGTAATGGGGACATCAGTGAGGTGGTCAATTTAATATGTAGTGATCAATAGCTATAGTCTGTCTTGTCCGTAGGTTTTTCATGCAGATTTTGTTCTCCTGTACGCGCTATTTAGTGTTTCTCACACTATACTATTCAAACAGCTCCTCCGGGCATAGCTTGTTCTTGTAAACACAGGAATAAGACGAAATAAATGTCCATAGATCAATTATTTAATCTGGCTATAAACTATCTTAACATATTAGCCACAGTAAACAACATCGAGAAGAATTCTACAATGGACTTAACATGTCTACAAATCCTCATGGTAATGGCATATCTTTAAAATCTGAGGAATCTCATGAAAATAAACTAGAATTCAAATGAACAGATTGTTACTTAACGGATAATGAAATACGGGAATTATTGTCGTTTGTGAATATAAACCGACATGTATTTGCGAAGAATTTAAAAGAATTGGGTAAAGCAAGGGGCTACAAACACATCATATATACTATGGACAATTGTGTACGCTCACAATTTTACCCACAATTGGTCGAACTTCGAACGGAAACCTCGCGGCAAATAAAAAAATGCTTGACAACAATATTTGCGTTGGAGGTCACCGGTCATTATGGTTAAGAAAAAGTCCCGAGAATGGAGATTCACAGTTGATTACAGAAAATTAAATAAAATTACAAAACCAAATTATTTTCCTATAATACGCTATGAGGACGTCATAGATTTCGTTGGGGAAGCACAGGCAAAAATATTTTCGGTATTAGACTGCGCGAGTCGATTTTGGCAATTGGAAATGGATGGAAGTACAACTGGAACTGGAATGGTATGTTTAACGTCCGCTTCCACTAATGTGATATCGCAGACTAATGGAAGTACAAGACTCAAGGCAGCATTTATTATCAAGATGGCGTGTGTGAGTGGAAGCGAATGTCATTTGGATTAAGTAACGCCCCAATGATCTCTCAAATGGTCATGACTGACATATTATTCGACATAAAATGGCAGCACGCTCTTGTCTACGTCGACGATATTATATTCATCATCTTAAAAATGTTTTCCAAAAATTGAGCAACGCGGTTGTGACACTAAAGTGTAATAAATGTAAATTTGCAGCACAAAGTACTTCGGGGTAAAGATTCAATTTTGGTTAATCAAGAGAAAATCGAAGCTGTACAAACTATCCCTGTACGAAAAAAAAACAGCCTGGTTTTTGTAACTATTACAGAAGGTTCATTTTTAATTGGGGGGGGGGGGGGTCGATGGCCGAATGGTTAGCATGTGCGTGCTGTATCATAAAGCCTGTGATTGAGCCATTGTACATATGTGACTACAAGGTACAATGCGGTTGGATGGCTGAATGGTTAGCATGTGAGCGCTGTATCATAAAGTCTGTGATTGAGTCAACTGGCATGGTTTCGAATCCCAGGTCGTACGTGACAAGGAGTAGGATCGCCTGTCCAACCTCGTGGGTTTTCTCCGTGTCCTCCGACTGCTAAAGACCCCTACTCGGAAGCGAATTATTGAAATAAAATTAAACCATGTGTTAGTCCCAAAATGACCTAGTTTGTGCTGAGTGGGCGTTAAACCCCATTTCTCTCTCTCATTTTTAATTATTAACATATCGCACGACCTTTGAATGATTTACTACGAAAAGACATAAAATTTGAATGGGTGGATAAAGGCCAAAATGCTTTTGAAACTTTAAAAAAGACGCTAGTGTCGCCACCTATCTTAGCTTTTCCGGATATGTCCAAACCGTGTATATTGACAACCGTCGCTTTCGGTTTCGCGTTTGGTTACATTCTTTCTCAAATTGACAAAGATGGACGCGGGACCGTTATTCATTACGGCGGTAGGTCTTTACATCCCTTTGAAAAAATGGACTGTTACCGAACAAGAATGCTTCGCCGTTTTGGTGAGGAATCAAAACAATTACAGTATACTTGGTTTCTTTGCCTTTTCAAGTCATAACTGACTACAAAGCCTTAACATGACTCAAACATACAAAGCACACATCAAATAGACTAAGTGGGCAATCCAAATTCAGATTACCAATACGAAATTGTGCATAGACCCGGAAAGAAAAAAAATCAAAACGCAGACGCTCTGTCGCGAAAAGAATTTAACCAGAAAAACCTATACTATTCGAAAAAAGTAGGGGATATTTGATTTTGGGGGCATAATACTAAAATATGCAAATGACTACGAAAAAGGTCACTATAGAGCCTAACAGAAGAAACATTTCCAGTTACATGTGACGCCCAAACGCACCAATAGCTACCGCATGGAATGCAGGTGATGCTTGGGATCATCATGGGGGTCCAACCCAAGATTTGCACGACTCTGACTTTGAATGTTACAGTCATTGTGGCATTGAATTCCAGGGTGGAAACATCAGTTTAATTGTTTTAGTGACCAGAAAACAAATTTTGATATGCGTCGGCTTACCCAAAATGCAAGGTTACATGCCCTTGGCATGCTACAGATCGGCACAACACAGGCGGTTGTGGCGCGGATGATGAATGTTTCCCAGTCTGTCGTAAGCAGGCTATGGTCCAGATACCGTGATACACAATCTGTACAGGACAGACCACGCTCAGGTCGACCAAGGGCGACAACTCAAGCCCAGGATCGATTTATCCGTACCTTGGCCTTGAGAAATCGTGTCATCACAGCAAATCAGATCAGCGCTCGTCTTCAAACAGACACTGGTGTGAGAGTGAGTGGCCAGATGATTCGGAATCGACTGCATAGGGGTCACCTTCGCGCCCGACGTCCTCGCGTGATCCCTTGTTTGAGAGATCATCACATTCAGGCAAGACGTCGTTGTTGTAGGGATCGTAAACACTGGGATAATCGACGCTGGAGCAATGTGATGTTTTCAGACGAGTCAAGGTTCACTGTTGATTTTTTGAACAGATGTAGGAGGGTGTGGCGTCGTCGAAACGAGCGTTTCCAAGACGTTAACGTCATCAGACATGATCGATTTGGGGGTGGTTATGTTATGGTGTGGGGAGGCATCACTGTTGCTGGAAGAACGGCTTTACATGTTGTTGCAGGTCGTGTTACAGGCCAGTACTACCGGGACAACATCTTGGCAGTCCATGTTGTTCCGTTCGCACGACGTCATGGCCGCAGTTTCATCTTCCAGGATGACAATGCAAGATGTCACAGGGCCAGGATCGTTACAGGTTACCTCCAACAACAGAACATCACCACATTACCTTGGCCAGCACTGAGTCCCGACCTCTCCCCCATCGAGCATGTCTGGGACATGCTTGGACAGAGGTTACGTCAACGTCAACAACGTCCTGCCAATGTCCAAGAACTTGCTGCTGCGTTGCAACAGGAATGGGACAATCTGGACCAAAATGACCTTAGATGTCTCATTAGGAGTATGCCATGTCGGCGGATCAATGCTTGTTTGGCAAACAGAGGAGGATTTACCCGTTACTGACTTTGTTGTGATGCTGTGGTAACTTTGCTGTTTGACCCCGGGTATCATTTTACCCCTATAACGGTCAGTCTGTGCCTTACTTAGTCTAACGATCATTTGGAATAAATCGATGAATGTGAACTTCATTTCATTTTGTCATTTGTTTCTTCGTCAATTTCATTAGGTGACTTTAATAACACTTAAAAATCAAATATCCCCTACTTTTTTTGAATAGTATATCAATGAAAGCATTGATGATATACCTTCAATCAATAATTAAGAAATACCGGTTATGTCAAAGGACGATTGCGTAGAAGTTGAATTCACATACGTGCAGGACAAGTCCGAATCCACCGCGGAAATCAACAGTATTACCATAACAAAATTGGCGGGTTCTGACATCGTCAAAGCAATGTTCTGATTTTAAAATATATGTTTTAATATTTGGAGGATGGGTATATCACAGAAACATATAACGAAAAGTTAGTAAGAACCATTGTTTGTAGGTCTTTTGATACAAAGCGTACCACGTACAAACAAATTGCAGTTCCGCGGATACTAAGAGATGACTTGCTTAAATCGTATCATAATTCTTTAGCTGGGGGTTGCCACAAAGGTAAAGAAGCATCCCGGAATAAGACTCTAACATCTGCCTTTAACTGATGTAATTCAACCTTTTAAGTATTATATCACAAGTGCTATATATGTCTTTTGTTATGGTTAATGCGTCATGCATATTTTATAATATTGCCAGATATTCTATTTCAGTATGTTTATTGTGTATAAACGACGCTCTGTCCACCTAAATAAAATGTTAATCTGTTAGCTATTCATATATCCACCTATAATCATTTCAGCCACAACATCAAATATAGTCATTTCAGCCACATAACTTTTATATAAAGATCAAATGTTACAAATAGTATATTTTTATTTCATTAGCGACATCCGGTTGTTTTGGTGGTGTACATGAACACGTGATTCAACGAATCGGGTAATCCCGGGGAATATAGTTTACTGTAATATATTCATACAGTCAAAATCTCGGTGAATAGGAAATTCCCGGGGAATATTAGATTGGGCAGAATGCCCGATTATTTCGTCCATCCAACCCCCCACGTTCATGTAGTTTCGATCCCTGGTGTGAGCGTATGTGACATGGAGATAGGGGCGTCTTCTCAACCTCGTGGGTTTCCTCCGGGCACTCCGGTTTCCTCCCACTGTTAAAGACCCCTACGCGCAAGCGAATTATTGAAATAAAATTGAAACCATATGTTAGTCTCAAAATGACCTAGTTTGTGTCGAGTGGACGTTAAACCCCATTTCTCTCTCTCTCTCCCACTGAATGATTTCACTTGAATAAAAACATTATCACATAGTTTGATAGTATATACAATATGGTGTGTGAATACAAAGACTGAATTTGGTTTGTTAAATGAAAATGTTTTGTAAATCTGAACGATAATTGTTTATTAATTTATTTATTTATATTTTATGTTAATGATTAACACATCCTCCCTCTGTAGTCCTTTAACCTAATAATTTATCAGATTTAAGGTATAATCTATATATAGGTAGATTTTATGTCCCATTTCTCTCTCTCTCTCTCTCTCTACAATGCTGTAAACCATGGACCTTATATTGTGTTATAAGGTCCATGTGTAAACGAACCGGTTGGCTAGTATTTCATCTACAGTAAACGGACAAGTTGGTTTGTATTTTACCCATTGTATTAGCTAACATTATTATATCCAGTCCTGGAAACACACTGACCAGACTAAAATATCCAGCATCTAAATGGTCATATCAAATTATTTTTATAATACTGTATCAAGAATGCATATATTATTTATGTGCACTGAAAAAAGAGAAAGGGCCGGGTGCACTCAGTAACCTTAGACTGGTTCAAGTTGAAATGGGAAGATACAGTAAATCCTTTATTCCTCAAAATGAGAGATTATATGTTAATATTTCTTATTGTATTGTCCATTTTATGACACTTTGAGACAACAATATCTCTCACCATTCATCAAACCTCAACCTCATATAACTGATTTAATTCAACTTAATATATTACTGAATAATATAGAATGTATAGAAAATGTTGGAAGTTTTGTAATAAATGCCTTTAAGAAAAGATGGATATAAATATATCTTTGTTAAGTGATATGTGATATTAAATATTGATGATCATAGTAATATGTACCATTCGTCTTGAACGTATTATTTTCAAAGATATGTATGATATGATCTTGTTATGTATCACAATATGAAATGTTTGTTGTAGTTTCCATACTCATGCTTGTACATGCAGTTGAGAATAAAACTATTATTATTATTAATGTATGAATTAAATTTGGTTTATACGATTTAAGTTACCTTGCCTTGATCACTCAAACACACGTTAAACCTTTCATTCCTCTAGACACTCTTAACATTTAACAACCTGCACGTCAGTTCTATTTATATCTGGGAAAACCAGGCTATTATATATAGATGTTACTATTTATAGTACGGGCATACCCGATTTCTATATTTAACCAATTGACTGGTTAGAAAGGAAATGTTTATATTTATAATGTCTTGTGTTATTTGTGGTTTCCGTCTCTTATTTTTATTTTATCTCCTACTTCAGATATTTTAACCTCTAGATGTCTTATAAAGAAAGAAAAGTTCCAATTGACCCAGATATTACCATGTTATTCTTTGTGAGAGAGACTAATCTAACCAAGACTATAACACTACCCCTTGGAACACTCGGAAAATCTCGACAGATTCCGTAAACTACATCTAGTCTCGGATGTATGACAGTAAGTGATATGTACCTCCGCCCATACATTTGCGATGCGGCTACCGGTTTACTTTAACAGGAAAACTTGGTGCTATTACACAAATTGGGAACCTATTCGGCTAGCAACCTATTCGACCGATCGAGCAGCAACCTGTTCGTTGGAAACCTATTTAGAATAAAGACAACAGTCGAATTAACTCATCTATTTATCAACCAATAAAATCCAATATTATGTCAATCAAATGAAAGTAGAATATAGAAGTGTAATTTCGTCATTATCTTACAGCTGGATCGGTAAACGTTTTTTACCATCCACCGGAGCCTGGTCTAATGATGTCATACTGTATGTGGATTGTGGGTTAGGACAAGGGTTAGGCTTGGCCCAGGGTTAGGGTTAGGGCTAGCCCTGTCTACATCTCGAGACTGTGACGAAATCTGCAGGCCACAGCCCTTATCCTAACCCTTATCCTAACCCACAATCCACATATGACGTCATAAGACCAGGCTCCGGTGGATGGTAAAAAATGTTTACAGCTGGATCGGTCGAGTAGGTCGCTAGCCAAATAGGTCGCCAATTTGTGTTCGGCATGGGCGCAGCCATGTTTCATCCGGGACCTTTAAAGTAGTTCAAATATGGCGGAATTCGTCATACAGCCGAGGTTAGATGTACATATAGGTTCCGTTGGTTACGGAATCTGTCGATGTTTGCCGAGTGCCCCTTGGAAAGCTCTTCTGCATTAGAAACCATAATTTGTTATTGTTTCACTCGACAAAGCGAGGTTTGCCGAGAGGTTGTTAATTAAGCTATAACTCTAGTTTCACTTTCATTTTGTTGTATCTGCATCAGTGAATAATTCCATTAAATCCATTAAAACTAAAGAGCTATTGCCTTCTATAAAATTGTAAAAGACACCGCTCAAGGTGTCAATGCTCCAAAAAGCTGCTAAATTGTCCGAGTTGTCAGATATACCTAGAAAGTGTACTATGTGTAGAAAGAAAGTGTATTATTAATATTAGAAGTCAATGCATATGTAGCATATCTACATTATATCTCTTTACAAAATTGAATTAAAATATGTAAATAAAATATTCTTTACTGTTTAGTTGTATAGAAATTACATATTACTTACCCTACTGAACTGTAGAATCTTTTTAATTCAACTTCAACAATGTAATGGAGACGTTACTGTTTCATTTACTTCCTTGTTTTAATTCTCGGTTATAAAGGACTTAGACTGTCGTCTGTCAGTAGCTATCGTTTCAAAAAATTTCTATAAAATGGGTTTAGTTGTAAAGTCACACATTAGTAAAATGTGAATTTATATGGATAAAAAGCCGCCTTCCCGCTTCTAGAATGTCCCAGTTTTTATAAACGAGCCGTCGCAAGTTTCTGTTCGCGCCATGAAGTTTATCAACCACTACTTACACCTGATGCATATCATTAAAACAAACAACCAATCAAAAACACTCTAGAGCCAATTTGACCTCAAGTTCACAGGTCAAAAGGTGAGTCGAGTTAGCGTGTTTGAGGCACTTACATCGTCTTAAAGTAAACACGCTAGCAGACGTTAAACACCAAGTAGTAGTAGTAGCGTGTTTACTTTAAGACGATGTATGTGCCTTATCCACCTCGTAGACAAAGATTGTGGAAAGCTGATTAAATTTACAGATACCAGTTGGAATAAGGTTGTTTTAAGTTTTAAAGAATGGTCAAATCTTGATGGAAACGAGCTAAAAGTGTGCCAACAATATAAAGATGTATTTGATGGTAAGTTTATCAACTAAATCAAACTAAAATTGAAAGTAGAGTCGCCATTTTATTTTTCAGCGAAACACAAAATGATAGGCGAATTAAATTTTATAGACACCTGTACTCATCACAAATGACCCGGACTGTACAACGCAACGAGAGCTTACGTATATAATATTTCTTGTTTGTTGTCATTGCTGTGTGCAAGTTACGATAAATAATAATAATGTTTGTTGACGTTCACATTGTAGGCCTATAGTCTCGTTATATAGTTCATATAGGTTTGTTTTAAAATCGATAGCATTCACGCTAGCCTTTGGTTATATTTTATTAACCCCAGATTGTCTTAAGTGTCTTTTCACAAATCAAGTGCAAACAGGTGGCAGTGTCTTATTGTTTTTCATAAAAGAAAAGTAATTTTTATTATGGATATTTGTTGCCACCTAAATTCTTCTCTCAGGTTCTAATTTGCTTATTTTGTTTATGTGTGCAATAAAATTAGGAGTCAGTATGTTTGTATTTATAGGGAATAAAGATGATGCACTATGTGACTATGGATTTATGGCTAGCATTCCAAGTGTTATTCGAGATTCACAGACAGAACAAAGATTAAACGAGCTACTAAAAGAGTTGCATTAGGCTACAGTCTGGTGAGAAGCAAACGAGTGATGAGAGTCAATCCACCTCTAGACAAGGTTTGCGATCAGCCTCCACTAAATCATCAACCACCCAAGCTGTCCACCTGCGAGGACATGTCTTTCCTCCTGTGCATTATCTGCAAAAAAGTACCTTTGTTCTGCAGGTGTCAGAATAAGACTGTCCCTGATAAGCTGGTTTTTAATTAGCAGAAATTAAAGATGGGGGTAAGTTTTTATTGTTTGTTCAACTGTTGTGATTTAATATTGTCCCCCCCACCCTCCTTTCCTGGCTATGCCCAGTGTTACCTTGTGGAATAGGCCCATCGACCCTCCTCAGCGTGTCGTAAAAGGCGTTTATTGGGGAGAGTGGTCGGGTGGCCGATAGGTGTTATCTATCAGTCTGTCATCAATAGTCGAGGGTATGAGTCTCATTCTCTGCGATCTCAGTGAAAACGTGTGGGAGTAGCCTATCCGAACACGCAGGGCTATGTACATGTATCTACCAGGTCTGCCAAAAGTTGTCTAGTTCATTGTTAAAAGTAGGCTGCTCCATACAAAGCCTATTATACACATAAAAACTGTTGCATAAAGAATTTTATGGGGTTTTTTATTTATGCATATGTAACCAGAAAACGAATATGCATTCTACTTCTAGTTGGTTTATGATATCCATGATATTTACAATTTTCCATATCTTTTTAGGGCGACTTAGAGAAGCAGTAATTAAGAAAGAAGATGAAACCATTCTTTGGCACATCAGAGATAAAGACTGTGTTGCTGTTGAAGTTAGGTACCATCTACGATGCTACAAGGATTATGTTCGATTCCCAACCAAAAAAACCACAGTTCATATGTACATACTTTTCCATTTTTTGATTTTAGTATTTTGTTTAACTGTTTGTTTTACCTGTATTTTACATACTAACTACATGTATAATATTCAACTACTTTATGTCCAGATTTAATTGAATTATTATTTTAACAAAACAAAGGGTTTTCTGTATTTTAAACTAGTTTGGAAATGTTGTTTTTGATTATAATACACAGGCATGATTCATATCTTTAAAAGATAACCAAACAATATATCGAAAGATAAATAAATGTGTAAATACTTTTCCATTTGTTGATTTTAGTACTTTGTTTAACTGTTTTTATATTTTTTTATATTTTATATTTTAACTATTTAAGCATTAATTATTGCACAACTGTTACAGCAACATTTAAAAAAATTATTGATATAACAGTTATTAAAAATGAAAAAAATGTTTTCTGTATTTTAAAAAAATATTGATATTGAAATGTTGTTGTAAATTGCAATACAAAGGCCTAATTTATATCTATTTAAACCTTTAATACTAGTCATTACATAAAAGATTAATGTTTTAAATTTGTTTTCATTCTTTGTTTGGTGATAAGGTGGGTTGCCAAGGAGAAATTTAGTCTTTGTTCAATATTTATAGGTCATTTATGATACGAGTTATCTCCCCTTATACCTTTTTACCTGGGATCCCTCTTTGAAATATCACGTTTATGTATTGTTTTTTTGGTTGAAATCAAATATGTCTATGCAATTATCAAATTTATGTATAATTTCTGATAATAAATTAAATTCAATATCAATACAATGACGCTGTATTTTCATAAATAGACAAAAACATGCTACGATATGCAACATTACTGCTTTGTGGGCGCTTATAATTGGTCCTGTGCATATACAAATTGAGATATTTCCATAATTTTTTTTTTCAAATGTTGCTGTGCATTTGGGCAGTACACACGAAAAAAATTATTCACCTGCAGTAATTTTATCATCCAAAATCACGACGTCAAAGTCATGTTAGACAAGCATGATAAAGTGACCGAGACCCTGGGTAAATGGGTAATATTTTAAGAACTGGCAATATCTGAAGGTGGGAATATCGATTTTCCATCACTAGAAACCTTGTATTATAAGAAAATGGCAACATTTTTTAGACCCAGGGGGGGGTGCAACAAAAATCGATTTTTAAGCACATTTTCCCTATACAGATGACAGTCTAACTGGTTTGAGTGGATTCATATCGTAGCCCTCATAATATGGGAAAGGGGCGGAACATATCATTTTCCCACAGGATATGAATACTAATGTATTACGTGGAAATTTAGTTGAATACCACGTCTTGACCCTTACCCTAACCCTAGCTGTCAACTTTGAGGGTACTAATAGCATATACACAATATATAACCACATTAACAAATCCTAGCGCCGAATACCATAAATCATTGAAATCTAAAATTGTATATACCAGCTTTGTTCCTGATATGTATATTAAATACAATGTTATAAAACCTCAGATATTACCTTGTCTTGACCTGTCCAACAATTATTCAGCTATTCGTCGTTCTACTCACTGTACAATATTGATTACACTGGAAAAACCAGACTATTAAAGATACATTATGGGAGATTTTGACAAGGAGTTAGCCATTTTTGCTATAAAAGTTCAAAAATAGATGTTGAAACAAGAATATATTGAAAATTTCAGTCAAATAACTTTATCCTGAACAAAGTTGTTACCACTATAATTTTTTACTAGAAATGGTAGGTAAAATCATCGACACCCTTTTCCCACTATGGCCGATTGTTGATTGACAGGCGTTAACTCCACCTACATAGTCTCGATCATCAAGTAATGTTTAAACGGTATCCAGTGAAGCTTGTTTATAGCCTCGGTCATCACTGTCTTTTATGAATAATTTCCGGAAGTATGAAGACGTCAACGTCACTGAGAAACCCCACCCACGACGCCATAGTGATTAAATCAGTCGACGAAATCCTGTTTTAATCCGAACCCAATCCAAGTCATCCGTGGGTCTACAGTGTTCATTTTGGGCTTGTTGTTTAAATAAAGATCTAATTTATAATTTCTATGACATCTGAGGCTCAAAGGAAGACCGACAAAAGTCAGTTTTTGCTCTTCCATAATGTATGTTTAAATATAGAAATGACTTTTTATAGTATGGGAAAACCCGATTTCTATATTTAAAGGAGCTAAATCGCTAATACTTTGGACCTAGAAATTGACCCAAATGCGTCGCAATTAACGCATATAATAATGTAATATGATCGTATATGAACTGATTTTCATTCAATTGTTTCCGTCAGTTAAAACCAGCGAAGTAGGCCTGCGGCATCAAACTGATAGGACGTTAAACCCTTTCCCTTTCATTTCACAATCAATTACTAGGCTGACGAGAGTTATCTACCTTACCCTACACTTCTAATGGATCGCTGTGTCAACTATCAACACTGATATTGTTTAATATTATGTTTAATGAAGATAGGCATTTTTGAATGGAATAAATCCTAATTGTCGCAATAATAGATAACCCAATACACCACATACTACCCGATGCTACCACATACTGTACTACCTTATACTAACTAAATACTACCCATTTACACCACATACTACCACACACTACCCAATACACCACATACTACCCATTACTACCACATACTACCCAATATACCACATACTACTCATTACTACCACATACTACTCAATACCACCACACACTAGTTACTCTTAGTAACGTAAATGTTTCGGCTTTTCTCTCCACTACGTTACTACTCCCCCTTATAGAGAACTAGTATGAAAATAAGGCTTTTCCCTCATCTCCGTTCTAAGACTATTTTGGAATCCTTGCCGTCTATTTTTCACCGTCATTCTGCTTCAGTCGCCAAAAGGAATCATTTCTTGTCACATCCGACACAAATTTATAAAAATTCAACACTATTTTCATGTAGAATTATGCTATACAAATAGATAAACAACTTTCATTTGAATGCAGCCGCCATTTTCAATCTACTGCTCAGCCACTATTCAAAATTCTAGCTGTACATGGAATAACACATAGACTATTTAAAATATTTTATGAAGGTCAATATAATGCGGTGTTCTGTTTTGTAGATTTTGTGTTATAATTAATCACGCATGCTGAATAAAAAAAACTTTAGTGACCGTGTACAGCACGAATTTTCGTTTATGGTAAAATTCCATTCCGAAATTTGGAATGGTGGCTGAGCAGTAGATTGAATATGTCGAAACGTCGTGCTTTTAGAATAAACCAGTGATTGTTTTCCCGTAAAAATTGTGTTCCATTAATATCTTGTAATTACGAGATAGTCAGAATTTATTTTTTTTCATTTGATTGACCCTTATGGGCTTCCGTATCCGCCCAAGCAATCCAAGGTTGCAACTTATTACCCTTTGCTCCAATGTTTGCCCCCACCCCCTATGACAAAATCCTGGACCCGGGCCTAGCTGCCGAACAATCCCAGCAATAGTTCCACACCTCGACAATTCGAAAGCGTTGATTCTAGCCCATAGGGTTCACGGTGGCTAAGTGGGTAAGACGCTGGCTAGCATTGGGATTTTCCGGCGTGGTATCCCTTCTTCAGTGGTGCAGAACGAACAAGGACAGCTGTCTAGTCGTTCAGATGGGACGAAAAACCGAGGTCCCATGTACACATTGGAGTGCACGTAAAAGATCCCTTGGCAGATGGAATTCGATATAAGAGTAGGTTGCCCGGACAAAATATCCTTCAGCACACTGTATGGCGTATGCTCGTCTTCCATTAGCCCAGGTTAGGTGCAGAAGAGTAGGACGTTAAACCCCATTTCATTTCTCTCTCTCTCTCTCTCCCTCTCCCTCTCTCCCATGGTATATGTTTGACACTGTTTATGATTATGGTGTAGAAAACCGCATTGAAACCACGACCAGGGTGGAGGATGGTTAGGCGTACATGCTGTATCATAAGGATGTCATTGAGTCAACTGGTGTGTTTTCGATGAGGGTCCAACCACGTGGGTTTTCTCCGGTTTCTCCCACTACTAAAACCCGCTACGCACAAGTGTATTATTGTTATGAAATTGAACCACATGTTATTCCCGAAATGACCTAGTTTGTGTCCGAGTAGATATTAAACTCTCTCTCTCTTTCTCTCTCTCCCTTTCTCCCCCCTCTCTCTCTCTCTCTCTCTCTCTCAAATCAATAAATATTAATTTTTTTTTTTTTTTTTTTTACATAGTGTCAACAACTGTGGTGAATGCAAAGCTACCTTCAATGATCGAGACAAATGTCAGGGTAACATGTTAGAGAGTGGAAGGAAGCCTACCTACTTGAAGTTAAAAAATAAAAAAAGTTTGCTATTTGATTTCTTTTCTGTTTAAGTTTGAATAAGATGGATTAAGGGCAAGAATTATTACAGCAAATTGGAACTATACACACTAAGTAACTCCTGTGATCCAAGTTCAAATATTCGACCCATTAAGCTGTCTAGTTGTTCGGGTGGAACGGAAAACCGACGTACCGTGTATACATTGGCGTGCACGTAAAATACCCCATGACAATTGGAATTCTGTATAATGGCAGGCCACAGCCCCATTTAGGAGCAGAACAGTAGGACGTTAAACTCTATTTCATTTCAATTGTCAAAGGCAATAAGGGAATGCACACGTGACATCAGGGCCTGACAAGCAGCACGTGACAGCAGGAAAATGTACGAACTGTTCTACTCCTATACTTGGTCAACATCGCACAGTGCACACGGTTTGACATTTTACCCGGGCAGCGGCGCTATGGCCTTCTCTTATATCGAATTCCATCTGCCAAGGATCTTTTACGTGCACGTCAAGAGAGAGAGAGGGGGGGGGGTAATATGATGCACGCGACACAAACTTAACTGTATGCTGGTTCAATTTAGTTTCAATAATTCGATTGCGCGTAGGGGAGAAAACTGGAGGACCAGGAGAAAATCCACGAGGCTGGGCAGGCGACCCTACTCGTTGTCACGTACAATCAGGGAATTCGAACCACGTCAGTTGACTCAGTGACAGACTTTATTATACAAAGCACATATGCTTACCATTCGGCCATCGGACCCACCCCCGTCATATTTGTAGACCATGTTGACCCCAAGTTTACTAAATGTCATTGTGCTTGATAAACATTGGCGGACACTTGGGAGAAACCTGAATTTTGAATAAACCAGTGATTGTTTGCTGTAAAAATTGTGTTCTTAAAGATTATGTTATGACAAGAGTTGAGAAGGTGTCCCCATCTCCAAACTACATACGCTCACATCAGGTATAGAAACCACAAGGTAACTGGTCTGATGCAACTCGAAGTGCTACACTTTAGCCCATTAGGCCACCCCAAACCCTTTCTTTAATACGCCTAAGTTTCTATACTCTGAAGTTCATCACTCCGGCTCCATGTAAACCAAAGTTAGTGTCTCAAAACATCAAAGAATCAAATTACTTAGCCAGTGTATGTCTTCGACCTCCATCAAGGCATTCACCTAATTACAATTTATACAATCGCAAGGAGAGTTATTGTGCCCCAGATAGTGTAACGGTGGCTAAGTGGGTAAGACGTTGGCTCGCTAGCCTGGAGGTTGCATGTTAGATCCCTTCTTTAGATCCGATAGGGTTCCTCTTGTCAGTGTTGCATGACGGAAGGCACGACAAGGACAGTTGTTCGTGAGGAACGGAAAAAGCGGGTCCCGTGTACACATTGGCATGCACGTAAAAGATCCCTTGGCTGCTGCCCTGGCAAAATTTCCCTCATAGCACACTGTATGGTGTATGCCTGTCTTCATTAGCCCAGTTGGAGCGGAACAGTAGCACGTTAAACTCCTTTTTCATTTCTTCGAAATACAGAGAATAAAATGGCTGACTGACAAACACAGCAACATGAAGTAAACAGAGAAAGAGAGAAATGGGGTTTAACCTCCACTCGACACAAACTAGGTCATTTTGGGACTAACATATGGTTTAATTTTATTTCAATAATTCGCTTTAGCAGTGGGAGGAAACCGGAGTGCCCAGAGGAAACCCACGAGGTTGAGAAGGCGCCCCTATCTCCATACCACATACGCTCACACCAGGGCTCGAAACCACAGCCGCAAGCCAGAGGTGACCGGCCAGCTAGAGGTCGAAGCGCGGCACTCTAGACCACTAGGCCATCCCAACCCTCCATGAAGTAAACAACAAAAGGAAAGGACAAACTGTTTGTTTTTCAAAATGGGTTACATTTTAAAAAATACCCTACTTGTTGGTATATCTGGTTTTTAAGAAGAAATAAGGATGAATATATTAAAACGGCAATTTCAAATTCTTAAGTTATATTTTTAAAATATATTAAAATAAAGCCTTAAAATAGATGGTATCTTTAAACACGCCTACCTTGTTAAAGAATAATCCTATTAATCCTATAATTCACTATTACCAGTTGAGAAATTGGCAAAAATATCATTTTCAAATTCAAACGTTTGAAGATAGCTATTGCATGGGGGAGTGGGAAAACAATGGAGGTAATTGTGTATTTATTTTCGATGTGAAGGATTTGTATGCGTGGAAAATAATGTCTATGATTGTATAATAGTGAGTTGATAACCTATTGAGCAAAAGACATGAAATTCCCGCTTTAAAGGAGCTGAAATATTGTAACACTATGATAAAAATACAGATCAATATTGCGAAAAAACAAACTGTTAATTTTTCAAACTGCTTTATTCATAACAAAATGCTTTTCCGCATGTCGGCGCTGAAATATAATATAGTATATATAAACAAGAAGCAGTTTAAACGTTTATTTTATCTTTTCTATTCTATTAGACAATAACTTTGCTAAAATATTGTGATATATTTATCATTTTACCTACTTTTATAGTTACATTGTTTATTTTCAGTCTGTGATATTATAGTCTTCTAATGTTTTATTTTTATACTGTACGCCATATTTGAATTTATGTATCTGAATTTAAATAAAAAGAAAAAAAAAAAAAAAAAAAGAGTGCCACGCTTCGACCTCTAGCTGGCCGGTTACCTCTGGCTTGCGGCTGAGGTTTCGAGCCCTGGTGTGAGCGTGTGTGGCATGCAGATAGGGGCACTTTCTCAACCTCGTAGGTTTCCTCTGGGCACTCCAGTTTCCTCCCACTGCTAAAGACCCCTATGCGCAAGCGAATTATTGAAATCAAATTAAAAACCATGTTAGTCCCGAAATGGCCTATTTTGTGTTGAGTGGACATTAAACCCCATTTCTCTCTCTCTCTATTAAAAATCAAAAGATATTGTGTGTGAAATAGCTTTATTTAACGTCCGCTTCCTCCGATGTGATATCGCAGACAAGAAAAGATATTATTATCATCCGCTACTTATAGCATGCCTTTAGCTTTGTTTCCTTGTAACCCTAACTGTATAAATCTTAATACATTAATGCCTACGGATTTACAGGACAATAGATAATAATTTATAAAACAGGCGACCCTATCGATTGTCACGTACAACTGGGGATTCGACTCAAGGACAGCCTTTATGATACAGCACGCACGTGCTAACCATTCGGCCACCCCACCCCACCCCACATAAGAACTAGTCGTTCGGTATGGACGAAAAACCATAACCCCGTGTATAGATTGGCGTTAGCTTAAAAGGTCCCTCGGCATTTGAAATTTGATAGAAGAGTAGGCACTGGTACCACTGCCAAAATTTCTCCTAGTTGGCCCCGTACCTACTGTTCTCAAAACCAAAGCATAAAGACCATGTGTCATAACACTCTTGTTGTAACTGAATAATATGTCCCAATCTTTATTCTGGTCAACAAATTGTGTTTTTTTCTTTACAATATTCCAATTAATTGTTGATACAAATTTTATCTTAGCACACCTAATTTAAAAAAATTGGAAAGATTCAACTAAATAATTTGAAAAGTCTTGTAACCGTGTCTAATGCAAACAAAAGACGAGGTAGTTTAAATCTTTATTATAAAAATCCGGTAAAAATATACACTGAGAAATCGGTAAGGGTGGAAAACAAAATTTGCTTCATAAAAATCTATGTCAAAGTGTCAATAACGATGTATCTGGATAAAAACATAATATTCGGATTATAACTCCTCATTATGGCTTAAAATCTCTAGATAAGGTGTGTTAATTAACAGGGGGTGAAAATGGACTGAAAGGCGAGTTAATTATCGGTAGGGTTTAACAACTCTCGGACGGTGCGTTTTCTGTACTGAGTGTGTTAATTAACCGACGGGTAAAAAACGAATGACACGGTGTGTATTGTTAAATTGGTGTGTTTTCTCGATAGTTGTTATAACTGCACCAAAAGGGTATAATCAAGGACCATGAGGCTTTATTTGATGCGTAATTGTTAAATCAAAACTTGGGAAGGAAAACTGTTTTTACCGTGCGATTTTTCATTCGTCGGTGTGTTTTACGCAAATAGGTCTTTGTATAAGGATCTTTGTATGTCCAGTTGTACGGGGCTGTTTCTTCTATGCGTATTTTGTATTTGTTGATGAACGGAAGACACAGTACGTGTTTTATAGTCACGCCATTTATAAAATTGAATAAAGAAATATAAATATAGACATTCATCTGTCGTAAAAAGGCGAAAACAATGTCGTCATTTATACGTATCCAGCAGTCAGACCCCAATTTGATTATATCCAGGTATATATCGATAAGCTTAATTTTCCGTATGTCTATATATTTTCTAATGTTCTGACAATTTATTGTTGTGCGTGTTGACATGAGTACCACGTCAACAGTAACTCATTGTCAGTTTATTGTTTTGCGTGTTGAAATGAGTACCGCGAAACCCGTAACTCATAGCCATTTTATTGTTTTGCGTGTTGAAATAAGTACAACGTACGCAACACATACTTGTTTCATTGCAACGTATTATAAAAAAAAACTCTATACAAAAAACAATAGAAATGTTAGCAGTTCAATAATAATTATTCGCGGGCTGCAATTATTTATTTTTCTTGTCTTTTTGTGGATTTCATTTGTTAACATTATTGTGGTACCACTGAACTATAAATGCATGTGTCTTAAAATTGGTCGCATGCAATATCGCTATTTACTGATATCCCGATAAACCTCCATTTGATTATCCGATACATGTATTAGTCCGAAAATATTTTGCTGACTTTTTAATTTCGGCACAAAAGAGTGTGGATGGTTGCATACTGTCAGTCAGGGTTCAATAATGTGAATTGAAACGTGGCATCATAAGAAACTGATTGACAGAATATAGACGCCCCTTTATCAACACATTGTTGCCTTGTAAACTTTAATTGTAGATTGCCAGTAGTTATAATTACAGTAGGCCTACAAACAAATTTTGACGCATTATTGAACAATCAAAACTGTTACGCTATCACCAATGATTACTAAAACCCCTTTCCCATGCATTCGTAATTTTATGTCCGGTTAAAATTCATGTCTCACTTAGCAGTGTTACATTCTTCTAAATATGAAAACGCTTTAAGTTTTAGTTACAACTCTATTTCTAATAACCATCGTAAAATACTAGCTGAATTACCGGTAATTAAATTCTCGGTTAATATACATCTGACGTCCTGAAAACGTATTATGAAATGGTGAAGCACTTTTATGACACAAACTATTAAATTACTTGCATGCACGATTAATAGTGAATACAAAATACCGTACTGTTAAATGTATTTTGTATGTGAAGTGTATATATTATACGTTTATTTTAGTATATGTATTAATTAAGGAGGCGAATTAATTTAAGCCTTTGGCTTGTTTTTGAAACCTTAACTTTTGACAGTGTATAAAATCTATCTTATTTGACATAAATATTGTTAAAATCAAGATAAAATCTTGAAAGAGGTTTAAAATACACATTCACTGAAATAGCTGAGCTGGTCGATGATCATTTAATTACCCCCAATAAAGTCTGACAATTAGCAGCTGTTATATAATATCTAGGTCAGCGTTGATCCAAGTTAGTGTTCAGCGAAGCGTACTTCCTGCTTTGATGTCAGTTTGTGTAGTAATATGGAACTTTGAAATGTTTAATAATTTAACCAATTCAAGAAGAACAACCAATGGCATTAAATTTTCGCATATTTCCAATACGAAGGTTTTTTTTGTTTTGAAATATACTGTAGTAAAATAACTTAGTCCTCTAATTTTCAGTACGACATGATAATAATGTCATAGTATTTCATCCTATATGTTTAATCTTACAACCCCTCTTGTTGTTTTCTGGTACCGTGAAGGTATAGGAATCGAAATCTCAGATAGGATATAAATTTTGATATTATTTGTAAGATATATGCTGACAATTATACTGAATTTTGATATTATTTGTAATATATCTTACAATTATACTCATCAAGCATTTTGGCGCTGGTAATATCATAATACAAGTTTGTAGTCAGTCTGACATCAAAAGTTCATAGTCGGGGAAGCCATGTTAAGAAAATGGTGGTATTATAAGGTTTCCGACCAATTAATTTCGTCGGTTGATCCTGCAACAAAGATTATACCCAGGTCGCACAAATCAAAATATAAATAGCTTAATGACACGTGACCTGTCTTTGTTTTTTTAACACAGGTAAATGTCTACGATGCAGCAGATATTACTAATACATAATCAAATCCACAATGTCGTTTGTAACAGCATTGGTTCAACATGGGAGACGACATGTCTACGCATCAAAGAACATTGTCTTGAAAGAATCGTGCAGTTGGCTATTTAGTTGGGGTAATTAAATGATCATCGACCAGCTCAGCTATTTCAGTGAATGTGTATTTTAAACCTCTTTCAAGATTTTATCTTGATTTTAACAATATTTATGTCAAATAAGATAGATTTTATACACTGTCAAAAGTTAAGGTTTCAAAAACAAGCCAAAGGCTTAAATTAATTCGCCTCCTTAATTAATACATATACTAAAATAAACGTATAATATATACACTTCACATACAAAATACATTTAACAGTACGGTATTTTGTATTCACTATTAATCGTGCATGCAAGTAATTTAATAGTTTGTGTCATAAAAGTGCTTCACCATTTCATAATACGTTTTCAGGACGTCAGATGTATATTAACCGAGAATTTAATTACCGGTAATTCAGCTAGTATTTTACGATGGTTATTAGAAATAGAGTTGTAACTAAAACTTAAAGCGTTTTCATATTTAGAAGAATGTAACACTGCTAAGTGAGACATGAATTTTAACCGGACATAAAATTACGAATGCATGGGAAAGGGGTTTTAGTAATCATTGGTGATAGCGTAACAGTTTTGATTGTTCAATAATGCGTCAAAATTTGTTTGTAGGCCTACTGTAATTATAACTACTGGCAATCTACAATTAAAGTTTACAAGGCAACAATGTGTTGATAAAGGGGCGTCTATATTCTGTCAATCAGTTTCTTATGATGCCACGTTTCAATTCACATTATTGAACCCTGACTGACAGTATGCAACCATCCACACTCTTTTGTGCCGAAATTAAAAAGTCAGCAAAATATTTTCGGACTAATACATGTATCGGATAATCAAATGGAGGTTTATCGGGATATCGGTAAATAGCGATATTGCATGCGACCAATTTTAAGACACATGCATTTATAGTTCAGTGGTACCACAATAATGTTAACAAATGAAATCCACAAAATGACAAGAAAAATAAATAACTGCAGCCCGCGAATAATTATTATTGAACTGCTAACATTTCTATTGTTTTTTGTATAGAGTTTTTTTTTATAATAAGTTGCAATGAAACAAGTATGTGTTACGTACGTTATACTAATTTCAATACGCAAAACAATAAAATGGCTATGAGTTACGGGTTGCGCGGTACTCATTTCAACACGCAAAACAATAAACTGACAATGAGTTACTGTTGACGTGGTACTCATGTCAACACGCACAACAATAAATTGTCAGAACATTAGAAAATATATAGACATACGGAAAATTAAGCTTATCGATATATACCTGGATATAATCAAATTGGGGTCTGACTGCTGGATACGTATAAATGACGACATTGTTTTCGCCTTTTTACGACAGATGAATGTCTATATTTATATTTCATTATTCAATTTTATAAATGGCGTGACTATAAAACACGTACTGTGTCTTCCGTTCATCAACAAATACAAAATACGCATAGAAGAAACAGCCCCGTACAACTGGACATACAAAGATCCTTATACAAAGACCTATTTGCGTAAAACACACCGACGAATGAAAAATCGCACGGTAAAAACAGTTTTCCTTCCCAAGTTTTGATTTAACAATTACGCATCAAATAAAGCCTCATGGTCCTTGATTATACCCTTTTGGTGCAGTTATAACAACTATCGAGAAAACACACCAATTTAACAATACACACTGTCATTCGTTTTTTACCCGTCGGTTAATTAACACACTCAGTACAGAAAACGCACCGTCCGAGAGTTGTTAAACCCTACCGATAATTAACTCGCCTTTCAGTCCATTTTCACCCCCTGTTAATTAACACACCTTATCTAGAGATTTTAAGCCATAATGAGGAGTTATAATCCGAATATTATGTTTTTATCCAGATACATCGTTATTGACACTTTGACATAGATTTTTATGAAGCAAATTTTGTTTTTCATCCTTACCGATTTCTCAGTGATACATACATAGAATTAACATCAATAACATTTAATTTATAATACATATAATACATTTTAAAATAGTTCCAACATTACACTGTATTACTATTATATCATAAGACTATATATTTAATTCTATACCGTACTCATATCTTTACAGTAGTGATTTCTATTATATCTCTAATTATTTAAAGATAATAATTATATATATAAAATAACATACCCTAAAAGGGGTTTTAAAGATCTCAGTGTTGAAACAACACTACCATATATAATTATCAGCTAGAAGGTATCCTATATAAATAAATGATTTTATGATTATCTTATGCTAAAACTAAACCTAAACTTAATTACTAAATGATATTACTTATTGCTTAAGAGCTGTAGAATATGTATAAATGTATTTTACTGTATTTGTAAAGAATAATATATGAAATAACTAATTTACACATCTTACATTCACCACATCCCCAGACAATACCAATGATACTCAAATACACATACCTTTAATTAGATCAATGAAGACTTGACCAAAAGTATCTTCAGAAACTGAAACAACTTATAAACTTTGATGCGCGAAATACAAGTTAAAGATTTAGAAGGTAATCTTAACAATCCGACACACTCAAAATCCTAAGTAAAACTGAATTTGATTGTTACACCTGTAACCCAGGAAGTTGGGTTTGTTAGGAAAAGTATCCAAGGAGATGATGAGATGATAGTCACTGATGTTGTTACAAAGACCTGTCCAGAAGCTGAACATCCAGTGACTATGAATATAAGGGTTCAAAGATCAGATGAAAGTGAAAGTTTGTTATTGTTTATTAAGCTGCTGTCAGTGTAGTGCAGTGTAGACTAAAACCTATAATATAATTAAAACACCAAAATTCCACACTATCACAAGTCTAACGTAAACCTTTTCAAATGTGACTTGGATTTTAAAATATTTTCGAACCCTCTGGACAAGTAAAATAGGTTGTAATAGATAATTTACACAACAGGTAAGACACTAAAACATCTATAGTACTTAGAATAAGGTTAGTATTTATTTTCTGGAGCTGTCAAGCCAGCAAGAATGTTATTGTACCTTTAAAATCAATCCTGTCTGAAACCTGTTAATTTATCTGATCTACCCCAAATAGATGAATCATGGGGCTGATCAAGGAATTTTGGCGAGTTTCTGACACAATGTATCAATTCCCCTCCCCGTCGCCTTGAACTTTTTGAGAAATAAATGGTTTCTGACGTCATTTTGGCGTGTATACATACACAGGGAGCTTTCTAACGCGAGAAGCTCAACATCCCGTTTTGAGGTCAATTTTTATTATGAATTAATGCGATGACGTTGTGATTCAAATTCATCCATACAAAGTGGGGAAGTTCGGCAAACCTCAGAAAAAATCTAAATTTTAGTACATATTTCAATTTTGATTGGCTAAGCCCTAACATCAATCTAATATTACTCAATCAAATTACTAAAATTTGGATTTTATCTTAGTTAAAATTTCATGAAACAAGGCACTGGAAACATTTTTGCAACACTGCGAATAAGTACTTACCAAATTGACTAACCATATGATAGGGTATCGCAGCCAATATTAAATGCCCTGCTAAAGTGTTTTTCCATTGATTGTACAAAGTCTAAATACCGGAAATGAGCAAATGAATATTCCTCTAAGCTCAAAGGTAAAGGCAAAACATCAAATGTAATGTGTCAAATGACAAATGACGTGTCTACATTTCCCTTATTTTATTTTACATCAATCTAATTAAAATTCAGATCTATAATTCGTTTCAGTTTTTATAATTTCGATGGCCTACACTACATGAAGATCTAACAAGTTATAGCGCGAGGTCACGTTCAGTTAGAAATGGTTCCACTACTGATGCCTTCCGTCATACTTCAGGCACAGTAGTGGCTTTTCCTACAGAGTTCCTTTGCGCAAGTTTTGTAGTCAAATGACTACAAAAAGTTTACTGGTCTATAGCTCCCTTAATTTATACATACACTAACCCAAAACTGTACTGCACATAGCTTAACATATAATAAATTAATTCCCCATTAAAATAAAGGTGAAGCCTTACCGCATAATTAAATGATTTGATAAAATCAAATCCCGTCATGAAAATTCTCAAGTTCTGAAATTATAATGGCCGCCCAGTCAAACAGAGCATGCGCAATCCAACTCATGTGATCATACGCCCCTTTCCATATTTGGCATATGGCCCTAATTATATGCTAATGACCTTTAACCTATTTGAACTTGCGTCAAAGGCCTTCCCTTACAAAAAAATACCATGGTTTTAACAGGAAAACCATGGTTTTTCAAGAAAAACCACAGTTTTTATTGAAAAAACCATAGTTAAGGAGAGACACCATGGTTTTGGGCGGAGAAAAACATTGGTTGAAAATGGTTAGACAATCCAAAACCAAGGTATTCATTTAAAAACGATGGTTTTCCCCAAAAAACCATGGTTGCAGTTTTAACCATGGTACTGGAAATGGTGGTTTTCAAATATAAACCATGTTTCAGAAGGTAAAAACCATGGTTTGAAAAAAAATGAAGGTTTTCATTTACAAACCAGGGTTTACTATTTGTACACCATGGTTTACTATTTGTACACCATGGTTTGAAATTTGGTCACCATGGTTTAAAATTTGGTCACCATGGTTTTAATGGTCACCATAATTTGAAATGTGAACACCATGGTTTTCCATACAGATCATGTCTCACACTTTATATACCATATGGTTTAGATATTTTAGAGAAAAAACAAAAAGAAGAATGAATTACAAACATGGTTTACACAAATTTATTTTTATTTCAAAACCATGTTTTATGCCTAGGATAAAGCACGAAACTGGGATTATGCTGGGGAAAGAAACCTGACAAAAAAACAAACCTGAGGCCGGAAGTCCAGCACTTTAAATTGCTTATAAACTGTCTATGTTTATGTACATAAAATGAGAATATCCCAAAAATCCAGTAAGATAAGCCTTATTTCATGTTTCTTATGGAAAATAAAATCCTACCCTGGAAGTTTAGTTTAACCCGTTTCAGAAAACTAACCCCAAATTCCATTGTATATATTCAGATCGCAAGTTATTTCGGTATAGAATTTACCGTTAAAGGTTTATAAGATTCAATATCATAAACTGATGCGAGTGCAGTTTACATTACTGCTCAAAATAGTGTTGTTTTTTTTTTTCCAAAAACTTACCCTCTAGGGGAAGAGGGGGTAATACGGGACATATTTTTTTGTTGTGGTATATTTCTTTGGTATAATGTGATATTAAAACAAATCAACTTTCTAGTTAAAGCTACTGAACTCATCTTTCAATTTATAAAATATAAGGACAATGTGAGTTGCTAATTTTTTGCTATAGGGTTTTAAAAATAATGGGTGATGGCCCATATTACCCCACATGGATGGGGTAATATGAACCAACAGCATTTTACAGATTTCTAACACTGATTCCAGAACAATATGGAATATTTGGAGTACAGTTTCAATTGAAAGATATATGTTTAGTTTATCGAATCATTACACCTATAAAATATTCAAAAGTAAAAAATTATGTCTCATATTACCCCCCCTTCCCCATATTGTCATTATAATGCTTCTAAAACAAATAAAATAGAATTGCTGAAAATAATTTTAGCTTAGATGATTTATTCTACAAATCATTCATAAGAAATTTGTAAAAAATTTGGTTGATAACTTATATTTAATGGATAGGATGGAATATGAACCATGGCTCATATCACCCCAATTTGCATGTCCCATATTACCCCAAGTGACAACGATTGGATAAGTCAAAATTTCACAAAGATAGACCAAGAGTTCTCTCAAGGTAAATAAAGGCTAGAGCCTAACAGTAAAAATCTATCTTAATGCTCAGAAGAGATTTTTCTTAAAAGGTAAATGTGTTATGAAATGGACAGATGGTCTTCCAGCTACAAAAAACTTTCAACGCCAATTTTTTTTAAAATACTGAGCTTTTTCGTGTAATGTATCTATGAACTTGATATGATGTGTAACACAAGTTCAGAGAATGCAGAGGTCTTGGTAAATAACATTTTAAAGAAATGTCATATGACAAGCTTGTCAGGGCTGTGGACCATATTACCCTCATGCCCATATTACCCCCCTTTCCCCTACACCTCAAATTAGAATGGTGCAGAATGATATGATGACTTTTCTTATTAATCACACATCAAAGAATTAAATCAAATGATTTAGTTTTATTACCAACAAATATATGGATGAGTAACATAATTGTAGAGAAATACTTAATGAAAAATGTAAAAAAAAGAGAGAAAAATGGGGTTTAACGTCCACTCAACACAAACTAGGTCATTTCGGGACTAACATATGGTTCAAAATTTATTTCAATAATTCACTTGCGCATATAGGGTTACTTAAGCAGTGGTGGAGGGACCGAGGAACACCCATGAGGTTGGACAGGCAAACCTCAGAAAAAATCTAAATTTTAGTACATATTTCAATTTTGATTGGCTAAGCCCTAACATCAATCTAATATTACTCAATCAAATTACTAAAATTTGGATTTTATCTTAGTTAAAATTTCATGAAACAAGGCACTGGAAACATTTTTGCAACACTGCGAATAAGTACTTACCAAATTGACTAACCATATGGAAGGGTATCGCAGCCAATATTAAATGCCCTGCTAAAGTGTTTTTCCATTGATTGTACAAAGTCTAAATACCGGAAATGAGCAAATGAATATTCCTCTAAGCTCAAAGGTAAAGGCAAAACATCAAATGTAATGTGTCAAATGACAAATGACGTGTCTACATTTCCCTTATTTTATTTTACATCAATCTAATTAAAATTCAGATCTATAATTCGTTTCAGTTTTTATAATTTCGATGGCCTACACTACATGAAGATCTAACAAGTTATAGCGCGAGGTCACGTTCAGTTAGAAATGGTTCCACTACTGATGCCTTCCGTCATACTTCAGGCACAGTAGTGGCTTTTCCTACAGAGTTCCTTTGCGCAAGTTTTGTAGTCAAATGACTACAAAAAGTTTACTGGTCTATAGCTCCCTTAATTTACACATACACTAACCCAAAACTGTACTGCACATAGCTTAACATATAATAAATTAATTCCCCATTAAAATAAAGGTGAAGCCTTACCGCATAATTAAATGATTTGATAAAATCAAATCCCGTCATGAAAATTCTCAAGTTCTGAAATTATAATGGCCGCCCAGTCAAACAGAGCATGCGCAATCCAACTCATGTGATCATACGCCCCTTTCCATATTTGGCATATGGCCCTAATTATATGCTAATGACCTTTGCGTGGGAAAAAATGCCTGAAACAATAATAGTATTTAAGCTGGCAGCGTTAGTGGGCATTGCCTTGTATGGAAAGCGATGGGCGGAGTTAAGGCGTCGCGTTATTTGACGAGATTTCAACTGGCCTGTGTCATGGCTGCCTGCACATACAAGATAGTTACTATAATGTAACGATAACTAGGCTGGTTATCGTTACAAGTGGTACAGTCTAAGACCGTCGACGCAAGTTCAAATAGGTTAAAACGCACAATTTGTCATTACAGTTTGTATTAAAATAAGTAATCCTATCATACATAATGAAGTCTTAACAATTAAAAGAGTTACCGAACAGTTTTTCTTTGTGGTAATGCGTTTTACATTTTCTTAGCGGTGTTCTTGTAATGTGCAGGCAGCCATGACACAGGTCAGTTGAAATCTCGCCAAATACCGCGACGCCTTAACTCCGCCCATCACTTTCCATATAAGGCAATACCTACGATACGCTGACCCAGCACAAATACTATAAGAGAATCTCGGCTGAAATGTCAAAGACCCCCATTACATCCTTTTTTTGAACAATAAAATCTATTATCAGTTTTTGTTCAGGTTTGAGCGAAAAATTTATGCCCAACCTCCCCAACACGCAGTCTATTATTGTTTCTGACATATTTTCCCACGCTGAGGTCATTAGCATATAATTATGGTCATATGCCATATATGGAAAGGGGCGTATGATCACGTGAGTTGGATTGCGCATGCTCTATTTGACTGGGCGGCCATTATAATTTCAGAACTTGAGAATTTTCATGAAGGGATTTGATTTTATCAAATCATTTAATTATGCGGTAAGGCTTCACCTTTATTTCAATGGGGAATTGATTTATTATATGTTAAGCTATGTGCAGTACAGTTTTGGGTGTAAATGAAGGGAGCTATAGGCCAGTAAACTTTTTGTAGTCATTTGACTACAAAACTTGCGCAAAGGAACTCTGTAGGAAAAGCCACTACTGTGCCTGAAGTATGACGGAAGGCATCAGTAGTGGAACCATTTCTAATTACAAGAAACACCGCTAAGAAAATGTAAAACGCATTACCACAAAGAAAAACTGTTCGGTAACTATTTTAGTTGTTAAGACTTCATTATGTATGATAGGATTACTTATTTTAATACAAACTGTAATGACAATTGTGCGTTTTAACCTATTTGAACTTGCGTCAAAGGCCTTCGACTGTACCACTTGTAACGATAACCAGCTATAGTTGTCGTTACATTATAGTAACTAACGTTCAGTCAGTTCAGATGATTAACGAGTCAGAATCGTTGTTGATTTGTTTTGATTTCTAGCGCTGATAATGCCTACCCACAATTCCGCGCAAAAAAGGTCAAACCCTCGATTCGACAGACATTTCAAGCAGAACATGAGTTAAATAACAAGTCTTTCAGATCCTAATGTAGTAAAGACAAGTAAAACCAAATTTTGAACTCTAAAAACGAAACGAAATATGATCCTGTATACTTAGATGTATTTTACATTTGCGCTCTGACAAAATTAAACCATGTGTTAGTTCCGAAATGACCTAGTTTGTGCCGAGTGGACGATAAACACCATCTCTCGCCCCCCTCTCTCTCTTCTTTCTCCCCCTCTCTCCCCCTCTCTCTCTCTCTCTCTCTCTGTCTCTCTCTCCAATCTCGTGTGTTTCATCCGGGTCCTCCGGTTTTATCCCACTCCTAAAGACCCCTAAGCGCTATCGAATTATTGAAAATTTAAACCATATGTTAGTCCCGAAATGACCTGGTTTGTGTCGAGTTGACGATAAACACCATTTCTTTCTCACTCTCTCTCTCTCTCTCTCCCTCTCTCTCTCTCTCTCTCTCTCTCTCTCTCTATAGTTTCAATTTAAACGATGAATTATTCGTGCTGGGTTGATCCGCGTCTATGATAATTATACAACCGTAAGATATGATACCCCGGAAGTGATTAGATTAACTGTGGAAATCTTGTCTCGTGAATCAGTGACACAGAAGCAAATATTCAGCATGGTAAGATAAGATTTTATTGTAGGGAATCGGCCACTAAAAAGTGCTATCGTCCATTATTGAAGTTCTCCAACTCAAGCAAGTTTCTACCATTTCAAATAGCTATGTCTCTAACTCAATTAGTTCAGCTCTGAACGTGGGTCTCATTACACTCACCCTGGACGTTCAGGGGCTGGCCCATTCAATCAATGTCGAAAATAATTTGACCCCCAATTTTACTGGGCAACTTTTCACTGCTCAATGATGGGTGTCACTCCGTGTGGACGCGTGTACAATGTAAAGGAACATCTCAGTGAGAAAATAAGACCTTGCTCATTTCGCTAGAGTCAGTATGAGCATCACAACACGCTGTGTCATGGTGGCGAAAGGGTAGTTTGATAGGAGGGGACGTATTTTAAACAGCGTGTTGTTTCGCTCATACTGAGTCTAGCGAGGTAAGCAAGGTCTTATTTTGTCACTGAGATGTTCCTTTACATTGTACAGACGTCCACACTGATTGACACTCCGATATTTCACAGTGAAAAGTTGCCCAGTAAAATTGACTGGGGTTCAAATTATTTTCGACATTGATTGAATAGGCCAGTCCCTGAACGGTCAGAGTGAGTGTAATGAGACCGGCGTTCAGAGCTGAACTATAACTCAATATGATATCATCCAAAATCTTTGACTTTGGATGATAGTATTTGATACTGAGTTAGAGACTTAACTACTTTAAATTGACAAATAATTTGTGTTTTCAAAGTCTATAAGCAGTCCTGCCTTCTTAAAGAATAATCCTATAATTCAATATTGCCAGTTGAAAAATTGGCAAAAATATCATTTTCATCTTCAAATTCAAACGTTTGAAGGTAGCTATCCCATGGGGGTGGGGGAATAGAAAAACAAGGAAGGTAAATGTGTTATTATTTCCAATGTGAATGATTTTCAAGTGTGGGAAATAATGCCTATGATCGTATAGTAGTGAGTTGACAACCTTTTGAACAAGACATAGAAATAATTATGTTTTGACTTTCTTAGAAAATATGAAATTCTCGCTTTAAGACAAAATAAACATTTTACCATTGGTACAAGAATTGTGTGCCATAATACGTTTCATCCCCAGTTCTAGCAAGAGACTCGGAGAAAGAGGCTAGATACATTGCACAAAATGAAACGGTGTACATGTATGTAAACTGGAATAACCAGACGCTAGAAATTTGCATTCGATTGAGACAACTGGCTTATTTCGAGGAACATAACGGATGGGAAATTCAAATAAAAATGGAAATAGTTTCATATTACAGCATTATATGCATTGCGACCCACTTCTGTCAATTTCTAGGTCCCAAATGTTAGCGATTTAGCTCCTTTAAGCAGTCAGTTATAAAAATTCCTTTGAGTGGCGTCCTAATAGAGATTCTGCTGTATTACAAGAAACTGATGATGTCAAAACTTTTATATATTACAGGAAACTAACGATGTTACAACATTCCATCAGTGTGTTGTATGTGATGAGATTTTTCAGCAACTTGATGATTTAAAAAAACACAATAAATTACATGTTAAGGAAGAGAAAACTGATGATGTGGATGAATATTGTCATGTTCATTTTAAAGAAGAGAAAACTGAAGATATTAAACCAGTTCATCAGTGTAATTTATGTAAAGAAGAATTCAAGTCGAACACTGATTTAGATAAACATTGTAAAATACATGTTGAAGAAAAGTTGAAAGCCAATAATAAGGATAGTGATGTAGGCCTACAATCAGCTGACTGTCCTGGTATTAATGTAGGTCTACAATCAGCTGACAGCCATGGTATTGATGTAGGCCTACAATCAGCTGACAGTCATGTTGTAGCAAAACGCTATCAATGTGATGTTTGTAGTAAATCATTTGCTCATAGTAGTAGTCTACAGACTCACATGAGAACACATACTGGTGAAAAGCCTTATAAATGTGATGTTTGTAGTAAATCATTCACTATTCACTGTACTTTACAGAGACATATCAGAACTCATACCAGAGAAAAACCTTATAAATGTGATATTTGTAGTAAATCATTTGGACAGACTATTGATCTACAGAGACATGTAAGAACTCATACTGGAGAAAAACCTTTTAAATGTGATGTTTGTAGTGAATCATTTTCTAGAAGTGGCAGTCTTAATGGTCACATGAGAGTTCATACAGGAGAAAAACCTTATAAATGTGATGTTTGTAGTAAATCATTCACAAGAAGTTGCTATTTAAAGAAACACGTGCGATATCATTCAGATGAAAAACCTTATGAATGTGGTGTTTGTAGTAAATCATTTTTTAGAAAATGCAATATACAGTCACACATGATCACTCATACTGGAGAGAAACATTATAATTGTGATGTTTGTGGTAAATCATTTTCAAGACCTGGCAGTCTTAAAGCACATAGTAAGAGAATTCATATAAGAGAGAAACCGTATAAATGTGATGTTTGTGGTAAATCATTTGTTGAACGATATGATCTACAGAGTCACACAAGAACTCATACTGAAGAAAAACCTTATAAATGTGATGTTTGTAGTAAATCATTTACAGAAAGTAATCATTTGTCCAGTCACATGACAACTCATTCAGGACACGAATAAAATGAACTGACCGCCATCTTCATAAATGTTTTCATTAGCCCAGTTAGAGCAGAAACTTGGGCTGGATGATATTTGATATTTTCGTTATTGCGATATCAATATAAAAATCTACAATATATTGTCATTATTGCAATATTATTTACATACTCCGTGCAGTGTTGCGTTTGATTAGAGGTAATCCAACTACACACTGCTATTATGAGTGGATATTATTGTTTTAAATTTTGATTTGTCAGTAGTCCATCTATCAACCAATCACTAGCTGCCAATATTGGACCAAATATGTTTACGTAACATTACGTCATGACTCACGATTTTATTATGCCTAATTAACCCGTGCATAGCAGAATACTGCAGTAAATCTAATTGCGTGACAAACGAGGCTATCAAGTCGAATGAAATGTAAACAATACTGTTTGGAAACAAACATACTTTCACCGTTTTTAATACCTTAAATCACTGTCCAAAGTTTTAGGGAAGACCCAGATTAAATGAAGGAATGTCATATGCTGTACTTAAGTGATAGCTTTCATTGAACGGAAAGAATAGACACACTCCTGCATAAGTTCAAGAAACAGACGCTATTCCAGCAATGGTCAGAGAGGGATTTCTCGGGCCATTGCTTCAGGAATATGTATTATTTACTGCTTCAAGACAAAAAGGCTCAAAAAGAGATGGCAAACCCTGCAAACAGATTTCATTGTAAGGTCTAGCTTATATATGTTTCAATAAAATAATATACATGTAACATTCCCTCAGAGAATATATTATTTGGGAAAAATAAATATAGTCCAACGGTATTATTGCAGTATCAAAAAATTTAGTGTACGTAAAATATGTATTCTGATATATTGTTGTACGTGGCAAGGAGTAGGGTCGCCTGTCTAACCTCGTGGGTTTTCTCCAGGTACTCTTGTTTCCTCCCACTGCTAAAGACCCCTGAGCGCAAGTGAATTATTGAAATAAAATTTAAACCATATGTTAGTCCCAAAATGACCTAGTTTGAATCGAGTGGATTCAGGTCATCTGCTACCTATATAAAATAAGCCTCCCTCAGTACTAACATGCCAATTGTGGGGCTGATGTCCCCTGCAGAAAATAATAAAAACAGATGACACATTCATTAATTGCACAATTATTTTTTTCAAAAGTATCAGGTAATCAAACTGTTTGTCCATGCTTAGTCTAAGCATAAAATGTTGACTTTCGAACTCAGGTTTTGAAGTACCTGGTAATGAGTGAAACAATACACTAAATTTTAATCACTCTCTTTCAGACCAAATGAAACAACATGGCCAATGCTAACCATTTGACCACCCTAAAACCGATATCACATATTAATTAATTGCCCATTTACATGTATTTTTTACAATCCAAGCCCCCACAGAGCCATCAAACTGATTATTTATACTTAGTCTAAATATAAAACGTTCAAGATTATACTCAAGGTTTTGAAGTACCATGTTGTGAAACTATACACTAAGTTTTATCTCTCTCTATCAGTTATAATCAAAGTTATCTTGTCCCAAATGAAATGAAATGGGGTTTAACGTCCTACTCTTTTGCACCTAACCTGGATTAATGGAAGACGGCCATACGGCATACAGTGTGCTATAATGGAAATTTTGCCCGGATAGCGACGGTATGGCCTACTCTTATATCGAATTCCAACTGCCAAGGGATCTTTTACAGGCACTCCAATGTGTACACAGGACCTCAGTTTTTCTTCCCATCCAAACGACTATGCAGATGTCCTTGTCAGGCCCTCCTTCTGCATCACTGACAAGGGGAAATCACGCCGGAAAATCGAGATGAACTTTCTTGGCCAATGCAGGGATCGAACACCCGACCTCCAGGCTAACAAACCCGTGTCTTATCCACTTGCCCACCGCTACCTCCTTATCTTGTCCCAAAGCATTGACCAACGAAATTGCTAAGCTGTAACGAGAAACATCAAGACATTCGCCTAATCAACATCTATACCTCAATTAAAAGGAGAGTTGTTATGTTCCAAAGTCTTGACTAATCAAATTGCCTATTGATACTTAGCCAAGGTCTGACAAGGACAGCTGCCTAGTCATTCGGATGGGACGAAAAACCGAGGTCCCATGTTCACATAAAAGATCCCTTGGCCGCTGCCTGGGCAAAATTTCCCTCATAACACACTGTATGGCGTATGCCCATCTTCCATTAACCCAGGTTAGATGCAAAAGAGTAGGATGTTAAACCCCAAGTGTGACGGACAGACAGATGGACAAACCCGTTTTAATAGTCCCCTGCTATCTTCGAAGGCCATCTAATTGTTGTTGACCTAGTGTCTGGAATTGATGTTAGAATAGAGTGGGATTTTGGTCACAAAACGACTGCAAACTTTGATGTTGCCTGTATTCACGGACAGGAAAACACATTTGTTGTTGTGCTCTCTACCGCCATGTGTCCGGGGACTATAAACAATTGATTGGTTGATTGGAATCAGTCACCTAGGCTCAATCAGACCACTTGTGTATTCAGAGACTGGAATAGCAAGAAAACATGTTTTCGATCGTCAAATTTTGTTGAGGGGGGACTAGATGACTGTTACCCTGAATCTTTTCAGATGTTTCCGTTTTAGCCCCCTCACACCCCTCCCCATTGTGACAGTATTTGTTCTTTAATCAGGTTCTTGGATGACAACACCGGTATAACTTCTAATAATACTTTTATTCTGCTTCTTACATATTAGGTACAAACATCGTGATGTAAACGACCGTAGAACTAACTATATGGAAGGAGTCATGACTTAATTAGCTAACTCCAGAAGCTTTCGTCTCGTCTCGTGCCAAGGTGCCCATGGCCTTCGCTCAGTCCTGTCCGGACCTTACTCCTAGCCCTGACTGGACCTCACTCATATCCATTAGGTACCTTTATCTAGGCACCCACCTAGCATGGCCTCCTGGACCTGGCTGACCATTCGTTTCTATTCTGAGTTTATAAAACGATTCTAGACAAAGGAGCTCATTAGACACTTGTCTAATGTATCAAGCATCATATCAGGTTTAACATTCAATATAGTTTATCAGACAAAGAAAGTTAGATAAGACATGCCAACAACAAGTTAATGCATGGACCTTATAAGGTCCATGGTTAAAGTTACACAATGACATAAGGAATGCTACCAAGATCTCCAGCCGGGTGTTGATAGCAACAGGTTTATGTTACAATCACTTACACGTATGTTAATATGGCAGGACGCGTCTATGACATATGTCATTGTGTAATACCATCTCCACATTCATCGAGTCTGTACATCTATGCTGACTGACAGGGACTTGTTTGTGACAGAAGCGTTACAGCAAACTATTGGAGATGATGAGGTTATTGGTGAAAGTGAGCAATCCATGGATGGGAAAAAGACACTACTATTTGTAGTACTGGGCAAAGACCTTAAAGCGATAATTTCATATTTTCAAAGAAAGTTAATACATAATTATTTCTACGTGTTTTGCTCAATAGGTTGTCAATTTACTACTACACCATCATAGGCATTATTCCCCACTCTTATAACTCATTAACATATGAAATGATAACGCAATTATCTCTCTTGTTTTTCTATTGCCCCCATGCAATAGCTATCTTCAAACATTTTTCCCAATTTCACAACTGGCAATATAGTGAATTACAGAATTAATAGGATTATTATTTAACAAGGTAGGACTGTTTATAAGGCTATTTTAGGGCTTTATTTTATAAAATTTTGAAAATATTACTTAAAAATTTGAAATTGCAGATTTAATCAACTCTCGCGATGGCATCTTATGTGCCGGCTGTTTACTGGAATTGAATCAGATCTTTATAAATAATATTATTATGATTATTAATAAATCTTCAGGTCAATTTTATTTCCTAAATAGTTTCTCAAACAACAAACTATCATATCCACTTCATACTTCGAGAATAATTCTCATCTACCACTACAGTGATCTCCGTGTTAAAGCCCCAATACCACTCTTGTTGTAACTGAATAATATGTCCCAATCTTCATTCTGGTCAACAAATTGTATTATTTTACAATATTCCAATTAAATGATGATGTAAATTTCATCTTAACACACCTAGTTTAAAAAATTGGAAAAATTCAACCAATTGATTTGAAAAGTCTAACGTAAACCTTTTCAAATGTGACTTGGATTTTAAAATATTTTCGAACCCTCTGGACAAGTAAAATAGGTTGTAATGGATAATTTACACAACAGGTAGGACACTTAAATATCTAGTACTTAGAATAAGGGTATTATTTATTTTCTGGAGCTACCAAGCCAGCAAGAATGTTATTGTCCCTTTAATGGCCGACATATCCAAAAATTAATATACTGTTTTCTACCGCGCTTCTACTCCATTTCACATCCATTACACATACACATAGACTAAATAAACCTGGTCAATTCTACTCCATTTCACATCCATTACACACACACATAAAGACAAAATAAACCTGGTCAATTCCATTAAAGACTAAATAAACCTGGTCAATTCCAGTAAAGGGAAGCAGATCAAATACTTTATAAAATTCTCGAAGTTTACTTAATGTTTTCGACTAAAATCATCGATGTAGGACTTAAAATATCGGTCAGCTAGCTTAGTGTCAATCTCTTTTACAGAGAATTACTTAAGAATTAACTCTGTTACAGATGACTGTCCACAACATGTGCATTGACTTCACGTGGCGTCAGTCATTGGCTCAACGGCTCGTGCATTGTTTACATAACACCTAACTGCTTTGGGCAAAATGCAATCTCGAAACCAGAAAAAATTTTGAAGAAATTTCTCTGGTGAATCGGTGTAGCCATTTTCCTGGAAGGTGACATGTAATTCCTACTCGCGAAATTTCTCGTTTATTTGCGTCGTACGCCACTGATTTTACGTGCCTGGATAACCGAATCACTTAAAAATATACCCACGCGTAGAAAAATAGATCTTTACAAAAACTTGAATTTGTTCGTTTAGGATCAAATTTTTTATGTCAGCGAGTTGACTTTGACTCAAAGACCATTTTACAACAAACGAAACGACGATCCGACCTCTAGTTTTCGAGAAATCGACCCCCAAAAAGTTTGACCAATCAGAGGTCAGAATGGGCGGGGCTTAGGTTTGAAAAAAATTGGAAAAAATGGACGGTCTAATGTGCCAGAGGCCTTCGGCTCCGCGGCTGCCTCTGGGAACGAGATTGGGCAAAATGATGCATTTTACTCATTTTAATAACCATTTACACTAAATAGGAAATATTTTTTAACTACAAATACTTCAAACGTCTTTATTTATTTTTCTTTTACTTCAAAAAAATGTTTGAGAATTTAATTTGTCGGAGTAAAAAAGTTAATATGCCGTACTCATTAAGCCTCGTCGATGTCATGCTTATCAGTGATTGTAGTGGCCAAGCGAATATTCACTGCGGGATCAGTTTGGATTATTGTCTGTTTTCAAGGGGAGCTAACTGTTGACATACAGCCTAACGCTAGATCGGAGACGGTCTTACGCATTTTATGACGTCACATGTGGATTGTGGGTTAGGGTAAGGGTTAGGCTTGGCCCAGGGTTATGGTTAGGGCTAGCCCTGTTTACATCTCGAGACTTTGACGAAATCTACGGGTCCTAGCCCTTACCCTAACCCTAACCCACAATCTATATATGACGTCATATGTGCTAAAATGCGTAGGACCGTCTACGATCTAGCGTTCTCCGACAGCCTAAGTTAAGTATGACAAGTAACTATTTTATACATGACACCCAGTCTTCATTAGCCCAGTCAGAGCCCGGTCACCTCTGGCCAGGGGGGGTTGGGGTGGTCTAGAGTGCCGCGCTTCGACCTCTAGCTGGCCGGTCACCTCTGGCTCGCGGCTGTGGTTTCGAGCCCTGGTGTGAGCGTATGTGACATGGAGATAGGGGCACCTTCTCAACCTCCTGGGTTTCCGCCGGGCACTCCAGTTTTCTGCCACCGCTAAAGACCCCTACGCGCAAGCGCATTATTGAAATACAATTAAACCATATGTTAGTCCCGAAATGACCTAGTTTGTGTTGGACGTTAAACCCCATTTCTCTCTCTCTCTCTCTCCCAGTCAGAGCAGAACTGTAGGACGTTAAACTTCATTTCCTAATTAATACAAAACTATGGATCCTATAGAAAACTATAATTATTCCAGACATGTAATATCGTAAACAAATCTACAGGATGACACACATAAAATTCTATAGGAACCTACCCTACACTGTTTCTATAGTCACTGATGATTTTCACTTTTTACCTTTTAGTTTAATGGCAGAATGGTTAGTGCATGCTGTATCATGCGGTCTGTCATTGAGTCAACTGCGCTTTCTCCGGGTATTCCGAAATGACCTAGTTTGTGTCGAGTGGACGTTAAACCCCATTTCTCTCTCTCTTTTAATTTAAATTTGAACGATGAATTATTCGTGTTGGGTGGATCCGCGTCTATGTTATAAATACAACTAGAAGATAAAATTGACATGAAGTGATTAGATTAACTGTTGGTGTTTCCTTATCGCGAGTCAGTGACACAGACGGAAATATTCAGCATGGTAAGATAAGATTTTATTTTAGGTTATCGGCCCCTAAAAAACTGTAAACTACCCTAAGGTGTCTATAAGTATTTTCATAAGTAATGTTCCCCACGCAGAATTCTCTGCCTGCATCAACTCCCTACTGTTGACTTGTATTGTACGCGTGAGCTGGTTCCCCAATAGTTACCTTTGTAACCTTAGAAGGCTTAGTATTAGTAGGGGTTTCAGGTCACGTGACTTTACCGTGAAATCGGACAGCCAACGGCTGAAATATAGCCAAGTTCAATCTACGATTCCGAATTACTATTTTATGCAAATGTATTACTAGCAATTGTATTGTAATAGTTTAATGTCAATCTCAATATCTGCAAAGATTCAGACTAAAAAAGTATCGAAATGTAAGTGAAATTACCATTTGTTTACATGAGACGCCTGCGGGAAAATACCGCTCTAATGTACATGTAATGCAACCAAGAATTTTCCATCGCTACGACCCACTTCATTGGATTTCCGCACCTTAGTTTCCGGTGGATTCTGATATAGAACCAATCAAACGATAGATAATATTTTTGCGATTATTTCATCCTTTGATACAATGTGATCCGATAATTACAGCCGAAGAAAACAGGATTTATCTGTTTTTGTGACAGAAATTTGCTAAATTTCGACTAAATATAGCCTACATTTTTTGTGGTATCATCCAGATTATATTTGACATTATCATTCAAATTATTACGATTTAAATCTTAGCTGACAATAACGTGCGGATTTCAGTTTTAAAATTGGTACTTATAGTGATTCAGATGGGAAAATACCCATTATGACGTCACTCAGATATGACTGAAAAGCACTTATTTTGGTGCCATTCCACGCATTGATTGGTATAGAGCGTTTTGATTACATTTTTGACGTCGATCTCGGATTTTAAAATTCCATAACTTCGGATCTAATTAGAATATTTTAAAGAAATAAAAAAAATTGGGTAGCATTTTATGTATATTTTCACAAACTATTTTTAAAAAAAATTTTTTGTCATTTGAAACTTTGACCTGAACCCCCTAACCTTAGTAACGAATATTAGCGGCTCTGCTTTCTATCCGTTACTGGCGAATGCACTATACAACTAATATGAAATAAAGGATCCCCCCCCACTCATATCAGTTCCAAGGTTATTTTGGAATCCTTACCTTCTATTTTTAGCAGTGAATTTTTCACTCTGATTCTTCTTTGATTGCCAAAAGGAATCATTTCTTTCCTCATCTGACACAATTTTCATGTTGAATTCTGCAACACAAAAACATAAACAACTGTTATTTGAATTGATCCGCCATTATCAAACTCATGTCTGTGCAGATTACTTTAAGAGAGAAATGGGGTTTAACCTCCACTTGACACAAACTAGGTCATTTTGGGAATAACACAGTTTTCAATTTTATTTTTATATTTCGCTAGTGCATAGTGGTGTTTAGCATGCAGTGGGAGGAAACCGGAGGACCTGGAGAAAAACCAACAAGACTGGACAGGCTACCCAACTCCCTAGTTTGTGTGTGGAGTAGTTAACCCTCTCTCTCTCTCTCTCTCTCTCACTTTCACTCTCTCTCTCTCTCTCTCTCCACAAAATATTCAGGTAGTGTTATTGATAATTCATGTGTCGCTTTAAATATTGTGCATATTTTTCTCTTGTTAAGTAGGACAAAAATATTCTAGGGGGTGCTAGTGTCGCTTGCTGTACATGTGTAGTTCTGATATTAGATGTTAGTTATTCATTATTAGGATGCTTCTAGCTGCACTGCGCCAATTTGCCCTACATCATGCTGTTATAACTTTTATATACATGTATTACAGTAAACTAATGATGTTATAACTTTTATATATTACAGTAAACTAATGAAGTTATAACTTTTATATATTACAGTAAACTAATGATATTATAACTTTTATATATTACAGGAAACTAAATGATGTTATAACTCTTATATATTACAGGAGACTATTGATGTTATAACTTTTATACATTACAGGAAACTAATGATGTTGTAACATATCACCAGTGTGTTGTATGTGATGAGATTTTTCAACAATTAGATGATTTAGAACATCACAATAAAATACATGTTAAAGAAGAGAAAACTGATGATGTAGATGGATATTGTCATGTTAAAGAAGAGAAAACTGATGATGTAGATGAATATTGTCATGTTAAAGAAGAGAAAACTGACGATATTGAAAATGTTTTTCAGTGTAAATTGTGTGGTGAAGAATTTAAAACTGACAGTGATTTAGAGAAACATTGTAAAATACATGTTAAAGAAGAGTTGAACGCTGATAATGAAATTGATGTAGGCCTACAGTCAGCTGACAGTCAGGGTCGGGATGTAGGCCTACAATCAGCTGACAGTCATGCTTTGGGAAAATGTTTTAAATGTGGTGTTTGTAGTAAATCATTTACTCATAATATTGCTCTACAATCACACAGAAGAATTCATACCGGAGACAAACTGCTTAAATGTGACATTTGTAGTAAATCATTTACCAAAAATTGTGATTTACAGATACATGTTAGATCTCACACTGGAGAAAAACCTTATAAATGTGATGTTTGTGATAAATCATTTACTGAGAATAGTGGTCTGCAGCAACATGTCCGAAATCATACTGGAAAAAAAACTAATAAATGTGATGTTTGTGGTAAATCGTTCTTCAGAAGATACCATCTACAATCACACAGGAGAATTCATACTGGAGAGAAACCTTTTAAATGTGATGTTTGTGGTATATCTTTTTCAAAAACTGGCACTCTAAGAGCACATAGTAGGAGAATTCATATGAGAGAGAAACCATATAAATGTGATGTTTGTGGTAAATCATTTGTTGAACGATATGATCTAAAGAACCATATAAGAATTCATACTGAAGAAAAACCTTATAAATGTGATGTTTGTAGTAGATCATTCACAGAAAAAAATCATTTGTTCAGCCACATGGCAACTCATAGAGGTGAAAGACGTGATGTTTGTGGTAATTCTTTTAATAAGAGTAATGATCTACTGAGACACATGCGAATTCATACTGGAGAAAAACCATATAAATGTGATTTTTGTAGTAAATCATTCACAAACAGTGCAATATTACAAATCCACAGAATGAGAATTCATACTGGCGAAAAACCTTATCAATGTGATGTTTGTAGTAAATCGTTTGTTGAACAACGTGATCTACAGAGCCACTCGAGAATTCATACCGGAGAGAAACCTTTTAAATGTGATGTTTGTAGTAAATCTTTTAGTCGACATTGTAATCAACGACGTCACATGAGAACCCATAGACAAAGAATCCACACTGAACGGACACATTTATAAATGTAACGTATGTTGAGAAAAACTTGATGATCTGGATAGCAGTAACCCACGTGAATACTGGAAACTTGTCAATCCCTTCTTAAAGACAAAACAGAGGGGGGTGATGACATAACCATCAACGTATGGGAAAATCATTTTGCCACACTTTTTGAAAAAAATATGATCAGTGTGCATGGAAGTGATGCATGACCCTGTGCAGTGAACATGCAAACGAGCCCTTGACAGCTGGAGCTGATGAAGGACCAGGGCCATATTTCTCGAAATCTTAACTAAAGATGAAATCCAAATTTTAGTAGACAATTCAATTTTTATTGGCTAAGCACTAAATCGATCTAAATATTATCGTATAAAATTACTAAAATTTGAATTTTTTATCTTAGTTAAAATTTCGTGATACAAACCGCAGGTGGCATTTATCGATTGGTAAACACATTAAAGTTCCAATTTCATATTTGTTATATTTTTAAAATGTATCAAAATATAACCCTAAAATAGATTATTGTATCTATAAACAGTCTTACCTTGTTAAAGAATAGTCTTATTAATCCTATAATTCACTAGTGCCAGTTTGAAATTGGCAAAAATATCATTTTCAACTTCAAACTTTTGAATGTTTCCATTCCATGGAGGGGAATGAGAAAACAAGGGAGGTAATTCTGTTATTTCCTGTGCGAGTGACAAGTGTGCAAAATATTGCGTTTGGTTGTATAATAGTGAGTTGACAACCTTTTGAGCAAAAGATATAGAAATAATTATGTTTTCACTTTCTTAGAAAATATGAAATTCACGCTTTAACAGAACACAGTTTTTATGGGATACAATCACTCGTTTTATTCTAAAAGCATGGCGTTTCAAGAAGTATTCTCTTATCGTTATCAAAACTGTGTTTCGTTAATTGGGAGTAATCATTGGTTAATTAGGAGTAATTATCGGTTAATTAGGAGCCATGGTGGCTACTTGTAACATGTAAGTGGGTAAGGCACTGGCTCGCTATTTTCCGGCGTGACTTCCCCTTTTGAGTGATGCAGAACAGAGGGTCTGACAAGGACAGCTGTCTAGTCGTTTGGATGGGACAAAAATTTGAGGTTCCGTGTACACATTGGCATGGATGTTAAAGATCCCTTCGCAGTTGGAATTCGATATAAGAGTAGACTGTAGCGCCGCTGCATAGCACACTGTATGGCGTATGCACGTCTTGTATTAGCCCAGGTTAAGAGCAGAAGAGTAGGACGTTAAACCTGATTTCAGTTCTTTAATTAAGAGTAATAGGTTAATTACTAAAGCCACAAAAAAAAACAACAACATATAAATAGAATCCTGATACATGTACATCACGAGATTCAATTTGCAAATCGTGAGAAGATTATAATGGAGTAGCACGAACCAGGGAGTTACATTGGCCAGGTGGTGAAGGGCTACCATTTCAAGTTTCACAGAGATACTCCTTTACTGCTTCATCTGCTGGCTATGTAATTAATGCCTCCCCCAGCACTGAAAAATATAATATCAGATACATCATCTGTTTTAAAGATGGGGGGTTGGGATGGCTTAGTGGTCTAGAGTGCTGCGCTTCGACCTCTAGCTGGCCGGTCACCTCTGGCTTGCAGCTGTGGTTTCGAGCCCTGGTTTGAGCCTACATGTATGTGGCATGGAGATAGGGGCGACTTCTCAACCTCGTGGGTTTCCTCCGAGCACTCTGGTTTCCTCCAACTGCTAAAGACCCCTACGCGCAAGCAAATTATTGAAATAAAATTAAACCATATGTTAGTCTCGAAATGATCTAGTTTGTGTTGAGTGGATGTTAAACCCCATTTCTCTCTCTCTCTCTCTCAAAAATAAATGATGAAACAAGAATATATTGAAAATTTCTGTCGAATTACTTTATTTTGAACAAAGTTATTATCCTTGTAATTTTTGACTACAAATAAGATGTAACTGCATGTTCACTTCTCCCGGAATGGCCGATCATTTAATTGACAGGCGTTAACTCCACCTACATAATCTCGATTATCAAGTAACATTTTTGGATTGAGACAGGAGTGCAATTCAATTCAATTCGTATTGCATTTATTTCTTTACTACAAATTAAAAAGGCCGCAATAAATTTCAAGAATTTTATATCCGTTTACATTACCCATCTCGGAATCATGCCAAGCACGCCAAATGTGGAACTCTTCACAGAAAAGTTAATTTCAGTCTCTATGCAAGTTACCCAGATGAAAACAATTATGGCGGTTGAGTTTGATACGTTTGGCCCTTTCTTTTTTTTGGGTTTTTTTTTTTGTTATTGAGAGTTAAAAAGAAATCAAGAAAGAATGGTCAATTTTTAACCGACTAGATGCCTATTTTAAATGAATTAGCAGTCTTTTCAAGTTATTCAATGATATCGTGCTACAAGAGGCGACAAAAGTGAATAATCATGCGCAGTAATCCGTGATCAGACCGGTTAGCATTTACACTACGAAAATTTAAAGCATGCTTTTCCTGGAACGGTACTGAGACCACCTCACTTCAGTGGGCCAGATTGGCACCGTACCAGGCCAGACACGCTTACGTGTGACCTGTTTACATTACAAAAAAACCAAAGCGTGCCGCTCCTGGTACTGTTCCTGGTACGCTTAAAATTTGTAATGTAAACGGGGTTAATGAGCCAGCATTTGTACATAATTATAGCCGACTTCTTATTAGCCTGCGTCTACTGTAACTGGTAGGCCTATGTGACTCCCGAAGCAGAAAAATAGAAAACATTAATCCAATGGGGCTACAATTCAAGCTTAAATAAAGACTTGCAATAACCAGATTTAGCTCTTGCATAATGTATGTTTAAGTTTTTTTACTCTTATAAGTTGGCTTCAATAAGAACAACAGCAGTTCAGCAACAATATAACTGTAGAACAACAACAGTTTAAAAATACATTAGATAAAGGGCTGGCAAGAGATTAGATAAAGGGCTGGCAATTCTGACTACAATAGTTAAAAACTAAATAATGTAAAGGCAATTTGATCCCCTCTGAACCAAGATTTTAGCAATTGAATATTGAGATAGCCTCAATCATCATTACTAAAGTCGGTAGGATAAAAAACATAGTCTTAATTATCCATTTTTTGATTTAAAGCCCAATAACACTCTTGTTGTAACTGAATAATATGTCCCAATCTTCATTCTGGTCAACAAATTGTATTATTTTACAATATTCCAATTAATTGATGATATAAATTTCATCTTAACACACCTATTTTAAAAAATTGGAAAAATTCAACCAATTGATTTGAAAAGTCTAACATAAACCTTTTCAAATGTGACTTGGATTTTAAAATATTTTCGAACCCTCTGGACAAGTAAAATAGGTTGTAATGGATAATTTACACAACAGGTGGGACACTTAAACATCTAGTACTTAGAATAAGGGTATTATTTATTTTCTGGAGCTACCAAGCCAGCAAGAATGTTATTGTCCCTTTAATCATGAATGGAAGTTGAACAGTAAATCGGAACCTAATCCAATAAACATCGAAATTTTGCCCGGGCAGTGGCGCTACGACCTATTCCAACTGCCAAGGGATCATTAATGTGCATGCCTATGTATATTCAGGATCTTGATTTTCTGTGCCATCCAAACAACTAGACAGCTGTCCTTGTCAGGCCTTCCATCCTGCATCACTGAAAAGGGGAAAACCACTCCCTAAAATCTGGATAAACTTTCTCTGCCAAGGCAGGGATCGAATACCGGACCTCCAGGCTAGGCCTGTTATCCTGATGGTCACCTGTATTTTACAGGGTAAAATGATAATACTATTATCAATTCATGTCAGATGGGGCAAGAAATGATTCCTTTTGTTGAATGTGGTGAAACTGAAATTATATTTCATGCAAGTTATATTTTGAGTGGATCCACATCCAGTTATGATATACAACTGTAACCAAGTTGAACCGGAAACCAAGTTGAGACGAATCCGCTAATTTGTGTTTGTTTTCAGAAAATAATAATGGTGAGTTGGTTTTGGTTATCAAGTTGAATAAGGGCAATCTGTTTCGCAGAGAATTATGAAAGTCTTTTTGTAATATGTAACAGGAATTGTCTGAGTGGAGCGACGCTGATTAATATGTAACAGGCCTTGCCTGAGTAGAGCGAAGCTGGTGTGATTGTTATCAAATATAAAACCTTCATAATAATTAAAGTTTCCCTAATTGAAAAAAGAACAAAAATGCCTAAAGAATGATAAAATGAAATAAAAAAAATGTTTAATGTCTTCTTATTGTTAGCCTATTGCTGTATAATGTGATGTAAATTATATTGGAAATATTTAAATTTCCATAAAATGTAATTTTAAAAGTTATTAAAATATTATTGACCATTACAGGATTTTATGATTGAATGTAATTAATTACATTTCCATTTCTCTATTTTTGAAATCTTCCATTACTCATTACAAGACCATTACATGTACTTGTAAAATGTAATGATTACATTCCATTACCCCAACCCGCCTGGTTAGGACACTAGTCTCACAATCTACATGTCCCGGGTTAGGACACTTGCTTCACAATCTGAATGGACATCCTGAGAGAGAGAAATGGGGTTTAACGTCCACTCAACATAAACTAGGTGATTTCAGGACTAACATATGGTTTAATTTTATTTCAATAATTTGTTTGCGCGTAGGGGTCTTTAGCAGTGGGAGGAAACCGGAGTGCCTGGAGGAAACCCACGAGGTTGAGAAGGCGCCCCTATCTCACCATGCCACATACGCTCACACTAGGGATCGAAACCACAGCCGCAAGCTAGAGGTGACCGGCCAGCTAGAGGTCGAAGAGCGGCACTCTAGTCCACTAGGCCATCCCAACCCCCTTTCTATTATTGCACAAATACCAAAATGATATGAGAAGAGGTTCAAAGGTCAAAGCACGGTAGTTTAGACCACTAGGTACATGAGTAGCCTATAGGCTCTTTATGACCTATAACAACACAGCCCAGTCCATTTTTAGCAGTAATGATTTCTTAGGAGTGTTCTTAGTTGGCCACATCCTCAGCCCCTCCAAAACATTCCGTAACACCCCCCCCCCCAATTTTATGAAATTAAACAGGGTTTAACGTCCTACTCTTTTGCACCTAACCTGGACTAATGGAAGACGGGCATACGCCATACAGTGTGCTATGATGGAAATTTTGCCCGGGCAGCAGCACTACGGCCTATTCTTATATCGAATTCCAACTGCCATAGGATTTTTTTCCTGCACTCCAATGTACACGGGACCTCGGTTTTTTGTCCCATCTGAACGACTAGGCAGCTGTCCTTGTTAGGCCCTCCTTCTGCATCACTGACAAGGGGAAATGATGCCGGAAAATCGAGATGAACTTTCTCAGCCAATGCAGGGATCGAACACCCGATCTCCAGGCTAGCGAAAATAGTTTTGTTAACATGTCAAGGACAATATTGGTGTCAGTCATTATCACATTTGTGATAGAACTTGTTAAACATGTTCCAAATATAATATAATTTTAACACAGAGATCATTGCTACAAAAGATGCGTAATCAAGGTTTATACAATCGGAAGTGACGAACACAAAATAAAAATACGAGTTATCCTTCAATATACATGTAACTTAATGAAGTGACGAGTGAGAACAGATACACAGGCAGATTTCTACTCATTAACAATCCTTCGAACCAAAAGTTGTGTGAGACTGAACTAAAAATGTTATAACTTTTATATATTATAGAAAGCTAATGATGTTTTAACTTTTATATTACTGGAGACAAATGATGTTATAACTCTTATATATTACAGGATACATGTACTAATGATGTTATAACTTTTATATATTACAGGAGGCAAATGATGTTATAACTTTTAAAAATTACAGGAAACTAATGATGTTAAAACTTTTATATATTACAGGAAACTAATGATGTTAAAACATTCCATCAGTGTGTTGTATGTGATGAAATTTTTCAACAATATGATGATTTAGAACAACACAATACAATACATGTTAAAGAAGAGAAAACTGATGATGTAGATGAATATTGTCATGTTAAAAAAGAGAAATCTGATAATATAGATGAATATTGTCGTGTTCATTTTGAAGAAGAGCAAACTGATAATGTAAATGAATATTGTCACGTTAAAGACGAGAAAACTGATGATGTTGAGACATGCTATCAGTGTAATTTGTGTGGTGAAGAATTTAAATCTGACATTAATTTAGAAAAACATTGTAAAATACATGTTGAAGAAGAAAAGTCTGTTTTACAACGCAAATCCTCTTTCAGTGAGTATACTGAAAGGGGAAAGCAAGATCTAAAAATTAATAAGAATCCTGAAAACTGTATTAGATGTGATATTTGTAGACGATCATTTAATAAAAGATATTACCTGATGCGTCACATGAGAATCCATGCCGGAGATAAACCGTTTAAATGTGATGTTTGTAGTAACTCATTTATTGACAAGAGTAATCTACAGAGGCATGAAAGAACTCATACTGGAGAAAAACCTTTTAAATGTGATGTTTGTGATAAATCATTCACTCAGAAAGCTAGTCTAAAGAGACACGTAGTAGCTCATAGTGGTATAAAACCTTATAAATGTGATGTTTGTGGTAAAGCATTTGTTGACAATGGCAATCTGAAGCAACACATGTTAATTCATATACCAAGAGCAGTACATAATCGTCCCTCGTCCAAATTCATACATGAGAAAAACCTATTAAATGTGGTGTTTGTGGTAAATCATTTAGACAATGTGGTTCCCAATGGAAACGCATAGAATTGAATTAAATTTAACGTCCTACTGTTCTGCTTCTAACTAGGCTAATGAAGAGGGGAATACGGCATACAGGCACTGCAGCCTACTCATATATTGAATTCCAGCTGTCAAGGGATCTGTAAAGTGCACACCAATATACATGTAATGTCAGAAACTGTAATCAGGTTGACAACTGACTTTGGTTGTTGATTGTGGGGTATGAAGTGTCAGAAACATTGCTGTGAGAAACAGGACCAAGAAGAACAATGTAACTTTTAACCACCTGTGTCTATTAGTCCATTGGTTATGTGGGCACTAGTCTCACAATATCCCAGGTTAGGACACTGGTTTCACAATCTGTAAACCCAGAGTTAGAACACTAGTTTCTAGTCTCACAATCTGCTTGTCCAGGGTTACAACACTAGTCTCACCATCTGAAAACCTTGGGTTAGGACCCGGGCTGGGGCCATTACATTGAAGGTGTAGTAAGACTAGTCCATCTACATGTCCAGGGATAGGACTTACATGTAATCTAGTCTGGGTTAGGACCAGGGCTGGGGCCATTAGCTAGACTATTGTCTTTTAATCTAACTCATTGATTGATTGACTGAGTGATTGCCTCTACTTGTAAATTAGCACTAATGTTTGATCACAATATTCACCTCTTCAGAAAACTACTTGTTAGGTTACATGCCTGAAGAATGATAAAATGAAATAAAAAAAATGTTTAATGTCTTCTCATTCTTATTGCTGTACAATGTGATGTTAGTTATATTGGAAATATTTAAATTTCCATAAAATGTAATTTAAAAGTTATTAAAATATTATTGACCATTACAGGATTTTATGATTATAATTGATTTCCATTACTCAGTACTTTTGAAATCTTCCATTATTCATTACATGGCCATTACTTATAAAATGTAATGATTATATATTCCATTACCCCAACCCTGGTTAGGACACTAGTCTCACAATCTACATGTCCCGGGTTAGGACACTGGATTCACAATCTGAATGTCCTGGGTTGGGTGGGACACAATCTGAATGTCCTGGGTTGGGACACATGATGAATGGCCTGGATTAGGGCACATGTCTCACAATCTGATGGAATTGCCTGAGTTAAGACCATGGTCTCACTATCTGAATGTCTCAGGTTCAATTCCAGTTTTTGGGCCAAGAAGAATCCTTTTGTTATTACACACTTTCTTCTCACGGGGGAGGTATGGTGAGTTGAGAATGAGTGCCTATTGGTGCATGAAATAGAGTAACAGTAAGCTGAAAGGCCACCGTCTAGGCCAAATTCATCCCTGACATTGCACATATTTAAAGATGCAATGTATATAATGGAAGATTAGATACAAATGTAAAGAGCTGGCAGTTCTCACTATAATAGTTAAAAATGAGGTAATGTAAAAGGAATATGCTGAAAATTGCTCCACTGTTAATTGAGATATAAGTATTTGAAATTTCGGCCTAGCCTCCAACATCATTGCTAAAGTCGGTATAATAAAATAAAATGTTGATTATTCATTTTTGGATTCAATCATCAATGAGCGTTGAGCAGCAAATCGGATTCAAATCCAGTAAAAAGCTGTCACAAATGATGACGTCGAGAGTTGATTATGGTCTTTTCATGCTAATAAATGTCTAATAGTTTATCCAATCTCGTTCCCAGAGGCAGCCGCAGAGCCGAAGGCCTCTGGCACATTAGACCGTCCATTTTTTCCAATTTTTTTCAAACCTAAGCCCCGACCATTCTGACCTCTGATTGGTCAATCTTTTTGGGTCGATTTCTCAAAAAATTGGATCCTAAAGAACAAATTCAAGTTGTAGTAAAGATCTATTTTTCTACGCGTGGGTATATTTTTAAGTGATTCGGTCATCTAGGCACTAAAATCAGGGGCGCACGACGCAAACAAATGAGAAATTTCGCGCGTAGGAATTACATGGCTACCCTGATTCACCAGAGAAATTTCTTCAAAGATTTTTCTGGTTTCGAGATTGATAGTTTATTTAACATTTCAGGCCCAAAGAAAGACGTGCAATAGGCAGATTTAACTCTTGCATGATATATGTTTAACCATAGAAAGAAATCCGTTGTTCTATCCATATTTTTATCTGACTACATTTACATCTTGATCATACTCCTCACAGTGTTTCGTTTAAAGTTACAAAGGGAAGAGAAAGAGAACAATGGGGTTTAATGCCAATTTGACACAAACTAGGTCATTTTGGGACTAACACATGGTTTATTTCAATAATTTGATTGCACGTAGGGGTCTTTAACAGTGGGAAGAAACCGGACGCCCTGGAGAAAACTCATGAGGTTGGACAGACAACCTTACCCCTGGTCACGTAAAACTGGGGGTTCGAACCCACGCCTATTGACTCAATGACAGGCCTTATGATGCAGCACGCACATGCTAACCATTCGACTATCCAAACCCCAACAAAGAGAAGAATAAATATTTTTATTGGCCAACTGGAGCAGAATTGTGCATCTTGAACTCATACCCCTCGCATTGTTTAACAACCAGTGGCTAACTGCGTTACAAAAGCATTACGCTTAAAAGAGCGCTTCAAATTGGACCAAATATGTTTACATAACGTTACTCCATGACACACAATTTTATTATTCCCAAATTAACTAGTGCATAGCAGAATATTGCAAAAAAGCTACTTGCGTGACAAACGAGACTATCAACACAGATACCATATAAAAAATACCTTAAATCAGTGTTCAAAGTTTTAGGGAAAACTCCAGATTAAATGCAAGGCTGTCGTGTTGCTGTACCATGGATAGATTTGATTGAATGGTAAGAATAGATACACTTCCTCATAAGTTCAAGTATCAGAAGTAGAGCTGGGCGTTATACCTGGCTAGAAACAGATATCGCGATATTTTCAAAAAATTAACAAAACATTAATTCAAGCTGGTTCAAACACTGATCTATATAGCCATGAAAACTTGCTAAAGTTGTTTTTATTACGATTTTAATAATCAAAATATTAATTATAATATTTTATTAAAATTATAAATATTTCGAATGAAGGAGGCCCAAACAAAACAACATAAAAAAGTTTGTGTTCTTTCGGCCGTGCATTATAGCTACGGGTACGAATCTCAGAAGCCAATCCAGCAATAGGCAGAGAGGGATTTCTCGGGGCATTGCTTTAGGAATATATATCTGGGTCTAGTTCACATCATTAATTTATGATTATTCTGATAATCATTGTATGATTGCTGTTACATTCACAGACGATTTACACTTTCAGGGACATGTTACAGTGCATTTAAACAATGAATTATTCGTGTTTGGTTGATCCACGTCTAGAATCAATATACAACCTAAATGTATTGAACCGGAAATGGGGTTACTCGTTCAGTCGGTTGAAGACGAACTGTCAAAACTGAAAGTAGTCGACGAATACGATCAGTAATCCACATGTATTGAATTTGGAATCAATTGAGTGCATTTAATAACTGTATTTAGAAACGACTTGTAATCTTCTACATGTATTTAGGAACTGTTGTAAAACAATTCGAAGAATGATGTCAACACCCAGAACTATGAAATAAAACCTTAGTTAGATAAAGAAGAATAATCAGCTGAATTCGACCACATGGAATGGTAAGATATGACACTGGTACATATATGTGATCGGTGACAGCAAAATGAGTCTTAATGACCCAAATTTCAAAAATGAATTATATATGTCATCGCAAAGCGGGTGTCCTAGGCTGTCTAATGATACCAAAATCATTTCTCTACCTTACTCCATCGTGGAGATATTCAAGTTCAAAGTCTGGGAGTCCAGAAAGGCCTATTTCGAGAAAACTTTGTTTAAAGATTCGTTCAAAATTTCAGCTATGCATGATAATAGTCATGGTTGAAAATGCCAAACAGCCACTAAACTTGACACAATTCAACATGTTAAATTATTCAAAAATGGTCAAAACCAAATTTTGAAAATTTCTGCACTCGGACACAAATTAGCATGTAATTAGAAATCTACTTGTGCGACTTAAGACTCATTTAGCTATCACCAGTCACATATAATACATGTGCATTCACAAGGAACAGGGTGTGTTTATGAATGAAATTATATCCAGGTTGTGTGTCTGTGAAAATCCAGAACTTTGCATAAGTTGGATCTATGTGGACTGACCAATTTTATAATGAGTTAGCCGAAGACTGAAATTCAATCTTATTTTGCAATAAAATATATTTAAACCAGTAATGCCAAGATATTTCATACAGAAATAAGAAATTTAAAGAAGTTGACAATCTGACCCAGTTTTTGAAAAAGAGACAATTTGGAAAGTTTTGCTGCTTTTTTTTTTTGGAGAAATTTAGTTTAAAATTAGGTCATACGTATAAAACAAGTTTAAGGCAATATTTGTGGATTTAGTACCACTGCAAACAGATTTTATAACTTTTACGTATTATACATGTAACAAACTTAGGACAGTATTATTTTTATATATTACAGGAAACTAGTGATTTTATAACTTTTATATTTTACAGGATGCTAATATAACTTTTGATATATTACAGGGAACTAATGATGTTAGCATTTTTATATATTATAGGAAACTAATGATGTTATAACTTTTATATATCACAGGAAACTAATGATGTTATAACTTTTATATATCACAGGAAACTAATGATGTTATGACTTTTATATATGAAAGGAAACTAATTAATGATGTTATAACTTTTTATATATTACAGGAAACTAATGGTATTATAACTTTTATTATATTACAGGACACTAATGATGTTATAAGTTTATATATTACAGGAAACTAATGATGTTATAACTTTTATATACAACATGAAACTAATGATGTTATAACTTTTATATATTACAGGAAAATAATGATGTTAAAACATTCCATCAGTGTGCTGTATGTGATGAGATTTTTCAACAATATGATGATTTAGAAAAACACAATAAAATACATGTTAAAGAAGAAAAAACTGATGATGTAGATGAAAATTGTCATGTTAAAGAAGAGAAAACTGCGGAATTAGATGAGTTTTTTCTTGTTAAAGAGGAGAAAACTGAAGATATTGACACATGCTGTCAGTGTAATTTGTGTGAAGAAGAATTTAAATCAAATACTGATTTAGAGAAACATTGTGAATTACATGTTAAAGACGAGAAAACTGATGATGTAGATGAATATTGTCATGTTAAAGAAGAGAAAACTGATGATGTAGATGAATATTGTCATGTTATAGAAGAGAAAACTGATGATGTAGCTGGATATTGTCATATGAAACAAGAGAAAACCAATGATATAGATTTGTATTGCTATGAAGAGATGCCTGATGAAGCTGAAGATATTGAAACATATTATCAGTGTAATGTATGTGATAAAAAATTTAACTTGTATGTTGATTTAGAAAAACATTGTAAAATACATGTTCAACAGGAGGAGACATTGGTTTTACAAGATGGAGATATTTGTGATAAATCAGTTAATAATCATAGCCAGCATGTTTTACCCCATGGACAAACTTATACTCGAAAAAAACCTTTTAAATGTGATGTTTGTGGTAAATCATTTAGTGAATCACAACCATTACAAGTTCACAATAGAATTCATACTGGAGTAAGACCTTATAAATGTGGTGTTTGTAGTAAATCATTTACTCAACGTGTTTGGCTGAAGAATCACATGAGAACTCATACAAGAGAGAAACCTTATCAATGTGAAGTTTGTGGCAATGCATTTTCTAGAAAATGCGATCTAGAGAGGCATGCTCGAATACACACTGGAGAAAAACCTTATAAATGTGATGTTTGTAATAAGTCATTTTCTCTTGATTATCATTTAAAGGAACACAAAAGAATTCATACTGGGGAAAAATCATTTAAATGTGATATTTGTAGGAAATCATTTACCCATAGAAATGGTTTGCAATCACACATGACAATTCATACTGGAGAAAAACCTTTTAAATGTGATGTTTGTAATAAATCATTTACTCGTTGTAGTACTCTGAGGAATCATGTGAGAATTCATACTGGAGATAAACGCGTTAAATGTGATGTATGTGGTAAATCATTTGCACATGGTGGAAGCCTACAGAGACACATGAGAACTCATACAGGAGGAAAACCTTTTAAATGTGATGTTTGTGATAAATTGTTTCAAGAAACTGCTGGCCTACAGAAACACATGAAAATTCATTCTGGGGAAAAAATGAAAAAATAACTTTGTAAGAACACCCAAGACTTATCAATCTAATTAAAATATAGATCTATATTTCGGTTCGTTTTTTATACTTTCGATGGCCTACACTCATGTAGATCTAACAAGTTATAGTGGGAGCTCACGTTCTATGACGTCTTGTATCAAGCACGGGACATTTGAGCCGATAATGTCAGTCATTTGATTAACCAATTAGCGACCGCCATGCTTTTTAAAATCTACTTTTGTTTTGTTTTGATTTATATCCGCTGGTAATATTTACCCACAGTTCCACGCATGAAAAGGTCAAACGGTCGATTCGACAGACCATTTGATTGGCTGACCTCTCATTTCAGGCAGAACACCAGTTAAATAACAAGTCTTCCAGATCCAAGAGTAGTAAAGACAAGTAAAAACAAAATTTTGAACTATAAAAAACGAAACGAAATTGGATCTGTGTTTTAATCAGATTGAAGACTTATAACATAAAGATAAGTGGCCCATGGATGATAAAGACTATTATGAGCAAAATAAAATACTTTTAACCATGTAAACTATTATTATTAAAATAAACATTATACATGTAGGAAACAAAGGAGCATTCATAATCAACATGTAATTCGTATTTCAACTGTTTTTTGTTATCAGTTGAGTAGACTCAAATAACGGTGTATGAATCAAATGGAGAGGTGGTGGTGGTTAGAACATGCGTGCTGTATTATAAAGCCTGTCGTGGTTTCGAATCCCTGGTTGTACGTGACAAGGAGTAGGGTCACCTGTCTAACCTCATGGGTTTTCTCCAGGTACTCCAGTTTTCTCCCACTGCTAAATAAAATTGAACCATTATTGAAATAAAATTGAAACTTTTGTTTGTCGTGAAATGATCTAGTTTGTGTTGAGTGGACGTTAAACCCCATTTCTCTCTCTATCTCTCGCTCTTTGGCACCTTGTAATGGACACAAGTGGGTCGCATCACATATATAATAATAATAATAATAATAGTAATCTATTTTTAAAGCGCTGAATATCCAACTAACTAGTTGCTCAAGAGCGCTATATATAATGATGTATTAGGAATGTATATAAACTGATTTACATTCATTTGTTTCTGTTATTTTTTTGAATGAGGCTTTCAATGTGACATTAATTTTTTTTTCTCGCCATTATGAATATTGTAACAGCGCATCAGTGTAATTTATGTGATGAAAAATTTAAATTGTATACTGATTTAGAGAAACATTGTAAAATATATGTTGAAGAAGAGTTGAAAGTTTATAATGATAGTGATGTAGGCCTACAATCAGCTGACTGTCAGGTTAGTGATGTAGGCCTACAATCAGCTGACTGTCATATTTGAGTAAACGACGTGTATTATAAATGTGGTGTTTGTAGTAAATCATTCACTGAGTATCGTGCTCTATGTAAGATTGTAAGCATGTGAAAATGCATACTGGAGAAAAACTGTATCAATGTGATGTTTGAAGTAAGTCATTCACATGCAGTGGAAACCTACAGCAACACATGGTAACACATAATGGAGACAAACGTTATAAATATAATGTTTGTGGTGAATCATTCATTATGAGAACCACATCTGAATTCATACCAGACAAACCTTATCAGCAACACATGGTAACACATAATGGAGACAAACGTTATAAATATGATGTTTGGGGGGAATCATTCAGAAATACATATGATCTGGAGACCCAGAGAAACCTTATTGATGTGGACTTATTTTGGCAGGGTTGGATGGTCAAGTAGTTAGCGTATGCGTGCTGTATCATAAGGTCTGACATTGAGTCAACTAGAGTGATTTCGATTCCCCCGTTGTTGTACGTTAAAAGGAGTACGGTCGCCTGTAGTAATCTACAGGATCACATTTGAGCACCTCCTGAAATGAAAGTGAAACTATAAACTCTGTTTACATTACAAATTTTAAGCATGCCAGGTACCGTTCCTGGTACGTCACCGTTAATTTTTTTGTAGTATAAACGGGTAAAACACAAGCGTGCCGTACCGAGTACCGTGCCAATCTGGCCCACTGAAGTGAGGTGGTCTCGGAACCGTACTAAGAATGGCTCACTTCAAATTTTCGTAGTGTAAGCGCTAACCGGTCTGAGTACGGATTACTGCGCATGCGCCAAATGAACCTTGATCTTTTTTCCTTGCAAACCTTGACATTTCTGTCATCAGTTCTGTCAAAATGGCTGCTCAGACTAAATCAGTCATCATAATTGTTTTCATCTTGGTAATTTGTACAGAGGCGAAAAGAGTTCCACATTTGGCACGCTTGGCACGGTTCTGAGACTGGTTATTTTAGAGTAATGTAAACGGGTCCATTTCTTGAAATTTATCGCAGCCTGGTACCGTACCTAGTACGACACGCTTATCGCGGCCAAATGTAAACGGGGCTAAATACAGTAAACTTCGCATAAGTTGGATCTAAGTGGACTGGCCAATTTTATCTGAGTTGAGCAAAGACCAGAGTAAACCGAAGACCGAAATTCGATTAGAAATAAACTGCAAGAGCCGGTTAATAATTGATTCAAACGCACATTTCAAGCTTTTGTTTAAATGTGCCAGTAGATAACTTCCATTTTGTCGCCATCTTTGAAAAAGGCCTTAGATTTTCACAGAAAGTGTCTTGTATAGCAGACAGCAATTTTTATTAATTTTCCAGGAAAGTTCTATTATTGCGTCTCGTCAACTAGGCTGATTTGAGTGAAAATGATATCGGAAAGTATTTTTTGCCTCTGTGCATGGAATACCTAACTGCGTCTTAGACCATGGAGACGAAACTGACAGTGAAATTCTGAACATAATGCGGAAATTAGATCACATGGACCAAACATGTTGATCCAAGTTCAGCTAAGATCCGACTTAGGAATTCTGACAAACATCCGACTTATAATAATCTGGCTTATGCGAGGTTTACTGTAGTAATCTATAGGGGGGGTTTGGGATGGCCTAGTGGTCTAGAGTGCCGCGCTTTGACCTCTAGCTGGCCGGTCACCTCTGGTTTTGATCCCTGGTGGGAGCATATGTGGCATGGAGATAGGGGCGCCTTCTCAACCTCGTGGGTTTCCTCCGGGCACTCCAGTTTCCTCCCACTGCTAAAGACCCCTACGCGCAAGCGAATTATTGAAATAAAATTAAACCATATGTTAGTCCCGAAATGACCTAGTTTGTGTTGAGTGGACGTTAAACCCCATTTCTCTGTTCTACAGGAACACACACATACTGAAGTGAAACCATATAGTTATCTACAGGATCACGTGCGAAAAAAAAATGTAGATAATCTGAACCAGTGTCATAAGTTATTTTTATCGTTTACGGTTTACCTTAAGTTGCGTTGAATTTGATTAGGATTAACACCCTGATGGTAGCCCACAGTTTTCAGAGGTAAACCCTGTTCCACGATAAAGGGTCACACATTTGGGTGTTTTGCCCCAAGTATATTGTAAGGGCTCCTATTAATAAATATGAGACAACCTCTGTGGACTGCTTGGATGTCTCAGATGCTGTGGCCTTATGTATTGGATGTCTCAGATGCTGTGGCCTTATGTATTGGATGTCTCAGATGCTGTGGCCTTATGTATTGGATGTCTCAGCTGTTGTGGCCTTATGTATTGGATGTCTCAGCTGTTGTGGCCTTATGTTTTGTAATGAATGTTAATTACTGTTATGTATTAAATTTCTTGTACAAAACTGCCTATTAAATTTTTTAAAACTTTTTCTCCTACGAACTAAGGGTGTTTGGCAGGGGGGGGGGGATGACCGAATAGTAGCATAAGGTCTGTGATTGAGTCAACTGGCCTGGTTTCTATTCACTGGATGTACGCTACAAGGAGTAGTGTAACATAAATCAGATAATAACTGTGGATTGAACTTCTTTATTATAACAGTGCAGGAACGAACATTACAAATAGATCTATAACTCTAACAACCAATAAAGCACACCGGAACATAACATATCATAACATTAGTTTGTCGTCATAATGACCAGCGTCCACATTCACGTCTGCTTCCATTGTCACATGCCTTCGTTCTGTCTTGTGGAGCAGTCTCCGGTCTGCGGCCCCTCGATAAGATTGTCTTCCCTCGTCTCTCTTAAGCTTCTAACTTGAGATCATTTATAAGGCCAAGGTGTTATCCACAACCTTATTAGTATTTAACAGCCATTCACAAGTTATAATACGTATATATTAGAAGCCTTTATTAAACGGACAATCATATAATATTATCTAATAATACAAGAAGATAGTGACTAATTAACTAACTTAAATAATGCACGTGTAACACATATATATTACTAATTGTACGACAGCTATAAACGACAGCTATAAACCACAGCTGCTTAATGTTGTGTTACAGTAGTGTCGCCTGTCAAACTGAATAATTTAAAATGGGTATAAATATTATTCATATCCACGAAACAGTCCCTTGTCTCTCCATAACATGAAATATTAAAGGGACAATAACACTCTTGCTGGCTTGGTAGCTCCAGAAAATAAATAATACCCTTATTCTAAGTACTAGATGTTTAAGTGTCCTACCTGTTGTGTAAATTATCCATTACAACCTATTTTACTTGTCCAGAGGGTTCGAAAATATTTTAAAATCCAAGTCACATTTGAAAAGGTTTACGTTAGACTTTTTAAATCAATTGGTTGAATTTTTCCAATTTTTCAAAATAGGTGTGTTAAGATGAAATTTATATCATCATTTAATTGGAACATTCTAAAATAATACGATTTGTTGACCAGAATGAAGATTGGGACATATTATTTAGTTACAACAAGAGTGTTATTGGGGCTTTAAATTAATAAATATAACGCTCTGCCACTGTTTTAAACCTGAAATGAAGTGGTGTTTAACGTCCTACTGTTCTGCCTCATTGGATGGCCAAATGATTTTGCGGGGTACATGGCAAGTATATTTAATGTGGGTTATTCACGTTGAATGGATCCACGTCTTTTTATGATATACAACTGTAATCATGTTGTACCGGAAAATGGTTGACTTCCGCTGTCTGAACCGAATCGGCCATTTTGTGTTTTGTTTTTAATGTAATCCAGGTGCACTTTGAAAGAATTCTCTTACAATAATGGTGAGTTGGTTTTGTTATCAAGTTGAATAGGCCTAATAGCCCAATTAAATATTCTCGAAAATAAAAAAGTTACTGTTTGAGCCATGATAAATGATAAAGTGTTTTTGCGTTTAAACAAATTTAACAAAGGAATACAGCGTGTCAATATGGCCATTATTAAGGGTTAGGGGCCTTAAAGAACTGCTTATGCTTGCTGAGAAAGTGTGAGTAGCAATGTAAAAGTTCGCTTGGGTCATCATAGATAACAAACCTCATCTCTCAACCCTCTGTGTTCAAGATATGAGATGGTCTTATCTATTCTATTGTCCCACATAGTAAAGCCGAACACAAATTTGTTATTTATTAGTTGCCCACACTGAGAAGTGCTAAGGAGTGACTTTGTGCACAGCCCGCATAGAATTCTTGATCATCGTTGTTATTTGTACGTGTGTCGGAAGATAATTAATTTTCGGACTATTACTCGGTATTACCAGTTTAAAACTGTAAAAAAGGTGTGTTAATTAACGAGGGTGAAAAACTGTCAGAGAGGTGGGTTAATTAACGCTAGGTACATTGTATGTAGAGGTGTATTGATTAAAGCCCCAATAACACTCTTGTTGTAACTGAAAAATATGTCCCAATCTTCATTCTGGTCAACAAATCGTATTATTTTAGAATATTCCAATTAAATGATGATATAAATTTCATCTTAACACACCTAATTTAAAAAATTGGAAAAATTCAACCAATTGATTTGAAAAGTCTAACGTAAACCTTTTCAAATGTGACTTGGATTTTAAAATATTTTCGAACCCTCTGGACAAATAAAATAGGTTGTAATGGATAATTTACACAACAGGTAGGACATTTAAACATCTAGTACTTAGAATAAGGGTATTATTTATTTTCTGGAGCTACCAAGCCAGCAAGAATGTTATTGTCCCTTTAACCGACCGGTAAAAAATGTATGTCAATGTTGTGTATTGTTTAATTGGCGCGTTTTCTCGCTAGTTGCGATAACTGCACCAAAAGGAGTATAATCAAGGACCAACATGCTTTATCTGACACGTACGTGTTAAATCAAAATTTGAGAAGTAAAACTGTTTCACCATGCGATTAATCATTCGGCTGTGTGTTTTACTCAGGTCTTTGTAAAATAAAGAGAGGTCTTTAGATAGGCGTGTGTGCTCGCTATGATCTACGTTTCTGTCTATTGTAATCCTCATATTGAGTGTGTGTATGCAATATTGAAGCTGGAAATAATTGGTGTCAATATGATTGAAGAAATCAAAAGTCAGTAGATTTTTTATTGACGAACGGTCAATTTTTGTGCAACAATTGATCGTGTGTGGGCAGCATCAGTAATATTGATGCGATCTTTCATTTCAAGAAGCTCTCGAAGAAGGTGTGTGTGTCCAAACTCCTCCACCTGAGTACACCACCGTTATGACCATTTTCGATGTATTTTCCTTTTCTTGGGACTTGGAACCGCCATAGCTAATACTAGACAAATAGTTCCGTCAATGATGGGTGCTTTCCTCAAATGCATATTGAGACAATATAATTGAACATGTGTAGGAGAACGAAATTTGCTTCAATAAAATTGACAACAATAATATTGACAATTATATTGAGCGTGTGTGGGCCGCTTTAAACTTCACAGTTCAATTAAACCTTAGACAATTATGTTTCCAACTGGCACGGAAAAATAATTCAAATTAAATTTATTATCAACATCGGGGAGATGTTTTGCAAATAATGTCCAGTGAGCAGACCTATATATTACATGAAACTATTGATGTGACAGTAAACTTCGCATAATTCAGATCTAAATGAACTGACCAATTTTATCAGAATTACGTGAAGATCGCTGTTAACCGAAGACCTAGTTCAGCTCTGAATATAGGTCTCATTATTGCCCAGTATTTTATGGAACCGTCTTATTGAATGCTTGTCAAGATAAAATCGTTCATGTGTCAGTCTCTTTGAATGCCTGAACAATGTATGGGAACATTTTAGAGTCAGCATGTGCAACACAACATGCTGTTAAAACTACATCCCGTTCTGCTACTGTTACGGTCGTATACTGACTGTTCATTATTCACATAAGTATAGTACTGGCGTCATAGTAAAGTTATAAGCATATTTGCAGTTGTCTCCCTTTAGTTGTAAAGCATTCTAAAGTCATACTCAGTTAATCTTGGTTGTGCGCACGTCTGACATCAGTGTCAACCTTTTTAGCATCAAAGCTATCTCAGTCACATGTTTTGATTGAAAGCGAGTGATGTCGTCTACAAGGGCCTAAAATTACGGTATGTCAATTATCAATCTTGCGAGGTTGAATTATAATTCATTATAATTAGGGCTGGGTATCGATAGTGATTTTTACTATTGATAATCGGCAATGAAATGTCGGTCGATAATCGATAGTATCGAAAACAAACTTATTTTCACGGTCGTCATCAAGACTGGATACAGTGTAAGTTCAAAGTTCAATACCATACGAAGTTGCGAAAGATCGTTTGCTCCTGTGCTTCCACACAGCACTTTTAGCTTTGCCGGTAAAATCAACAAGCGTTTTGTCGTCCATGTGTGCTATTTATTGTACCGGGTACTCTATTACTGAGGCACACGCACAGAAATAGTGAACTGTTCAGACGAATTCTGAAGCTTGCAAAGGGAAATAACGCTAACTTTATTTACACATCCGGGTATCTCCGATTTAGCGATATTCAACAATAATTTCTTCAAAACTAAAGTAACGTTTCAATGAGAGTGAATTTATGAAAACGGCTGTTCAATAAGCAGTCACAATTTTGTTATGTGTTACATTGAATACTTCACTTGATAGTAATTAAAGTGAGCGGTGTATTATGATTAACTGAAATAAGCCATTGACATTTCAGACGCAAGAAAAATAGACGAAGAGCGATAATCGATAGTAACCCACCGCTATCGATAGTGCTTTTCTGGGCCGTCCAATCGATACTATCGATTTATATCGATATTTTACCCAGCCCTAATTATAATAGCGGTCGTTTTATGCGTTAATATTGTAGATCGATTTTTACCATTTATGCGTTCATGAATTTATGGCATGTGCTTATTGTCTCGATATAGTCTCGATCAACCCATCCTTTTTATGCTACAGACTCCCCACGTTGAATTTTCTGCTGGATAGTCTTGATTATCACATATAGTTTTGTATATTGATAGTTTTAATCAGTTTCTTAGAGTAAACTAAAATGATATAACTTTTATATTACAGGAAACTAATGATGTCAAAACTTTTCATCAGTGTGTTGTGTGTGATGAGATCTTTCAAAAATATGATGATTTAGAAAAACACAATAAAATACATGTTAAAGAAGAGAAAACTGATAATGTAGATGAAGATTGTCACGTTAAAGAAGAGAAAACTGATGATGTAGATGGATATTGTCATGTTAAAGAAGAGAAAACTGATGATGTAGATGGATGCTATATTGATCAAGATGAAAAAACTGAAGATGACGATGTAGATGTTGAAAACTGTTCAGAAACAAATGAGTTGGTTTTATTAAACGAAAGCCATAAATGTGGTGTGTGTAATAAATCGTTTGCACGTAGCGGTAATTTAGAGACACACATGAGAACTCATACTGGAGAGAAACCTTATAAATGTGATGTATGTAGTAAATCATTTTGTCAGAATGGTGATCTACAGAAACACATGAGAACTCATACTGGAGAGAAACCTTATAAATGTGATGTTTGTAGTAAATCATTTAAACAGAGTGGAAACCTACAATATCACATGAGAATTCATACTGGTGAGAAATCCTATAAATGTGATGATTGTGGAAAATCATTCAGGCAGCATGGAACCTTACAGTCACACATGAGAACTCATACTGAAGAAAAACCATATAAATGTGATGTTTGTAATAAATCATTTAGTCAGGCAGGTGATCTACAGATTCACATGACAACTCATACTGTAGAAAGACCTTTTAACTGTGATGTTTGTGATAAATCATTTACTATTATTGGTAATCTAGAGAGACACATGAGAACTCATGCTGGAGTAAAACCTTTTGAGTGTGGTTTTTGTGGTAAAAGGTTCATTGAGAATGGTAATCTACAGAGACATATTAGAACTCATACAGGGGAAAAACCCCATAAATGTAATGTTTGTAGTAAATCATTTTCTAGAGGTTACGAGTTACAGAAACACATGATAATTCATACTGGAGAAATATCGTATAATTGTGAGGTTTGTGGTGAATCATTTTCTTCGAGTAATCATCTAGAGAGACATCTCATAACTCACAGTGGACTTAAACCATATAAATGTGATGTTTGCAGTAAATACTTTAATACCAGAAAAAATCAACGGTCGCACACAAAACGGACTCATTCTGGGGAAAAACCCTACACATGTGGAGTGTGTGGTAAATCATTTACCATTAGTAGTAATCTAAAGACACACATGAGAATTCATACGGGAGAAAAACCGTATGAATGTGAGGTTTGTAGCAAATCGTTTGTTGGTATCAGTGGTCTGCAGAGACACATGAGAACTCATACTGGAGAAAAACCTCATAAATGTGATGTTTGCAATAAATCATTTAGTCAAATTTGTCATTTACAGGCTCACATAACAACTCATACAAACGAAAAACCATACCAGTGCAATTTTTGTGAAAAATCATACAGCCATGGTACTTTTTTACAGAAGCACATGCTGAATCATACCAGAGAAAAATCTTACAAATGTGAAATTTGTAGTTTCTGCTTTATTGCCAACAGTCAGTTACAGCAACACATGAGGACTCATACTGGAGAAAAACCATATACTTGTGATCTTTGTAGTAAGGCTTTTAATAGAAATTCTCTTCTAAAAAGACACAGGAGAACTCACACTGGAGAGAAACCGTTTAAATGTGATGTTTGTAGTATAGCATTCTCCGATAACAGTAATCTACATAAGCACATGAAATCTCATACTGGAGTAAAACCATATAAATGTGATGTTTGTGATAGATCATTTAGTCGCTCCCATGATTTACAGGTTCACATAAGAACTCATACTAGCGAGAAAACCTTATAAATGATCTGATTTTTTTTAGGCCTAAATCATTTTTTATGCCCATGTGTGAAAGTTGATTAGACGAACGAACTAAGTGGGTAAGACACTAGATCGTGATCCGATTAAAGCCCCAATAACACTCTTGTTGTAACTGAAAAATATTATTATTTTAGAATATTCCAATTTAATTGATGATATAAATTTCATCTTAACACACATATTTTAAAAAATTGGAAAAATTCAACCAATTGATTTGAAAAGTCTAACGTAAACCTTTTCAAATGTGACTTGGATTTTAAAATATTTTCGAACCCTCTGGACAAGTAAAATAGGTTGTAATGGATAATTTAAACAACAAGTAGGACACTTAAACGTCTAGTACTTAGAATAAGAGTATTATTTATTTTCTGGAGCTACCAAGCCAGCAAGAATGTTATTGTCCCTTTAAAAACTGTACAGTATAGAGAGAGAGAGAGAAATGGGGTTTAACGTCCACTCAACACAACTAGGTCATTTCGGGACGAACATATGGTTTTTTTAAATTTTATTTCAATAATTCGCTTGCACGTAGGGGTCTTTTGCAGTGGGAGGAAACTCGAGTGCCCGGAGGAAACCCACGAGGTTGAGAAGGCGCCCCTATCTCCATGCCACATACGCTCACACCAGGGCTCGAAACCACAGCCGCAAGCCAGAGGTGACCGGCCAGCTAGAGGTCGAAGCGCGGCACTCTAGACCACTAGGCCATCCCAAACCCCCGTACAGTATAGAAGCCACACAATCTCATCATTGTTGTACATGTATTTGTCAACAGATTAAACTGAGAATTGTGTTGATAATGAATATCTGGTGATCCATCATGAGAAGTGCACATTCTCTATTTCAGCTTGGGATCACGGTGGCTAAGTGGGTAAGACGTCGGCTTGTAGTCTGGAGGTCGGGTGTTCAATCCCTGCATTGGCTGAAAAAAGTTCATCCAGATTTTCCGACGTGGTTTCCCCTTGCCAGTGATGCAGGATGGAGGAGGGACTAACAAGGACAGCTGTCTAGTTGGTCGGATGGGACAAAAATCCAAGGTCCCGTGTGCACATAAAAGACCCCTTGGATATAAGAGTAGGCCGTAGCGCCACTGCCCGAGTAAAATTTCCCTCACTGTATGGCATATGCCCATCCTCATTAGCCCAGGTGAGGAGCAGACACTACACCCCATTTCATTTCACTTAAATGTGCCAGAGGACCTGACTTATATTTTGATAAATACTGGTTTTATTTGTATTCTTCATTGTCATTAGCTACATATATAAAGTTGTTTGCAAGGAGTAGGGTTGCATGTCCAACCTCGTTGGTTTTCTCTGACTTTGTACCGTGGATTACAGATAAAACATCCATAAGTGTACAAATGTGTTGTTATTGATGTGTTCCCATTTGAATTTTGTTCACAATAAGAAGCAAAATAATATAGGATATGTTTACGGGATCATTTTGTTATACGAAAAACTACATGTAAGTGATGGATTTTCTGTGGCGCTCAGTAAATAATTGCTACTTTATACAATTGAACTTTATATCATCTGTACATTGTTGTAACAGAGTCTTTCTGTGTGTATAAAAATATTTTTTTTAGTAATTTGCAATTTTGTAGAGAGTATTAGAAGTAACAGTAATCCACTTATTGGCTTAGGGAGACGGGTCTGCTGTTTTAATGAGCTGCAGGGTACAATGTACATGTAGTTAATCTTTTAGGTCTCCTGATTTAATGAGCTTAGGGGTAGGGTACGTGTACAATGTAGCTAATCTTTTAATTGTCTCAGAGTTAAATAGTTTAAAACGCAAATTAAATTGTTTATGAAATACTGTGAGAATAACAGGAAAAGGGGTAAAAGTTCAAGGATAAATTCTATGTCTAAAAGCATGTTGGGGGGTTGGGATGGCCTAGTGGTCTAGAGTGCCGCGCTTCGTGCTCTAGCTGGCCGGTCACCTCTGGCTGGCGGCTGCGGTTTCGATGCCTGGTGTGAGCGTATGTGGCATGGAGATAGGGGCGCCTTCTCAACCTCGTGGGTTTCCTCCGGGCACTCCGGTTTCCTCCCACTGCTAAAGACCCCCACGCGCAAGCAAATTATTGAAATAAAATTGAACCATATGTTAGTCCCTAAATGACCTAGTTTGTGTTGAGTGGACGTTAAACCCCATTTCTCTCTGTCTCTCTCTAAAAGCATGTTTGTTCTAGACATCATAAATATGAGCAGGGGCGAATTCAGCTACAAAAAAAAAAAATTAATGCCTTGCATCAATGAAATTACATCACAAAGTGATCCTACATCAGTATAAAAATGATTTCGCTGTTTAAAAAGCTCAATTTGTATGTATGCCTATGTAATTTAGAGACGATGATGACAGATATCTGTAACAGAAACCTGGCAAACCCCCTCCTGCAAAAATTCCTTGATCCGCCCCCTGATGAGAGAGGAAACATCATGTAGAAATATGAGAGAGAGGAAACATCATGTTACAAGAGACCACGTTGAGGGTCAAGGGACAACATCTTGGTTGACAGATAGAGAGTATTATTTTAATATAGTAGCCTTTCTAATAAACATGTTGGGGATGCTCGATTCACAATTCTGTAATTGAATCCCTGGTGTCATTCGAGTGAAAAGGAGAATTTCGGAGTACAACGCATGTGTCGACTGCATTAAAAATATCTCAACCAATCATGACAGCTGAAACTTATTTTTTACCTAGGAATACGTCACGATTCTACTCACTCCACCTCAGCTGTCAGGACTGGTTACAACTGTGAGAGAACTGAATGCTGGACTATGAATCGAGCATCCCAGTTATCTGTTCTAAGGGGTAAACAGGAAGTTGAAATAATGCAATTTCTGCTCAATGCACGATACTGGATCTTTCCGAACGGACAAATATTTTTCCATGTTTATAGCCACAATTTTATCCCTAACCCGTCAGAATAGTTTTAGATAAACCTAACCCGAACCCTAACCCTAACCCAAACCCTTTAGAATAGTTTTAGATAAACCGAACCTGAACCCTAACCCAAGGGAAAATATTTGTCCGTTCGGAAAGATCCAGTATTGTGCCTGCTCAATGTTATGATAGAGAAGAGTTTGCCACAAGTTGTTTTAGATGATTTTTATGATAAATCCAACCAATTCTTCAAAGATAAAAATTCCTGTGTACAGTATATATTACAAGATCTTATATTTAACCATTTATTTAGTCTATGCCTGTATTACATTGTATTGGAGCTTAATATAAAACTGTAATCAAGAAACTTCTGTATTTGTTGTTCCTGTTAATCATATTACATGTATTTAGTAGTCCAGGGACTGTCCCATTGAGTCAATGTCGACAAAAATTGGAGAACAGTCAATTTTACTGGACAACTTTTCACTGCTAAACGACGGGGTGTCAATCCGGATGAGAGCCTGTACAATGTAAAGCGTGTACATTTCGTTTCTTCTTGTATGACCGACATTCCTGAAGTTGGACATTGACCTACAGTTAGAGTGTCATGGCTGCGAAATTGTAATTTGATAGGAGGGGACGTATTTTTAACTGCGTGTTGTGTCGCTCATACTGACTCTAGCGAAGTAAGCAAGGTCTTATTCTCTCACTGTACATGTGTCCAAAGTCCACACGGATTGACACCCCATCGTTTCGCAATGAAAAGTTACCCATTAAAATTGACTGGGGCGCCAATTTTCTTTCGACATTGATTGAATGGAACAGTTTCTGAACGCTCAGAGTGAGTGTAATGAGACCGACGTTCAGAGCTGAACTAATTATTAGGAGGTAAAGTCATCAATGTGGAATTCCAGAGTGGCATTTAAAGATAAGTTCTACATGTATCTAGTTAAAGAATTACAAATGCGACCAGAGACAATACTAGACGATCAAGTTCTGTTCCATGATACGTAGTAAGAAATTGTGCATGGGTCATACACCGGAGTTGACGTCAGGTTTAGGGTTGTTCGCTCTCCACATCAGACAATATTGTCCCTGGTCGTTCTTTGGTTCAGCGTCCATAACTGCTTGAGGCTAAAATTGACATCCGATTGAAGATCGTCTTCATATAAGCTGAAAAGAAATGAAAGGTAGTTTAACGTCCTACTGTTCTGGGGGGTTTGGGATGGTCTAGTGGTCTAGAGTGCAGCGCTTCGACCTCTAGCTGGCCGGTCACCTCTGGCTTGCGGCTGTGGTTTCGACTTCGAGCCCTAGTGTGAGCGTATGTGGCATGGAGATAGGGCGCCTTCTCAACCTCGTGGGTTTCCTCCGGGCACTCCAGTTTCCTCCCACTGCTAAAGACCCCTACGCGCAAGCAAATTATTGAAATAAAATTGAACCATATGTTAGTCCCGAAATGACCTAGTTGTGTTGAGTGGACGTTAAACCCCATTTCTCTCTCTCTCTCTCCTACTGTTCTGCTCAGAATGTGAAGCAACTCTAGAACATGGGCAAAGTCAGGAGCAATATCTATTAGATCGTGTTCATTATAATCCGCTATAATTTTATTTTTCTCACTCTAAGGCCACAGCCAGAAAAATTAAATAATTGCCCGAGTCTAGGGGTGAAAGGTCAATCATTACAGACCTGTAGGATTGAGAATAAATCTACTTTTTTCATTAGGGAATAGTTGATGAATTTACCCTTTATTTGACAAGAAAATGCAGACAGGTGACTTTGCCTTTGAACATGAATTATTCGTGTTGGGTTGATCCGTGTCTATTATCATTATACAACCTTGAAATTTTATCAACCGGAAGTTAGTTATCGTGAATCAGTGACACAGAAGCAAATATTCAGCATGGTAAGAAAAGACTTTATCAGGGATGTAGTCAGGATAGACCAATACAACTTCTTAATATAAATAAAGAAAATACCAATACTTCTTTCTAATTTAGGATGAAAGGGTTTACTACTGCACACAAAATTAAATTATGACATGGCAGACATGGTTTGCGTCTCCTTTTACTATGACTAATGGGTTTATCTGGTAAAATTTGAAGCGCTGAGTTTTTGTACAGAGAAGGAAGAAAGGGTTTAAATACGATTGGGCGGTTTTCCTCGATTAAAATATAAACCCGAGAATATGCTATCAGCATAACATTTTTGTCAGACATTCGCCAAACTGGCACGTTTCACGTGTCTCGCGAGACGTCTACTTTTAGTTTTCAGTTAAGTTAACCAATCACACAATAATGCGTCGTTTTATTCTATTTTTAGTAACATATTTTATAAACAAGTGTTTTTAAAAACAGAGTCTGCATTGTCAGTTCTAGTTATCGAATATATTGAAATAAAAACTGTTTCAAATTAATCATGACCACAACTTGGAATATTAAACAAGTGAAGTTAGTCCTGCATTTATAATTATACTCTACATTCATCCAAAATGTAATGAATCGCACTTCACAAGTTTGAAAACAATTTTTGGCTAATGAATAAAATAATTCTATCGCTTTTACTGCGATATGAGTCGCTTTTTGCGATGCGATACCGCTTAAATTGAACCCTGCCAATGACGTATATATTGTAATGGTTCTCTGTTCAGAGTCAACTCATGTAGTTTTGCCCTTTTTCTATTTTTTAAACTAACTCTCGTGGCGACATACCGACAGTACATATTTAACAGTACAACTCTTTTGTTAGTTGTGGCTTTAGTTAGTTTAGAAATTACATTTGCGACTGGAAATTAATTGAACGAAATGTATTTTCCCTAGTGTCCATTAACCAGACGTATATGATTTAAATGAAATTACGGTACTGGTCACAAGACTCAAATTCTAATCATTTTAGGGCGCTGCTTACACTAAGAAGTGGCTATAGTGTTATTTGTACGTATAGAGCATATAAATCGACCAACTTGGTTTAATTTTGATGAAACTCGGTAAAATTCTAATTATGGCAATATATCTAATAGAAAGAGGTTAAACTCTGTAGATACAGTGTGTTAATTAACAGGGGTGAGAAATTGACTAAGGGTGATTTAATTATCGCTAGGAGTGAAAATCTCAGCGACGGTGTGTTTTCTGTACTGGGTGTGTTAATTAACGGACGGGTTAAAAACAACTGACACGGTGTGTATTCTACGTTTGGTGAGTTTTCTCGAAAGCGTGTTATAACTGCACCAAAGTGTCTTATCAAGGACTAGCAGGCTAAATCTGACGCGTAGGTGTCAAATCTAATATACCGTGCGATTTCTTAATCGACCGTGTGTTTTACGCAGATCGGTCTTTGTTAAGGGTAGGTCTTTATACATGGATTTATACGTGCTGTAGTTACATGTCTGCCGTCTTTAGTCTATGCGTATTTCATTTGTTGATGAATACTACGTTTCTTATACTGCATACCATTGTCTTGCAACAGTTATTTATATTTCTTGTCTTTTTGTGTGTTTCATTTGTTAGCATTACCGTGGTACTACTGAACTATAAATGCATGTGTCTTAAAATCGGTTGCACGCAATATCGTTATTTACCGATATCCGGTCCAACCTCATTTTGATTATCCGACGTATTTTAATCTCTATTGATATCAGATGCTCTAATCTATTTCGAAAACACAATTATAAACAAACAATCTCGCAACTAATGATAACCTGTAAGTTTCGTCGCTGTTATATTTTATAAGATTATTTCTTACCTGGGTCGTAAATAGGGCTTTCTAAGTAAACAGAATTGCATCACTAATAGATAAATCATATACCTTTAGACATATAATAATACGATGATAAAGTCGTCCACAAGCTTGAGCGGCCCGTTTGTGAATAAATAAAGTAAATCATGCAGACATATATTACGAAACCGCTCCCAAACGACCCAGTCATTATTTTACAATTCATACTGTCAATTCATGCACGCTTTTCACACGGAGTTGTTCTTTGATGTTGAGAGATGAAACACAGTGAGTTCAGTTCTCTGATGTTGACGATGAGGCCAGTTAATTAGGCAATTGTTACAATTTATCCCAATAAGTCAGGGGTTGAAATGTTTGTAAAATTTTAGAAATATTTTTTATTTGTCAAGTTGTCAACATGGATTTTCATTTTTAATTAAAACGATTTTGCGTTGCAACGCCTCTTGTCGGGGACGCACTTCCTTGGAGTAAACCACACATAAACTAGCCATAATAAATTATTAGATTTCAATTTATGATATATTTTTTATCAGCAAAAACTAATGAAGGTAATGAATGTTACATTTTACGGTAATATATACCGTTTTGTAATTAATATCATAGTGAGTTACATTTAGCGTACCTCCAAGGGGTGGCGTTTTTAATCTTCAGACAAATTGTAGCTAAAATCATAACGCCAAATAACAATCAAGACTTTATCACAAATACATCGTTCATACTAATTAAAAATCAAAACTGCTAAAATCATAACGCCATGCAATTAACAAACAGTACAAGATCCTTCATTAACAAAATCATCGGTGATTCGATCTGAAATCAAATAACAAAATAGTGAACGAGTACTAGCTATTTCTTATAATACTTCAACAACAACTATAATACGCCACAGCACTGATACTCCACGGCTTCAGTCTCATCCTTATTGTATAATTTATTCTATCTAGAGAGCACGCTTTTCACACGAAATTATTCTTTCAAGTCCGACCTATTTATTTGCTCTTTGATCTCAGACGGAGAGACGACACTGTTCTAATGGATTAGAGACCATGATTGGTCAGAGTGTGATTTTTTTTTTACCTGAAACAGTTTATTCACTGGATGACAAAGTACCACAAAAAGAACAATTATATCATGTATGTGCATACTGTGGTCTATTCAGCGTTGGTCTTATTGTAATGACATAAATGTATGTTTCTATCATCTCATTTAAATAAAGCTTGATATTTTAATTACTTTATTAACTAAGTTATTTTTCTACAGTATATTTCAAAACAAAAAGAATTGTTGTATTGGAAATACAAGTTATTTTTCTACAGTATATTTCAAAACAAAAAGAATTGTTGTATTGGAAATATGCGAAAATTTTCATGCCATTGGTTGTTCTTCTTCTTGAATTTTTTAAATTATTAAACGTATTTTCAAGTCACAAACTGCCATCCGAGCAGGAATTACGCTTCGCTGAACACCATTTGGATCAACGTTGACCTAGATGTTATATAACAACTGTTAATTGCCAGACTTGATTAGGGTAATAAAATTGATCACCGCAGCTCAACAATTTTAGTGAATGTGTATTATAAACCTGGGACCTGTTTCACGATTTTATCTTAATCAGAAGACAACAATAATTTTCTTGAATTAACATGGTTTATTAAAATTCAAAATATGACCCTGTAAGTTAATATACTTGTGTTGTGTATCCTATTTCAAAACCTTAATTTGTCAAACGAACAAACACCACCTCTAGAGATATTTGAATTACACCAAAGGTGTATTAGAAATTATCGTTGTTCTGAAATAGTTTTCTTTTATTAAATTTATTAGTAAGCTGTTACCGTCAAATTCTGGACATAATGTGGTCTATGCACGGTTCTAAATATCGCAAATGAAGCTATATAAGTTTAAAACTATGACTTTAAGATACACGTATAGTGAAAAAGTTGCAATTGATCACTACAGCAATATATAGTTGTTGCAGAAATCGGTCCCTATAGAGACAGTTATAGTCTAATTCTTTAACACAATTTTGCATGTCAGATGTTCATATTATATGGTACTAAGTTACTAAAAGACTTTTAACAAATAAATCGTTCTATAACACTATTCTGAACGTTTATCCATGATTAATGTTTTTCGTCCAATATTTAGATTTAGAAATGTTCACAATTAAACCGAATTAACCATAAAAACAAAATCACAAATTACTATGGCACATTATTTAATTCTTTTCAAATAAAGCGACCGAAATAACAAAAGAAATTATAAAGTCGTTTTAGACTGGATACTGATTTCCAAAGGTGATTGCATGCTTTTATAAATAGAACAAGTTGGCGACCATTGCAGCCCGTGCTCTCGATCTGTCATCACGTATTTCTTTACATGCTAAATTACAATTGGATCCACTCGCCTCGTAGTTTATTAGTACCGGGAGAAAAATAATAAAGCTATGCCATACAATCGTAAACAATAGAAATATTAACACGTGTTTAAATTTAGTTGTTATTAAATTAAGCCCCTATTTCCATATTAAGTTAATGGTCTCTATTTTGCACGCAAAGACGACTTTGTGACACAACGTTTATTGAATCACAAGCGGCTATATGGACACGTGTCAAAGATATATGTTCATACATAGCACGGTATTTTTACACAACGACAAGCTGATTACACCGAGTTCGACAATGCAATATCACCACAGGCCTGTGTCCCTGTTTGCATTGGTGTTATTTGATATGTAAATTATCGTTTGTTATACATGTGGAAACAGATCAGAGCATCTGATATCAATAGAGATTACAATCCATCGTATAATCAAATTGAGGTTGGACCGGATATCGGTAAATAACGATATTGAGTGCGACCGATTTTAAGACACACGCATTTATAGTTCAGTAGTACCACGATGATGTTAACAAATGAAACACACAAAAAGACAAGATAAATAAATAACTGTAGCAAGACAATGGGATGCAGTATAAGAAACGTAGTACTCATCAACAAATGAAATACGAATAGACTAAAGACGGCAGACATGTAATTACAGCACGTATAAATCCATGTATAAAGACCTACCCTTAACAAAGACCGATCTGCGTAAAACACACGGTCGATTAAGAAATCGCACGGTAAATTAGATTTGACACCTACGCGTCAGATTTAGCCTGCTAGTCCTTGATAAGACACTTTGGTGCAGTTATAACACGCTTTCGAGAAAACTCACCAAACGTAGAATACACACCGTGTCAGTTGTTTTTAACCCGTCCGTTAATTAACACACCCAGTACAGAAAACACACCGTCGCTGAGATTTTCACTCCTAGCGATAATTAAATCACCCTTAGTCAATTTCTCACCCCTGTTAATTAACACACTGTATCTACAGAGTTTAACCTCTTTCTATTAGATATATTGCCATAATTAGAATTTTACCGAGTTTCATCAAAATTAAACCAAGTTGGTCGATTTATATGCTCTATACGTACAAATAACACTATAGCCACTTCTTAGTGTTATTTGGTCTCCGTTTTTGTGTCAGATTTGATAGAAGGATGTGACATGGCTATGCCCTTATTCGTGTTTAGTATGCTTATGCTTTCGCTCTGAAAAACGGCATTTGCAATTTTTAACAAAGTGGTTGCAAATCGCTTCAGTCATAAATTCAGCAACATGTCATTTTTCTAGAACTAAAATATAGCTAAAATGACGCATATTGACTGTTTCATAATTATTCAAAATTTTCTGATGAAAAAAGTCGACTGCTGTAACGCTACTTTTGCGGTCAACTTTTCCACATATTAGAAAGTCCCATTCAAATGCTTAAATCACACAAATATGCAACTTAGCAAAAGTTTAATTGTTCATGAATGATGATTTTAATGGTAAGTCTTATCATATTAAAAATTTGTTAAAATAAGCCCCAAATTAAGCTTGTTTATCGTCTGTCCAACCTCGTGGGTTTTCTCCGGGTACTCTGGTTTCCTACCCCTACGCACAAACGAATTTTTGAAAGAAAATTAAACCATGTTAGTCCCAAAATGACTTAGTTGGTGTCGAGTGGACGTTAAATATTTACATTATTTTTGGTGATTTGACACAGAAAGACCCTAATATGAAAATATAGCTAATAATATAGGACCTTGCTCTATAGAGGGTAAAGTATAGAGCCTTGTTTATTACAGGAAATTAATGATGTCATAATTTTTATATATTACAGGAAACTAATGATGTTATAGCTTTTATATATTACAGGATACTAATGATGTTATAACTTTTATATATTACAGGAAATTCACAATGTTAAAACATTTCACACTCAAAATAAAGTAATTGTGGTAAACAGAAAAATTAATGTAGATGAAAACTGTCATGAACAAACTGAAGATATTGAAACATGCTTTCAGTGTAATTTGTGTGAAGAAGAATTTAAGTCAGAAACTGATTTAGAGAAACACTGCAAAAAACATGTTAAAGAAGAGAAAACTGATGATATAGATGGATATTGTCATGTTAAAGAAGAGAAAACTGATGATGATGATGAATATTGCCATGGTAAAGAAGAGAAAACTGATGATGTAGATGAATATTGTCATATTAAAGTAGAGAAAACTGATGATGTAGCTGGATATTGTCATGTTAAAGAAGAGAAAACTGATGATGTAGATGGATATTGTCATGTTATAGAAGAGAAAACTGATGATGTAGATGAATATTGTCATGTCAAATTTGACGAAGAGAACACCAATGATATAGGTGAACATTGTAAGGTTAAAGAAGAGAAAACTGAGCTAGTTCATCAGTGTAATTTATGTGACAAAGAATTTAAATCTGACACAGATTTAGAGAAACATTGTAAACTTCATCATAAATTAGAATTCAGTTCGTGTAAATGTAATGAGTTTAAAGCATGTAGTGATATTTGTAGTAAATCAGTCATCCCATATTGTATTCGACACACACCGAATCATACTCGATCAAAACATTATAAATGTGATGTTTGTGATAAATCATTTCACAATAATAGCACTCTACAACAACATATTAGAACTCATACTGGGGAAAAACCTTTTAAATGTGATGTTTGTGATAAATTATTTTACAAAAATAACACTCTACAGCAACATATTAGAACTCATACTGGAGAAAGACCTTTTAAATGTGAAGTTTGTGGTAAATCATTTTACAGTAATTGCACCCTACAACAACATATTAGAATTCATACTGGAGAAAAACCTTTTAAATGTGATGTTTGTGGTAAATCATTTTCTAGACGTGCAGCTCAACAGCGTCACACAAGAATTCATACTGGAGAAAAACCCTTTACATGTGATGTTTGTGGTAAAAGATGTAATGAAAGTGGTCATCTACAGAAACACATGAGAACTCATACTGGAAAAAAACCATATAAATGTGATGTTTGTAGTAAAGCATTTACTGAAAGAGGTCATCTGCAGACTCACATTAGAATTCATACTGGAGAAAAACCATATAAATGTGATGTTTGTGGTAAATCATTTTCTGAAAATAGTAATCTACAGAACCACATGAGAATTCATACTGGAGAAAAAAAACATAAATGTGACGTTTGTGATAAATCATTCACTGAAAAACGTACTCTACAGCTACACACAAGAACTCATACAGGTGAAAAACCTTATAAATGTGATGTTTGTAGTAAATCATTCAGTCAGAAAGGTAATCTACAGATTCATATGAGAAGACATACTGGAGAAAAAGCTTATAAATGTGATGTTTGTGGTAAATCATTTAGTCAGAATAGTGCTCTACACAAGCACAGAAGAACTCATACTGGAGAAAAACCTTATAAATGTGCAGAGACACATAAGTAGTCATACAGACGAAACACCTTATACATGTGAAATTTGTAGGAAATCATTTTCTGAAAATGATAATCTACAGAAACACAAAAGAATTCATTCTGGAGAAAAACCATATCAGTGTGCTGTTTGTAGTAAATCATTCACAAATCATGGAGGCTTAGAGAGGCACTTAAAAACACATACTGAAGATGAGATCTCATAATGGGGAGAAACCCTATGAATGTGATTTTGTAGTAAATCATTTAGTGATTATCCGATATGGCACCTATTGGTTTACCAATATCAGATATTGACAGCAACATATATCAGCCGATACAGATACAATTACCGATATTACACAATTGCTTGATGATCCATGTAGATGTATGTCACTGTTAGTCAGGAAATGCATGATACATGTACTATTTTACCTCAGGAATCAAACACAAATGCTTTGTTTTTGAAGTAATAAAATTGTGTCACGCTTCCTACCCTATCAGCAATCAAACACTATTATGAGGACCATTGTTTATTTCATAGTTAATAATTTGTTATTACTTATAAGAAACAATTTAAAAGAAAAAATAAATAACCTAATTAGATGTTCTAGTTTGTGATCATGTAATATCAGCACACATTTAAAACATATCGAAGACGTAATGACTGTGTTCTCCAATTCTGTGATTTGATCATCATGATATAGATAAGCTTTTTCACCATTTCAATCAAAAATGTTATAGGGTGTACTATTGTACGTTAATGTCTGTGTGCACATGGGCAGAATGGTATTCTCAAAAATCGAATTGAGATAACCGAACTCTGCGTGGGGTTTCTCGATCATCACTGCCTTTTATGGAAATTTTCCGGAAGTATGACGTCACCGTATCTGTATCTCCGCTTACGACGCCATTGAAAGATTGAATCAATCGATGAAATCCTGTTTACATCCAAGTCAAATCCAAGCCATCCGTGGGTCTACAGAGTTGATTTTATGCTTGTTGTGTAAATAAAGATCTAATTTATAATTTCTATGACATCTGAGGCCCAAGGACGACATGCGATAAGCAGATTTAGCTGTATGTTTAATGTCTAATGTCAAAGGGTAAAAAGCCACTTGCATGACCCCTGAGGTGACCTTCCATCCATGGGGGCGGTAAAAATGAAAGAATAGGGCAGAAAAAAATCTTCACCAGAGAGAGAGAAATGGGGTTTAACGTCTACTCGACACAAACTAAGTCATTTCGGGACTAAAACATGGTTTGATTTTATTTCAACAATTCGCTTGCGCATAGGGGTCTTTAGCAATGGGAGTGCTCGGGGGAAAACCCATGAGATTGAACAGGCAGCTTATTACCACGTACAACCAGGGATTTGAAACCACGCCAGTTGACTCAATGGCAGGCCGTATGATACATCGCACACACGCTAACCATTCGGCCATTCAACCCCCCCAATCCTCACCGGTCTCCTTTATATAAATAACCAAGCGTGCAGCAACCGAATTAAAAGTTCAAAATCCTTGCTGATCTCCTAATCACACACTGTTTGAGAGTTTGGTTCTCTCAATCCAATTTTTGAGAATACCATTCTGCCCATGTGCACACAGACATTAACGTACAATAGTACACCCTATAACATTTTTGATTGAAATGGTGAAAAAGCTTATCTATATCATGATGATCAAATCACAGAATTGGAGAACACAGTCATTACGTCTTCGATATGTTTTAAAGGGACAATCCCGATAAGAACAGAGTCTCAAAAATTAAAGTCTGAGAGTTTATGAAATTTATGGACCAAAATATAGAGGCATGGTGTATTTACCTTGTCTCAAAATTTCAGCTCAAAATATTGAGTCGTTTGGCCGTGGACGTCAACACAGCTTATCCGGACAAGTAATTCTTTTAAGATTTGGGGTTAATTTTTCATTGGGTGACCTGATAATCGATTCCCGTTTCTTTTGAGAGGTCTATACAATGAATGACCCATGTACTGTACCTGATAACCAAAGGTAAATTGCACCTACATATTATTTTTACAGAAAAAAGTCTGGTTTTATCCAGATACTGTATAATACAACGGTCTCCATTTCCAGATATTTACAAGCGTATCACAAATATCGGGTTAGTTGGTCGGCCTTAGGTAATGGGTTTTAAGTTATTTTAACACAAAATTAGGCAGTTTTATTCCCCAAAATGTTATCAGGATTGGCCCTTTAACACAGTCAGAGCTGAACAGTACGATGTTAAACCCAATTTCATTTATTGTACAAAATATTTGAAGTGTGAATTACTCGAGTCCTGATGATCCGCGTCAAGAATAAAGATACAACCGTAAAACAAGATGCACCGGAAGTGATTTTGGACAACCAGCGGTCATGTCATTTCGTCCACTTAAAGAGTCAAGGAATACATTTAAGGCTTTTTCAGGTTAAATTATCACTCAAACAATAACCTTAAACAGAATAATCACCTGAGTGCCACCACAGACAGATCGGGTACACAGAATAATCACCTGGAATTCCGCCACAGACAGATGGGGTACACCGGAAGTAAATAATCACCATGGTAGGATAAGATTTTATTTTTAGAAATTCAGGTCAAAGTTATAAATGACAGATTTAGAAATTATTTTGATCAAAATATTCTAGTTGGGCTTCTTTGATAAAATGAAATTGATTCATGGGTTTTCTTTACAAAAATGGATAAGTATTATCGAATACATCACAATGGTAGACAATGTTATCAGTTTGGTACAAAATGACACGTTTAGCCCCCCAGTTAATAACAACAAATAATATAGGTATTTTCACGAATCCAGTAGGTTTAGAGTACTCTGAACAGTCAGTCACTCGCTGAATAAATAATTTTTATATTTCTCTTGAAACTAAAAACATTTTCAGAGTCAGCAGTTTTTGTACTGGGTCAGTCAGGTTACCGGAAACAGAACATATTTTTGGGGGGGCCTTACAGTAGTTATATCAGAGATTTAAGTTTTCCAAGCATGTTTCAGTGACCAACAAATTTACCGATGTAAGTATTGATGTTTTCTTCCAATGCATTCAATCATAAAATTTAATTAATGTCAGCACTCAGAAACAATGAGAATTTATTAAAAGGTCACTCCCGTTAAACATACATTATGCAAGAACTCAGGGCTGGGGCCATTACATTGCCAATGTAATTAATTACATTACCATTACTTTTTAAATGTAATCATTACAATTACTTTTTCATTTTTAGCAATGTAATTAATTACCATTACCCATTACATTGAAAGTAATTAATTACCATTACTTTATGACTATATAAATAAAAAACAATTTTTCACATAGAAATTAAAAAGACAACGTTATTTTCCACCATGAAGGGCCTATAAAACCAAACTCAAAATAATCCTTGATTCACTTTAACAGATATTTGTGTATGAATTGTTATCTTTATAAATTATAACATCAAGGCAAATTTTCAAGTGAGGGGAATGGTGACAAACGCTGATGCTTTCCCTTCATGTCTTGAAAAATGAATTGAAAGTATTTTTTAAGATTCTTAATCAATCCAAATAGTTTGTCTCTAATATATTGTATAACTGGTAAATTATTCAGCATGATTCTAAAACAAAACATATGATTGGTTTATAAGTAACAATAAAATGTTGAGATACTGGAAAGCCATTGTTTGGTTTGACACTTGTTAACTTGAGATTAAGATTAAAGTGTAGTAAGACTATTGTCTTTTAATCTGACTGATTGATTGATTGACTGAATGATTGACTGTAAATTAACACTAATCTTTGATTAAAATATACTTCTTTTCAAAGATCTACATTTTAAGGGGAACCTTTTTAGGTTACATGTCTAAAGAAGGGTCCTACATAAAAAGTAATAAAAGAAAATGTTGAATGCCTTCTTATAATTTGTTAGAACTGATTTAAATCTTTTTTAAAAAATAAAATAATGAATTGGATTTGTGTCAGATACACTTAATTTACTTCTTTGGTGCTATAAAATTTGTCATATGTAAATATTTATATGTGCCTTAAATGTAATTGAAGAGTAATTGAAATGTAATTGACCATTACATGATTTGTGGCATGTAATTAATTACATTTCCATTACTCATTACTTCACCATTACTTAAAAAATGTAATGATTACATTCCATTACCATTACCCATTACCATTACCCCAGCCCTGCAAGAACTAAATCTGCCTATTGTAGGCCTTTCTTTAGGCCTAAAATATTTTCTAAAGTATTAATTAGACATTAATTAACTGATCCAGGTCTTAATCAAGTCTCGATGGCATCAGATTTCTCCGATATTAAATAGATTAAAATGGTTCAGTGATACTTTGATTTAAGCTAAAAATGGAAGGAAGAGACTTAGCTTCGAACAAGCAGTACCATGGTTGAAATTATTGCACACGTCTGTCAAACCTTCAAAGGCTAATATCTTTGCTTGCAATAGAGCAATTTGAATGAAATTTTCAAATTATTCATTTTACATTATCTACTTTCTAACTATTATAGCAAGAATGGCTATTTCTGTATCTAAATCTTAAATAATGTATCTTTAATCGGACCGTCCTGATTATACTTGATTATTCCTTGAGTGGCTGCTTGATACAGATTCTACTGTACATACAAATATAAAAATGATAAAATAAATGATGTCGTAACTTTTATATATTACAGGAAATTATTGATGTTATTCTAAAAACATTTCATCAATGTGTTTTATGTGATGAGATTTTTCAGCAACTGCCACAAAACGTCGTAACACGTTTATAGATGTTATTGAGGCGGTTATTTGATCGAAAAAAAACTAATAATATTATAACTTTTATATATTACAGGAGACTAATGATGTTGAAACATTCCATCAGTGTGTTGTGTGTGATGATATTTTTAAACAACTTGATGATTTAGAACAACACAATAAAATACATGTTAAAAAAGAGAAAACTGATGATGTTGATAAATATTGTCATGTCAAAGAGGAGAAAACTGATGATGTAGATGAATATTGTCAAGTTAAAAAAAAGAAAACTGATGATGTTGATAAGTATTGTCATGTTAAAGAAGAGAAAACTGATGATAAAGATGGATATTGTCATGTTAAAGAAGAGAAAACTGAAGATATTGAACCAGTTCACCAGTGTAATTTATGTGATGAAGAATTTAAATCGGATACTGATTTAGAGAAACATTGTAAAATACATGTTGAAGAAGAGTTGAAAGCTGATAATGATAGTGATGTAGGCCTACAATCAGCTGACTGTAAGGGTATTTATGTAGGCCTACGATCAGCTGACTGTCCTGGTATTAATGTAGACCTACAATCAGCTGACATTAATGATAGTGATGTAGGCCTAGAATCAGCCGACAGTTATCCTGAAGCAAGCAATTATAATTGTAATATTTCTAGTAGATCATTCACCCAGAATGATAATCTACAGAAACACATGAGCATTCCTAAAGAAAAATTGACTTTGGGCCTACAGAACCATATGAGAAGTCATACTGGAGAAAAACCTTATAAATGTGATGTTTGTAGTTATTCATATAATCAGAATAGTGATATACAGAAACGTGTGAGAATTCATACAGGCAAAAAACCTTATACTTGTGAAATTTGTAGGAAATCATTTTTTGGAAATGGTTATCTACAGATTCACATGAGAACTCATACAGGAGAAAAACCTTATCAATGTGATGTTTGTGAGAAATCATTTGCTCATAGTAGTAATTTAGAGAGACACATGAGAACACACACTGGAGAAAAAGCATATAAATGTGATGTTTGTGGTAAATTATTTAGTCAGAATAGTGGTCTACACAAGCACATGAGAACTCACACTGGAGAAAAACCTTATAAATGCGATTTTTGTAAGAAATCATTTGCTCATAGTAGTAATATACAGAAACACATGATAACACACACTGGGGAAAAACCATATACATGTAAATGTGATGTTTGTGGTAAATCATTCACACAGTCTGGTAGCCTACAGAACCACATGAGAATTCATTCTGGAGAAAAACCTTTTCAATGTGATGTTTGTAAGAAATCATTTGCTCAAAGTAGTAATTTAGAGAGACACATGAGAATTCATTCTGGAGAAAAACCTTATGAATGTGATGTTTGTAAGAAATCATTTGCTCATAGTAGTAATTTACAGAATCACAAAAGAACTCACACTGGTGAGAAACCTTATCAGTGTGATGTTTGTAATAAATCATTTAGTCAGGCTAGTGGTCTACACAACCACATGAGAACTCATACTGGAGAAAAACTATATGAATGTGATGTTTGTAATAAATCATTTTCTGAAAATGGTAATCTACAGAAGCATAAAAGAATTCATTCTGAAGAAAAACTATATGAATGTGATGTTTGTAGTAAATCATTCACAAATCATAGAATCCTACAGAAGCACATAAAAACACATACTGAAGATGAGATCTCTTGATGAGGAGAAAACTTATGAATGTGATTTATATAGTAAATCATTTATTGAATGTGGTACATGTACTCTACAGCAGCACATGAGAATTCATACAGGAGACCTTATCAATATGTTGGGTGTAATTCTGTATTTATCGGTGTACTAGGCCCACTTTTCTTTTATCAAATTTATTACTTTCTAGCAGGGATGGGCGCAGTAATGGGATTTCAAAATTTTTCTTGTCGGACATATTTTTCCGAAAATAAAGGGGCATAATTCTTATTGCAATTTAAGCAGACGTTTTCAAAACACAATTAAGAATCACATGTTAACAAAATATGTATATATGAACCTGTAATCATATGACATATAGATACCAGTATGTATGAACCTGTAATCATATGACATATAGATATATTGGAAACTGTTATCATATGACATATAGATATACATGTATTGGAAACTGTAATCATATGAAATATCATATATGGACCTGTGATCACAAGAAATAAAGATATAAATATGAATTTGTAATCAAATGAAATAAAAATTTATATAAATGAAGTTTTTATTCCTGTTATTGGTTTGACTGTAGATTATCATGACAATATCAGTAGTACCTTAAGGACAGTGTCAGAAGGACCTGGAGAAACCCCACGCAGATGGAAAGTAGACCTTACTCCTTGTCAGGTAAATGTTAGGGATAGAAACCACACCCCTTAAAACACGCTGTATGTTAGTCTCAAAATATTTGTTTCATTCCTTCTCATCCTGTGAGTCTCTCCATTTACATTTTAATCTTTATATTGGTAGGGAAATACATGTACCTCAAGCTATAAATAGACTGTTGTCAGGGATACCTCAACAGAAGCCATGGTTGTCATTTTATTACATTGAGAAAGGATCTTTTTTTCAGAATGTTTTTAACATTACTTACTGTTCATTTATCATACTTAAAATACAGATGTGAGGTCATCCTTTGATGTTGGCATACCATTATTTCCAATAATCTACAGGCAACTTGCCAATCGTACATTATCTGTACTACCGTAGATGAAATATTGGACTCGTGTGATTTGGCATAGTGTTTGTATTTTAAGTTGTTTAATTGTGTAATGTATTAAAACAACACTCAGCTAACGGCCTCATGCAGTGTCAATATATTACTTACTACCGTAGATGAAATATTGGACTCGTGTGATTTGGCATAGTGTTTGTATTTTAAGTTGTTTAATTGTGTAATGTATTAAAACAACACTCAGCTAACGGCCTCATGCAGTGTCAATATATTACTTAAAGTCTCACTCTTTACCATTAAACCACACTTATTGAGATCTAATTAAATTCCTAATTATTTTCTGTCAACTCCTTTTTCCCACCGTCTATAATTGCAGAGTCTTTTGTACGTTGACACTCCTCAATGTTCCCAAAACCACCTAAACATCTGATCAAGAAATAACTACTACTCTGTCAGTCAAACTAGCACACAATAAGCTGGCAGAAAACAGTCAACACATACATGTACTAGGTCATTTCGAGACTAACATATGGTTCAATTTTATTTCATTAATTCGTTTGCACATAGAGGTCTTTAGCAGCGTGAGGAAACCATTTAGCCACATTAATGCTGTGTGAAGTCAGTATTTAGCACACGCTTAATTGTACTGGTCACGTGATATTCATTTGTTTTATGAGCAACTGCTGGAAGACTAATAAAGATGTAGACATGAAATCAATTAACTCAAAACTGTCCTTACGTGAATAGGGTTTCGTGACCAGATCACCAAGATTGCACAGCCAACAGAATGGTCAGTAAAAGGCTCCGATTTAGGGTACTTGATTATAATCTTTTACAATTTTATTTTTTTCATCATAAGACGACAGTCCGAAGACATTGACAATCACCCAACTCATGGAGTGTGGTGTAAATTATTTTAGGCCTGTAGTATTGAGAACAATCAGTTGATGATTTTACAAACAAAATTCAGACGTGTGACTTTGCATTTGAACATGAATTATTCGTGTTGGGTTGATCCATGTCTATAATAATGATACAACCATAAAATAAGATACACCGGAAGTGATTATAGATTACCATAGCATCAAAGATATTGTTTTGGAGTGAATCCTTGACACAGAAATAAATAATCGACATGGTAAGATATTATTTTATGAAATAGTCGCCTGGACAAAGCCTGGAGTCCCCGCACATACATATCATACTACTCACAGCAGTAGCGCACCACCATGGCATACCCAGTCTAATTAACCCCGCACAGAATTCAAAATGTAGACATCCTGTAGGTAGAGTGGTTCAGGCTGAAAATGTTTTATAACAAACAGACACTATTTCGGGACAGTAAAGACATTATATGATAAGACTCACTATAAAAACTTCATTGATCAACAATGGAAGTCTGGCCACTTCTGAATTTTGAGGATATATAATCATTTGGACATATATTATAAATTGCTCAAAATCTTCCCGGCTTCCATAATCAAAGGAGTTATCTCTTAGTGAGAATAAGAGCTATGTCCCTTGGTTGTACTAAAAAAAAATATGCTCCAAGCTACACACGTCCCGGAAACGAAATAACTTGATCGCAGTCGGAAAATATCGTTTATTTCCATACTGCAAAGTAACCGAATACACTCTATGAGACGATTGGATTTGACATATGTACGCATGCGCGAACGTTTCGTTGTTTTAACAGTAAACCCGCGCCTTCAAATGTCTTTATATTAACCGTGTTTATAATGCTACAGTAGAAATTAAAATACATGTTAAGCTGGAGATGAAAAGATCTGCATTTGACATGAATTATTTCAAGATTAGCCTCATACATATATTAAAATGAACAGTGCGTTTACTTATTTATACCCAGACACTGGCCTATTTATAACGGCATGTTATACAGAGAGAGCGAGGGAGAGAGAGGGGTCTATAAATCTAATAATGTAACATTTTAATGTTTATCTCAAAGATAACTGAATATTATATTGTGCAGTACGATGTTTGTTATGAAAAATAAATTGCCGGGTAAAGTACGAGGAAAATATAATGACATGTAATACGGGGAGTGAGAGAGAGGGATAAACACCCCAATAAAACTATTAATTTAAGACTTTATTTTTTGTCCCTCAGATAAATAAATATTTTGTACTGCATGATGTTTGTTATGAAAAAAAAAACCACATTGCTGGGTAAGTGGCGTATGCGCCGAGCCAGCGATTATTGCGTATGTACCGAATTTAGAGCCAAATTTTGTAGCTTCGTCTGTAGGCCTATAAAGGGTGGTATTTTTCGCCGACTTCAAGGTTTCCTAAACATGTGGACACCGACGCTCTCACATGATATTCTTTGAACTGTAGATTTTGATGGAGTGTAATTATATTTTTTTTTTTCCGCGAGAGCCAAACATGCGGTTATAACCACTGCTACGTTACCATTGGAAACGTTTAGATTTTTAAGTTTCATGACCAAATTATGGCATTCTGCTGTGTATCTTTGATTTTTGACATCATAGTAAATTCCTTCGTTCATCTAAAAAGGTTTGGACTTGCAACCATTCTTTTTACATGCCAATTGTTTATTATTTTCATTATTAGCCTTCATGCGAATCATTTCTTTTTTAGTCTTCGGAAGTTGATTTTTTTTTTAAAACTTGGTGATTGTGCTTTTATGACAATCGCCGCAAATACTTTTCTTTCTATCTAAATCAGTTAAGGTCGCATCGGCAGATGTCCGAGTCTCTCTGTTTATTAAATTAATTTCACTTGTGTCTGCCGATGGAGTAACGTAAACTATCACGGAAAAAATGGGGTGTCAAGAAAATCATCGTATGATTTCATACCTTTTAGTGGACTAAACCTTACTTTTACTCACCTTCCTAGTCTTTGTCGTCAGTCTGACCAGTCTATTTTGAATGTATTTGTCACCAAAAGTCACACAGTCGTCATGTAAAGCAGTCATGATAGACCGATGCTCCGAAGTTGTCGGGAATTTATTAACATTTGTCTAGCATAAAGCCTATTTGTGATTTTTGTCATAGGTAGTTTGTTACAGTTCCCAAATCATAGGGGTACTTGTCCAATCCAATGCTGGATAGCAAATCATCCGTGGACGATATCTTGCAGGGCTCAGTCTCAAATCTAGAAAAAAATAAGTCCGTCGATCAAAGTCTATGGCTACAGGATGGTTAGATAATATACTATGATTATAAAAATAATTTACACCATGTTACCGAAAAGGGTCTGGAAAATAAAGACTGCAAATAAAAAGTTTGTTACGGTTATTTTCCGGTCTCAAATAGTTCTGCGTATTTAGAGCTAACAAATATTTATTTCCTAACCACAATAGTCGCCAGCGTAAACCAAGAATGTAGCCACTTAATAAAAGTAAATCTCGAAAGGTTGTAGTGAATTTATCTGGGCGCTTTCACCTACTTGAAAGTTAGAAATGAAACGAAGCTATTATAGCTAGCTCTCTGTATTTAAATCACCAAAGTCGCCAAAATCAAAAATCAAATCAAGGAGTGAAATCGAAATTTTTGCTCATGTTCGCTATTAAATAAACACTTATGTCGAAGCCAGTAATGAGTGTATTTTTTACTCAGCGTTATATACCAATACAGGTTTGTAAAAATACCTCATGTGACCTATATTTGCTGCGACTTCCTAAACCACGTGCGCGGCGCTAACTTCTGCTCACTTCAGAAGATTTCTCGACGGAGCAATCACACAGATAAGCGGGTCAGTTTTTATAAGGACAAATACTGTGTTTCTGAACCACTCTACTGTAGGTACGTTACAAAAAAATGAGATTTGAATATTCCACTATTCTTTGTTTATTTCCTGAAAGAGCAGACGAAAACAAACATTTCGATACCCAAAAAATCAAAATAGCTTAAAGAATAAGGAAGTTATGACAAAAACTAATAAAGACAATGGGTCCGAAATTTTCCTTTGATTTCCATATAAATTGCAACGAAAATTGTGACCTTTTTTCTAAAATGGTCGTAACTTCCTTATTATCCAAGATATCTTCATCAAATTTTGAGTGTGAAAAGATGTTTGGCCATGGCTTCAATCTAAATGCTTTTGGGAATTATAATTAATAATTAATTAATTAGATACCAGCAAGATAACAATCGTTGATGCAATCTTTATTAATCATTTTAATTTAGTTAATGAATAATGTCCAAATACCACAACTAATCCGCCAGCATTACATTATCCTCGAAAGCATGTCTGATCGCAGTTCATATTTGCTGAGGTCAGTAATAATCAGCTATATCTCTCAAGTCGATTTTATACTTTTTTAAATGTTTTTTGCAACTAATAAAATCGAAGTACAAACAACAATGAATAACGGGATTTTGCAACTGTCACTTGCGATTTCCTACATCCGGGTTTTTTTCCCCGATGTTCGCGGGGGGTCTAAATCAACCAGGATGGACATGTCATTTTGCGCATCAAATAATAACTTTCAGCAACCATGAATCATACCCAAATTTCACAAAAAGGAAGAATAATGATAACATTTGCATCCTGAAAAGTTTCATGAGATCCTATAAAGATTTCAACGCTGAGCAACGTTCCAAACTTGTCATAAAAATAAAACAGGTAGTTACGTATTGTTTCACAGAGTGTAAGTTTGACTGGATAACAATATCTTCTAGAAGGGAGACCACGCTCTGTTTTAAAAAAAACAAAATATAAAAAAAGACCAAAAAATAAGGAAATAATCGGCTTTTACGTGGAGCCGCTTAGTGCACGTTTGTCAAATCGGTTGCAAAAAATTATGGAAAAACCCAGCTAGTGATAATCTCATTTTTGTAACGTACCTACATCCTGATAGGCCAAAAGGTCGATGATGATGATGATGATGTGTGTCTTTACTTTCTCAAATGATTGTTTTACCTGAAATGTTAATCAACGGAATGAATAATCCTACCATATTCATCGAATGACATACATGTATAGTAATTGGAACATAATCAAAGAAACACACTTTTATGGAATGACAATTACTAAGGTTTCACAACTCGTTATCAGACAAATACACAAATCTTGTTGAAATGTTGCAGTGAAATAAACCAGTAGTAATTGTCATTCCATAAAAGTGTGTTTCTTTGAATAAAACTATACTGAGCGCCATAGAAAACGCATCATTTAGTTTTTCGTATAACAAAAAGATCTTGTAAACATATCTTATTTATTTTGCTTCTTATTGTGAACAATATTCAAATGGGAACACATCAATAACAACACATTTGTACACTTACGGATGTTGTACCATTGATTACAGATTAAAAGAAAAAATCCCACCAAACTCTCTAACCAAATAATTAATTAATACAAACAAAATACTGGACTACGGGCGTATTTATGTTTGTAAACGCCCAAACTCATTACTGGGTCTTAGAGAAATAGCTTATTCAGACACGAGATTTGAGTTGTCGTAAAAAAACCAAACACAGTTACGATAGACAAACCTTGCTTTGACCCCCTTATGCGAAATGATCAATCCTGATAAGTGACGTAATAAGCTTCCATTTTTTTATTTCTTGGTGTCAAAGCTTGTGAGGTCTTCAATTTTACAAGAGAGAACTTTTTTATTCGTTGGGATATGTAGTTGTACAATAGATTTTATTTAACAGGGAGTTCATTTCAAACACACGGGTAAGTTTATGATAACCAAAGTAGAGTAGTTTTTTCATAATCGTAGAAAACCGTTTATTATTTACCATGGGTCACGGGGTGTTGGGATGGCCTAGTGGTCTAGAGTGCCACGCTTCGACCTCTAGCTGGCCGGTCACCTCTGTCTTGCGGTTGTGGTTTCGAGCCCTGGTGTCAGCTTTTTTGGCATTGAGATAGGGGCGCCTTCTCAACCTCGTGGGTTTCCTCCGGGCACTCCGGTTTCCTCCCACGGCTAAATAATAATAATAATAATAATAATAATAATCCTCTATTTATATAGCGCGATAATACTAAAATTAAAGTTTCTATTGCGCTTTTCAAGATTTCTCAATTGAACTACGGAAACGCCTCTGTAAACAGGAACGACTTTAGCTGGGATTTAAATGCATCTAGTGAGTCAATGGTTCTAATGTTGTAAGGCAGCGAATTCCATAACATAGGAGCAGAGAACGAGAAAGATCTTTTTGCTATTTCAAGATTCACTGATGGTTGATACAGAAATTGTTTATCTGTGGATCTAAGGGTTCTTGTGGATTTATATGGGGTAATCAGGTCTTTGATATATTTTGGTGATTGATCATGTAACGCCTTGAAAGTCAACAGTAATATTTTGAACTTGATACGTTGTTGAACTGGGAGCCAGTGGAGATTGTCCAGAATCGGGGTGATGTGGTCTAATTTTTTTGTCCTTGTCAAAACTCTGGCGGCAGCATTTTGAATTCGTTGAAGGTGCTGAATTTGATAATTCGGAAGGCCAAAAAATAAGGCATTATGATAGGCTAGTTTATTTGTAATGAATGAATGAATGAGGAGTTCTGTGCTCTCAGCATTTAGGTATTTCTTTATTTTGTTAATTCTGTAAAGATGGAAATAGGAAGAGGAGCAAACAGATTTGATGTGGGAGCTAAAGGACATGGTGGAATCTAGAACTGCGCCAATGTTTTTGGCTTCTGGAGATTGAGCAAGACATTCGTGTTGAAATTTAAGAGTTGGTATTGAGAACCTACTAAGTTGTTGTTTTGTTCCAATTACCAGATACTCAGTTTTTTCAGGATTTAGTTTCAGAAAGTGTGATGTCATCCATAACCTGATTTCTTCCAGACAGTTTTCAATATTAGTTAAAGCTGAATTAGTGGATTGTTGATTGAAGGATGCATATATTTGTGTGTCATCGGCATACAAGTGAATACTAAGACCAAACTTTTCAGCAATTTTAGTTAATGGTCGGGTGAAGATAATGAACAATACAGGGCCTAGAACTGACCCTAGGGGGACACCACACACCATAGGGACCTTAACAGATTTGACGTTGTCGATCTTGACACATTGTTGTCTGTTTTCTAGGTATGCTCGGAACCAGCTTATAACAGTGCCTCTAGCCCCTATTTCTTCCTGCAGAGCTTGGAGAAGGTCTTCGACATCGAGAGTATCAAAGGCAGCCGAAAGGTCCAAAAGTATCAGCAAAATACATTTTTGATCATCAATAGTTCGGTATATATCATTAGTTATTTTGATTAAAGCTGTCTCGGTGCTGTGAAAACGCTGTGATTAAAGACCCCTACGCGCAAGCGAATTATTGAAATAAAATCGAAACCATATGTTAGTCCCGAAATGACCTGGTTGTGTTGAGTGGATGTTAAACCACATTTCTCTCTCTCTCTCTCTCTCTCACCATGGGTCAGATAGTAGTCATGTCCTACTTTATTCAATGAGCCGTTATTGAACAACAACAACAAAAATCACTGATTGTAGAACACGCAATGTCTGATTGTAGAACACAATGTCTGACTGTAGAACACAATGTCTGACTGTAGAACACAATGTCTGATTGTAGAACACAATGTCTGACTGTAGAACACAATGTCTAAACCCAATATTTTCCACAATATTTGAAATTAAAAACATGAATCGATCAAAATAATGTTGTTACATTTGTATCTTGCTGTGACAATTTTTCATGATAAGCTAACATCATTACTATTTATTATAGAGCAGGATCCGAGGGTGTTAACCTAGCTGAAAAGTGTCACAATTTTTCATGACAAGGTAACAACATTACTATTGATTATGGGTGGGGGGTGGGGGGCTGAATGGTTAGTACATGCACGCTGTGTCATAATGTCTGTGGTTGAGTCAACCCTAGCAAAAAGTCCCATACAGTACACTTCAGGGCTAAGTATGAAATTCCTCCGTGGTCCGACCTGGGCGGAATTGAAAAATCGCGGAGTACAGGCTATTAATCCGCTCAGGTCCCGCTGTAAAATCCGCTCTAAATTTCCGCCGCGAATTTGAGTAAACCGCCGACCACCGCGGATTTGTTAAACCACCGACTGCCGCGGAATTATTAAACCACCGACCCCAGCGCGAAATTTAATTTGATGAAATTATTGTTACACGTATGCTTTACATTGTATTCGTATCCATAATTCAGTAGTCCAATCCCGAAAAACAGCATTATCGGCATGCTTTTAAAACTTTGAAATAAAATATATGCATAAACCACCGACCCCAGCGCGAAATTTAATTTGATGAAATTATTGTAACACGTATGCTTTACATTGTATTCGTATCCATATGCATATATTATCGATGTATAATTTACAACATCGCATACTCGTTTGTTACATGTGCGGCATATATAACAAACCTTACAAATAATCATATGGACGAACATTCGTAAAAATGTATTATTCAGCTTTATTTAACGTCCGCTTGTCTGCCCATTAATGACTTATACATTTACACATGTAGTCTGTATTCTGTTACTATGTTTTTGTTTTGGATTTTTAAAACAACAATGTGCTACGAAGCCGTTTACCGTTTAAGTATGTCGGCAAATAATAAAGAAAAGTGAGTAATCTCGTTGTTACAAAGCGGTGGTTTCAATCCGAAATGTGTTGAGCATGTTATTACAAGTGGTTCTAGAGCCTCTATTCAAATAATTAAAAAAAGTGAGCTCACTCATAGTTTTAAAGCCGTGGTTTCAATCCGCAACGCGTTGGCATGGTAATTGTAAGTGTTTATACTATTAAAGTATTGTTTTATTAGACTTAACTATAAATCACAAAAATGGAATATTAAAAACAGGCTATTATGGGTCAGTTCATCCCACGATCGTTTCACCCTATATCGATACATTACTTCATTAATATGTTCGATATTTTTAAAACTTGAATCGTTCGACTATTTCAAACTCATTGAAATTAGGAAATTTTCAAAATTTACACACATAAATGCTGGCCTTACCTTGGGCGAAAGTGTTGTACATTAAAATAGCCATTTCCATTCTGACAAATAAGTTACAAAATTCACACCTCAAGTAATATATTCTGATTTAATTCCCAAATGAATGAAATGCCTTCATCTCCTGTTTTTAAGCACACATCGCCAAAATTCACCGTCAACCTTACCGAACACATGTACATTAAAACTATCAGTCGGAAAATACCGTGATGACATTTCATTTAGGCACCAAGGAGTCTGAGTCAATGCATACTGTCAATCAACTATCTTTATTAGGCGAATTCACACGTGCCATCAAAAGGAATTGATGATTGACTAAAATACAAACCCCTTTAACACACACATGGCTAAATTACGAACGGGCTACGATGAATAGCACCTCCCCACCTCCTACAATTTACATCACGTATTACCAGTAATTTGCATAAGATTCTATTAATTTTATTAACGATAACATAAAACTCAGGCTTTAAAAATTATGGATATTAAAATAAGAGATAATTTAATTTTTGAATCGGTACAGACTTGAAGGTTGGCGCATGCAAATCATGAAATCAATACTTAATTCGCAGTTGACATATTCTGTCAATAGAATTATTCCTTTAACCGGTGGTAATAAGGGGAATGCTCACTAGCCCGCGGGTTCTATAATATATTACGAGGGTTCATTAGTTAGGGTTAGGGTTAGGGTTGTGTTAGGGTTAGGGTTATGTTAGGGTTAGGGTTCATTGGTCAACCGATATCTGTTATTAGGGTTAGGCTTTATTGATACCCACATTTATAGTACACGTATTTCTTACAGCGACAGACTAGAGAGTAGAGCACCTGCGGACTAGTGAGGCCCTTTCAGTGTATTTTTAATTTGGCACAAAAATCATCTCTTATATCACGCCAAGCCGCTTTAACTAATGCATGCTTGTTGTTAAGCATTTTCCTTTGTACTCTTTGGTGCGACAATTAAATCCTATAAATCTAAGTTCAGTCCGCACAAGATTCGATTCATATGGTCTGTTTGTTAGGTGTTTTATTTATTGAAAGCTTCATCGATATGTTCACTGTAAAAATGAAATTTAATATTTGTTTCTGTGATAATTATTGGAAAGAAACCGAACCGGATTATTATCTAGGATATTTATCGTCAACTGTATAAATACGGTAAGCAGTTTGTGTGTTGCATTTATAAGTTAAAGCATAAAATAATATATCTATGAAGCGACCATTTGAGACATGACACTTTTAAGCCATATACATATAGCGCTATCTGAAACGATTTGACATGTTGATCTGTATTGAAATGTGGGGAATGGGGACTCTGTATCTTAGTCAAATACGAAACTGAAATAAGTAAAGAATCTTTCAGCTTCTATACATTACATGATATTTGATTCTCGGGACATAAAGTATTATTTGAACGTTGGGAGCCCAATCGTCATTTTAATCGAATTACCGTTAAATTAAATATCGGGGAGAAAATATACCTTCCAAGAATTAATGCTAATTTGTTTATTTCTACGATTGTCATTAAATTCTTCTTCATATTTAAAATCGATAATAAATCAGTACATAAAAAATCGACAGCATATTTTAAGACGCCCACGTGCAAATCGCTAGATATTATGTTTATTGTCATCCATTTTCAGACAATGTTATCAGAATTCACGAAACATGGTTTCATTGTCTGCTTGTCGGATGAACTAATGACATAGAAAATTGATATGTGTATGCACTTTGTGGTGCGATTTACGAATTGAATACCGATGTACATGTACATTATAAATGAATCGAGCATAACAGATATTTTAGGATATGAATAAAATAATACTTTGGTACAATTTAGTTAATTTTCAAAAAACAATTTGAAAATAGTATTATGAATATATAAATTACAGGTTAACTAAAACGACTAATATACTCGTGATATTATTCCATTAACTATTAAATAACGCTGTGACAATATTGACTAAATTACTCAGACTATTTAGAATCACTATGGAATATAATCCTCCGCGAATTTTATGTTTCCACCGACAATTATCCGCCGCGAATTTCAAATTTTCGCGGACAATAATCCTCCGCGAATTTTATCTTTTGCGGACTTTTTTTCCGCCCAGAACGTCGCAAATTCCGCGGAGTGGACATGAGAAAAACACCGCGATTTTTGAGTGGAAAAAACACCCACAGGGAGGATTTTCATACTTAGCCCTGAAGTGTACTGTACAATACCAGTGTAGGTTTCTAAAGAATTCTATAGAAAATCTATAGGGTTTTGTGGCGAGGTGTGTTCCATTTTCTCTAGGATAAAATTCTATAGTATTCTGGAGAATTTTGGGGGACTGTAGAAAATAATGGCCCCAGATATTCTACAGTTTCTGAAGATTTATTGTAGTATTCTATATGATTTTTTTAAAGCACTTTCTCATATGTAGGAAATTCTACAGTTATGTGTAGGATTGAATACTGTAGTATTTTGTACTTTGGAAATTCGGTCACTACAGTTTTCTGTAGAAATGGGTACTATAGAATTCTACAGATTTTTTATTAATTCTTATTTTGGGAATAAATATAGTTGACCCATGATTTCATCCAAATTGATAAGCTTATTTTTTCTCTCATGGATGAATCTGAATTCTGTTGATGAATACTAGTCATAACTTTAGTTCATTTTCTTGGTTTAACCGAAATATAGGGAAAATAATAGTTAAACTAATGATGTTATAACTTTATATATTACGGGAAACTAATGATGTTATAACTTTTATATATTACAGGAAACTAATGATGTTATAACTTTTATATATTACAGGAAACTAATGATGTTATAACTTTCATATATTACAGAAAACTAAAGCTGTTATAAAGATAATAATGATGTTATAACTTTTATATATTACAGGATACTAATGATGTTATAACTTTTATATATTACAGGAAACTAACGATGTTATCACTTTCATATATTACAGAAAACTAAAGCTGTTATAAAGATAATAATGATGTTGTAACTTTTATATATTACAGGAAACTAATGGTGTTAAAACATTCCATCAGTGTGTTGTATGTGATGATATTTTTCAACAATACGATGATTTAGAACATCACAATAAGATACATGTTAAAGATGAGAAAAGTAATGATGTAGATGAATATTGTCATGTTAAAGAAGAGAAAACTGATGATGTTGATGAATATTGTCATGTTAAAGGAGAGAAAACTGGCGATGTAGATGAATATTGTCATATTAAAGAAGAGAAAACTGATGATATAGATGAAAAGAAAACTGATGATGTAGATGGATATCTTTATGATAAAGAAGAGAAAACTGAAGATATCAAACTCTTTCATCAATGTAATGTATGTGATGACAAGTTTAAATCTGACTCAGATTTAGAGAAACATTGTGAAGTACAGCATAAATTAGAATTCAGTTCTTCGGAATGTAGTGAGTTGAAATCATGTAGCTATATTTATAGTAAATCAATCATCACAAATTTTATTCCACAGAGACACACCCAGAGTCATACTGGAGCAAAATGTAATGTTTGTGATAAATCATTTTACTATAATAGCACTCTAGAACAACACATTAGAGTTCATACTGGAGAAAAACCTTTTAAATGTGATGTTTGTGGAAAATCATTTTCTAGGCGTGCAGATCAACAACGTCACACAAGAAAACATGCTGGAGAAAAAACATATAAATGTGATGTTTGTGGTAAATCATTTTACGATAATAGCAGTCTACAGCAACACCTTAGAGTTCATACTGGAGAAAAACATTTTAAATGTGATGTTTGTGAAAAATCATTTTCTAGATGTGCAGATCAACAGCGTCACACAAGAATTCATACTGGAGAAAAACCTCATAAATGTGATGTTTGTGGTAAATCATTTAGTCAGACTAGTGGTCTACGCAACCACATGAGAACTCATACTGGAGAAAAACCTTATAAATGTGATATTTGTGGAAAGTCATTTTCTAGAGGTGCAGATCGACAGTGTCACACAAGAAAACACACTGGAGAAAAACCATATAAATGTGATGTTTGTGGTAAATCATTTAGTCAGACTAGTGGTCTATGCAACCATATCAGAATTCATACTGGAGAGAAACCTTTTAAATGTGATGTTTGTGATAAATCATACACTGAAAGAGGTACTCTACAGAATCACACAAGAACTCACACTGGCGAGAAACCTTATCAGTGTGATGTTTGTAGTAAATCATTTAGTCAGGCTAGTGGTCTACGCCACCACATGAGAACTCATACTGGAGAAAAACTATATGAATGTGACGTTTGTAATAAATCATTTTCTGAAAATGGTAATCTACAGAAGCATAAAAGAATTCATTCTGAAGAAAAACTATATGAATGTGATGTTTGTAGTAAATCATTCACAAATCATAGAAGCCTACAGAAGCACATAAAAACACATACTGAAGATGAGATCTCTTGATGAGGAGAAACCGTATGAATATGATTTTTATAGTAAATCATTTATTGAATGTGGTACTCTACAGGAGCACATGAGAATTCATACAGGAGACCTTATCAATATGTTGGGTGTAATTATGTATTTATCAGTGTACTATGCCCACTTTTTAAAAATTATTTATTATTTTCTAGCAGGGATGCGCCTAATACATGTGTTCAGCAAATCGGCAGAAGTTCGGCATTCGTCATATATACGGAGGGTAAAAAATGTTATCCCGAAATTCATTTGGCAGTAAAGGTCGGTGGTTGTGGTAGGACGAGCGAGTGACACCATCTGCTAAATAATCACATTCGAACAAAACAATTAAGTATTCACACTATTCCATTCGACATATTCAACAACATTGCCTACCGTACTTATTTCTTTATTTAAAAACATAAACCCCATTGAAAATATGATCATAAATCAGAGAATATACCATCAAAATAGAATCTTTTCTTCGACATTAGTCACGTATTCACTTCCTCGGCAGATTCCGGTACAATCTAATGTAGGGTACCGGAATCATCCGAGGTTGCCGAGTGGTATTCATTTCATAGTTTCACATGTCTCGCAAGGTTTTTACTTCCGTTAAAAACAAGGACAACTTTGCTCTGAAAATTCTAAACATACTTCGAACGACAGAAAATTGATAACTTCTTTTTAAAACCGGCAAATTTACCCAATATGTAAACCCGTGCCGCATCACAATTGTATATGCGTGGGTACATTACAAATCACTTACCATCATACAGCCGAGGCTAGATGTAGAGTAACAGAAATCACCAATATGAACCTGTAATCATATGAAATAAAGATATATAATTTGTAATCAAATGGAATAAAAATATATATAAATGAAGTTCTTATTCCTGTGATTGGTTTGACTGTAGACTATCAGTAGCACCTTAAGGACTTGGAGAAACCCCACATGGGTGGGCAGTATCAGTAGTACCTTAAGGACAGTGTCAGAAGGACCTGGAGAAACCCCACGTAGATGGGCAGTAGACCCTACTCCTTGTCAGGTAAATGTTAGGGATTGAATCCACACCCCTTAACAGCAACTGTATGTTAGTCTCAAAATATTTGTTTCATTCCTTCTCATCCTGTGAGTCTCTCCATTTACATCTTAATCTTTGTATTGGTAGGGAAATACCTCAAGCTATAAATAGACTGTTGTCAGGGATACCTCAAGCTATAAATAGACTGTTGTCATCGATACCTCAAACTATAAATAAATTGTTGTCAGGGATACCTCAAGCTATAAATAAACTGTTGTCAAGGGTACCTCAAGCTATAAATAAACTGTTGTCAGGGATACCTCAAACTATAAATAAACTAGTGTCGGGGATACCTCAAGCTATAAATAAACTGTTGTCAGAAGCCATGGTTGTCATCTTATTACATTGAGGGAGGATCTATTTTTCAGAATGTATTTGTCATTACTTACTGCCCATTTATCATACATATTGAGGTTTAATTGAATTCCTGATTATTTTCTGTCAACTCCTTGTCCCACCCTCTTAATTGCAGAGTCTTTAGTATGTTGAAACTCTGAGAAAATTCATAGGCATTTTCCGACATGGTTTCCGGCACAGGCCAGCTATCTAATCATTTAGATGAGATAAAAAAAAAAACAAGGTCCGAGGCCCATTGGAATTCAATTTAAGTGTAGACCATAGCGCCGCTGCCCAGGCAAATTTTCCCTCATAGCATACTGTATGGCGTATGCCCGTCTTCCATTAGCCCAGGTTAGGTGCAGAAGAGTAGGACGTCAAACCCCATTTCTTTTCATTTCACCCAGAGAAAATCCACAAGGTTGGACAGAGGACCCTACTCCTTGTCACGTACAACCAGGGATTCAAAACCAAGCCAATTTACTCAATGACAGGCTTTATGATACAGCACGCACATGCTAACCATTCGACCATACAATCTCCCTGATATCATTTGAAGCGAAAATAAAAACCTGTAATAGGCAGATTTTAGCTCTAACACAAAGAATCTTTAATGACTGTTCACATTCAATAATAAGTCCCGGCGCGGATCCAGGATTTTTTGCAGGGGGGGGGGGGGTCCTAGGTTTGATAATTCCAGTGGGCGTCAGCGCCGAAGACACTCAACCAATTAACGGGGGGTTTGCGGGCCCTCCCCCAGAAAAATTTGGTAAATTAGATTCAAATTGGTGCATTCTGACGTATTTCCGGAAGGTAAATTCCAAAATTACAGGTCTAAAAATCGCCAATAAAATCGTATAACATTTTTTCAAGTCTGGGCAGGGGGGGGGGGGGCGGACCCCCTGGACCCCCCCCCCCCTTCTGGATCCGCGCCAGAAGTCAGTTTGGGATAATGATGAGATAATAAAATGAAGGGCGACACCACATCAGGACATGATACCGATCAGCCACCATATAAAATAGAAACCTGTATAGTAATAAATAAATAAAATGTGTTTTACTTTGTGTATATTTAGTAGACTTTGTTGGAAACCTGGATCAAGTTATAAAAAATACTTTATTTTGTTTGCACCATGCTGCTCAAGTTAGCCAACAATACTATTCATTCTTCTCTTTGTGACAGTTCTGTTCCAAGTTGACTTTCGTACAGGGCGACCTTCGGTTGCACGTATTTTCGTACTATAGTCGAACCCATCTGCATCCGAATGACATTTAGTTCAACCAGTGGTCGCGACCAGCCGTACCATGCGATAAAGCACGGTCAGGATAGTTCAAAGATGGCTGACAAAACTGACACTTGAGAAGATTTTCTGAAAAATATAATAAAATTGCCGATTGCCGTTGAGTTATTTACACATTGGTCGGTATTATAGGGTCCATGTTAACACCCGAAAGTTAGTGAATGGGCATTTGAGTAATAATCTTAGGTTTGATTTTTTTTTCCGTCTTTTTTTGATGAATTTGACAGATTAGGATCTTCCTATATTGGAATCGAATATATAGGCCCTACGACGAAAAACTGTACCTGTGAAATGATCTTGGGATGGGTGACATAAATCCAATGAAAAGAATTCTGACATTGACTAATCCTTTTTGTAATCAATTTTAAGCTTGCTTTCATATCGCAGTATGGAAAATTAACCAGTTTTTAAAAATACGTGAGTAAATAGCAGCAAATATAGCAGGGGGAACAACTGACATGGTTGCCACCGTCAATGGCTAAGGCCATAATTGCGTTCGGTTGCTGGTTCAGACTGTAGTCGCGACCATAGTCTACATCCGAAGGTCGAGCAGGAAGACGATACTGGAATCGAAAATTAACTTTGATTGTGAGTTGTTCGTGTGGCGAAGATCCTCGTCTCTGTTGCATACACAACCGCATGAAGATCTAGTTTTTGTTGCACGTGCGGACTCAGACACGTGCAGGTGAACGAGTGGCACAAACCCACAGTTTGGCATGGTTGTGACTAATAACAAAGTTAGACCAGCTACACTTTAATAAAAGCAAAAATGATGGTGAGTTAATTTTGGTTTGTTACAGTATCACAATTGAGTGTCGGCCAACTTATAGCACAGATAGTACTTCTTTTCAGAACTGTCTTTGGTCTTTGAGCGAACTTTCGCTGACAGTTCTTATCCGGCATCTATAACTGCAATATGAAAATACGGTAAAATACCGCTACTACCCACCCCTGTTCTCAAGCTGTTTTAGAACCCTTACCGTATATTTTTCACCACAATTCGTGACAATTCTTTATTTTCCACCAAAAGGAATCCTTCCTCACTATATGTGACACAAGTTTATAATAATTCATCTCCATTTTCAAGTAGAATTTAGGTTTATAATCGCAGAATTCCACTTGAAAATAGTGTTGGATCTTTATAAATGTGTGTCAGCTATGTCAAGCAATGGTTCCTTTGGCGAATAAAGTAGAATCAAGGTGAAAAATAGTAGGTAAGGATAACAAAATAACCTTAAAACAGAGGTGGGGAAGAAGAGTATTTTCATACTCCAGTTATAGAAGGCCGGATAGGAACTGTGTAGCGAATATATATGGTTCGCTCAAGGACAGTTCCAAAAGGAGCTAAGCACAGAGCACAGTCAGGAGTCTGACCTTATTCTATCCGTATATCATATTCCTGAAGCAATGGCCCGAGAAATCCCTCTCTGGAATAGCTTCTGATTCTTGAACTTTTGTGGGAGTATGTTGATTCTTCCCGTTTAATCAAAGCTATCACTTTAGTACAGCAACATGACAGTCCTTTGTTTAATCTGGGTCTTCCCTAAAACTTTGGACAGTGATATAAGGTATTAAAAATGGTGAAAGTATGTTCGTTTCCAAACAGTACTGTTTACATTTCATTCGACTTGATAGCCTCTATTGTCACAATGAAGGGCTGTTAATGGGATAGATTTGATTGAACGGAAAGAATACAGCACACAGCCCCTCAAAAGTGCAAGTATCAGAAGCTAATCCAGCAATGGGCAGAGAGTGATTTCTCAGAGGTAATCTCTGAATAACCGTGCTGTTGACTTCAAACCTTTTAACCACCCAGTTTTAACCATTTAGGGGGTTTGGATGGCCTAGTGGTCTAGAGTGCCACGCTTCGACTTCTAGCTGGCCGGTCACCTCTGTCTTGCGTCTGTGGTTTCCAGCCCTGGTGTGAGCGTATGTGGCATAGAGATAGGGGCGCCTTCTCAACCTCCCACTGCTAAAGACCAGTACGCGCAAGCGAATTATTCAAATAAAGTTAAACCATTTGTTAGTCCCGAAATGACCTAGTTTGTGTTGAGTGGACGTTAAACCCCATTTCTCTCTCTCTCTCTCTCTAACCATTTAAGGCTAGCACTACTTATTGATGTTATAACTTTTATATATACAGGAAACTAATGTTATAAATTTTGTAATTACAGGAAACTAATGATGTTATAACTTTTCACCAATGTACTGTGTGTGGTGAGATTTTTCAACAGTACAATGTTTTGGAAAAACACACACAAATACATATTAAGGAAGAGAAAACTGATGATGTAGATGAATATTGTCATGTTAAAGAAGAGAAAACTGAAGACATTGTTGGATATTGGCATGTTAAAGGTGAGAGAACTGATGATGTAGATGAATATTGTCATATTAAAGAAGAGAAAACTGATGATGTAGATGAATATTGGCATGTTAAAAAAGAGAAAACTGTAGATGTAGATGGATATTGTCAAGAAGTGAAAACTGAAAATATTGAACAGGTTCATCAGTGTAATTTATGTAAAGAAGAATTTAAATCGGATACTGATTTAGAGGAACATTGTGAAATACATGTTAAAGCAAAGTTGAAAGCCTATGATGGAAATGTAGGCCTACAATCAGCTGACTGTCAGGATATTGATGTAGGCTTACAATCAGAAAACTCTCATACTAGAGTAAAATGTTATAAATGTGATTTCTGTTTCAAATCTTTTACTCAAAAGGGTAATCTACAGAGCCACTTGAGAATTCATACTGGAGAAAAGCCTTTTAAATGTGATTATTGTAGTAAATCATTCACACACAGTGCAAGATTACAAATCCACAGAAAGAGAATTCATACTGGCGAAAAACCTTATCAATGTGATGTTTGTAGTAAATCGTTTGTCGAACGATGTGATCTACAGAGCCACTTGAGAATTCATACCGGAGAAAAACCTTTTAAATGTGGTGTTTGTGGTAAATCATTTACTCAAAATGGGAATCTACAAACACATATGAAATCTCATACTTTTGAGAAATCTTATAAATGTGATGTTTGTAGTAAATTATTTGCTCAAAGTTGTCATCTGCGGAACCACATGATAACTCATACTGGCAAGAAAGCGTATAAATGTTATATTTGTAGTAAATCATTTAGTCGAAATGATGGATTAAAGATACATCTTAGAGTTCATACAGGAGAGAAACCTTATAAATGTGATGTTTGTAGTAAGTCATTTAGTTTTAGGATTGGTTTGAAGCAGCACCACAGAATCCATTCTGGAGAAAAAACATATAAATGTCTCTTTTGTAGCAAATCATTTAAGCTGTGTCATCATCTACAGAGACACATGAGAATTCATACTGGAGAAAAACCTTATAAATGTGATGTTTGTAGTAAATCATTTAGGCATAGTCCAAGGCTGCTGCAGCATGTCAGAACTGATTGTGACACAATAACAACACCTCATATTGGAGAAAAAACATATAAATGTGATGTTTGTAATAAATCATTTACACAGAAACATGGTCTACAGTCACACATGAGAATTCATACAGGAGAAAAACCATATAAATGTGATGTTTGTAATAAATCATTCACACACCGTGCAACCTTACACACTCATATGAAAATTCATACTACAGAAAGACCTTTTAAATGTGATGTTTGTAGTGAATCATTTACACATAGTGACAGTCTACAGAATCACAGGAGAATTCATACTGGAGAGAAACCATTTAAATGTGATGTTTGTAGTAAATCGTTTACACAAACTGTCGGCCTAAAAATTCACATGAGAATGCATACAAGAGAGAAACCTTATAAATGTGCTGTTTGTAATAAATCTTTCGTCAAATATGATACTTTACAGAAACACCTGAAAACTGAAGAGAAACCATATAAATGTGATGTTTGTTGTAAATCATTTAAAGGCTCTGCAGGCCTACAGAAGCACATGAAATCTCATACCAAGTCCTAGAACTAACTAGATATTCTTCAAGTTTAGGAATGTTAGCCCACAGATTTGTTGAAGAAAATCCTGTCATCAACTTTTCACAGACAATGAAATTGTAGCCCAATTATTATCTGGTGTGTTGTATTAGTGTCATATTACATTGCTTTATATTTAGAATATTCAAAATGAATGAGTAAAAATAACAAATGTAAAAACAATCAAATTTGATAACAATTTAATATATGGCGGGTGTGGTGCCAGGCAGGGTAAGCTTACTCTTCTAGACACCTGTTACCACTGTTTGTCGTGTATTTTGTACAGGATGAACAGTCCATTTGCTGATTACACTATTTTGCCTCGACCGTTTTTTTTAGGACTTCAAATTTTAACTAATGGTTTGGATTGTTCGTACTTGGTTTTATTTTATTATCTTACACTGTTTTACTTAAACTTTTGAGGTTGACCAATTTGATATTCAACAATTAAATGATTTTAGACCCTTTTTCCCTGGGGAGAGTAATATTAATAAGTAAAACAAGGATGGTTGAGCACGTTATCCGTGTAAAACTCTTGCCAGTGGCATTTTTCATTCATCTATGAGAGAGAGAAATGGGGTTTAACGTCCACTCAACACAAACTAGGTCATTTCGGGACTAACATATGGTTTAATTTTATTTCAATAATTCGCTTGCGCGTAGGGGTCTTTAGCAGTGGGAGGAAACCCGAGTGCCCGGAGGAAACCCACGAGGTTGAGAAGGCGCCCCTATCTCCATGCCACATACGCTCACACCAGGGCTCGAAACCACAGCCGCAAGCCAGAGGTGACTGGCCAGCTAGAGGTCGAAGCGCGGCACCCTAGTCCACTAGGCCATCCCAACCTCCATTCATCTATGAACAGAAAGGGTTAAGTATCAAAAATATATACTGTCAATTGAGCCATCGTACATATGTGACTACAAGGTACAATGCGGTTGGATGGCTGAATGGTTAGCATGTGAGCGATGTATCATAAGTCTGTGATTGAGTCAACTGGCGTGGTTTCAAATGCCAGGTTGTACGCGACAAGGAGTAGGGTCACCTGTCTAACCTAGTGGGTTTTCTCCGGCTCCTCTGGTTTCCTCCCACTCCTGAAGACCCGTACGCACAAGCGAATTATTGAAATAAAATTGAACCGTGTTAGTCCCAAAGTGACCTAGTTTGTGTCAAGTTGACATTAAACCCCATTTCTCTCTATTTACAAACTTACCAAATGTTGGTGTGCTTGATAAGGATAAGAGGATACTTATCGAAACGTCATGCTTGTGTATGATCAACCAGTGATTGTTTTCCCGTATAACTGTGTTTGTTTTGTTTTGTTTCCAATCGCTAAATGCCACTAAAGGATTATTACTAATTATTATTTAATAAAATTTGATCCACAAATATCTTATGTTGGTGAAAAAATAAGAACAATGACTGATTATTTACGTAATGGTGACCCCAAAACAATAATAATAATGAGGTTTTATTTAGCTGTCGACACATGCTTAAAACACTTTTATTAATGGCCCTAGTGGTAAACTTGCCGAAACAGGAGAGTCCTTAGTTTATTCTTGATCTGTTGTGGAAGTTCATTCCATAATCTAGGACCAGCTGAACTGAACGACCTATACCCATATGACTTTGAAATATATCCTGGGACAACTAGTGACTGTTTATTTTGAGAGCGAAGTGACTTAATATGGTTGTAGTCTTAAAATAGTTCAGATAAGTATTGGGGAGTTGCGTTATTGCAGCATTTATACACTAATGTTATTATTTTGTAACTGACTCGCGCCTCCATGTGTTAATTGACATGCATAAATATGAAACATATACAGGGGCGTTTTAAGGTTTATCATGGCGGAGGCTATACTATTTTGAGGGCCCTCTTTCGCGGGGGGGGGGGGCGGCCTAGATTGATGATTTTCATGCCAATGCAATAACTGCATTCTCATTCAGTAGTGGATTCGACAGTAACAGTATATAGAAAACGATTGACTCGGACAGAAAGGCCCTTTTGTCAGACGTAGGGCCCTTCTGTCTGCCTTTAGGGCCCCCTAACTAGGGTACATTTTCATTTTTTCTCATTGGTTTTACCATTTTTTGCCCGTTTTATTTTTTCAACTCCTTTAATTTTTTGGGTGAGGCGGCTGGCGCTTCTAGCGCCTCAGCTATAAAACGCCTTTGGAGCGCCATGGAAAACGCATCACTTAGTTTTTCGTATAACAAAATGATCCTGTAAACATATCTTATTTATTTTGCTTCTTGTTGTGAACAATATTCAAATGGGAACATATCAACAACAACACATTTGTACACTTATTGATGTTTAATCTGTAATTAACGGTCCAAAGTCGGTCAAAACCAAAATTATGACACAGATGTCAGCAGCGACGTCTCAAGGATCATTTTGTTATACGAAAAACTAAGTGATGCATTTCCCATGGCGCTCAGTATATTTGGAAAAAAGCAGTTGCCATGCAAGAGACGCCCACATTTTGCAAGAGATGGACACTTATCAAATTGGTCATAATCCAGGCACGCAGAACTTCGGGATATAAACATATAATCGGACAAACTAAGAACAGGATTTTTCGTACAATTGGGGATAAAACATCTATGACACGAAGTTAGGTCTGATATGTCCGAATATCAAAAGGAAATGAAATTGAGTTTAAGGTCCCACTCCTGACTACCAAATGGATTGGAGATCTTTGGTTTAAAATCATATTCCAACCTCATGGGTTTTCCCCCGGGTCCTCCGGTTTCCTCCCACTGCTAAATACCCCTACGCGGAATCGAATAATTGAAATAAAATTATACCATGTTAGTCCTGAAATGACCTAGTTTGTGTCGAGTGTAAGTAAACCCAATTTCTCTCTTTAAAATTATATGTTTTAATTTTTTTTCAATATCAGATACAAATTGTTACAGGGACCGCAACCTTCGATCTGATTTTCACGAAATTCTAACTCAGGGTGTCTTCTTTAGGGTCGACAAGCTAAAAAGTGAAATTTATTTTACAACCAAAGACCATAATTAAGAATGTCACGGACCGATATGTGCGAATATTGAAAGGAAACCAGATCTTTGGAATATAGACATATGTTTTAAAGTGCACATAAAATGGTTTTGTAATTTTTTTTGTGTGAGCAATCCATGGTTATTTTATCCACTTTACGGCAAATTCACATCAATCCGACTAAAATTAATTCAGCTATCTTCACTCAAAGTCGTAAAAATAGACCTCCCGTAAAAACGACTTTGCCAATTATTGAAAACACTCTTAATCCCCTCAGACGCCAGTGACGTCACAGTGACCGAATGCATATTCGGAATGTTTATTCCTTAATTACCTATATACAGCCGGCGTGTGTATTCATTAACGCCTGACTGATTCCTTAATCCCCCTAATTAAATAAAACAACTGACTACGGAATAATTTGTTTTATAATTCATTTCAATTCAAGATTCAATTTAGAATTTGTTTCATGTACGGTCGTGCTGTTTTTCCACGGCAGCGATTTTAATACACTCTACCATCGTGTGCAGTCGAAACGATTCGAGATACATTTTCGTCAGAAGAGTTTTGGGGTTCTAATTTAGAATTTGTTTCATTATTTACGGTCGTTCTGTTTTCTCACGGCAGTGAATTTAAAATAAACTACCATCGTGTGCAGTCAAAACGACTAGAGATACATTTTTGTTAGAAGAGTATTGTGGTTCTAACAGAACGACCGTACATAATGAAACAAATTGTAAATTAGAACAACAATACTCTTCTGGTGAGAATGTATCTCGAATCGTTTTGACTGCACACGATGGTAGAGTGTATTAAAATCGCCGCCGTGGAAAAACAGAACGACCGTGCATTATGAAACAAATTGTAATGAATGGATGAATGAAATGTTGTTTAATGGCACGTCAGCTCCAACCGGGCCATATTGCGTCAAACATTATGAAATTAACGAGACAAACTAGAAAAATATAATCACAATATTATATATATATACATAAATAAAAACAAATATCACAGTAAGTATCAAATAAAAATAAATATAAACTTTATGTATATATATTTAAAACATGAAAGTGAAAATCAGATATATACAATTAAAATTTTTGATAAAAATTTGTCTCCTTTAAAAAGTCTAGCGCTTTGCAATAAAGACCCGGTTGGGCAAACAACTGATGAAGTGATTGGCAACGGTAATGCCGTAATCTTATTTCTTTGAGATGCTTGCACTCAATCAAAATGTGCTTAACTGTCAAGGGAACATGACAGTGTTCACATTCTGGTTGAGGCTCTCGCTTTAAAATGAAAATATGTGTTATAAAAGAATGACCTATGCGAGAGCGACACAAGACGACTTCATCTCTCCTGCTCGCACGATAGGAGCTTGGCCAGTCTCCTAAGAGAGGCTTGATGTGATGAAGTTTATTTGTGTCTGCAAGATCCCAAGACCGTTGCCAGCGGTCATAAATAAATGAATTGATACTCGATTTAAAATCTTTAAAAGGAATGTAAAAATCGGATATGGGAAGATCTAAAGCAGACTTGGCAGCCGAGTCTGCTTGATCATTCCCTTTAATATCCATGTGACTGGGGAGCCAGCAAAGGACAATGTCCTTGTTGCTCAACTCGTATGAAAGTAGCAGACGATAAATGTCTGCTACTAATGGGTGATCAAGCTGTTTGTTATTAATTGCTTGAAGACAGGACAAAGAATCAGAAAAGATGATGTGTTTTAAATTTGATGAGGACTGAATGAACTCCAAAGCTTGGAGAATAGCTTGGAGCTCAGCTGTAAAAATAGAAGCAGCAGGTGGTAAGCGAACAGAAATGGTCTCGGATGGCGTCACGGTAGCCGAAGCTACCCGATCACCATCTTTCGAACCATCTGTATAAATAGGAGCATAATCACCATACTTAGACCTTAACTCTCTAAAGAGAGATTGAAACACCGTCGAGCTAGTATCTCTCTTTCTATGCTGTGAAAGATCGAAATCAATCTTTGGGGGAGATACCTTCCACGGTGGAGTCTCAAAGAGAGGGTTATTCGCAACACTGTCAAGGCTGATACCAGCCTCGAACAAAAGTGGTTGTATACGAATACCGAATGGTGGAATAGTATTAGTCTTCACCAGATACAAATGCTCGTGAAGAGGTCTAAATATGGTGTTAAATGAAATGTGGTTTGGAAGTGATGCTATTTTCGTAGCATACTGCAGGGCCAGTTTATCACGTCTGTTGTGCAATGAGGGCTCGTGTGCCTCGACGTATAAACTGTCCACTGGAGATGTACGAAAAGCTCCTAAACTGATTCTAAGTCCTTGATTGTGTATGGTGTCGAGCTCTTTGAGATAAGACTCGCGGGCAGACCCATACACAATACACCCATAATCGAGTTTTGATCTTATTAAAGCTCGATATAATCTGAGCAAGACCTTACGGTCTGCTCCCCAGTCAGTATTTGATAAGACTCTCAATATGTTGAGGGCTTTCAGACATTTCTTTTTAAGGCTTTTAATATGGGGGATACATGATAATTTCTTATCAAATATCAGCCCCAGAAATTTGGTTTCATCCACAACTGGAAGGCGATTGCCATCCAAATAAAGTTCTGGATCTGGATGCAAACCTCGTTTCTGACAGAAATGCATGCAGACAGTCTTGGATTTCGAAAAACGAAATCCATTTTCGGTTGCCCATTGTTGAAGTGAATTCAAACAAAGCTGCAACTTACGTTCGATTATCCGCATGTCTGTAAAACCATAGCACATCTGAAAGTCATCAACATAAAGAGCGCCGTTTGTACCTGGTTTAAGGCACGCTGGGATAGTATTAATTTTTATTGCAAATAATGTTGGAGATAAAATACTTCCCTGAGGAACCCCCATTTCCTGAGGAAATGGGTCAGAGAATATTGATCCCAGTCGTACCTTAAATGACCTATCTTCCAGGAAATTTTTAATGAAGACAGGTAAGCGACCTCGCAGGCCGAGGTTATGGAGGTCGCGCATGATACCATGTTGTATCATAAGCTTTCTCCAGATCGAAAAAAATTGCAACTTAATGTTGCTTCTGGATGAAAGCGTCCCTGACGAACGTTTCAAATCTGACGAGATGATCAAGAGTGCTCCTTTGGAGGTCAGTAATGAGGTTGTTGGACTCTTGGTACCAAACAAGCCTTCGATTGATCAATCTCTCTATGGTTTTGCAAATACAGCTAGTTAAAGCGATCGGACGATAGTTAGTAGGATTCGTATGATCTTTTCCCGGTTTAGGGATGGGAATTATTGTGGCTTCATGCCACGAAGGAGGGAAATTCCCATCAACCCAAATCTGGTTGAAAAGATCCAGTAAGATGAGGAGTGTTGGAAAAGGTAAATGTTTTAAAATTTGGTAGTGTATTTCATCTGGACCAGTTGCAGTGTCCCGAGCACGTTTTAGTGAATCACGAAGCTCTGCAATGGAAAAACGATCATTATAGCATTCATCATTACGGGACTTGAAATTAAGTCGCCTTTTCTCCTGTTGTTGTCTAATGCCTCGAAAGGCATCAGAGGAGAAATTGGATGATGAATTGAATGAAAAAGTACTGGCCAGAGAATTAGCAATATCAGGAAAAGATGGTTAACTGATAATGCACTACTTTTACCTTTAATCCTACGAATCCTATCCCATACCGACTTAGATGTGGTACGGGAATTGATCCTGGAGACATAACCCTGCCATGAAGATTTCTTTGCTTGACGTATGGTTCTACGGGCCTTCGCCCGGACCATTTGGAATGCCGCAATATTCTCCATGGAAGGATGGTTCTTCAATCGTCTCAGGATACGATCACGCTCTTTTAGGGCGGATTTGCAATCGTCGTTAAACCATGGTTTATTGAAACGTTTTGGTTCTGTCGTGGTTTTTGGAATCGCCTGCTCAGCTACATCTTGGAGAATTGAAGTGAATAAGGCCATAGGCTCATCTGCATCTTCTAACTCCTTTGCATCAAAAGAGAAGAGACACAAAGATTCAAATAGAGCCCAATCAGCCTTATGCAACTTCCACCTCTGGGGTCTTTCGACCGGAGAGGGACCATTATTATCAATCAAGATAGGAAAGTGGTCACTACCACAAAGATCTTCATTTACCCTCCATGTGAAATCCTGAAACAGGACCGGAGAGCATATGGTGAGATCCAAGGAAGAGAAAGAAGCTGTGGCAGGATGTAGATAAGTAGGCGAGTCATCATTTAATAAACACAAATTATTAATGTTAATGAAGTCCGCTATTTGTTTACCTCTGTTGTTATCATCTGGGCTACCCCAGAGAGAATGATGACCATTGAAATCTCCCGTAATAATAAACGGGAGAGGAAGTTGTGCAACAAGGTCATCAAGATCTCTGGGATTAAGATGTAAACTTGGTGGAAGATATACAGAGCAGAGTGTTATAGGAATATGCAAAGTCACCCTGACTGCAACTGCCTGTAAAGGCGAGTTGAGAGTGACTTGACTCTGAGGAATATCTCCATTAAGAATAATAGAAACACCCCCATGAGCTCTACCATCACCAACTGAATGGTGATGATAACCAACAAAATGTCGAAAAGACAAAGTGTCAGAATTACGTAAAAAAGTTTCCTGTAAACAAATAGCTAAAGGATTGTGTTTTTGAATTAATAATTGGACTTCATTAAAATTTGGTTTTAAACCACGACAATTCCATTGAATAATGGAATTTAACATTGTCAGGGAATTTTATTTTTTGACGGCTTCCCATGCGGGTCCGTATGGACATCCGCATAGGTAACACCGTCCATCAGATCATCCCCATATCTATTATAGAGGGAGATAGGGTCTTTTGAACCCTTCTTTCCTCCCTCTTTAAACTTTGCTAGCTTTTCTTTTTTGGATGAGACAGCCTTTAGTTGCGACCCTGATCCAGTAGAACTGGAATCAAGGATGACAGTTTCAAGGGGAGGCGAGGGAGATAACCCCTTGCCCTTCTGGGTTGAAGTGTTAGGAATGACCCTAACATCCTCAGTTTGAGGCAAAGAAGGCGGACCCTCGTCAGGCAAAGTATTAATAATTATAGTCGAGCTCTCATTCGTTTGTGATGAGCCCGATACCCCTTTAATATGATCTGATGGTATTACTTTAGGCACGTCCTCTTTTTCATGCCAGGTTAAATCAGTCTGAACAGAAATGGTTCTAGTAGAAACTTTGGCTACACTTGAGTAAGATTTCCCTTGTGGTGCAATGTTAAAAAGTGTAGAAAGTTCTACTTGCTTTTTAGCATCAAAGTATGACATTTTCCGTTCAGACATAACCTGTTGGATTCGTTTCTCTTTTTGCCAAATAGGACATTCGCGAGAGTAAGCAAAGTGCTTACCCTTGCAATTGACACAGCAGAAATCCGCCTGACAGGTAGCGCTCTCGTGGCCATCATGACCACAGCGAGCGCAGGTGTCTTTACCTCTGCAAACGGTTTTGCTGTGTCCAAACTTTTGGCATTTATAACAGCGAAGAGGGTTGGAAATATACGAATCCACAGGTATGTTTAGATAACCTGCTTTGAGAGTCTTTGGTATCTCGGGACGATCGAATGTGAGGATATAGGTGCTTGTGGCAATCACCTTATCTCCTCGGCGTACACTTATTCTTTTTACATGTGAGACGCCTTGAGATGAAAGGTACTGCACCATTTCATCCTCACTGCTGCCTTCAAGGTCCCGACATCGAATTACTCCTCTACTTGAATTGAGTGACCTGTGTGGAGACACCTTGATAGGGATGCCTGCCAAAGATGTTGATGTAAGCAGCATGGTAGCATGCTGCTCCTTAGCACATTCTATCAAGAGTGTTCCATTTTTAAGTTTTTTAATAGCCTTGGGCTCACCGGCTAAGCCAGCAATGCCCTTGGTTATTAAAAATGGTGAAACTTTGGAAAGGTCTGTAGAGGGACTCTCAATTAAGAGGAACCTCGGCCATGCCTTTGAAATTTTACTTTTTAAATTAAATAATTCAGAAACGTCCTCTGTATTAGGGCGTTTCTGTTTTGTTTTTCTTTCTTTAATTGGTGTGGGGGGGATTGGGGAATCCATGAAAGTATTTTTTGGAGGTTCACCCCTCGTCGTTCCCCAGGTTACTTCCCTGCCTACAAAGGGGAGGACTAGCACGGATAACCTGCGCGTGGCCTCAGGACTCGACGAAGGGTATACTCAAGCCAGAAAGTAAAAATACTACTCCAACCTGATTGACCCAAGCCGCCGCTCTGCAGAATGTACTAAGGACACAAAGGTTGATAGTATGCTGAGTGAATAAACAACAGAGCATTAAACTGGAAAGGGTACATTCTACAGAGCTAAAAACGACCAAAGCCGATTGATCAGAGTGGGCCACTCTGACCTCCCGTCTAGGTGAACCATGGGCCAAAGCAATGTGTTGCAGAGAAAGGGCTCGCAAGCCAAATCCCCACTCAATTACCAGGATTCCACTCTCCACCGACACTGGTCGCAACGCACGGCAAACACGTTGCCCCATTACAGGGATCCTTTTAGTCGCCTCTTACGACACGCAGGACATACGAAGGGTATATTCTTATCACCCCCTACACCCCAGGGGGGACGAATTGTAAATTGGAGCTTGAATTAAAATGAATTACAAAACATATTATCCCATAGTCAATTGTTTTATTTAATTAGGGGGATTAAGGAATCAGTCAGGCGTTAATGAATACACACGCCGGCTGTATATAGGTAATTAAGGAATAAACATTCCGAATATGCATTCGGTCACTGTGACGTCACTGGCGTCTGAGGGGATTAAGAGTGTTTTCGATAACTGGCAAAGTCGTTTTTACGGGATACGACTTTGAGTGAAGATAGCTAAATTAATTTTAGTCGGATTGATGTGAATTTGCCGTAAAGTGGATAAAATAACCATGGACTATCAATCTAGAAAAAAAATGAGGCCATTTGATGTGCTCTTTAAAGATACTTTCCCAAAAATTGGGAGGTTATTTTCAATAAAAGTATGACATTTTCGGTATTTATGGAAGTCGAAACATCCAATCTTACTAGAAAATTACAGGATTCCCCGTAAAACACCAAGGGAGTTCATATAGGACAACAATGTGCGGGTTTACGTAGCCGACGATTGTGAGTGACGTCAAAGGTCGCACGCGATGTTTGATCCCCAGCGTGTCTGAGCGAATGATGTATTAATAAACAGTTTCTGAGATAAAAAAACCACAGAAAGACTTGGACAGTAGATAATCTGAGAATTAATTAGGCTCGGATATTGATAAATAACCGGCGATTAAAGACAAAATCGTTTGAAAGGTATTCTCCCCCGGCTTCGCACCCCTTGCTATTGCTATATGTAGGTACGCATTCACACAGGAGCAGAACAGTAGGATGTTAAACCCCAGTTCATTGTAATTCCTGTGTGAAACAGATTGTGTATTACCATGGTTACCGAAGTATGTAGGGGGGGGGGGGTATGCAATGTCTGAATACAGGTCACGTACGATATTCCAGGTATAATCTTACATATCAGTGAAAAGCATGTTCATGTATAATTATTTCTATGTCTCTTGTTCAGTAGGTTGTCAACTCACTATTATATGATCGTAAGTAACATTCCCACTCTTATAAAATTATTCACACCGGAAATAATATCACAGTTACCCCCCTCCCATTGTTATTCTCCCCCACCCCCACGTGGAAAAGCTGTCTTCAAACGTTTGAATTTGAAGTTGAAAATGATATATTTGCCAATTTCTCAGCTGGCAATAGTGAATTATAGGATTAATAGGAGTATACAAGGTGGACTGTTTATAGATACAATCTATTTTAAAGCTTTATTTTAATACATTTTATAAATATAACTAAAAAATATGAAATTCTTGCTTTAATACGAAATTCAAGTTATCACTGATGGATGGATATTAACGAAACAGACACATTCTTGCTATAATAGTTAGAAAATAGATGTAAAATGGATAATTTGAAAATTTCATTCAAATTACTCTAATGCGAGCCAAGATATTAACCTCTGAAGGTTTGAAAAGACGTGTGCAATACTTTCAACTACGGTACTGGTTGTTCGAAGCTAAGTCTCGCTACTCCGCTTTTAGCTTAAATCAAAATACGACTGAACTGAACTAATCCATTTAATATCGGATAAATCCGATGCAATCGAGAGTTGATTATGACCTAAAGAAAGACTTGCAATAGACAGATGCATGTTTAATATATTCAATATTAAAGCTATACCCCTTTATAACTCTCTAGCCGCAAGCCAGAGGTGACCGGCCAGCTATGCGCAATTTGAGCGTTCATGCCATCGTTATGATTTGTGTAGCCGTAAAATGTTCGATAATAATATGTCAAATTGTCTTCGAGGAAGTGCCCTTGAATATGCCAACCGTCTTGGCATCCGGAAACTCCGGACTCTAGGAAATGAGGCGTAGGTTTTCCAATCGTGAGGCCCGTGTAACTCCCCGTAGGGAGCTTCAGTCCATTAGTCAGTATACCTCCTCACGACCGGGAAAGGATATAAAATTAAAAGGTATAATGTATGGTAAATTGCTTTCCGATATTCCGGTCCGTTTTTTTATATAATAGTCTGTGTAGTCCCTATAATTGATAACTTTATACTTGGTCTTGATTTCTTAGAGAAACACAAATGTGTTGCTAACTTATGCATTTGTACTGTGTCCAGAGGGAAGGGTGTCGTGTCTGCTACGCTAAGACACTCACCTTGAAAACCTAGTAAAGTCTGCAGGGTATATGTTAAGATGAAAAACTACTCTATTCCACAGAATTCATCAACTATAATCAAGGTAACCCTTGGTAGTGCTGCCTTAGGGGCTTTGCATGTGGCCGAGCCTATTGCTCAACATTCAGCCTTATTGATGCCTGCCTCTATGGTATCTGGTCCCACTGGACATGTTAGTATTCTTAATGACTCGAATGTTTGAGTAAGGATCAAGCATGGTGTTCATTTAGGCAATTGTGAAGCGATTGAAAAAGTAATAAGCCAGGTTAATGAGGAATTTCAGGTGCCGTTCTGCAGAATATCTCCAGAACCTATGTTACCAACGAAAGTTCCACACCGCCTCCAGGACTGGTACAGACGATTAGTAGTCCACTTGTTTGGAAATTATATTGATTTAGCCCGCCTGTTGTTCGAATATTCTGGATATCCATGCGACGACAATACTGGTGCCGGTTCAAGGTGCCTTGCACCCGCTGGAATCAGGGAGGAAGTTCCACTGGTTGATCGGAGTGATATTGATGGATTTGTTCCAGTAATCGACGAAATTAAAGCTGGGAAACTTTGCACCTTTCCATCACCATCCAAATCAACCCGAGCTGGGAGAAGGATAAAGTGACTCGACAAAAATATAATGATTATATTTTATTATAATCTACGCACATGTAGATACATTTTTAAACTGCACAGATTTTAGGGCTTCACCAAAGCCAATTCCTAAATAATTGCTGGTGGATTGTTTCAGTCTTCATTTTTTAACCGTTATTTTATTCGGCTTCTGAGACGGGAGATATTTCCCCTGATTATTTTAGCATAGTGAAGACATAGCTGTAGTGCACAAGTTTCTTTAGGCAGAAATGTGTCCTCTCGCCTTATCATGGGAATGCCAGATGACAACCAGGAAAAGCTGTATCCGAGAGAGAGAGAGAAATGGGGTTTAACGTCCACTCAACACAAACTAGGTCATTTCGGGACTAACATATGGTTTAATTTCATTTATTTCAATAATTCACTTGCGCGTAGGGGTCTTTAGCAGTGGGAGGAACCGGAGTGCCCGGAGGAAGCCCACGAGATTGAGAAGGCGCCCCTATCTCCATGCCACATACGCTCACACCAGGGCTCGAAACCACAGTCGCACGCCAGAGGTGACTGGCCAGCTAGAGGTCGAAGCGCGGCACTCTAGACCACTAGGCCATCCCAACCCCAGCTGTATCCGATACAATTACAGGTGTTCGGGGGTTCACACATACATTTGTAGCTCTCTGTACCTTGGTTAAACTGTAAATAGCTGTAGATATTCCATCATTTATGCCAATTGCCTCGCACATCTTCTCGCCAGCGCTGTTGATTCTTTTCTGGCGGGAGGAAAATGTCTCGTTGTGTGGGACATTAAGGTGTATAGTTTTGTGCATCGGGAGGAGTGTAGTGAATGTCACGTGATGGCTGGTTAACGAGATCACATGACTACACTTATGAATCACTTTTTCTACAGAATCTGCAAGGTACGGTTTAACCAAGCTAACAAGTTGTCGGCCACGAAAACCAATCGGGATTGACACGACAGATATGACTCTAGGTTATTTAAGATGGGTTTGGAGAGTCAAAGGGCAATTAGGTCTTAGGGAGACCTAGAGGCAATTCGGGTCCGCTCCCTGACCATGGGGGTCCGCCCTCAGACCCTGGGAGAAGTTCGGTTTTCTGAAACCTAAGGAGAACACCTTTAGTTAGACGTCTCCAGATATAACCACGATGATATAATATTGCAATATTTCGGCACGAATACAGCGAGAGAAATGGGGTTTAACGTCCGGCCAACACAATCTAGGTCATTTCGGGACTAACATATGGTTTAATTTTAATTCAATAATTCGCTTGCGCGTCGGGGTCTTTAGCAGTGGGAGGAAACCGGAGTGCCCGGAGGAAACCCACGAGGTTGAGACGGCGCAAGCCAAAGTTGACTGGCCAGCTAGAGTTCGAAGCGCGGCACCCCGAAAACACGACACCTACAGAAGCTACGCCAGCAGAACTGTTAGTGACCTCTCAGGTCAGACACCGACCCCCACATGGTATGAAGGTAACCAGACATGCGGCGGTGGATCTGACGAATACAAACAGATCGAGTAAACGGCCAAAACACGAGAAGCTCGACAGAAATTATTTTTCGGTGAGTAACAGCGATAATCCTTTTAAAATAGATTTCACTAATAATAAACACACTTTTATGGATATACTACTTCTGAATTCTTTTATATGGTTTCCAATTGTTATCGATATATTGCACCACATTTGTGTTAATAATCATTATTTGCTTGATAACGATATCTTATATGTATCGAAACGTAGCATGTTAATAAATTCAGAAGTAATATATCCATAAAAGTGTGTTTATTATTAGTAACAATGATTTTCATGTTAGCAGAATCAGTATGGCAGACAATAACATTTTTTCCTAGGTAACACACCTTGATATATTTTTTTTTATTCCTCTTTCAGAACGTCATTCGCCAATCCGTATGGGAATACGATTTAAAATACATCAAAGATGACCAGACACACCGAAAGGTTGAAGAAATGGTTAGTAAACATAATTGTAATTCAATTGTTCTCGGGGTCAAATTTTGGCATCACATAAGATAGGAGTGAAAAGTAGTCGGAAAAGCATCCAACTAAAAGTGCAAGAAACTAGAAATTGGAACAGAGAGATAGAGAAATGGAGTTTAACGTCCACTCGACACAAACTAGGTCATTTTGGGACTAACATATGGTTTCAATTTTTATTTCAATCATTCGCTTGCGCGTAGGGGGTCTTTAGCAGTGGGAGGAAACCGGGCTGCCCGGAGGAAACCCACGAGGTTGAGAAGGCGCCCCTATCTCCATGCCACATACGCTCACACGGGGGATGGAAACCACAGCCGCAAGCCCGAGGTGACCGGCCAGCTATAGGCCATCCCAACCCCCGAAATTGGAACAAGTGGGTCGCAAATTATAATAATGTAATATGAATGTATAAACTGATTTCCATTGAATACCGAGTTACAAATTAGCTGTTTAATGACCTAAGTATTTTGTTACCCCCCTCCCTCTCCATTTTTTTCAGGCTTTAAAGTACACTCCTGCTCTAGCAGAAAAAGAAAATAACTTAGATGAAGTAGAGATGACCCGGAAAGCCGTATGTGGCACATTAAATCTGTTGTAGACGTGATGGTCACAGAAATAAAAGTAGACAAGACAATTGCAGTGGAAGGGATATGTATAAATTATATAATGAAGGACGAATGTTGGCATCTAATTTTATGGAGATAGTAAGTGAAATAAATGAAAGGGGGTTTACAGTCACACTGTTCTGCTCCGACCGAGCTAATGAAGACGGGAATAAAGCATACCTTGCATAATGAGGAAAGTAGCGCCACACCAATTTTAACTGCCACACGCCATACAGTGTGCTATGAGAGACATTTTTGACTTACTCTTATATTGAATTCCTACTGTCAAGGGATCTTTAACGTTCACTCCAATGTGTACACGGAACCTCTAAACGACTAGACGACCGCCCTTGTCCGACCTGTACCACTGACAAAAGGAAACCATGCCGGAAAATCACGATGAACTTTCTCAGCCAACATGGCACGAAAAGCCGAATGGTTAACACATGCGCATTGTATCATAGGGTCTGTCATTGAGTCAACCACTGCTAAAGACCCCTACGCGCAGGCGTATTATTGAAATAAAGTTTAACCATGTGTTAGTCCAGAAATGACCTAGTTTGTGGCGAGTGGATGTTAATCGTTTTCTCTCTTATCTTTGCCTTTAAATTTGCGGTTTGCCAGAAAATATTACATTTGCATTGTTTTTGTAAGAACACTACCAGGAAAACATTCCGCATAAAGGGTGACGACTGTGCTGGTGGTAAACGTTCGAAAGAACGACTCTCTTTGTTCGAGTATGACGGCGAAAAAAATCACTCGGCTGTTGATTGGCAAAGCGAACAAGCCACGGTGTTTCTCTGAAAAGAAAGATGTCAAATGAAAGGCGCGGATCCAGAGGGGGGCGCACGCCCCCTCTATTTTTGGAGGTGGCAAACAATTTTTAGCTCCAATTTTTATTCTCGCGAGAAAGGAGAACAAAAATAGTTGAGGTTGGAAATCCTAATTTACAGTACTAGTATGAAATTAGTCCCTGTGGGCATTTCTTCCACTCAAAAATCACTGTTCTGGGCTTCGCACTTCCAAGTTGGTGCAGCACGCCCCCTCTTTCTGAAAATCCTGGATCCGCCTCTGAACGACTCCCTGTAGTGTATAGGAACAATAAAAAAGCCTGGATGACAATTTTTTTTTATACGAAGAATGGCTATCTGACTTGAATAAAAACATGAAGAAACAGAAACTGTTTGTAGACAACTGCCCCGCACATCCGAAAATGAATTTTGGCAACGTGACACTAGTGACAGTCAAGTTTATACCGGCTAACACGACTTCAAAAAGTCAACCAATGGACCAGGGCATAATACAGTCTTTTAAATTACAATTCCGAAAATTACAATGTGAACATATATTATCAGAGATGGAGCGTAATACGATTGTTGGGGGAGTGAGATTTTAAAAACAAATTGACATTTTAACTGCAGTTGAAGCATCCACAATTCACAAGTGTGGATTTAGTTTTAAAATGGAGTGACAGAAGATGATGATGATGACGAAGATAATATACCTCTTTCGGTTTTGAGAATATCAAAAGACGCTTTCGAATATCACGACACCCACAGAAGCGTCGCCAGCAGAACTGTCAGTGACCTCTCAGGTCATACACCGACCCCCGCATGGTATGAAGGTAAGCATAAACGTATGTTTATTATTAGTAACAATGATTTTCATGTTAGCAGAATCAGTATGGCAGACATTAATATTTCTTATTTTATTCCTCTTTCAGAACGCCATTCGCCAATCTGTATGGGAATACGATTTAAAAGACATCAAAGATGACCAGACATACAGAAAGGTTGACGAATTGTAATTCAATTGTTCGCGGGTTCACATTTTGGCATCACATAAGATAGGAGTGAAAAGTAGTCGGAAAAGTATCATCCAACCAATTGTGGTGGCTCTAGCTACCCATAATCTTCGTGTCGTCTACCGTCTTCCTAAGCCTGAAATTGAATAATAATTAATTATCGATGAGTTCTTTGTTGTTGTGAAACATGTTTATCCAGAGGGTTCTATGTCAAAGCTCTCCCACAACTTGCAAAATTCCTGGGTCGTAATCCCTACAGACAGAATCGGATATAAATCTGGAGGCTGTCAAGAACGTCTCCATCCGCGTCACAAAATTGCCTTTGCATAGCAGTAGAAGAAAACACACAATCTCGAAACCAGAAAAAATTTTGAAGAAATTTCTCTGGTGAATCGGGGTAGCAATTTTCCCGAAAGGTGACATGTAATTCCTACGCGCCAAATTTCTCGTTTATTTGCGTCGTACGCCCCTGATTTTACGTGCCTGGATGACCGAATCACTTACAAATATACCCACGCGTAGAAAAATAGATCTTTACAAAAACTTGAATTTGTTCGATTAGGGTCAAATTTTTTATGTCAGCGAGTTGAAATTTGACTCAAGGATCATTTTACAACAAACGAAACGACGATCCGACCTCTAGTTTTCGAGAAATCGACCAGAGGTCAGAATGGGCGGGGCTTAGGTTTGAAAAAATGGATGGTCTAATGTGCCAGAGGCCTTCGGGTCCGCGGCTGCCTCTGGGAACGAGATTGGAAAACACACTTACCCTTGTTCAACTTCGAGTTAGTTTCTCTTAAGTCGCCGCTCGGAGGCCTGCAGGTTTGGAACCCATCCCCCCCCCCCTTCCACGTGCTAACAAAACGGGGAGGAATGTTGTACCGGAAGGGTTTATGGGTGTCACGTGATTAGCCGAGACGTAATAGAGGCTCTCACAGGGTCACTTAATTCACAGCTTTCAAACTATCAACTACTACCAATCTACGGATTACTTGAAGAGTTGGAGATCAAACGAAGTAAGTCAATATGTATAACAGTACCTACAGAAGCTACGCCAGCAGAAGTGACAGTGTCCTCTCAGACTACGACCCCCACATGGTATGAAGATAACCAGACATGCGGCGGTGGAACTAATGAATACAAACAGATCGAGTAAACGGCCAAAACACGAGAAGCCCGCTAGAAATTATTTTTCGGTGATTAACAGTGATAATCCTTATAAAATAGATTTCACTAATAATAAACACACTTTTATGGATATACTACTTCTGAATTCTGTTAAATGGTTTCCAATTGTTATCTATATATTGCACCACATTCGTGTTAATAATCATTATTTGCTTGATAACGATATATGTATGTGTATCGAAACGTAGCATTTTAATAAATTCAGAAGTAATATATCTATAAAAGTGTGTTTATTATTAGTAGCAATGCTTTCATGTTAGCAGAATCAGTATGGCAGACATTAACATTTTTTCCTAGGTAACAACACATTTCTTATTTTATTCTTCTTTCAGAATGTCATTCGCCAATCCATATGGGAATACGACTTAAGACATCAGAGATGATCAGACATACAGAAAGTTTGAAGAGATGGTTAGTAAACAATTGTTCGCGGGTTCAAATTTTGGCATCCCATAAGATAGGATTCAAAGGAAATCGGAAAAGCGTCCAACCAAACGTGCAAGAAACTAGAATGTAGTGTGAATGTGTATAAACTGATTTACACTGAATACTGTGTTAGAAACGTAGCTTTTAATGACCTAAGTATTTTGTTAACCCCTTCCCTCACCATTTTATTATTTCAGGTACAACCCTGCTCTAGTAGAAAAGGAAAATAACGCGGAGGATTTGCTTTTTGCCAGAATATATTACATTGGTACATGATTATATTATTATAATCACATACCAAAATATAAGAGAAAATATAAGCTTCTATCAACAGGAACAGTGAGTCCAAGAAGTGGTAACAACCACTAATCAAACGATGCAGAGTGCAATACAACTCCACATCAGCTGATGTAGTGCTATGGAAACCAAAAGATGAATGGCTGAATCTTTGCCAGGTGGGCAGATTTGTAACATTCACCAATATGGCAAACAAGAGGTATAAGGGAAATTTGGAGTTCCGATCTACTATCAATACACAATTGGAGAGAGGGAGAGAGAGAGAAATGGGGTTTAACGTCCACTCAACACAAACTAGGTCATTTCGGGACTAACATGGTTTAATTTTATTTCAATAATTCGCTTGTGCGTAGGGGTCTTTAGCAGTGGGAGGAAACCGGAGTGCCCGGGGGAAACCCACGAGGTTGAGAAGGCGCCTCTATCTCCATGCCACATACGCTCACACCAGGGCTCGAAACCACAGCCGCAAGCCAGAGGTGACCTGCCAGCTAGAGGTCGAAGCGCGGCAATCTAGTCCACTAGGCCATCCCAACCCCCCACACAATTGGAAGTATGTATAATTCAATCGTCTATCGTCAACATTTTACGTTCACTCGCTAGCCTGGAGGTCGGGTCCCTACCAAACAACAAACATTTCAAATTATAAAAACCAAAGTCAAGAGTTAATTTCACATCAGCTGATGTAATTCTGTGGAAGCCCAAACGTGACTGGTTAAAGTTGGACAATATGTTTACCTACTTCTATCAATTGGAACAGAAAGTTGGGGAAGTAATAAACACAAAACAAAAATCAACGTCCGAGAAAATTCCACCTCAGCCGATGTAATACTATGGAAACCGAAAGCTGGCTGGCTAAACCTTTGCCAAGTGGGCAAATATATATCTTTTGTTTGCCAAATTTGTAAACATTACAAAGAGAATCTACAATTCCGATCCACGACAAATACGCAATTGGAGGTTTGTATAATACAATCATCCATAGTTAACATTTTGGAGAGTATTGAGGTTTAGCGTCCATTCAACTCAAAGTAGGCCATTTCGGGACTAACATAGCTTAATTTTTTTTAATAATTCGCTTGCGTATATGGGTCTTTAGCAGTGGGAGGAAATAAGAGGACCAGGAGAAAGCGAATTTTTTAAATAAAATTAAACCAAATGACCTAGTTTGTGTCGAGTGGACGTTAAACCCCATTTCTCTCTCGCAACCGTATGCCCTGAACACTCGTCCAGAAAAATGCACAAAATTAACACTTTCTCCAATTATCTTCGTTTGACTTCCTATTTACTTTAGTACTATTCTGAGTGTCTTTATGATTTGCCTTAATATCTCTGATACTATCCAAATCATTTCCACGAGGTTGGACAACATTTTGGACGTATGTATAATTCTGTAGTTAGTAAATTAAGTTGGGTATTGCTACATTGGGAAATATAATTAGCTTGAGGAATAATATAAACGTATCTGGTAATTAAATCAACTTAAAAATAGATATGATGTACCATTATTTAGATAATCATTTCACATGGATTAGTGCAACGTGAGCATTATAGGCCGGATTGTCCAAATGGGGAGGTCCTTTAAACAAGTAAGGACTGGTGATCTCACGGCACTATCAGCCCTCAGTTCTTCCAGGCAGCCTGAAAATATACTAGAAATGTTTTCGATAGTATCAGAGATATTAAGGCATGTAGGTGCTCTACTATACACACTCGTCAAGACCAAAAATGCATGCACATCAGACAGACTAAGATCATTACAAAGAGGCTTTACGATATAAACTTTGTGAAAACTGAAAAAGATAATATTGCAAAAAAAGTGAAGCCTTACTCAGGTACCTACAATGCAGGACTGTGTAAAGATTGCTCATTTTTAAACGATATTTTAGATTGTCCCAAGGATGTTCAACCTCAAGCTGTCTTATACCAGGACATTGAGAGGTGATGTCAATGTGGACGGTGTCAATTTGAAATCAGATATACTATTCAAAAAAAGTAGGGGATATTTGATTTTGGGGGCATAATACTAAAATATGCAAATGACTACGAAAAAGGTCACTGTAGAACCTAACAGAAGAAACATTTCCAGTTACATGTAACGCACCAATAGCTACCGCATGGAATGCAGGTGATGCTTGGGATCATCTTGGGGGTCCAAACCAAGATTTGCACGACTCTGAATGTTACAGTCATTGTGGCATTGAATTCCAGGGTGGAAACATCAGCGCTCGTCTTAAAACAGACACTGGTGTGAGAGTGAGTGGCCAGACGATTCGGAATCGACTGCATAGGGGTCACCTTCGCGCCCGACGTCCTCGCGTGATCTCTTGTTTGAGAGATCATCACATTCAGGCAAGACGTCGTTGGTGTAGGGATCGTCAACACTGTGATAATCGACACTGGAGCAACGTGATGTTTTCAGATGAGTCAGGGTTCACTGTTGATTTTTTTGGACAGACGTAGGAGGGTGTGGCGTCGTCGAAACGAGCGCTTCCAAGACGTTAACGTCATCAGACATGATCGATTTGGGGGTGGTTCTGTTATGGTGTGGGGAGGCATCACTGTTGCTGGAAGAACGGCTTTACATGTTGTTGCAGGGCGTGTTACAGGCCAGTACTACCGGGACAACATCTTGGCAGTCCATGTTGTGCCGTTCGCACGACGTCATGGCCGCCGTTTCATCTTCCAGGATGACAACGCAAGATGTCACTGGGCCAGGATCGTTACAGGTTACCTCCAACAACAGAATATCACCTTGGCCAGCACTGAGTCCCGACCTCTCCCCAATCGAGCATGTCTGGGACATGCTTGGACAGAGGTTACGTCAACGTCAGCAACGTCCTGCTAATGTCCAAGAACTTGCTGCTGCGTTGCAACAGGAATGGGACAATCTGGACCAAAATGACCTTAGACGTCTCATTAGGAGTATGCCACGTCGGATCAATGCTTGTTTGGCAAACAGAGGATGAAATGAAATGAAATGAAATGTGGTTTTATGGCACATCAGCACCAACCGGGCCATATTGCGCCAGACATATGACGAGCTATTCGAGACAAACTAAAAATTAATCACAGTAGTAATCTATATATACATAAATAAAAACAAATATCACAGAGATTATCAATTAAAAACAAAACTTTATGTATATATAATTAGAAAATAACAAATGAAATTTACAAATATACAATTAAAATTTTGTGTAAAAATTTGTCTCTTTTAAAAAGTCTAGTAATCTACAATATAGACCTGGTTGGGCAAATAATTGATTTAAGGACTGGCAACGGTAATGATTAGATCTAATATTCTTAAGATACTTGCACTCAATCAAAATGTGCTTAACTGTCAAAGGAACATGACAGTGTTCACATTCTGGCTGAGGCTCTCGCTGTATTATGAAAATGTGAGTTAAAAAAGTATGACCTATGCGAGAGCGACACAAAACAACTTCATCCCTCCTGTTGGTTTTATAGGAGCTTGGCCATTCTCCTAAGAGAGGCTTAATGTAATGAAGTTTGTTTGTGCCTGCAAGATCCCAAGACCGTTGCCAGCGGTCATAGATAAAATGATTAATACATGTTTTAAAATCTTTGTATGGTATTAAAATATTTGATAGGGGAAGATCTAAAGCAGCTTTGGCAGCTAAATCTGCTTGATCATTCCCCTTTATATCAACATGACTAGGGAGCCAGCAAAAGACGATGTCTTTGCTGTTCAACTCGTAAGATGTAGCAGACGATAAACATCTGCTACTAATGGGTGTTCAAGCTGTTTATTGTTAATTGCTTGTAAAGAGGACAGAGAATCAGTAAAGATGATATGCTTTAAAGCTGAAGAGGACTGAATGAACTCCAAGGCCTGAAGAATGGCCTGGAGTTCGGCTGTAAATATGGAAGCAGCAGGTGGGAGACATACTGAAATGGTCTCAGATGGCGTCACAGTAGCCGAAGCTACCCGATCACCATCCTTAGAACCATCTGTGTATATAGGAGCATAATCACCATACTTAGACCTTAACTCTCTAAAGAGAGATTGGAACACCGTAGAGCTAGTATCTCTCTTTTATGTTGAGTAAGATCGAAATCGATCTTTGGGGGAGACATAGCCCACGGGGGAGTCCTAAAGACAGGGGTATTCGCAATACTGTCGAGGCTGATGCCAGCCTCAGACAATAGGGGTTGTATGCGAATACCGAATGATGGAATGACTTTAGTCTTCACCAGATATAAATGTTCATAAAGCGGTCTAAATATGGTGTTAAATGAAATGTGATTTGGAAGTGATGCTATCTTCGTAGCATACTGCAGGGCCAGTTTATCACGTCTGTTGTGCAGTGAGGGCTCATGCGCCTCGACGTATAAACTGTCCACTGGAGATGTACGAAATGCTCCTAAACTGATTCTAAGTCCTTGGTTGTGTATGGTGTCAAGCTCTTTGAGATAAGACTCGCGGGCAGACCCATACACAATACACCCATAATCGAGTTTTGATCTTATTAAAGCTCGATATAATCTGAGCAAGACCTTACGGTCTGCTCCCCAGTCAGTATTTGATAAGACTCTCAATATGTTGAGGGCTTTCAGACATTTCTTTTTTAGGTTTTTAATGTGGGGGATAAATGATAATTTCTTATCAAATATCAGCCCCAGAAATTTGGTTTCGTCAACAACTGGAAGGCGGTTGCCATCCAAGAAAAGTTCTGGATCAGGATGTAAACCTCGTTTCTGACAGAAATGCATGCAGACAGTCTTGGATTTCGAAAAACGAAATCCATTTTCGGTTGCCCATTGTTGAAGTGAATTCAAACAAAGCTGCAACTTACGTTCGATTATCCGCATGTCTGTAGAACCATAGCACGTTCGATTATCCGCATGTCTGTAGAACCATAGCACATCTGAAAGTCATCAACATAAAGAGCGCCGTTTGTACCTGGTTTAAGGCACGCTGGGATCGTATTAATTTTTATAGCAAAAAGAGTAGGAGATAAAATGCTTCCCTGGGGAACTCCCATTTCCTGAGGAAATGGGTCAGAGAATATTGATCCCAGTCGTACCTTAAATGATCTATCTTCCAGGAAATTTTTAATGAAGATAGGTAAGCGACCTCGTAGGCCGAGGTTATGGAGGTCGCGCATGATACCGTGTTTCCACGTGGTAACATATGCTTTCTCCAGATCGAAAGATATTGCAACTAAATGTTGCTTCTGGACGAAAGCGTCCCTGACGAACGTTTCAAATCTAACGAGATGATCAAGAGTGCTCCTTTGGGACCGAAATCCACATTGGAGGTCTGTAATGAGGTTGTTGGACTCGAGGTACCAAACAAGCCTTCGATTGATCAATCTCTCCATGGTTTTGCAAATACAGCTAGTTAAAGCGATCGGACGATAGCTAGTAGGATTCGTATGATCTTTACCCGGTTTAGGGATGGGAATTATTGTGGCCTCATGCCACGAAGGAGGGAATTTCCCATCAACCCAAATCCGGTTAAAAAGATCTAATAAAATCAAGAGAGTGGAAAAGGGTAAATGTTTAAGAATTTGGTAGTGAATTTCATCTGGACCAGTTGCAGTATCCCGAGCCCGCTTAAGCGAATCTCGAAGTTCTGCAATGGAAAATGTATCATTATAGGATTCATCATTGCGGGACTTGAAATTAAGTCGCCTTTTCTCCTGTTGTTGTCTAATGCTTCGAAAGGCATCGGAGGAGAAATTGGATGATGAATTGAATGAAAAAGTACTGGCCAGAGAATAAGCAATATCAGGAAATGTTGTTAAGGTGGTATTATCAACATTGAGATGGTTAACTGATAATGCACTACTTTTACCTTTAATCCTATCCCATACCGACTTAGATGTGGTACGGGAATTGATCCTTGAGACATAACTCTCCCATGAGGATTTCTTTGCTTGACGTATGGTTCTACGGGCCTTCGCCAGGACCATTTGGTATGCCGCAATATTCTCCATGGAAGGATGGTTCTTTAATCGTCTCAGGATACGATCACGCTCTTTAAGAGCGGATTTACAATCGTCGTTAAACCATGGTTTATTGAAACGTTTTGGTTCAGTCGTGGTTTTTGGAATCGCCTGCTCAGCTACATCTTGAAGAATTGAAGTGAATAAGGCCATAGGCTCATCTGCATCCTCTAACTCCTTTGCATCAAAGGAGAAGAGACACAAAGATTCAAATAGAGCCCAATCAGCCTTATGCAACTTCCACCTCTGGGGTCTTTCGACCGGAGAGGGACCATTATTATCAATTATGATAGGAAAGTGATCACTACCACATTGATCTTCATTTACTTTCCATGTAAAATCCTGAAACAGGACCGGAGAGCAAATGGTGAGATCCAGGGAAGAAAAAGAAGCTGTGGCAGGATGTAGATAAGTAGGCGAGTCATCATTTAATAAACACAAATTATTAATGTTAATGAAGTCCGCTATTTGTTTACCTCTATTGTTATCATCTGGACAACCCCAGAGTGAATGATGACCATTGAAATCTCCCGTAATAATAAACGGGAGAGGAAGTTGTGCAACAAGGTCATCAAGATCTCTGGGATTAAGATGTAAACTTGGTGGAAGATATACAGAGCAGAGTGTTATAGGAATATGCAAAGTCACCCGAACTGCAACTGCTTGTAAAGGCGAGTTGAGAGTGACTTTACTCTGAGGGATATCTCCATTAAGAATAATAGAAACACCCCCATGAGCTCTACCATCACCAATTGCATAATGATGGTAACCAACAAAATGTCTAAAAGACAAATTGTCAGAATTCCTCAAAAAAGTTTCCTGTAAACAAATAGCTAGAGGATTGTATTTTTGGATTAATAATTGAACTTCATTAAAATTTGGTTTTAAACCACGACAATTCCATTGAATAATGGAATTTGCCATTGTCAGGGATAATTTATTGGTGGCGGCTTACCGCCGAGGGTGTCATTACGGACCCCTTCTACGGTAATACCGTCCATCAGATCAACCCCATATTTATTGAAATGAACAATATGGTCTTGTGAACCCTTTTTGTTCTTTTCGCGCAACTTTGCTAATTTCTTTTGTCTGTTTGAGATATATACTTTTTCCTGTGAGGGTGGGATAACCGTAGACTGCGATCCTGACCCAGTGGACCTGGGATCAGGAGTTGCAGCTTTTGGTTTATCCAGCGGCGGCGATTCCTTGCCATTGTGAGAGGAAGTATTGGGAATGATCCCAATAACTTCAGTTTGGGGCAAAGAAGATGAACCCTCATCAGGTAAGGGCAAAGTTGTTTGGATCGAGCTCTCACATGAGAGTGAAGAGCTCGAGACCCCTTTATTTTGATCTGATACTGTCAAAGTCTTCATTTTTCCTTTATCAGGCCAGGTTATATCTGTCTGAACGGAGATGGATCTAGTGCAAGTTTTAACTGCACCCGCAAAAGATTTCCCTTGTGGTGCAATGGGAAACGATGCAGATAGATCTACCTGTTTTCGAGCATCGAAATATGGTATCTTTCGTTCAGACATGACCTGTTGGATTCTTTTCTCTTTTTGCCATATTGGACATTCACGGGAATAAGCAAAGTGCTTTCCCGTACAATTTACACAACAAAACTCAGCCTGGCAGGTAGCGCTCTCGTGGCCATCATGCCCACAACGGGCGCAGGTGTCTTTACCCCTGCAGACAGTTTTGCTGTGTCCAAACTTCTGGCACTTGTAGCAACGAAGAGGATTGGATATGTAAGAATCCACAGGTATGTTTAAATTACCTGCCTTAAGAGTCTTTGGTATGTCGGGACGATTGAAAGTGAGGATGTAGGTGCTTGTAGGAATCACCTTATCTCCTCGACGAATACTAATTCTTTTCACGTGTTGTACACCTTGAGAAGAAAGGTATTGCTGCCTTCAAGGTCCCGGCAACGTATTACACCTCTACTTGAATTTAAAGACCTATGAGGAGACACCTTAATAGGAATGTCTGCCAAAGATGAAGATTTAAGAAGCATGGTAGCATGCTGCTCTTTGGCACATTCTACTAAGAGTGCTCCATTTTTTAGTTTTTTGATAGCCTTAGGCTCACCGGCTAAGCCAGCTATGCCTTTGGATATCAAAAATGGTGACACTTTTGATAGGTCTTTGGAGGGACTCTCAATTAAGAGGAACCTCGGCCAAGACTTTGACATTTTACAATTACTATTAAATATATTCGAAACGTCGACTGAACTCGGACGTTTCTGTTTATATTTGTTATTTTCCTTAACTATTGGGGTGGGGGGGATTGGGGAAACCATGAAAGTATTTTTTTAAGGTTCACCCCTCGTCGTCCCCCAGGTTACTTCCCTGCCTACCGGGGGGAGGACTAGCGCGGGTAACCAGCGCATAGCCTCAGGGCTCAACGAGGGGTATACTCAAGCCAGAAAGTAAAAAATACTTGTCTAACCTGATTGACCCGAGCCGCCGCCCTGTAGAATGTACTAAGGACACAAAGGTATATAATTGCTGAGTGAATAAACAACAGAGCATTACACTTGGAAAGGGTACAGAGCTACAAACGACCAAAGCCGATTGATCAGAGTGGGCCACTCTGACCTCCCGTCTAGGTGAACCATGGGCCAAAGTAATGTGTTGCAGAGAAAGGGCTCGCAAGCCAAATCCCCACTCAATTACCAGGATTCCACTCTCCACCGACACGGGTCGCAACGCACGACAAACACGCTGCCCCATTACAGGGATCCTTTTAGTCGCCTCTTACGACACGCAGGACATACGAAGGGTATATTCTTATCACCCCCTACACCCCAGGGGGGAAACAGAGGATGATTTACCCGTTACTGACTTTGTTGTGATGCTGTGGTAACTTTGCTGTTTGACCCCGGGTATCATTTTACCCTTATAATGGTCAGTCTGTGCCTTACTTAGTCTAACGATCATTTGGAATAAATCGATGAATGTGAACTTCATTTCATTTGTTTCTTCGTCAGTTTCATTAGGTGACTTTAATAACACTTAAAAATCAAATACCCCCTACTTTTTTTTTGAATAGTATATGTGTACTGTTGTCTTTCGGTTATTCGTGGACAACATTAATTTGTCCTCGGAGCTATACCAAACATTAGAACGGTCAACATGGTGTCGGGGTTCTAATCGGCTAGAAAATGCCTAATAACAACCTCTGTGATGGTCGCGTTTGTCGTAGAACCAGAGAGAGAGAGAGAAATGGGGTTTAACGTCCACTCAACACAACCAGGTCATTTCGGGACTAACATATGGTTTCAATTTTATTTCAATAATTCGCTTGCGCGTAGGGGTCTTTAGCCGTGGGAGGAAACCGGAGTGCCCGGAGGAAACCCACGAGGTTGAGAAGGCGCCCCTATCTCCATGCCACATACGCTCACACCAGGGCTCGAAACCACAGCTGCAAGCCAGAGGTGACCGGCCAGCTAGAGGTCGAAGCGCGGCACTCTAGACCACTAGACCACCCCAACCCCCCCCGTAGAACCAGACAATTTATTGAAAAAATTTTGTGGCTATACTAATGTCCCAAAGAGAAAGAGAAAAATGGGATTTAACTTCCACAAACCAGGTCATTTTGGGACTAACATATGGTTTCATTTTATTTCAATAATTCGCTTGCGCGTAGGGGTCTTTAGCAGTGGGGGGAAACCGGAGGAAACCCTCGAGGTTGAGAAGGCGCCCCTATCTCCAGGGCTCGAAACCACAAGCCAGAGGTGACCGACCAACTAGAGGTCAAAGCGCGGCACTTTAGACCACTAGGCCACCCCCACCCCCTAATGTCCCCAAAAATGCAAATGCATCAGTTGCATTGGCCAAGTACATGCAAAGTCATTTGCAGACATATGTTGTCTTCGTTGAAACTTGTGGCCTTTTAGTGAATGCAAAATATCCTTTTCTAGGTGCAAGTATTGAAGGGCGCGTTTCTTGCTCAAAGTGTGGTACAGGCCCAGTAGAAATACAGTGTCCTTATGGGAGTGATACAGCCGATATTCCTTGGTGAAATATGTCCCCGATCGACTGTGCTAGGGGATAAGAATTTCTTTTGTCAAATAATATATGGCAAATTAACATTAAAGGAAGCACACAATTATGTTTCAAGTTCAATGACATATGGCTGTGTATGAACTATCGTGGGTAGACTGTGTTGTGTTTGTTGAGCGAATTAGATTTTCTCCATCAACGTCTGACATGATGCACACTTAACTTAAAGACTTTTATCTTGCTAGACTTGTCCCAAAAAATTTTTCAAGAAGAGTGCAAAGAAGGAAAATCGTTATAATATATCATTATTGATATTAAAAAGAAGAATTACAGACATCTGTAGTTAATTATTTTTAAAAATATTCACAGAAACTGGATTGGATAACAATCTTTGGATAATAAAATAACGTAAGCTATGGCTTCGTTTATATGGATATTACGATCTGCTAATTTATGCGAACAATATAAAAAAATATACTATAATACACGACTATATGATTAATTCAAATTGTGAACCAAGACAAATTGCTGTCGATAATAATGAGGTTTTCACACTTGCTGACCACACGGAAAAAGTTGCAGTGTTGTAGTATAATTTATTCAACGCTCATATTTTAACATAATGGAAATAAGTTTGCATTTACACTATTCAAAATAATTTTCCAAAATCTCATCATGGTTTTGATCTAACTATCGAAATGGGCGGCGGGCCCTGCATAGCATAGATTGCATCTGGGTTTTTTTTCCAAATCAAGTGATGTGAATAGTATTGAGATTACCTCAAAGGAAAATATATGACTAAATTTTTTGATTATTCTATTGTTTTACTAATGTAACTTTTTCAAGTAATAGTAATACTAATGATACTGAAACCTTCTTTGATAATCCTGTTAGTATTGATAATAGTCTGATTTTTAAAAGATCATCCATCAAAAAACGACCCCGGCAGTCAGTTTATTGACTTTGATGTAGTCCTCGATCGCCGTTTCCATGTTATTTTCAACCAAATGTAAAGGGTTTAAAATAGGTCATTTAAAGTTAAATACGAGTTTTTGCTAAACGTTGATGAAGTAGGGGATTGTAATTTTGCAAGATAATATTCTGAAATTGATGATAAATTTATTAATATTCAGATACTGTTCAAAAACGATGGGAAAAAATAATCAATATGCAGGGATTACATCAATTAATTACTACTCCTACACGCTGTTTTCAAAATTCGTCGGTTGTCTGACGAACCGACCAGTCTGAAATATTTAAGTATTGAGAATTATGCGTGTCACCTATGGGTTGAGGCTGTGGTTTAGATCCCTGGTGTGAACGTATGTGGGTTTCCTCCGGGCACTCCAGCTTCCTCCCATTGCTAAAGACACTACGTGCAAGCGAATTATTGGAATAAACTATGTGTTAGTCCCGAAATGACCTAGTTTGTGTCTAGTGGACGTTAAACCCCATTTCTCTCTCTCTCATGTGCTACTGTAGTTCAGCTCTGAACGTCGGTCTCATTACACTCACCCTGAACGTTCAGGGACTGTCCCATTCAATCAATGTCGAAAAAAAATGGAGAACAGTCAATTTTACTAGATAAATTTTCACTGCTAAACGACGGGGTGTCAATCCGTGTGAAAGCCTGTACAATGTAACGCCTGTACATTTCGTTTCGTCATGTATGACCGACATTCCTGAATATGGACGTTGACCTGCAGTTAGAGTGTCATGGCAGGGAAATGTAACTTGATGGGAGGGGACGTATTTTTAACAGCGTGTTGTCGCCCAAACTGTCTCTAGCGAAGTAAGCAAGGACTTATTTTTTCACTAAGATGTTCGTTTACATTGTACAGGCGCCCACACGGATTGACACCCCATCGTTTGGCAGTGAAAAGTTGCCCAGTAAAATTGACTGGGGTTCCAATTATTTTCGACATTGATTGAATGGGACAATCCCTGAACGGTCAGGGTGAGTGTAATGAGACCGACGTTCAGAGCTGAACTCTTGCTTACTGCACTAATCCGAATTACATAATTAGCTTGATGTGATGAGTGGTATAGTATATTTTGATTTTAGCATCGCGATTAATCTCATTGATCACATGCTTATTATCGAAAAACTACATCTTTATCGATTCGATAAAAAATCACAAATTTTAGTTGAATCATATCTTGATTCACGGAAGCAAAACAAAAATTATTGTTTAAGATCAACCAACACAATTACTACAGTCAAATATGGGGTTCCAACCTGGGTCATCTCCTATTGCTTATTTTTATAAATGATCTCCCACTCAATATTGAATCAAGTCAGATAGATCTGTTCGCTGATGACAGTGCCTTGCATTGTTCACGCAAAGATATTTTATCCATCGCCAATAATCTCAAAATTGATTTTCTAGTGTGAAAATCGCAATCTGGTGAGAGAAAATTGAGACTGTTACTACCGCAAAATTACTTGGAATTTAAACTGAATAAAATAAAAGATCATTTATCTTACAAGACCAGAATTTTGTTTCGTAATATTTGATTATTTCTCTATTATTTGGGGGAATGCTAGTAAAGGTAGATTGACGTTCTTTTTAAATTACAAGAGGGCAGCACGAGGTATTGAAGCACCAACTGAAACACCAAAAGACACTGTTTTTATTTAATTGATCTTGATGGAAATACTGGGTCGATATATAGGACTGTGCAATAGCTAAACTGCTGTCAAAAAACTGATATGTAAGAAAGGATTGGATGATAAATAAAATCTCCAACTCGTGTTTTTTGGATATCAAAAAATAGCAACACTCGTTGATAAAGTAAAACAAACCTCGGCAGAGCCTCATTTTTTTCACTTTATCAACTTGTGTTGCTATTTTTTGATATCAAAAACCACTCGTAGGAGATTCTCTATTTACATCTTATTTCATTTAGTTGAATTTTTCCAATTTTTTAAATTATGTGTATTAAGATGAAATAAAATAAAACCAAGTCGATGACATTTGTATCATCAATTAATTGGAATATTGTAAAATAATGCAATTTGTTTACCAGAATATAGATTGAGACATATTATTCAGTTACAAGAGTGGTATTGGGGCTTTAAGGTAGCTCCCATAGGTCACTTAAAGTTGATATTTCTCACTTAAACTGGCCTTTGAATACCACTTGCCCTTAACTAACAGGAAGTTGCGTATATTTAAGTGAAAGCTAGTAGTTAAGTGACTATCTTAGACTTAAGATATCCTTTGAATACTGGCCCAGTAAATCTTTTTCTTCAAAAATGAAAAACGAAATCCATGAAACGTATTTTTTATTATTCTGCATGTGTCTATTGTGTAACAATCTGCCTTTTGATAGAGATGTGTGCATAGGTGTTGAAAATTTTAAAATTAAACTGAACTGATGACATACTTAGAATCTTATATTGTGTGTAATTATAGTGTTCTTCCTCTATTCTACTTGTATAATGTATATATGTTGTGAAGTATAGGATTGACTTACTAACCCAAAATACTCATTTCAAATGATTTCGAATTTATCCCGATATTGCATGTATACAGTGGACTCTGTCACATCGGACATCGTACGGGGACCTTACAATATGTCGGATCACACAGCGTGTCTGAATCTCCAAAATTTTATTACATTAATTAACAATATATTCATAAAATAATGTAATAATGCATGCGTACACTATGTTTATCAATGCATATAATCTTTTAGGGTGGACATTTTGATTGAGTGCAAGCATATAAGATCACGGTATTACCGTTGTCAGTCACTTCATCATTTGTTTGCCCAGCCGGGCCTATATTGTAAAGCGCTAGACTTTTTAAAAGAGACAAATTTTTATCGAAAATTTTAATTGTACATATCTGAATATTCTCTTCCATGTTTTAAATATATATACATAAAGTTTGTGATATTTACTTTTAGCTGATGTTTACTGTGATATTTGTTTTTAATTATGTATATATATATATAACATTGTGATTATATTTTTCTAGTTTGTCTCGTTAATTTCATCATGTTTGGCGCAATATGGCCCGGTTGGAGCTGACGTGCCATTAAACAACATTTCTTTCTTTCTTTTAGGTGGTTTGTTTTAGATCACCGGTAACATTTCGTAACGCTGAGTCCTGTACAACGTCTTCTAGGATGTTAATTGTTGAGACCATCTTTTCGTCCCTAATCTGGGCAAAGTTTTTAATTTCGTCCAGCATGCGTAGGCATTTTGAATAGGTCAAGTCTGTCGTTAATGTGTATTCATCTTCGTCGTCCCCGTCTTCACTCAATTGTCCACTTATATTCCCTACTCGTTCATTGATAATAATTCTTTCTTGTCCATCGTCGCATTCTGTCGGTATGTCGCGGTCAAAATTCACAAACTCGTCTTCACTAGCGTTGGTATCGGGTATTAATGTCTCAATCAGTCTTGCTAGCGGCACATTGTCATCTTCGTGATCAGTTAGTCAACACTAAACCCACATCTATTGAAACATTTCCTTATTGTAGAAACGGTAGTTTCACGCCATGCTTTGGCAGTCCAATTAATAGCGTTTAGGACAGCAAGTATGTTCGTTTCCAAACAGTATTGTTTACATTTCATTCGACTTGATAGCCTCGTTTGTCACGCAATTAGTTTAACTGCAGTATTCTGCTATGCACGGGTTAATTAGGCATAATAAAATCGTGAGTCATGACGTAACGTTATGTAAACATATTTGGTCCAATATTGGCAGCTAGTGATTGGTTGGTAGACGGACTACTGACAAATCAAAATTTAAAACAACAATACCCACTCATAATAGCAGTGTGTAGTTAGGTAGATTACCTCTAATCAAACGCAACACTGCGCGGAGTATGCCGATCGTCTGATTAGGATCAGTCTAATTAAAACACAGATCCAAATTCGTTTCGTTCAAAATTTCGTTTTTACTTTTCTTGGATCTGGATAACTCGCGTTCTGATTGAAATGAGGGGTCAGCCAATCAAATGGTCTGTCGACTCGACCGTTTGACCTTTTCATGTGTGGAACTGTGGTTAGATATTACCAGCCAATGACGTCTATAGTTACTAACACCAGTGGATAGAAATCAAAACAAAACAAAAGTAGATTTTAAAAAGCATGGCGATCGCTAATTGGTTACTCGAATGACTGACGTTATCGGGTCAAATGTCCCGTGCTTAATACCTGACGTCATAGAACGTGAGCTCCAACTATAACTTGTTAGATCTACATGAGTGTAGGCCATCGAAAGTATAAAAAACAAAACGAAATATAGATTTTATTTAGATTGATGGTGTTGGTTACGGCAAATATTTTACACGTTTTTTAGTATGCTTCTTCAAGTTTGTTTATCTCTAAATTTTGGTGATCCACCTCATACAAATTTTAGAGCAAATACATGACCGCTTGTTCTCCTGTCTGTGATGAAAAGCATTTAGCTCAACGAAATTTGGGAGGCCAGAATTAACAATATTTAAGTCAATGGAGAAATTAATGGTGATCTGAATCAAATAGTGTGAATGTTGATCCTTTAAATGGTTGTATTCTGTACTTATACGGATATGATTATTTAGAAATTTAAAAAACATTCTGCATAGGATATCAACGTGGGTTAAACCATCTTCAATTGAAGAGTTGATCTCGCCGCTTTAACTCAGTACATCTTATCAAGCCCCTCACGTAATGAACAGTTCGTCACTAATATCGATTGGCTATTGACCCAGCTCTGAACACTCCCGATTCCTCGATAGAAATTATTATCGCGAATACAAGGTCTCGCGCTTTCCAGCTAAAGTCACTGCCTGTGATAATCGAGTTGCAAAGTTTAAGTTTCGTTCAATGTCAAGGTTTCCGCTTTTGCACGCTATCTGATTAAATTACAGAATTATATTTCGATTCATTTTTTATACTTTCGACGTCTCTCCACTGCATGCCGAGCTGACCGGTTGTAGTGGGAGAGACGAAAAACGGAGATCCCGTGTACACATTGGAGTGCACGTAAAAGATCCCTTGGCAGTTGGAATTCGATATAAGAGTAGGCGTCAGAGCACACTGTATTGCGTATGCCCGTCTTCCATTAGCCCAGGTTAGGTGCAAAAGAGTAGGACGTTAAACCCCATTTTATTTCTGTAGTGGGAGGTCGCGTCAGACATTTTATTAATCAAACATCTCCGTGCGTCGCACGCAAAGAATTGAAGTCTGGCTAAAGAGTTTTATCTCATTAAAATATTACCCCGATTACAAGAATTGACCTGCATTCAATTGTCAGCCGTAGTCAGAGTTTTCGCTGCCTGTAGCATGTCTGGTTAAGATATTAGCGGCGTTGCCCTAATTATTCTCTCCCTTGGTCAGATTCTCTCCCCTTAAAAGTTGTCCGTCATTGACTTGATTGGTAAATATAACATGTCTCTCTCTAGATATATTTAATTGACGCGTATCCTATTTTACCATCTCCCTGATGTCTTCTACATCGTTGACACTGTTCATCACGTGCATTTTGCATACCGATAGTCCATTGGCCAATCACGCTACTTTACCGAGATTTCGACTAATAGTTTGGATGCAGCTATGGCGGGTTTGCCCCCAGGCAGGGTAGGCTTACTCTTCCGGACACCTTTTACCACTGTTTGTCGTGTATTTTGTACACGATGAACAGTCCATTCGCTGATTACACTATTTTGCCTATAACGTTTTTGAGGAATTCGAATTTTCTCTAATGGTTTGGATTTTTCGTACTTGGTTTTATTTTATTTATATTAACAAAGGACAAGTGCCCAGCTTAACCGGAGCGGGGCCCTGGGCCGGACTAGGATCGCGGGGCCCTAAACGCGACGAAAAGATTATTTCTAAACCTTTTGAATGGCACTCATGCGTAACACACGATTAAACGGTTTATAATACAAGAATAATTACATAATATCTGATCACAAACGAAATCTATTCAGTTCCGAATGGTATACAATGCGCGGAAATAATATATATAACGGCGGTGAAACTGTTATAACAAGTGATAGCTCGAGATTGAGTTGTTAATTTTTCTTATTTTTTCTATGAACCGCGGGGCCCCCTAAACCGCAGAGCCCTGGGCCATGCGTGTCACATAGTACGGTATGGGACAGGGCTGGACTGTCGATTAGGCCAGTCTCTGGCTATGACGAGGCCGCGTAGGCAGGGGTGGTGGGGTGGTCTAGAGTGCCGTGCTTCGACCTCTAGCTGGCCGGCCACCTCTAGCTTGCGGCTGTGCCGTGGTTTCGACCCCTGGTGTGAGCGTATGTGGCACGGAGATAGAGGCGCCTTCTCAACCTCGTGGTTTTCCTCCGCGCACTCCGGTGTCTTTCCAGTGCTAAAGACCCCTACGCGCAAGCGAATTATTGAAATAAAATTGAACCATATGTTAGTCCCGAAATGACCTAGTTTGTGTCGAGTGGACGTAAAACCCCACATCTCTCTCTTTATCGACATATATCAAACACGACACGACACACTTTGAGATTCACCACATATCCAACACTATATATACCATATGATATCGTCCATTGGGATGTGTATGTTGGAGAGGTTGGTTCACCCAGCTAACAATATACGACAAGGTGTCGTCCACTGGAGTGTGTATGCCTTAGAAGTTCACGTAGCTAATCATTGCAATTATCCCGATATATTCCAGAAACCTGGTCTGCGAGGATGACTCATTGAAACCAGGACGTTTACATTATATTTAATTGTATGCAATTATAAAGAGGAAGAAAACTATATCATAATTAACTATATTATATCAAACACTTCCCTGCACTCCATCTCAAGGAGGTTAGATCGCATTTTTACCGTTGTCAGTCATTACATCACATGTTTGTCCAACCGGGTTTATATGGTAGAGTGTTGGACTTTTTAAAAGAGACAGGATTTTACTATAAATTTTAATTATATATATATGTGTATCATTTCTTTTTTGTATTTAATACTTATATGCACAATAGTTGTATTTTATTTTTAATTTTACAAACTGTGATATTGTTTTTATTTATGCATATAATGTTTTTCCGTGATATCATTTAGCCTGTCTCGTAGAATTCACCATATGTCTGGCGCAGTATGGCCCGGTTGGAGCTGACGTGCCATAAAACCACATTTCTTTCTTTCTTTCCCTGCACTACAAGTACTTGATAGTCGATATGCATGTATTCAATTTATTATTTCAAGCAGCTGGAGGAGGGTGGGTGGGGGCCGAGTAGTTAGCGCGTTCGCGTTGTGTCATAACGTCTGTCTTTGAATCAACTAGCGTGGTTCGATTCCTCGGTTGTACGTGACAAGGAGTAGGGTCGCCTGTCTAACCTCGTGGGTTTTCTCCGGGCACTCCGGTTTCCTTACACTGCTAAAGACCCCTAGGCACAAGCGAATTATTGAAATAATTTTGAACAATATGTTAGTCCCGAAATGACCTAGTTTGTGACGAGTGGACGTTAATCCCCATTTCTCTCTCCCTATCTTTTTTTGTTGTAAGCGTACCTTCATTGTAAGATTAAATTAGGTATTATGCTCGATTTAGGCATCTTTACACATCGCCCTTGAATCAGTAGTGAACAAGGCAACGTTTATCTATATTTATTCTAATGTGAATTTTCTTTCATTTGGTAATTGTATGCGGTTTCCCGTGTGAGTTTTTATGCTTACTTACTTGGTATCTTCTACCGTTTGTGAACAATCATAGTTAAGAATGTCATAAACATATTGTAATTTAGCATACAATAAAATACTCCCCACCCTCACACACACTTCCACTTCAGTTATTCTGCAGCATTATTTACATTCAAATGAATCCGTCAAGGCACACAACATGACCTAGCCAGGCGCGGATCCAGGATTTTTTGCAGGGGGGGGGGGGGTCCAGGTTTGATAATTGCCAACGCTACCATTATCGGGGGGTTTGGGGGCCCTCCCGCAGAAAAATTTGGTAAATTAGATTCAATTTGGTGCATTCTGACGTATTACCGGAAGGTAAATTCCAAAATTACAGGTCTAAAAGTCGCCAATAAAATCGCATAAAAAATTTTCAAGCCTGAGCAGGGGGGGGGGGGGCGGACCCCTGGACCCCCCCCCCTCTGGATCCGCGCCTGCTAGCACATGTGGTGTAGAAAGGTTGGGCGTTTAACTATATTGTCATGGGTTTTCTCCATCTGATCCCGCAGTGAATATTCGCTTGGCCGCTACGATCACTGATAAGCATGACATCGACGAGGCTTAATGAGTACGGCATATTAACTTTTTTACTCCGACAAATTAAATTCTCAAACATTTTTGTTGAGGTAAAAGAAAAATAAAGACAATTGAAGTATTTGTAGTTAAAAAATATTTCCTATTTAGTGTAAATGGGTATTAAAATGAGTAAAATGCACCATTTTGCCCGAAGCAGTTAGGTGAACATTGCACGAGCCAATGACTACCGCCGCGTGCAGTCAACGCACATGTTGCGAATAGTCATCTGTTACAGAGATAATTCGTAAGTAATTCTCTGTGAAACAGATTGGGGTTTTCTACGTCCCCCCCCCAACGTCCTTGCCAAGACTTCCTGCCTGAACAACTGATAAATGGCAACCGCACCGGAAAAACTCGATAGACCTTGTCAGCTAAAACCAGCAGAATGGAACACGGAATCTCCAGTTTAACGCAGCGGGATATCGTAGTAGGGTGAATTACGGCCCAATAGTAAATGTTTAATACGTCGTGCTAATCCACACAGTATTACCTAATGTCTTCATTCATTCAACAACGAAGATTCCAGAAAATACACAAGAAAGGTGCACTTGTACAATATATTAATGGATGGACTCACACGGAATTTATTTGCATGAAAAAGAGGGGGTTTAACGTCCAAGCGACACAAACTATGTCATTTTGGGACTAACATGGTTTCATTTTATTTCAATAATTCGCTTGCGCGTAGGGGTTTTTAGCAGTGGGAGGAGCCCGGAGAAACCCACGAGGTTGAGAAGGCGCCCTTATTTCCATGCCATCCCAACCAACCTGCTTGATAAAGTGTTACTTTAATGTAACAAGTACTATATTATTAACATGGATTGCCGGAACCATGCGCGGAAATAAAGACATATATGTATGAAGTAGGTATAAGTGGCTATAATACAAAACGTATCCTTGATAATTGACATGTAATTCGTCCAATGGAATCTCTATTATCCAATGGGAACACTCACTGTGTCCTGATATTGTGTAACTGATCAGATTTACCATTGATCAAAGTCACGTGGCTAGAATTAACCAATGGAATCTTTGTACCAATGAACCCTGACAAATATCGTAGAGGTTATATTTTCGTGATTTATCATTTTGACAGTTAAAACTAATTAAATGATCGGGTTCGAAGATGTTAATTATATTAGTGGTCATCACTTCATTGGTATGGACTGTGCGAATCGGTAAGAAATACTTTTATAATAATTTATATGTTATGTACATTGATCTACGTGTACTATCTGTTACAGGTGGTAAAAATTTAATATATCGTAAATAATACACGGCTAAGTACTATCAAATTATGGTTACGGTGGCTCGGGGCATTTTTAAGAGATTTAAATTGATGTCCCCTTAGTGGACCTTTTTTTTGTGGAAGAGAGGGGTCATTTTTCCCTTTGGAAAATGATAATTTTCTGAGAATCAGACAAGAACTCGGAAGACGTTTATGAGGGGGTTATATATGCAATTTACTCCACAGAGGTATTGTAAAAGCGCGCGAGAGAGAGAGAGAGAGTAAGAGAGAGAAATGGGGTTTAACGTCCACTCGACACAAACTAGGTCATTTTGGGACTAACATATGGTTTCATTTTATTTCAATAATTCGCTTGCGCGTAGGGGTCTTTAGCAGTGGGAGGAAACCGGAGTGCCCGGAGGAAACTCACGAGGTTGAGAAGGCGCCCCTATCTCCATACCAAGCCAGAGGTGACCTGTCAGCTAGAGGCCTAAGCCCGGCACTCTAGACCACTAGGCCATCCCAACCCCCTATTGTAAAAGCCTTCTTATACCTTTGTATATGAAATGACATGGAGTTTAACGCCCTACTGCTCAAAACTGGACTAATGGTGACGGGCATACAGTGGGCAATAAGGAAAATTTTGCCCAACAGCCTACTCTTATATCGAATTCCAACTGCCTACTGATCTATTACGTACAGGCTAAAGTGTACACTTGACCTAGGTTTTTCGTCCCATCCGAACGACTAGACATGTGCCAGGCCCTCCGTCCTGCATCACTGACAAGGGGGAATCATGCCGGAAAATCTGGATGAACTTTCTCGGTCAATGCAGCTGGATCAAACACCAAAACCTCCAGGCTAGCGAGCCAGCGTCTTACCCATTGTTAGCCCCTCTGTATTTGACGGAGGGTTGGGATGGCCTAGTGGTCTAGAGTGCCGCGCTTCGACCTCTAGCTGGCCGGTCACCTCTGGCTTGCGGCTGTGGTTTCGAGCCCTGGTGTGAGCGTATGTGGCATGGAGATAGGGGCGCCTTCTCCACCTCGTGGGTTTTCTCCGGGCACTCCCACTGCTAAAGACCCCTACGCGCAAGCGAATAATTGAAATAAAATTGAACCATATGTTTGTCCCGAAATGACCTAGTTTGTGTTGAGTGGACGTTAAACCCCATTTCTCTCTCTGTATTAGACGACTGACCTGTATAAGTTCAAGGGGGGCGTTGGATGTTATTTATCTGCTTTTATAGTTATTAAGTTTATTTTCAGTCTGTGATATAATTGTCTTTTAATGTTTTATTTTTATACTGTATGGCATATATTATTGTATTTGTATGTATCTGCATTTAAATAAAAAGAAAAAAAGCACGTTGTTGCTGTATCATATTGAGTCAACTGGCGTGGTTTCGAATCCCCGGTTGTACTTCACAAGGAGTAGGGTCGCCTTTCCAACCTCGTGGGTTTTCTATGGGTCCGTCGGTTTCCTGCTAAAGACCCCTACGCGCAAGCGAATTGTTGAAATAGAATTAAACCATATGTTAGTCCCGAAATGATCTAGTTTGTGTCGAATGGACGTTACACCCCATCTCTCTCATTTTATATACCCAATTACAGTAAAAAAGGAAATTACTCCAAATACCTTGTTTCTTTTTTGTAATATGTAAAAAAAAGTGTTTGAGAATTTAATTTGCAGATGGAAAATATTTAAGTCGCACCGATGTCATACCTCTCAGTTTGTGGATTGCCGTGATGGGTAACACTTTTCTTTGTAACCCTTCTATGTTTAAGACCGCCCTGAACACTTTTCGAGTAATCCTCTGTGTACTGCAAGTAAGCACTTTGGCCCTGTGGCTCGTGTAAGGTTATTTGAGAGGGGCGATAACGTAAATTCCGATGCTCCTGGCCTCCGCGAAGTCCAAAATTCAACCCATTCAAAAAAAGAATTGTTCTCACTAAAACTTTGGCATTATAATCCGCATAATGTTTACTTTGCCATAGCTTGTCTATCTCCTCATCAGAAAATGCAGCCGCTTTTTTGGTGGTGGACCCAATGCCCTTCCTACTTATATGCTTCATCTCTGCACACTCACAAGTCTCAACAGATTCTACGAGGCGCTTGTTTCGTGCAATACTCCATTTTCTCCAGGTGTTAATCGCCCATGCATTTCTCCGGAGGGTGTTTTGGGGGACTCCGTCACGCACTCTGTTTTCCAATTCTCCGTCGGAAACGACAATGAATCGATCCTGAAAGGAAAAGAACATTTTATAAATTATCTAAATCGGATAAGGGACGGATAATGGATATTAATGTAGTATGCCCCCCAATAGTTTTATGAAAACCGGTTTTTCATTGGAATTTTTGTACATATATCTGCAATTATACCTTAAATACTATCCTTCAAGATACGAGTCCCCACCCCCTCCATTCTCCACCCGTCAATATTTAGCTCGATTGGCCTTTTCTTTATGCGTTTCACCAAAATATTCGTTTTACAAAAGATAAAGGTATATCTACGTGTAATTAGCTACTGAACAAATTTGTCATCACCTGCCATATAAATCTAACTCACCGTTTCAGAGTATTCTTGGATATCCAAACCCGAGCTTTGAAAGAACTCGACTTCTTGTGTTGCTTCAATCAGTACATCATTCTCGCAATCCGAAGCATGTAGGCCAACACCATCATTTGCATTCTCATAAATTTGAGAAGCTTCAATAAGTTCGTCATCCGAAATATCACTAAACTTTGGGTATTCATCAGCCATGGCGTCCGTTCATGTACACATACACACACCTTTTGATCACAATGCACGTGCTTTAATCAGACGCGTTCCAGGTCACTTATCCCGATGGGACGGGTTCAAGATTTCATATCATCTCATGAGGTTGATATCGATCAGTCTATTGTAGATTTAGGGGTGCCAATTTAATGCAGTTTATGTTTTTACCCCTTGGTGTGTATGGCAGATAACACGCTACACCCCTTGATGATATTCGATATTTGTTGTCGAATATCATCACGGGGTGTAGTGTATTATCTCACACATATACCATAGCTAACTTCTTTTTTATTATATCATTAAGCCTCTCTTAGGGGACTGGCCAAGCTCCTAAAGAACCAACAGGAGGGATGAAGTTGTTTCGTGTCGCTCGTGCATTGGCCATTGTTTTTTAACTCATATTTTTTATCTTGAAGCGAGAGCCTCAACCAGAGTGCGAAGCACATTCTGATTGAGTGCAACCATCTCAAGAATACAAGATCGAGATTACCGTTACCAGTCACTACATCACTTGTTTGCCCAGTCTGGGCTATATTGCAAAATACTAAACTTTTTAAAAGAGACAGGTTTTTATTATGAATTTTAATTTGTTTATAATATATATATGTAATATTTTACTTTTATTGTTTATATGCATAAAAAATTGTTTTTTATTTTTAAATTTGATAAAACTGTGATTTTGTTTTTATTTATGCATATACAAATTTGTGATATGATTTAGCTTGTCTCGAAAGAACCCCCCTGGGGTGTAGGGGGTGATAAGAATATCGTAAAAGGCGACTAAAAGGATCCCTGTAATGGGGCAACGTGTTTGCCGTGCGTTGCGACCCGTGTCGGCGGAGAGTGGAATCCTGGTAATTGAGTGGGGACTTGGTTTGCGAGCCCTTTCTCTGCAACACATTACTTTGGCCCATGGTTCACCTAGACGGGAGGTCAGAGTGGCCCACTCTGATCAATCGGCTTTGGTCGTATTTAGCTCTGTAGAATGTACGTTTTTCCAATTTCTTTGCTTTGTTGTTTTTCACTCAGCAAGTGTTACCTTTGTGTCCTGGGTACATTCTGCAGAGCGGCGGCTTGGGTCAATCAGGTTGGCTAAGTATTTATACTTACTGGCTTGAGTATACCCCTCGCCGAACCCCGAGGCAATGCACTGGTAATCCGGGCTAGTCCCCCGCCCCTCCTGGTAGGCAGGGAAGTAACCTGGGGGACGACGAGGGTGAATTTTAAAAGAACATATTTCATGGATGCCCCAATCCTCCCCACACCAATTAATAAAAAGAAACAGAAACGTTCTAGTACAAAGGACGTTTCTGATTTATTTCAAAATATATTAAAAATATCAAAGACATGGCCGAGATTTCTGTTAACTGAGAGTTCCTCTACGGACCTATCAAAGATATTACCATTCTTAATAACCAAGGGCATAGCTGGCTTGGCCGGTGAGCCCAAGGCTATTAAAAAACTCAAAAACGGAACTCTTTTGATAGAATGCGCTAAGGAACAGCATGCTACCATGCTTCAATAAACATCCTTAGCAGACATTCCGATCAAGGTGTCTCCGCATAGGTCTTTAAACTCAAGTAGAGGTGTAATTCGCTGTCGGGATCTTGAAGGCAGCAGTGAGGAAGAAATGGTGGAATACCTTTCTTCTCAAGGCGTCCAGCATGTTAAAAGAATAAGTGTACGCCGATCAATCGTCCCGACATTCCTAAGAATCTCAAGGCAGGTTATCTTAACATACCTGCTGATTCTTACATCAGTAACCCACTTTGAAATTTGGACATAGCAAAACCGTCTGTAGAGGTAAGGACACCTGCGCTCGCTGTGGTCAAGATGGCCACGAGAGCGCTACCTGTCAGGCGTGTTTGTGCCGTGTCAATGGTAAGGGTAAGCAATTTGCTTACTCTCGCGAATGTCCAATATGGCTAAAAGAAAAAAGAATTCAACAGTTAATGTCTGAGCGGAAAATATCTTATTTAGATGCTCGAAAGCAAGTAGACCTAACTACGCTCTTTCCCGTTCCCTCTCAAGGGAAATCTTTTGCAGGCGCAGTAAAGGTATCTACCAAAAGCATCTCTGTTCAGACAGATTTAACCTGGCCAGATAAAGGGAAACTGTCAATAATATCAGATCATAATATAGGGGTATCGGGCTCCTCTCAAACAAATGAGAGCTCGATCGAAACTAATATTTCTTTGACTGGCGGGGGTTCATCCTCCTTGCCTCAATCTGAAGTTGTTGGGATCGTTCTAAACACTTCCTCCCAGAACGACAGGGGATCATCTCCCGGGCCTTGGATGGCAACCGCCTTCCAGTTGTGGATGAAACCAAATTTCTGGGGCTAATATTTGATAAGAAATTATCATTTATTCCTCATATTAAAAACCTTAAAAAGAAATGTCTGAAAACCCTCAACATATTGAGTCTTATCAAATACTGTCTGGGGAGCAGACCGTAATGTCTTGCTCCGATTATATCGAGCATTAATTCGATCAAAACTCGATTATGGGTGTATTGTGTATGGGCCTGCCCGCGACTCATATCTCAAAGAGCTCGACACTACACAATCGGAGACTAAACAATATTAAAATAAAAACCTGTCTCTTTCAAAAAGCCTAACACGTTCCCATATAAGCCCGGTTGAGCAAACATGTGATTGTGTTGGGTTGTTTGAAATTATGTTATATTGTTGAGATTACTATAGGTTCGCTATCATCTTTTGTATTATATTTGTTTTCACGAAGGGCAGGATGGTAGAAAGGCTTCTACAGCCTAATCCTTTATCCTTCTTAAATAAAGTTATTATTATTATTATTATTATATAAACTAGACCTAGCCATGGTGGTGGTTTAGTTGCCGTGAAACACAACAAATATAACATTGTGTATCAGGTGCGACATTTAGAAAACATTTGAAAGTTAAAGTACATTTTGCTTCGATTTTATTTCACATGGACAACTTTATTTTGCGTTTCAGGATCAAAATATTCATCATTGTAGAATCTAATTAAAACACGGGTCCTATTTCGTTTCGTTTTTATAGTTCAAAATTTCGTTTTACTTGTCTTTACTACAATAGGAAGAGTTTTATATAATAGGCTGCGAGGAATAAGCCAGTGAAACGGTCTGTTACGGCGAGCTTTAGGCGTGTTTTGCACGGAACTGTGGGTAATCCACTAGTAACATCAACGCTGATTGGTTAATCAATTGTCTGACGCTATAGGGTTAAAAGCCGCTCGTCTGACCTCGGACGTGACCTATCGCTACAACCCTTCCGATTTTCATCGAGGAGTAATGCAATGGCTCGCTAACCAGGTGACCCGGTTGATTGATAAGATTAAACGCGATCAGCAAAACATTGGCAAACACGTAAAACTAATCGCTTAAAGATAGAATTTGATGAAGAATACGGTTATAAACACCACTGTCCGGACAAAATTCCCCCATATTACAAGGCATGACGTATATATTTCTTTATTATCCCGGTTGGTGCAGAACAGTAGAAAGTTAAACCCTAGTTCTTTTCAGAACTGTCTTTTAGCGAACTTTCGCTGACAGTTCTTATCCGGACTTCTATAACTGCAGTATGAAAATACCGTAAAATATCGCTACTACCCACCCCTGTTCTCAGGCTGTTTTAGAACCCTTACCGTCTATTTGTCACCACAGTTCTTTATTTCCCACCAAAATGAATCCTATCTCACTATATTTGACACGAAGTTATAATAATTCAATTCCATTTTCAAGTAGAGTTTTAGGGATGAAATAAACATGTGGTTTGCGCATGTCCGGGTCTCGTATTGGCTTTCAGTTTAAACGTATTTGGTGTATGTTTATAATCGCAGAATTCTACTTGAAAATAGTGTTGAATCTTTTTAAATGTGTGTCAGCTGTGGCAAGAAATGATTCCTTTGGCGAATAAAGTAGAATCAAGGTGTAAAATAGTAGGTAAGGATTCCAAAATAGCCTTCCAAAAAGAGGCGGGGAAGAACGGTATTTTCATACTGCAGTTATATAAGGCCGGATAGGAACTGTATAGCGAATAATCGTTCGCTCAAAGACAGTTCCAAAAGGAACTAGTTAAACCCCATTTCATTTCGCCCCCCTGGGGTGTAGGGGGTGATAAGAATATACCCTTCGTATATCCTGCGTGTCGTAAAAGGCGACTAAAAGGATCCCTGTAATGGGGCAACGTGTTAGCCGTGCGTTGCGACCCGTGTCGGTGGAGAGTGGAATCCTGGTAATTGAGTGGGGACTTGGCTTGCGAGCCCTTTCTCTGCAACACATTACTTTGGCCCATGGTTCACCTAGACGGGAGGTCAGAGTGGCCCACTCTGATCAATCGGCTTTGGTCGTGTTAGCTCTGTAGAATGTACATCTCTCTTGTTTGCTTTGTTGTTTTTGATACTCAGCAATTATCTACCTTTGTGTCCTGAGTACATTCTACATAGCAGCGGCTTGGGTCAATCAGGTTAGACAAGTATTTTTACTTTCTGGCTTGAGTATACCCCTCGTCGAGCCCTGAGGCCACGCGCCGGATATCCGTGCTAGTCCTCCCCATTGTAGGCAGGAATGTAACCTGGGGGACGACGAGGGGTGAATTTTAAAAAATACTTTCATGGATTCCCAAATCCCCCCCACACCAACAATTAAGGAACAAAATAAAAGACAGAAACGTCCTAATACAGAGGACGTTTCTAATTTATTTATTAATTCAAAAAAAAATTCAAAGGCATGGCCGAGGTTTCTCGTAATTGAGAGTGCCTCTACTGATCTGTCAAAAGTTTCACCTTTCTTAATAGCCAAGGGTATAGCCGGCTTAGCCGGTGAACCCAAAGCTATTAAAAAATTAAAAAATGGAACACTGTTGATAGAATGCGCCAAGGAGCAGCATGCTACTTCAATCAACTTCCTTGGCAAACATATCTATCAAAGTATCTCCACACAGATCGTTAAATTCATGTAGAGGTGTAATTCGCTGTCGGGATCTTGAAGGCAGCAGTGAGGATGAAATGGTGGAATACCTTTCATCTCAAGGTGTCCAACATGTTAAAAGAATAAGTGTACGCCGAGGAGATAAGGTGATTGCAACCAGCACCTACATCCTCACTTTCAATCGTCCCGAATTACCAAAGACTCTCAAGGCAGGTTATTTGAATATTCCTGTTGATGCTTATATTGCTAATCCTCTTCGCTGCTATAAATGCCAAAAGTTTGGACATAGCAAAACTGTCTGCCGAGGCAAGGACACCTGCGCTCGCTGTGGTCATGATGGCCACGAGAGCGCTACTTGTCAGACTGAGTTTTGCTGTGTAAATTGCAAGGGTAAGCATTTTGCTTACTCTCGCGAGTGTCCAGTATGGCAGAAAGAGAAGCAGATTCAACAGATTATGTCTGAGCGGAAGATACCATACTTTGATGCACGGAAACAGGTAGAGCTTTCTGCAGTTTTTCCCATTGCACCACAAGGGAAATCATTCTCAAATGCAGTCAAAGCTTCTACAAAATCCATTTCCGTTCAGACAGATATAACCTGGCCTGACAACGAGAATATGCCTAAATCAATAACATCAGATCATGATAAAGGGATATCGAGCTCCTTGCAAACAAGTGAGAGCTCAATAAAAATTATTAATTCTTTGCCGGGCGAGGATCCATCCTCCTTGCCCAAAACTAAAGATGTTGGGGCCATCCCCAGCACTTCCACTAAGAATGGCAAGGGGTCACCGCCCTCGCCCTCCCCTGAAGCTGTCATTCTTGATTCCAGTTCTACTGGGTCAAGCTCGCAGCCAAAGGGTATTCCACCCACACAAGTTCTTTCTAAAAAAGAAAAGAAATTGGCAAAGATCCGTGAGAGAGAGAAAAAGGGTTCACAAAACCCTATCTCTCTCTATAATAGATATGGGGATGATCTGATGGACGGTGTTGTCGTAGCGGAGATCCATAAGGATCCCGCCGGCAAACCGTCAAAAATTAACTATCCCTGACAATGGTCAATTCCATAATTCAATGGAATTGTCGTGGTTTAAAACCAAATTTTAATGAAGTTCAACTTTTAATTCAAAAATACAATCCTTTAGCTATTTGTTTACAGGAAACCTTTTTGAGGAATTCTGACACTTTGTCTTTTAGACAATTTATCGGTTACCATCATCACGCAGTTGGTGATGGTAGAGCTCATGGGGGTGTTTCTATTATTCTTAACGGAGACATTCCTCAGAGTAAAGTCACTCTCAATTCGCCTTTACAGGCAGTTGCAGTCAGGGTGACTTTGCATATTCCCATAACACTCTGCTCTGTATATCTTCCACCAAGTTTACATCTTAATCCCAGAGATCTTGATGACCTTGCTGCACAACTTCCTCTCCCGTTTATAATTACGGGAGATTTCAATGGTCATCATTCACTCTGGGGTAGTCCAGATGATAACAACAGAGGTAAACAAATAGCGAACTTCATTAACATTAATAATTTGTGTTTATTAAACGACGACTCGCCTACTTATCTACATCCTGCCACAGCTTCTTTTTCTTCCCTCGATCTCACCATTTGCTCTCCGGTCCTGTTTCAGGATTTTACATGGAGAGTAAATGAGGATCTATGTGGTAGTGACCACTTTCCTATCTTAATTAATAATAATGGTCCCTCTCCGGTCGAAAGACCGCAGAGATGGAAGTTGCATAAGGCTGATTGGGCCCTGATTGAATCCTTGTGTCTTTTCTCGTTTAATGCAAAAGAGTTAGAAGATACAGATGAGTCAATGGCCTTATTCACTTCCATTCTTCAGGATGTAGCTGAGCAGGCGATCCCAAAAACCACGACAGAACCGAAACGTTTCAATAAACCATGGTTTAACGACGATTGCAAATCCGCTCTCAAAGAGCGTGATCGTATCCTGAGACGACTAAAAAAACATCCTTCCATGGAGAATATTGCGGCATACCAAATGGTCCGGGCGAAGGCCCGTAGAACCATACGCCAAGCAAAGAAATCTTCATGGCAAGGTTACGTCTCAAGGATCAATTCCCATACCACATCCAAGTCGGTATGGGATCGGATTCGTAGGATTAAAGGTAAATGTAGTGCATTATCAGTTAACCATCTCAATGTTGATAATACCACCTTAACAACATTTCCTGATATTGCAAATTCTCTGGCCAGTACATTTTCATTTAATTCATCATCCAATTTCTCCTCCGATGCCTTTCGAGGCATTAGACAACAACAGGAGAAAAGGCGACTTAATTTCAAGTCCCATAATGATGAATGCTACAATGATACCTTTTCCATTGCAGAGCTTCGAGATTCGCTAAAGCGAGCTCGTGATACTGCAACTGGTCCAGATGAAATACACTACCAGATTTTAAAACATTTACCTTTACCTACTCTTTTAATTTTATTGGATCTTTTTAACCGGATTTGGGTTGATGGGAACTTCCCCCCTTCGTGGCATGAAGCCACGATAATTCCCATCCCTAAACCAGGTAAAGATCCTACGAATCCTACCAATTATCGTCCGATTGCTTTAACTAGCTGTATTTGCAAAACCATGGAGAGATTGATCAATCGAAGGCTTGTTTGGTACCTTGAGTCCAACAACCTCATTACAGACCTCCAATGTGGATTTCGGTCCCAAAGGAGCACTCTTGATCATCTCGTTCGATTTGAAACGTTTGTCAGGGATGCTTTCATCCAGAAGCAACATTTAGTTGCAATATTTTTTGATCTGGAGAAAGCATATGATACCACGTGGAAACATGGTATCATGCGCGACCTCCATAACCTCGGCCTACGAGGTCGCTTACCTATCTTCATTAAAAATTTCCTCGAAGATAGGTCATTTCAGGTACGACTGGGATCAATATTCTCTGACCCATTTCCTCAGGAAATGGGGGTACCACAAGGAAGCATTTTATCCCCTACTCTCTTTGCTATAAAAATAAATACGATCCCAGCGTGCCTTAAACCAGGTACAAACGGCGCTCTTTATGTTGATGACTTTCAGATGTGCTATGGTAGTACAGACATGCGGATAATCGAACGTAAGTTGCAGCTTTGTTTGAATTCACTTCAACAATGGGCAACCGAAAATGGATTTCGTTTTTCGAAATCCAAGACTGTCTGCATGCATTTCTGTCAGAAACGAGGTTTGCATCCAGATCCAGAACTTTATTTGGATGGCAATCGCCTACCAGTTGTGGATGAAACCAAATTTCTGGGGCTGATATTTGATAAGAAATTATCATTTATCCCCCACATTAAAAACCTAAAGAAGAAATGTCTGAAAGCCCTCAACATATTGAGAGTCTTATCAAATACTGACTGGGGAGCAGACCGTAAGGTCTTGCTCAGATTATATCGAGCATTAATTCGATCAAAACTCGATTATGGGTGCATTGTGTATGGGTCTGCCCGCGAGTCTTATCTCAAAGAGCTCGACACCATACACAATCAAGGACTTAGAATCAGTTTAGGAGCTTTTCGTACATCTCCAGTGGACAGTTTATACGTCGAGGCACATGAGCCCTCATTGCGTGACAGACGTGATAAACTTGCACTGCAGTATGCTACGAAAATTGCATCTCTACCTAATCATGTTTCATTTAACACCATATTTAGACCCCGCCATGAGCATTTGTATCTGGTGAAGACTAATACTATTCCATCATTTGGTATTCGCATACAACCCCTTTTGTCTGAGGCTGGTATCAGCCTTGACAGTATTGCGAATACCCCTGTCTTTAGGACTCCACCGTGGGCTGTATCTCCGCCAAAGATAGATTTCGATCTTTCTCAGCATAAAAAGAGAGACACTAGCTCAACGGTGTTCCAATCTCTCTTTAGAGAGGTAAGGTCTAAGTATGGTGATTATGCTCCTATTTACACAGATGGATCGAAAGATGGTGATCGGGTAGCTTCGGCTACCGTGACGCCATCCGAGACCATCTCTGTTCGCCTACCACCTGCTGCTTCTATTTTTACAGCTGAACTCCAGGCTATTCTCAATGCCTTGGAGTTCATTCAGTCCTCATCAGTTTTAAAACACATTATCTTTTCTGATTCTTTGTCCTCATTACAAGCAATTAATAATAAACAGCTTGACCACCCATTAATAGCAGACATTTATTGTCTGCTATTATCTAACGAGTTAATCAGCAAGGACATTGTCCTTTGCTGGCTCCCCAGTCATATGAACATTAAAGGGAATGATCAAGCAGACTCGGCTGCCAAGTCTGCTTTAGATCTTCCCATATTTCAATTTTTAACACCATATAAAGATTTTAAATTTGTTATAAATAATTTCATATATGACCGCTGGCAACGGTCTTGGGATCTTGCAGACACAAACAAACTTCATCACATAAAGCCTCTCCTTGGAGACTGGCCAAGCTCCTACAGGTCTAACAGGAGAGATGAAGTTGTCTTGTGTCGCTCTCGCATAGGTCATACTTTTTTAACACACATTTTCATCTTAAAGCGAGAGCCTCAACCAGAATGTCAACACTGTCATGTTCCTTTGACAGTGAAGCACATTTTGATTGAGTGCAAGCATCTAAAGAATATTAGATCTAAATATTACCGTTGCCAGTCAGCACGTCAGCTATTTGCTCAACCGGAGCTTTATGCTAAATTGTTAGCTTTTTTAAAAGAGGCAAGCTTTTATTTTAAATTTTAATTGTATATATTTTTCATATATTGCGTTTTAAATATTTATATATGTAAAGGAATTGATATTTATTTTTAATTATATTTTCTGTGATATTTGTTTTTATTTACATATATGAATACACCCCTGTGATATTGCTTTAATTTGTCTCGTTAATTTCATAAAGTTTGGCGCAATATGGCCCGGTTGGAGCTGACGTGCCATTAAACAACATTTCATTTCATTTCATTTCATTTCATTTCGCTTCCAAGACAATTAAAGGTGGCTGCTATGGATAGTTAGATTGAACTTTGACAGCAAAACGGCTTTAATGTGACTAATATGTCCAATAGGTTTGCTCTCCCACTCTTTCTGGACTGCCAATCGATCTTTCACAGTCTCAAATCCACACTTGTTTGCTCCCTACTTTGGAGGGGATGTGTAGTAATTTAAAAGTGCGCATGAATTCATAAGGTATGTCATTGAGACAACTGGCGTGAACCTCACCAAATAAACCTTACACGCTTTCGGTATATTTCGCTGATGTAAGGTATATTATACCGAGGTATTCTCCCTTGTCCATATTTTAAATACACTGAACTTATGTAAATATATTTGTCATGCTAATTTATTGTTTATTAGTATCTGATATATATATGAATTGACCACCTACAACAATTATATTGTATTGGAGAGGACTCTTTTGTAAGTTTTAGTAACTTTTGTCCGATCCGTTTATAGTAATAAAATACGTTTAAAAAATAACTGGCGAGGACTCGATTTCCCGCCTGTAAGTGCCAAGGAGTAGGTTCGCCTGTCCTACCTCGTGGGTTGTCTTCGGATCCCCTGGTTTCTTCCTACCGCTAAAACCCCTATGCCATTGCGAAATGTAGAAAAGACAATTGATCCATATGCAAGCCCCAAAATGACATCTAATCAACGTCCTGCTCCAATCGTTTCACTGCGTCATTGTAAAGCCACTATGTGACATGTGGGGTAGGGGATGCTGCCAAGACAGCGGCGATTTCATATTAACTTCTGTAAGTTTCAAGTGTTAAGTAGACCCCTATACGTACAATCCAATGTATAAAAACGCAATTGTATTTGTACATTTTGTTTGTTGTTCTTCTGAAATGTCAGTAGTTACATCATGTCTAGCTCTTACCATCATGTGCCAAGTAATATATTAACCACTGATATACAGCTTGTGGTTGTGGGGGAATCACGGTGGCTAAGTGGGCAAGGCGTTGGCTCGCTAGCCTTGAGGTCGGGTGTTCGATCCCTGCATTGGCCGAGAAAGTTCATCTCGATTTTCCGGCGTGGTTTCTCCTTGTCAGCCCCCCTGGGGTGTAGGGGGTGATAAGAATATACCCTTCGTATGTCCTGCGTGTCGTAAAAGGCGACTAAAAGGATCCCTATAATGGGGCAACGTGTTTGCCGTGCGTTGCAACCCGTGTCGGTGGAGAGTGGAATCCTGGTAATTGAGTGGGGATTTGACTTGCGGGCCTCTTTTCTGCAACACATTACTTTGGCCCATGGTTCACCTAGACGGGAGGTCAGAGTGGCCCACTCTGACCAATCGGCTTTGGTCGTTTTAGCTCTGTAGAATGTACCGTTTCCAGTTAAATGCTCTGTTGGTTATTCACTCAGCATACTACTTACCTTTGTGTCCTTAGTACATTCTGCAGGGCGGCGGCTTGGGTCAATCAGGTTGGATAGTTTTTTTACTTCTGGCTTGAGTATACCCCTCGTCGAGCCCTGAGGCCACGCGCAGGTTATCCGTGCTAGTCCTCCCCTTAGTAGGCAGGGAAGTAACCTGGGGGACGACGAGGGGTGAATCAAAAAAATATACGTTCATGGATTCCCTAATCCCCCCCCACACCAACAAATGAACGATTAAAACAGAAACGTCTTAATACAGAAGACGTTTCTACTATATTTAAAAATAAAATGGCAAAGTCATGGCCGAGGTTTCTCTTGATTGAGAGCCCCTCTACTGACTTATCGAAAGTCTCACCTTTTTTGATTGCTAAGGGCATTGCCGGCTTGGCCGGTGAACCCAAAGCCATTAAAAAATTGAAAAATGGAACACTCTTGATAGAATGTGTCAAGGAGCAGCGTGCTACCATGCTTCTCAAATCAACAACTTTGGCAGACATTCCTATCAAGGTGTCTCCACACAGATCATTAAATTCTAGTAGAGGTGTCATTTGCTGTCGGGATCTTGAAGGCAGCAGTGAGGATGAAATGGTTGAATACCTTTCTTCTCAAGGCGTCCAACAAGTTAAACGAATTAGTGTACGCCGAGGAGATAAGGTGATTCCCACAAGCACCTATATCCTCACTTTTAATCGTCCCGACATACCGAAATCAATCAAGCCGGGTTATTTAAATATACCTGTTGATTCCTACATTTCCAATCCTCTTCGCTGCTATAAATGTCAGAAATTTGGACACAGCAAGACCGTCTGCAGAGGCAAAGATACCTGTGCTCGTTGTGGCCATGATGGCCACGAGAGCGTTGCCTGCCAGGCTGAGTTTTGCTGCGTGAATTGCAAGGGTAAGCATTTTGAATGCTTACTCTCGCGAATGTCCAATATGGCAGAAAGAGAAAAGAATTCAACAGGTCATGTCTGAACGGAAGATTTCATATTTTGATGCTAAAAAGCAAGTAGAACTAACTTCACTCATTCCCATTGCACCACAAGGGAAATCATTTTCGAGTGTAGTTAAAGTTTCTACTAAATCAATATCTGTTCAGACAGACATAACCTGGCCAGAGAAACAAAATATGAGGACTTTGCCTACAACATCAGATCATGTAAAAGGGGTTTCGAGCTCTTCTCAGTCACGAGAGAGCTCGATTCAAACAACTTTGCCCTTGCCTGATGAGGGTTCATCTTCTTTGCCCATAACTGGAGATATTGGGACCATTCCTAATACTTCCTCTCAGAATGGCAAGGAATCACATCAATTGCATAAACCGAAAGCTGCACTGGGCCAGGATCGCAGTCAACGGTTATCCCACCCTTACAGGAAAGAGTTTATTTATCTTCAAGACAAAAGAAGTTAGCAAAGTTGCGTGAAAGGGGCAAAAAGGGTTCACAAGACCCTATCGTCCATTTCACGAAATATGGGGTTGATCTGATGGACTGTATTACCGTAGAGGGGGCCAATAATGACCCCGTCGGCGGTAAGCCGTCAAAAATAAATTATCCCTGACAATGGTAAATTCCATTATTCAATGGAATTGAGGTGGTTTAAAACCAAATTTTAATGAAGTCCAACTTTTAATTCAAAAATATAATCCTTTAGCTATTTGTTTACAGGAAACTTTTTTGAGGAATTCTGACACTTTGTCCTTTAGACATTTTGTTGGTTACCATCATCATGCAGTTGGTGATGGTAGAGCTCATGGGGGTGTTTCTGTTATTCTTAATGGAGATATCTCTCAGAGTCAAGTTACTCTGAACTCGCCTTTGCAGGCAGTTGCAGTTAGAGTGACTTTACATATTCCTATAACACTCTGCTCTGTATATCTTCCACCAAGTTTACATCTTAATCCCAGAGATCTTGATGACCTTGTTGCACAACTTCCTCTCCCGTTTATTATTACGGGAGATTTCAATGGTCATCATTCACTCGGGGGTAGTCCAGATGATAACAACACAGGTAAACAAATAGCGGACTTCATTAACATTAATAATTTGTGTTTATTAAATGATGACTCGCCTACTTATCTACATCCTGCCACCGCTTCTTTTTCTTCCTTAGATCTCACCATATGCTCTCCGGTCCTGTTTCATGATTTCACATGGAGGGTAAATGAAGATCTTTGTGGTAGTGACCACTTTCCTATCTTGATTGATAATAATGGTCCCTCTCTGGTCGAAAGACCCCAGAGGTGGAAGTTGCATAAGACTGATTGGGCTCTATTTGAATCTTTGTGTCTCTTCTCTTTTGATGCAAAGGAGTTAGAAGATGCAGATGAGCCTATGGCCTTATTCACTTCAATTCTCCAAGATGTAGCTGAGCAGGCGATTCCAAAAACCACGACAGAACCAAAACGTTTCAATAAACCATGGTTAAACGACGATTGCAAATCCGCCCTAAAAGAGCGTGATCGTATCCTGAGACGATTGAAGAACCATCCTTCCATGGAGTATATTGCGGCATTCCAAATGGTCCGGGCGAAGGCCCGTAGAACCATACGTCAAGCAAAGGTTACGTCTCCAGGATCAATTCCCGTACCACATCTAAGTCGGTATGGGATAGGATTCGTAGGATTAAAGGTAAAAGTAGTGCATTATCAGTTACCCATCTTAATGTTGATAATACCACCTTAACAACATTTCCTGATATTGCTAATTCTCTGGCCAGTACTTTTTCATTCAATTCATCATCCAATTTCTCCTCTGATGCCTTTCGAGGCATTAGACAACAACAGGAGAAAAGGCGACTTAATTTCAAGTCCCGTAATGATGAATGCTATAATGATCGTTTCTCCATTGCAGAGCTTCGTGATTCACTAAAACGTGCTCGGGACACTGCAACTGGTCCAGATGAAATACACTACCAAATTTTAAAACATTTACCTTTTCCCACACTCTTAATCTTACTGGATCTTTTCAACCGGATTTGGGTTGATGGGAATTTCCCTCCTTCCTGGCATGAAGCCACAATAATTCCCATCCCTAAACCGGGTAAAGATCATACGAATCCTACCAACTATCGTCCGATCGCTTTAACTAGCTGCATTTGCAAAACCATGGAGAGATTGATCAATCGAAGACTTGTTTGGTACCTAGAGTCCAACAACCTCATTACTGACCTCCAATGTGGATTTCGGTCCCAAAGGAGCATTCTTGATCATCTCGTCAGATTTGAAACGTTCGCCAGGGACGCTTTCATCCAGAAGCAACATTTAGTTGCAATATTTTTCGATCTGGAGAAAGCATATGATACCACGTGGAAACATGGTATCATGCGCGACCTCCATAACCTCGGCCTACGAGGTCGCTTACCTATCTTCATTAAAAACCGAAAATGGATTTCGTTTTTCGAAATCCAAGACTGTCTGCATGCATTTCTGTCAGAAACGAGGTTTGCATCCAGATCCAGAACTTTATTTGGATGGCAATCGCCTTCCAGTTGTGGATGAAACCAAATTTCTGGGGCTGATATTTGATAAGAAATTATCATTTATCCCCCACATTAAAAACCTAAAGAAGAAATGTCTGAAAGCCCTCAACATATTGAGAGTCTTATCAAATACTGACTGGGGAGCAGACCGTAAGGTCTTGCTCCGATTATATCGAGCATTAATTCGATCAAAACTCGATTATGGGTGTATTGTGTATGGGTCTGCCCGCGAGTCTTATCTCAAAGAGCTCGACACCATACACAACCAAGGACTTAGAATCAGTTTAGGAGCATTTCGTACATCTCCAGTGGACAGTTTATACGTCGAGGCGCACGAGCCCTCATTGCACAACAGACGTGATAAACTGGCACTGCAGTATGCTACGAAAATTGCATCACTTCCCAATCATATTTCATTTAACACCATATTTAGACCTCTTCATGAGCATTTGTATCTGGTAAAGACGAATGTTGTTCCATCATTCGGTATTCGCATACAACCCCTTTTGTCTGAGGCTGGCATCAGCCTCGACAGTATTGCGAATACCCCTGTCTTTAGGACTCCCCCGTGGGCTTTATCTCCCCCAAAGATCGATTTCGATCTAAATCAACATAAAAAGAGAGACACTAGCTCTACGGTGTTCCAATCTCTCTTTTGAGAGTTAAGGTCTAAGTATGGTGTTTATGCTCCTATATACACAGATGGTTCTAAGGATGGTGATCGGGTAGCTTCGGCTACTGTGACGCCATCTGAGACCATTTCCGTGTGTCTTCCACCTGCTGCTTCCATATTTACATCTGAACTCCAGGCCATTCTTCAGGCCTTGGAGTTCATTCAGTCCTCTTCAGATTTAAAGCATATTATTTTTACTGATTCTTTGTCCTCGCTTCAAGCAATTGACAATAAACAGCTTGAACACCCATTAGTAGCAGATGTTTATCGTCTGCTACTATCGTACGAGCTCAGCAGCAAAGAAGTCGTCTTCTGCTGGCTTCCCAGTCACGTTGATATAAGGAGGAATGATAAAGCAGATTGTACCATATACAGATTTTAAATCGGCATTAAATCATTTTATTTATGACCGCTGGCAACGGTCTTGGGATCTTGCAGGCACAAACAAACTTCATCACATTAAGCCTCTCTTGGGAGATTGGCCAAACTCCTATAGAACCAACAGGAGAGATGAAGTTGTTCTGTGTCGCTCTCGTATAGGTCATACTTTTTAAACACACTTTTTCATTTTGAAACGAGAGCCTCAACCAGAATGTGAACACTGTCATGGTCCTTTGACAGTGAAGCACATTTTGATTGAGTGCAAGCATCTCAAGGACATTAGATCGCATTTTTACCGTTGCCAGTCTCTGCATCAATTATTTGCCCAACCGGGCTTATATTATAAATTGTTAGACTTTTTAAAAGAGACAAGCTTTTATTTTAAATTTTAATTGTATATTTATCATTTCATTTTTTATATTTTAAATATTTATATGCATAAAAGATTTATTTGATTTTATTATTTTATTTACTGTGATATTGCTTTTATTTGTGCATATAAAACTTTTTCTGTGATATTTATTTAACTTGTCTCGCATAAATCATTGTAGGTTTGGCGCAATATAGCCCGGTTGGTGCCGAAGTGCCATAAAACCACATTTCATTTCATTTCATTTCTCCTTGTCAGTGATGCAGGGCCTGACAAGGACAGCAGCCTAGTCGTTCGAATGGGACGAAAAACCGAGGACCCGTGTCCCTTGGCAGTTGGAATTCGGTATAAGAGTAGGCCGTAGCACCGCTGCCCGGGCAAAATTTCCCTCATAGCACACTGTATGGCGTATGCCCGTTTTCCATTAGCCCAGGTTAGATGCAAAAGAGTAGGACGTTAAACCTCATTTCATTTGTGTTTGTGGTATTAGTGAAATTTGCTTTGTACCCCTTTAAGTGTAAGGGTTCCTGTGTCTAGTTGCGTTAAGGATTTTTCTTTTTCGTTATAGAATCCCAACCGATACGACTGGTTGGAGGATCTGGACCACATGAAGGAAGAGTTGAAGTGTTTCATCATAATACATGGGGTACAGTCTGTGATGATTATTGGGGCGATATAGATGCGTCCGTTATATGCCGACAACTTGGATTTAACCCGTAAGTATAACTAAGGATATATTTTCTCAAGCCTTTACGGGGGTTGGGATGGCCTCTAGCTGGCCGGTCACCTCTGGCTTGCGACTGTGGTTTCGAGCCCTGGTGTGAGCGTATGTGGCATGGAGATATGGGCGCCTTCTCAACCTCGTGGGTTTCCTCCGGTTTCCTCTCACTGCTAAAGACCCCTACGCGCAAGCGAATTACTGAAATAAAATTAAACCATATGTTAGTCCCAAAATGACCTAGTTTGTGTCGAGTGGACGTTAAACCCCATTTTCTCTCTCTCTCTCTCTTGGTCGGAAGTGAAAGTTAAATAAAGCTATTTTAAACCCTCAAAACAAATTGTCGCTTTAATAACAACTTCTGAAATGTTTTGGTATCACATCAAAGCTTAATTACAAGCCAACGGTTAGTTTTGATTCATAATTAAGCTTTAACTGTGGTCAGGGTGTGTAATTGTATCCTTTCTGACATATGTATATGCAATGTCGAATTTAGATACGGCGTGGCTCTAGGCATTTCTATAATCAAGCTCTCACGACCAGAGGACGATTGTGTTTTAAACGCAATTGAGACGAATCGAGGATTGTTTCAGATGTTTTAGACTACAGTGTGTGTCATGAAGGCTTACAACGATTTCAAAATGATCATACAGCTTGGCATGAGACGTCCTTGATCTTGTGAAGGTAAACCCATCACTGTGGATATAGCTTTATAAAGTGCTAAGCTGTATGTTATTTCGACAACAACTACACTAGTCCGGGTATATCACGATGAACAATCTAATAATACAATAAAATATAAATCAATTAGAAATATATACATTGTTTACCTAAATCAGTCAGTAAATGGACATGAATATCTACCCTTATATAAACACGAACGCGGTTTCATTAGTAAGACGGGTTTGTAAGACTCAAACTACAATTATTTGAAATCGTGGAAACCCTGTGGATTAACCCAGGGCATAGTGGAGTGAGTGGGACAGAATAAGACCACTGGGAATACCGAGGTATTCCTTTTTATATTAATTAATTTTGAAAATGTATAATTTGGGACTATTTGTAGAATCGGGGCGGTTGCGCTATCCGAAGCTAGTTTTGGCGAAGGTGTTGGTGAAATCTGGTTAGATGATGTTAATTGTAAAGCATGTGACATGACCCTAGCTGTATGCAAGCATCGAGGTTGGGGAACAGAAAATTGTGGTCATCAAGAAGACGCGTCGGTGATTTGCAAAAGTAAGTCGAAACTATGTATATACCAATATCTTAATGCACCGCACTATGTGACCACATTTTATAATATTTTGTATTGTATCGCATTTTAAATGTGCATCTAAGAGTATCGATATATACATTGTGATAATGGTAATTCTACATAGACAACGGTTACTTTGGATTATCTTTTCTAAATTCCAATCCTGGCTGTCTAAGGCAAACGCTATGTCATTGAGTCAACTAGAAATGGTTCCACTACTGATAGTCTTCCGTCTTACTCCGACCACAGTAGTGGTTTTTCCTACAGAGTTCCTTTGCGCAATTTTGTAAGTCAAATGACTACAACAAGTTTACTGGCTTATATAGCTCGCTTAATTTACAAATAAACTGGCCCAAAACAGTACTGCACGTAGCTTAACATATACTAAACCAATTCTTATTGAAATAAAGGTGAGGCCTTACTGCATAATTATATGCAACTGGCCGGTGTCATGGCCGCAAGTTGCGTAATACGTCATTAGGCCTACGACATAAACAGCGCTATGCAAAGAAAAACTGTTCGGTAACTATTTTAATGGTCCAGTCCTCACTATTTGTGATAGAATTACTTATTTCAATGCAAACTGTAATGATGTGTGTTGACCATTGTGCGTTTGAACCTATTTGAACTTGCGTAAAGGGTCTTAGACTGTATCAATTGTTACCTTAAACACAGTTTACGGTTACAAGTATAGTTACTATGAGTCAACTGGCGTGAACCTCACCAAATAAACCTTACACGCTCTCGTATATTTCGCTGTTGTAAGGTATATTATACCGAGGTATTCTCCCTTGTCCATATTTTAAATATAATGAACTTATGTAAATATGTTTGTTTTATTAATTTATTGTTTATTAGTATCTGATATGTATATTTATTTACTTTGCTTCACTGACCACCTACAACAATTATATTGTATTGGGGGGGGGACTCTTTTGTTGTAAGTTTTAGTAACTTTTGTCCGATCCGTTTAATGTAATAAAATATGTTTAAAAATAACTGGCGAGGTCTCGATTTCACGCCTATAAGTGCCAAGGAGTAGGTTCGCCTGTCCTACCTCGTGGGTTGTCTTCGGACCCCCTGGTTTCTTCCTGCCGCTAAAACCCCTATGCCATTGCGAAAGTGAAATGTAGAAAAGAAAATTGATCCATATGCAAGCCCCAAAATGACATCTAATCAACGTCCTGTTCCAATCGTTTCACTGCGTCACTGTGAAGCCACTATGTGACATGTGGGGTTGGGGAGGCTGCCAAGACAGCGGCGATTTTATATTATCTTCTGTAAGTTTCAAGTGTTAAGTAGACCCCTATACGTACAATCCAATGTATAAAAAAAAACGCAATTGTATTTGTACATTTTGCTTGTTGTTCTTCTGAAATGTCAGTAGTTACATCATGTCTAGCTCTTACCGTCATATGCCAAGTAATATATTAACCAGTGGTATACAGTTTGTGGTATAAAGTGTATTAATGAAATTTACTTTGACGGGCTTTAAGTGTAAGGGTTCCTGTGTCTAGTTGCGTTAAGGATTTTTCTTTTTCGTTATAGAATCCCAACAGATACGACTGGTTGGAGGATCTGGACCACATGAAGGAAGAGTTGAAGTGTTTCATCATAATACATGGGGAACAGTCTGTGATGATGGTTGGGACGATATAGATGCGTCCGTTATATGCCGACAACTTGGATTTAACCCGTAAGTATAACTAAGGATATATTTCCTCAAGCCTTTACGGGGGTTGGGATGGCCTCTAGCTGGCCTGTCACCTCTGGCTTGCGACTGTGGTTTCGAGCCCTGGTGTGAGCGTATGTGGCATGGAGATAGGGGCGCCTTCTCAACCTTCGTGGGTTTCCTACGGGCACTCCGGTTTCCTCCCACTGCTAAAGACCCCTACGCGCAAGCGAATTATTGAAATAAAATTAAATCATATGTTAGTCCCAAAATGACCTAGTTTGTGTCGAGTGGACGTTAAACCCCATTTCTCTCTCTCTCTTGGTCGGAAGTGAAAGTTAAATAAAGCCATTTTAAACCCTCAAAACAAATTGTCGCTTTAATAACTTCTGAAATGTTTTGGTATCACATTTTTAAAAAGCTTAATTACAAGCATGGAGCCGCGTACTCTTACTCCAATCCGTCAGCCATGATAATTTTGATTCATAATTAAGCTTTAACTGTGGCCAGGGTGTGTAATTGTATCCTTTCTGACATATGTAGATGCAATGTCGAATTTAGATACGGCGTGGCTCTAGGCATTTCTATAATCAAGCTCGCACGACCAGAGGACGATTGTGTTTTAAACGCAATTGAGCCGAGCCGAGGATTGTTTCAGATGTTTGAGACTACAGTGTGTGTCATAAAGGCTTACAACGATTTCAAAATGATCATACAGCTTGGCATGAGACGTCCTTGCTCTTGTGTAGGTAACCCCATCACTGTGGATATGGCTTTATAAAGTGCTAAGCTGTATGTTATTTCGACAACAATTACACTAGTCCGGGTATATCACGATGAACAATCTAATAATACAATAAAATATAAATCAATTAGAAATATATACATTGTTTACCTAAATCATTCAGTAAATGGACATGAATATCTACCCTTATATAAACACGAACGCGGTTGGGTTTGTAAGGCTCAAACTACAATCAAGGCCATGGCAGATTATTTGAAATCGTGGAAACCCTGTGGATTAACCCAGGGCATAGTGGGGTGAGTGGGACGGAATAAGACCACTGGGATTATACCGAGGTATTCCATTTTATGCTTTATTGTATTAATTAATTTTGAAAATATATAATTTGGGACTATTTGTAGAATCGGGGCGGTTGCGCTATCCGGAGCTAGTTTTGGCGAAGGTGATGGTGTAATCTGGTTAGATAATGTTAATTGTAAAGCATGTGACATGACCCTAGCTGTATGCAAGCATCCAGGTTGGGGAATAGAAAATTGTGGTCATTATGAAGACGCGTCGGTGATTTGCAAAAGTAAGTCGAAACTATCACATTGAATTAATGTCTAACTAAAAGTATGTATATACCAATATCTTAAAGTTCCAATAGCATTTTTTTAAGTTATATTTTTAAAATTTATTAAAATAAAACCCCAAAATAGATTGAACCTATAAACAGTCCTACCTTGTTAAAGAATAATCCTATTAATCCTATAATTCACTATTGCCAGTTGAGAAATTGGCAAAAATATCATTTTCAACTTCAAATTCAAACGTTTGAAGATGGCTGTCCATGTAGAAGAATGGGAAAACAAGGGAGGTAATTGAGTAACTATTTCCTCAATCAATCAGTGTGACCCTTTTTAACCCCCCCCAAAATTTTGTCCATGATCGTATAATAGTGAGTTGACAACCTTTTGAGCAAAAAACATAGAAATAATTATATTTTGACTTAGAAAAAGTGAAATTGGAACTTTAATGCACCGCACTATGTGACCATATTTTATAATATTTTGTATTGTATCGCATTTTAAATGTGCATCTAAGAGTATCGATATATGCATTGTGATAATGGTAATTCTACATAGACAACGGTTACTTTGGATTATCTTTTCTAAATTCCAATCCTGGCTGTCTAAGGCAAACGCTATGTCATTGAGTCAACTAGAAATGGTTCCACTACTGATAGTCTTCCGTCTTACTCCGACCACAGTAGTGGTTTTTCCTACAGAGTTCCTTTGCGCAATTTTGTAAGTCAAATGACTACAACAAGTTTACTGGCTTATATAGCTCGCTTAATTTACAAATAAACTGGCCCAAAACAGTACTGCACGTAGCTTAACATATACTAAACCAATTCTTATTGAAATAAAGGTGAGGCCTTACTGCATAATTATATGCAACTGGCCGGTGTCATGGCCGCAAGTTGCGTAATACGTCATTAGGCCTACAACATAAACAGCGCTATTCAAAGAAAAACTGTTCGGTAACTATTTTAATGGTCCAGTCTTCACTATTTGTGATAGAATTACTTATTTCAATGCAAACTGTAATGATGTGTGTTGACCATTGTGCGTTTGAACCTATTTGAACTTGCGTAAGGGGTCTTAGACTGTATCAATTGTTACCTTAAACACAGTTTAAGGTTACAAGTATAGTAACTATGAGTCAACTGGCGTGAACCTCACCAAATAAACCTTACACGCTTTCGTATATTTCGCTGTTGTAAGGTATGTTATACCGAGGTATTCTCCCTTGTCCATATTTTAAATACACTGAGCTTGTGTAAATATGTTTGTCTTGTTAATTTATTGTTTATTAGTATCTGATATGTATATTTATTTACTTTGCTTCACTGACCACCTACAACAATTATATTGTATTGGGGGGGACTCTTTTGTTGTAAGTTTTAGTAACTTTTGTCCGATCCGTTTAAAGTAATAAAATATGTTTAAAAAATAACTGGCGAGGTCTCGATTTCACGCCTGTAAGTGCCAAGGAGTAGGTTCGCCTGTCCTACCTCGTGGGTTGTCTTCGGATCCCCTGGTTTCTTCCTACCGCTAAAACCCCTATGCCATTGCGAAAGTGAAATGTAGAAAAGAAAATTGATCCATATGCAAGCCCCAAAATGACATCTAATCAACGTCCTGTTCCAATCGTTTCACTGCGTCACTGTGAATCACTATGTGACATCTGGGGTTGGGGATGCTGCCAAGACAGCGTCGATTTTATATTATCTTCTGTAAGTTTCAAGTGTTAAGTAGACCCCTATACGTACAATCCAATGTATAAAAAAAAACGCAATTGTATTTATACATTTTGCTTGTTGTTCTTCTGAAATGTCAGTAGTTACGTCATGTCTAGCTCTTACCATCATGTGCCAAGTAATATATTAACCAGTGGTATACCGTTTGTGGTATAAAGTGTATTAATGAAATTTTCTTTGACGGGCTTTAGCGTAAGGGTTCCTGTGTCTAGTTGCGTTAAGGATTTTTCTTTTTCGTTATAGAATCCCAACAGATACGACTGGTTGGAGGATCTGGACCACATGAAGGAAGAGTTGAAGTGTTTCATCATAATACATGGGGTACAGTCTGTGATGATCATTGGGACGATATAGACGCGTCCGTTATATGCCGACAACTTGGATTTAACCCGTAAGTATAACTAAGGATATATTTCCTCAAGCCTTTACGGGGGTTGGGATGGCCTCTAGCTGGCCTGTCACCTCTAGCTTGCGACTGTGGTTTCGAGCCCCGGAGATAGGGGCGCCTTCTCAACTTCGTGGGTTTCCTCCGGGCACTCCGGTTTCCTCCCACTGCTAAAGACCCCTACGCGCAAGCGAATTATTGAAATAAAATTAAATCATATGTTAGTCCCAAAATGACCTAGTTTGTGTCGAGTGGACGTTAAACCCCATGTATCTCTCTCTCTTGGTCGGAAGTGAAAGTTAAATAAAGCTATTTTAAACCCTCAAAACGAATTGTCGCTTTAATAACTTCTGAAATATTTTGGTATCACATCAAAGCTTAATTACAAGCCAACGGTTAGTTTTGATTCATAATTAAGCTTTAACTGTAGTCAGGGTGTGTAATTGTATCCTTTCTGACATATGTATATGCAATGTCGAATTTAGATACGGCGTGGCTCTAGGCATTTCTATAATCAAGCTCTCACGACCAGATGACGATTGTGTTTTAAACGCAATTGAGCCGAACCGAGGATTGTTTCAGATGTTTGAGACTACAGTGTGTGTCATAAGGGCTTACAACGATTTCAAAATGATCATACAGCTTGGCATGAGACGTCCTTGATCTTGTGTAGGTAAACCCATCACTGTGGATATGGCTTTATAAAGTGCTAAGCTGTATGTTATTTCGACAACAACTACACTAGTCCGGGTATATCACGATGAACAATCTAATAATACAATAAAATATAAATCAATTAGAAATATATACATTGTTTACCTAATCTTTAAGTGGCATTTAGCGATCGGTAAACACATTAACAGAACACAGTTTTTATGGGTTACAATCACTAGTTTTATTCTAAAAGCACGACGTTTCGTCAAGTATCCTCTTATCGTTATCAAGCACAATGACATTTAGTAAACTTGAGATCAATATATACAAAATTCATAGTGAAACCATAACCGGCCTGTTCAAGGTACCCTTTGAAGGGCCTCATACTAGTCAACAACCCCCTACTCAACCCCAGAGTTTATTTAATCAGTTAATTACTTTGTTGTTGTTGTTGTTGTTAAATATCCTTTACTTCTTAGATCCCCCCCTTTTGGCACTGTTATTTTAATCCATGTTTATGGTTTCACTATGAATTTTGTATATATTGATCTCAAGTTTACTAAATGTCATTGTGCTTGATAACGATAAGAGGATACTTGTCGAAACGTCGTGCTTTTAGAATAAAACTAGTGATTGTAACCAATAAAAACTGTGTTCTGTTATTGTTTACCTAAATCATTCAGTAAATGGACATGAATATCTACCCTTATGTAAACACGAACGCGGTTTCATTAGTAAGACGGGTTTGTAAGACTCAAACTACAATCAAAGCCATTGCAGATTATTTGAAATCATGGAAACCCTGTGGATTAACCCAGGGCATAGTGAAGTGAGTGGGACGGAATAAGACCACTGGGAATACCGAGGTATTCCTTTTTATGCTTGCTTGTATTAATTAATTTTAAAAATGTATAATTTGGGACTATTTGTAGAATCGGGGCGGTTGCGCTATCCAAAGCTAGTTTTGGCCAAGGTGTTGGTGTAATCTGGTTAGATGATGTTAATTGTAAAGCATCTGACATGACCCTAGCTGTATGCAAGCATCGAGGTTGGGGAAAAGAAGATTGTAGTCATCCTGAAGACGCGTCGGTGATTTGCAAAAGTAAGTCGAAACTATCACATTGAATTAATGTCTAACTAAAAGTATGTTTATACCAATATCTTAATAATGCACCCCACTATGTGACCATATTTTATAATATTTTGAATTGTATCGCATTTTAAATGTGCATCTAAGAGTATCGATATATGCATTGTGATAATGGTAATTCTACATAGACAACGGCTACTTTGGATTATCTTTTCTAAATTCCAATCCTGGCTGTCTAATATAATGCTGTAACGTAGCACGAAAAACCCAAGTATTAATAATACAACAATGTAAACAAAATCGGCGTGCACGTAAAAGATTCAATATAAGGGTAGGCCGTAGTGCCGCTGCCTGGGCAAAATTTCCGCCATAGCTCACTATGCCCGTCTTCATTAGCCCAGTTTTGGAGCAGAGCAGTAGGACGTTAAACCCCATTTCATTTTTGTGGAGTACGGTTGTGTAATCATAATGAAGATGCATCTGTAGTATGTAATGGTAAGACGTGATTAAAATTGTAGGGCTGCGATATTTGAAAATACTATCGTAGGGCTGCGATATTTTAAAAAAATTATTGCAATATATTTTCTTGAAAAGGTTGAGAGAATACTCTTCGAAACGGCGCCTAAATAAATCAGTAATTGATCTTCCATCATACTTTCAATAAAGACTTAGTTTATCATAACACACACTTTTATTTTGAATAGTTTTATTGTTCATGTAAATATATAATAAAAAGATAAATGGTATTAACTTTATAAGGTTCTTGAGTCTTTCAAGCTCATTGGAATAGTTTAACCTATGGTTATTCAGGTATTTTTGATAAAAAAAAATCGCCCGTGTATCTGTTATCACTCGTCACTTCAGTCTGTTATATAGAGGGATAACTCGTGTTTTCTTTGTGCTTTCGTCACTTCCGTTTCTTGAAATCGTCATTACGCATCTATCGTAGCCACGATTTTTGTGATGAAATAATATTTGGAACGTGTTTAACCAGTTCTGTTACATATGTGATGATGACTGAGACCAATATTGTCTTTTAACACTTGAATACTATTACCAAACAATAAATAAGGACTGCTCCCCGCCTAACAGTACCTATACGTTTTCAACTAAACTTCTTCAACTATATTTATTATTAATTCTTATTTCTTTACATTTGTACTCCAGAAACTTCCGCAACTACTACTACTACCACAACAACCACTATTCCAACAACAACTACCACTATTCCGACAACAACCACCACTATTCCGACAACAACCACCACTATTCCGACAACAACCGCCACTATTCCGACAACAACCACCACTATTCCGACAACATCTACCACTATTCCGACAGCACCAAATACTATTCCAACAGCAACCACCACTATTCCGACAACAACAACCACTATTCCGACAACAACCACCACTATTCCGACAAAACCAAATGCTATTCCAATAACAACCACCACTATTCCAACAACAACAACCACCATTCCGACAACAACCAACACTATTCCAATAACCACCACCACTATTACAACAACAACCAACACTATTCCAATAACCACCACCACTATTACAACAACAACCACCACTATTCCAACAGCAACCACCACTATTCCGACAACAACAACCACTATTCCAACAGCAACCACCACTATTCCGACAACAACCACCACTATTCCGACAACACCAAATACTATTCCAACAGCAACCACCACAATTCCGACAACAACCACCACTATTCCAATAACAACCACCACTATTCCAACAACAACTACTATTCCGACAACAACCACCACTATACCGAAAACAACTACCACTATTCCAACAACAACCACCACTATTCCGACAACACCAAATACTATTCCAACTGCAACTACCACTATTCCGACAACAACAACCACTATTCCGACAACAACCACCACTATTCCAATAACAACCACCACTATTCCAACAACAACTACTATTCCGACAACAACCACCACTAATCCGACAACGACCACCACTATTCCAACAACAACAACTACTATTCCGACAACAACCACCACTATACCGAAAACAACCACCACTATTCCAACAACAACCACCACTATTCCGACAACACCAAATACTATTCCAACAGCAACCACCACTATTCCGACAACAACAACCACTATTCCGACAACAACCACCACTATTCCGACAACACCAAATAATATTCCAATAACAACCACCACTATTCCAACAACAACAACTACTATTCCGACAACAACCACCACTATTCCGACAACAACCACCACTATTCCGACAACAACAACCACTATTCCGACAACCACCACCACTATTCCAATAACAACCACCACTATTCCAACAACAACAACTTCTATTCCGACAACTACTATTCCGACAACAACCACCACTATTCCGACAACGACCACCACTATTCCAACAACAACAACTACTATTCCGACAACACCAAATAATATTCCAATAACAACCACCACTATTCCAACAACAACAACTACTATTCCGACAACAACCACCAATATTCAGACAACAACCACCACTATTCCGACAACAACAACCACTTTTCCGACAACAACCACCACTATTCCAATAACAACCACCACTATTCCAACAACAACAACTACTATTCCGACAACTACTATTCCGACAACAACCACCACTATTCCGACAACGACCACCACTATTCCAACAACAACAACTACTATTCCGACAACAACCACCACTATACCGAAAACAACCACCACTATTCCAACAACAACCACCACTATTCCGACAACACCAAATACTATTCCAACAGCAACCACCACTATTCCGACAACAACAACCACTATTCCGACAACAACCACTATTCCGACAACATCAAATAATATTCCAATAACAACCACCACTATTCCAACAACAACAACTACTATTCCGACAACAACCAACACTATTCCGACAACAGCCACCACTATTCCGACAACATCTACCACAATTCCAACAACACCAACCACAATAACAACAACAATCCTTCGCCCTACAACTACTACCACTATTCCGACCACCTCAACCACTATTCAAACAACAACTACGAATATTCCGACAACTACTACCTCTATGTCGACAACAACTACCACCATTCCATCAACAACCACCATTATCCCCCCAACAACAACCACGAACACGAAAAAAACAACCACGATTCCGACGACAACAAGTACCACTATTCCTATAACCACTACCACAACAACAACCACCACTCCGACAACAAGAATCATCATTCTGAGAAAAACAATGATCATTCCGACAAAGAAAACGACCATCCCGTCAAAAACTCCAACTAATTCGCCAACACAAACGACCACCACTTCAACAACCACTATTCCGACAACATCAACCACAACACCGACAAAAATAACCACTATCGAAATAACAACGAAGACGTCGATTACAAAGACCACAACTATCGCCCCGATTACATCAACAACTCCACCACCATCCACGATTACACGGGCAACAACTACCAAATATTCTACCTCTCCGAAAGATATACCAGGTAACGATTAAGAAAATGGTATTCCGTTTCAAGAACAGAGAATCATCTTAATTTACAATACATTATTAACGCCAATGTGGATCTACCATAAGATTGAAAAAAAAAATACTATTTTCTAGTTGATTTCGAAAATTTCCTTTTTATTAGTTGATTGTCAAGAGTTATTTTATGTAGGAAGGTATTTATTTTAAATTATTATTTCAGTAGGCTCTCCACCACAGTGCAAACCAGGGATTCATGAATTTGAATTCAAAGTTAAAGCAGGCAATCCGCGAGGTGACATTCTGTGTTTGAACATTGATTCATTTGATAGCAGTTCACTGTGTTCTGACGACGAGAATTCCTTGATATTTAGTATCGACGAAGATCCATTTGGTTTCTTTCATTTGTTTACACTTATAATGAATAAAGAAATATTGAAGTCATGTTTGCGCCTTAAAGCGTTAAACAAGATACAAGAAGCTGACGCACGGGTAAGTATCCATAGCAAGAGAGAGACAGGAAGGAGAGAGGAAGGAGGTGGAGAGAGAAGAAGGAAGGAGAGAGAGAGAGGAAGGAAGGAGAGAGAGAATGGGGTTTAACGTCCACTCGACACAACTAGGTCATTTCGGGACTAACACATGGTTTAATTTTATTTCAATAATTCGCTTGCGTGTAGGGGTCTTGAGCAGTGGGAGGAAATCGGAGTGCCCGGAGGAAACCCACGAGGTTGACAAGGCGCCCCTATCTCCATGCCACATACGCTCACACCAGGGCTCGAAACCACAGCCGCAAGCTAGAGGTGACATGTCAGCTAGAGGTCGAAGCGCGGCACTCTAGACCACTAGGCCACCCCCCAACCCCCCGTATCAATAACGTATGACCATGGGTGTTAAATAGATGTTGAAGTAACCCATACAACACGTCATTATAAACAGCGTAGGGGCAAGTTTGGCACTGGTTTTGAAATGGAAATAATCGCGCTTTTAAAAACTTGAATCAGTGTCAAAACAGTGTCAAACACATACAGATATAGGTAGCGGTGCTCCTGTCCACGAGACTTTGTTTTTCTAAAACAAATATGCGCTAACCGGCCCCTGAAACACACATAGTTATTGTTTGATCTGAGGTACCAAACGGCAAGAGCAAAATAGCTAATGTAGTTAGTTTTGATGGAAGTAGTCACGAACATGCCCTTTATGACCAACCTGGATAGTAAACCAAGATTAATTAATTTAATTATATTGTTTACAGCTTACCATAATAGCAAAGGAAGATAATTCACAGGGTAGAACAGCAACCCTAAACATTATGATAACATTCAATCGACCACCAACAGTCGAACACAGAATTATTAACTGGGTTGTAAATATTGCTGAACTTGGCGCACTCGATGTCATAAAAGAATCACAAGCCGTGGATTCGGATAGTATAACACTCACTTCTGTTAGTAAGTAAACATGGTTGATACTATTATCGGGCTGTATCTACAGGGTGGCATTCACCCCCCCCCCCCTCGCCCAGAAATTGCTAACAATCATTAAAGTATACATACATTAACCTAAAAAAGCTATTTTTTTTTGTTTGAATACTTATTTTGAAATGCTTATTAGACGCCTAGGTAACTACATAGCATGATGATTACAACAGTCTGTTAGAATGACCTTTTCGAAAAATTCCTCAAAATGTTCGCCCCCTACCGAAAGGTAATGCCCCCCCCCCCCGCTTAATGGTGTCTAGATACGGACCCGACTATTATACAAAAAAGGTCATATAAAGTATTAAGTATTAATTACCTATTCAAATGCAGCAACACTACCCAGATCCCTGGGTAATGTATTTCGCAACGATATACCCGAGAACGTATTTTTTTACTTTCCCCATTAATGAATTCCACTTCCTATTTACCCGACCTTGTCTTCTCTTTATGGACTCTTGGATTGCTCCCATGGATTTATGATGGAATTTATTTATTTACTAATCTTGGAATCACTCTAAGGTTCAAGAAAGAGAAATTGGGTTTAACGTTCATTCGACACAAACTAGGTCATTGTGGGACTAACATATGGTTTAATTTTATTCCAATAATTCGCTTGCGCGTCTTTAGCAGTGGGAGGAAACCGTAGTGCCCGGAGAAAACCCACGATAAGGTGCCCCTATCTCCATGCAACATACGCCCACACCAAGGCTCGAAACCACAGCCGCAAGCTAGAGGTGACCGGTCAGCTAGAGGTCGACGCGCGGCACTCTAGACCACTATAGGCCATCCCAACCTCCCGATTTGGTTATCAACATAATTATCAACATAATGACACTTTGGTGTACGCAAACATTGAAAATACTAATCTTCTTCAACGATTCAAATTGGTTAAATAATGCATTTAAATGTTTCAGATTACCAAGAGAACCGTTTGATTACCCCAACCATTAAGAATAATATGCTACAACTGAATTATGTGAACACTGCTTATGATCTGAAAAGAATGCAAGTTCAAATCAAAGTAGGTGTTGTTTTTATATATCATACTGTTTTACGTTATGTATACGTGCGTGGGAGTGGCAGACAAAACCACTGTGCAGTCTTAAAGTAACATGCCTCTAGTATATGGGGTGGGTATGTTTTGTTGGATGTTCTCAAAGCTGGCAGCCATATTCCATGACAGTTAATCACATTTTGATTGAGTGCAAGCATCTTAAGCAAACAAGATCACGGTATTACCGTTGTCAGTCACTACATCATTTGTTTGCCCAGCCGGGTCTATATGGGAAAGCGCTAGACTTTTTAAAAGACAAATTTTTATCGAAAATTTTAATTGTTTATATCCTGATATTCTATTTCATGTTTTAAATATATATACATAAAGTTGATATTTATTTTTAGTTGATATTTACTGTGATATTTGTTTTTATTTATGTATATATATATAGATAATGTGATTACTTATTTCTAGTTTGTCTCGGAACATCATCTTATGTTTGGCACAATATAGCCCGGTTGGGGCGGATGTGCCATTAAACCACATTTCATTCATTCATTCATATTCCATAAATTCAAGAGTGTGGTTATACGTGAGCCAGTAAAATAAATAAACAGTGTAGCAGACATTTTCTACTCGTAGTCAGTCCATTGTGTGGGAAAATGCATTACTAGGCAAGCAAAAAACGTTGAAACATGTTCTCGTCGACAATGACAATAGTAGAAGACCAAAAGCTATCCCTAAATGGGCGTCCTCGCTGAAAGAATTCCCACCAGACGTAAAAATGCGGTCCCACGTGACCTTGTCGATGGTAAAAGGACCGTGTTTCGACGTACAGGGATTAAATTCCATATTAACGACAAAACATAACGTTTATCAACACATCAGTTTGTATTGAATGTACATGAAAACAATGCTGTGCGGTATACAATGAGGTCACGTGGACCCACTCTTCTATGAAATTATCTCCCTTTATCGCTAGCGAGGACGCCCATTGCTCCTAAGATATGTATTATAGAGCAAAACACTACTCTATTTGAAATATACACAGAGAAAAAAGTAACGGAACGTCTGGAGGTTAAGAATGAGTTTGCGAGAGAATCATGCAAAATTTAAAAAAAAACGGCACATGCTGTGTCGGGCGATTTTGACCAAACTTTGTAGATTTGGTCATTGGGTACCCCCGTATACACCACATGAAATATGAGGGTCACCAACCTTGTAGTTACGGAGAACCAGCTGTAATGGCAATTTTAGTTAAAAAAAATACCCGTCATTTTTAAGAAAATAATCCCTAAATTCAAATATTTCCCATAAATTGATTATTTATTTTTTTAAATTATTTTTTATGAATGATATTGTCTACTACTTCAATATATATAACTATGAAATTTTTCGGAAATTATTTGAGGCTATGCGGAATTTTTTTTGAAATGTAGTTTTTTCTATATGTTAAAACATATACATTTCATGATGCTATATCTCACCCACTGCTGGTCTGATGACAAATCTATTAATAATGGAAGTTGAGGACTACTAATATTAATATTGGGTTTTGACAAAATGACTGGAACGGATTTCTTTCATATTAAATTACGTAAATATGCGAGATTGAAATGCAGTTTGTACGTATTGCGTTCAACATACATACTTGTGAAACCTGCCGGTGCAGCACGTAACAACAAACATGCGACGCAAGGAAAATCAGCCATTACATTGCAGAATGTTTTAAAATAGCCATGTGCATTGTCGTACTACACAATGGAACCTCGACAGCTCTTTACAGCGAACGGGTGACAAGTTATTGGTATGCGGAATGCTCGGATTCCAATGAACCAGATTGTACGACAGTAGGGTAACCATTGGTCGACTATTGCGAAAACTTCAACTAACGAATGAAGTAAAGGACCGTCAACGTTTTAATATACAGTAGCAATATACAAAAAAGTGATGTTGCGAAATTTTGTTCTCTGTGTTTATTAATGTTTGTAACACTATCTTAGCGATAACCGGGATCAATTTAGTAAATATCTGGTTTATTTATATTAAGTATATAAAATAGCTACAGTTACATACAAACAACTACAATATCGAAACAAACTATACGGGAACTACTCTACGACAGGAACTATCAGCAAACTCTTGGTTATATACCTTCGGACAATGGATAAGACTCATGGTCATACATGCAATTGTCTCTTTTATATCGCTATGGCATGCTTGCTGACCAGTGCGTATTCGTTTGAAGTAATGCGGAGTGTGTACACAGATCACATGTAGTTTTGACATATGAGATTAATTTAACATGTTTAAATAGAACGTAACTAAACAGAGTTGAAAAGTTCATAACTGATGAACAAATTTCCAAGTTGCAAAGGATCCAAAATCATGCTGCACGCATTGTCACTAAAGCTACATCAAAATCACACATCACTCCCATCTTAAATAATCTTCACTGGCTCCGAGTGCGCGAAAGAATTAACTTTAAAATTCTAACCATGACTTACAAGACATTAAATAAAACGGCACCTCAATATCTTCAGAATCTCTTGACACACTACAAACCAAATAGGTCACTGAGATCTGAGAGTAAATTATTGTTAGATGTCCCAGTTTTTAAGATGAAGAAATTTGGTTCAAGGACTTTTCAATATAATGCATCAACTCTGTGGAATTCCCTACCACCTTCAATCCGAAAATGTGAAACATTGTCCATCTTCAAATCAAATGTGAAAACCTGGATGTTTAGTCACTATAATTAATCCCATGTGAACACTTTCATGCGCCTAGAGCATCCCCAAGTGGGATGAATTGTTGCGCAATATAAATTTCGTTATTATTATTATTATCAAAAACTTCGTTACATGTTATTATCAAAGTGAAGTTTTGTTTTTGTATGATTCAGATGTCAGACGATGGTATACCAAGTTTATCAACAAATGTAACAGCACAGATAGTTATAGTAAGGTTAGAATGCACTCCACCCAACAAGATGGCGGTAAATATTCGAGACCTTCAAACTGTTAAACCTCTTCCAATTGGCCAGATTAATTGTACAGTTTCTAGAGGATACCAAATCCGCTATAACATCATACAAACTTCACTACAACACGGTAATTTGATTAGTAATATTGTAGAGAGTAAAGAAAATGTAAAGTGTGTACTGAAAACAATCGCATTATATCTCTTTAGAAGTACATGGTGTACTGAAGCGTATTTATGTTGATCGAAAAAAACAAAGATAATTGATTCATCATGAATCATTAATCAATCTGATCACCGAGTAGAACTTCACAGAGAAGGCTGAGGGATAGCTTAGTTTCCGCCCTCGCGCCGCTAGATCGATTACCGTTAAACTTTCATCTGGAATTTGATTTTTTTTTATTTTTGCCATGAACCGCGGGGCCCTCGGCCATGCCTAAGCTGGGCTTTTAAATGTTGAACTAGTTTGTAGGAGTTTCCCACCGAACTCTTTCGTAGCTGTTGTCTCCCATTTGTCTGTTAGTTACCCGATAAAGAATAATTTGATACCTTTTGTAAACTTTGTCAAAATTAAAACCTTAAACACCAGCAGTCGTACCAGAAAAATGTATCCATTTATCCCCGACGCCTTCTGAAAATACGTATCATAGAATCCTGGAACAACGGTGGCTTGCTAACTTGGAGGTTCCGTGTTCAGTCCCAGCGTTTGCGCGAAATGTCATCAGGATTTCAGTATGGTTCCTTTTTGCCAGTAGTGCAGGACAGGAGGCCTGGCAAGACACAAGGTATAGTCGTTCGGATGGGACGATATACCGAGTTCCCACGTACACATTGTCCTACACGTTAAAGATCCCTTGGCAATTGGAATTCCATTACGTCGCTGTCCGGGCAAAATGTGCCTCATAGCACACTGTATGGCGAATGTCCGCCCTCATTGGCCCCGTTGGAGTAGAACACATTTAGAATTAAACAGTTTTATTACCTGAATATATCTAGAATTTCCCATAAACATTTCAGGACTTGAATTGAAATGTCATGATGGTATAGTGAGTGTAATTCGAGATGACGGCATCTCGATCAGGAGTAAAACAGACGACATCGTTGTTAATGTGACGATGGTTCAGTTCCCGTCTATACAAGTCAGTGTCACGTTTCAATTAGAATTTGGTAAGTTTTAAACCGCTTGCATACCCAATGTAATCAGCTAATGTCTGAAGGATAATATGCCCATTTGATCTATAAAAGTACATAATCATTAATCTCTACTTCCTGAGCACCTTTGTTTATTTATTTGTTCAATCCCCTGTTGTACGTGACAAGGACTAGGGTCGCCTTTCCAACCTCGTGGGTTTACTCCGGGTCCTCCGGTTTCCTCCCACTGCTAACCAGCCCCACGTGCAAGCAAATTATTGAAATAAAATTAAACCATATGTCTGTCCGGAAATGCCCTAGTTTGTGTCGAGTGGACGTTAAAGTCCTATTTCACACTCTCTCGATAATCAACCACGAAATCCTTAGCGTTTTAATTCAAGGTGCCATCAGATCCCAAAGTAATTAAAAATCACTCACATTTGCATATGAATATGATTACAGCATTTTATGGACTCATGTGGTTCCAATCTACTTACATATCATGGACAAGAGAATTGACAGATAAATCAACCATGGAATATAGAAACGCTGCCGAGAACATCACAGACATGGTATGTCAATATATGATTTCAACAGAGGATATTGATATCAGTATGAATTCTAAATAATGTACTTTTTTTCATTTAAAGATACATCCCCACAAAATTATATTTCGGGTGGTTATTTCCTATAAAAGTATGGCAATTTTGGTATATATAGAAAGTAGAAATATCCAATCTTACTAGCAAAATACTGGATTCCCTGAAAAACAACAATGCAAGCGCATACAGGACAAAAAGTAAGGTTTTCCCTAATCGACAAGCCAACGATTAGGAATGTCTGCTCGCGTGACGTCATAGGTTGCACGCGGAGATTGAGCCGCTTGGTGTATATGTTGATATGCATAAATATCTTCATCAACAGCGATGAAAAAGGGGGTTAAATGTCCACTCGACTCAAACTAGGTCATTTCGGGACTAACATATGGTTTCATTTAATTTCAATAATTCGCTTGCGCGTAGGGGTCTTTAGCAGTGGGAGGAAATCGGAGGATCTGGAAAAAGGCGACCCCATTCCTTGTCACGTACACCCGTACAGCCAGGAATCGAAACCACGTCAGTTGACTCAATGACATACCTAATGAAACAGCGCACACGTGCTACCCGCCCCCCCCCCCCCTCCGAAATAAGGTTTAACGTACACTCGATACAAACTAGGTCATTTCTGGACTAATATATATGTAGTTGGACGGGCAATCCCACTCAATGACAAAGCCTATGATACAGCGGGGGTCACGGTGGCTAAGTGGATAAGGCGCTGGATCGCTAGCCTGGTGGTCGGGTGTTCGATCCCTGCATTGGCTGAGAGAGTTCATCACGATTTTCCGGCGTGATTTCCCCTTGTCAGTGATGCGGAAGGACGGCCTGACAAGGACAGCTGCCTAGTCGTTCGGATGGGACGAAAAACCGAGGTCCCGTGTACACATTGGAGTGCACGTAAAAGATCCCTTGGCAGTTGGAATTCGCTACAAGAGTAGGCCGTATATAGCGCCGCTGTCCGGGCAAAATTTCCCTCATAGCACTCTGTATGGCGTATGCCCGTCTTCCATTAGCCCCGGTTAGGTGCAAAAGAGTAGGACGTTAAACCCCATTTTATTTCTATGATACAGCGCACACTCTAACCATTCGACCAACTCCCAAGAACAATAAGAAACATACATAGATATTATAATTTAAAACATGTCTTCTCTCTTCTATCAACAGATAAATAAAGTTGTTGATGAATCAGTCACCATGGATATTGTACAGTTCAGGTGGGTTAGTTATACAAATTTATAATATTATTATTTGTAATGGTTGCCAGGTTACAATACGTCATATTATACACTGTATATAGTTTGACATTTGGAATCCATTGAAGATTCTCATATGTTATCTTTATAAAATTACAATTTTTTGGAACTGAAGACAACAAGTTATATCACACTAAATAGCAGTTTAAACATATTTAAAGTGTAGCTTTGTTACTTTGTTTTCAGGCAAGACTCTTGGGTAGATGTTCGTCTCACATTTCCGAGCCAGGCCGTTTATAACGAGACCAAATCTTTACTTCTGGACCCTGCTAGTTTTACAGATTCTGGGATTCTCGATGGGCTAGTCCAGTTTATTAACAGAAGTAATTTTAACTGTATCATATGTTAATTCAAAATCACCCAAAGTCTTCGACACTGAAATTATTTGGCAATTTAAATCAACATTGATGATTTCATCTTACCGGGAAAATATGGGCTTCTGATATCCAATATTACTATTAATAGCTATTTTACCATTGGGATTCGTGTACCATAATACGTTTTAGCTTAATTTGTAACCAAAGACTCGAAGAACGAGGCTAGATCTATTTCACGAGTCATGTCAAACGGTGACCTCATATTCTTACCTGGAGAACATGCACTCTAATTACTGTCGGTATAGACTGGATTAGCCAGACGTTAGAGATAGAGACCCCAGGGGTATTTCGCGCAACATAACTGATTAGAAATTAGAGTAAAAACAGAAACGATTAAATGTATTCCAGTTTATATAGATTCATATTACATTGTTATATGCGTTGTAGTCCATTTGTGTCAATTTCTAGGTCCTAAATTTTAGCGATTTAGCTTCTTTATTATCCCCCTATCCCCTATAAACCCATTGTTTGCTGATTATAAACCTATTGTTTGCTGATTATAAACCTATTGTTTGCTGATCATAAACCTTTTGTTAGCACATTTATGTTATTGGCGTTAAACGTCCACTCGACACAAACTAGGTCATTTCGGGACTAACATGTGGTTTAATTTTATTTCAATAATTCGCTTGCGCGTAGGGGTCTTTAGCAGTGGGAGGAAACCGGAGTGCCCGGAGGAAACCCACGAGGTTGGATAGGCGACCCAACTCCTTGCCACGTACAACCGGGAATTCGAATCACGCCAGTTGACTCAACGGCAGGCCGTATGATACAGCGCGTGCACGCTAACCATTCGGCCATCCGACCCCCCTGCCAATTCAAAGCACATGTGTTTATTATTTGGCACCGAGACACAAAAAACATACACGGTAACATTTAGTTAAGTAACAAATATAAACATTGGCCATCCAGTTACTTAAAGGAATTGTAGTATTTGTGTTAACTTTATTTACTGTGATATTTGTATTTATTTTATAAACACAAGATGAATTACACATGCTTTTAATTGTGATAATGTTAAAATTCAAGTTAAAGCGGGAATTTCATATTTTCTAAGAAAGTCAAAACATAATGTCCTTTGCTCAAAAGGTTGTCAGCTCCCTATTATACGATCACGGTCAAAATTTCACAGGCATTAAAATCACTGACACAGGCTGACCGAGGAAATATTAACACAATTACCTCCCTTGTTTTCCCATTCCTCTCCATGGACGGCCATCTTCAAACGTTTGAATTTGAAATTGAAAATGATATTTTTGCCAATTTCTCAACTGGCAATAGTGAATTTTAGGTTTATTCTTTAACAAGGTAGGACTGTTTATAGATCTATTTTAGGGCTTTATTTTAATACATTTTAAAAATATAACTCAAAAATATGAAATTGGAACTTTAAATTCATTCTATTGATGCCATGTATACTTTTAGGTAGTCATATATTTGCTCCAAATGTCGAAATATTTAAAAATACAACAGGCATCCTCGGTGGCTCTACGGTTGAGATCTTCTGTGGGACTGATGTTATTAATCCTCTTGGTCAGGTTTCTGTGGAATGGACATTAGATGGTGCCGTTGTTCGACCCTTGTTGTCATCAAGATTTCAAATCTCATCCGGATTTGAGTTCCCGTGGCGGCTACAGTCTAATTTAACAATCACAAACATTACAACGATAGACCAAGGTAACGAAACATTACTAACATTGATATTACATATGACACATCAAGTTTTTGCAGCTTAATACACACACGTAGATATCACTTGATATTTATATTAAATGAAATAAAATGGGGTTTAACGTCCTTCTCTTTTGCACCTAACGTGGGCTATTGGAAGACGGGCATACGCCATACAGTGTGCTATGAGGGAAATTTTGCCCAGGCAGTGGCGCTACGACCTACTCTTGTTTCGAATTCCAACTGCCAAGGGATATTTTACGTGAGTACACGGGACCTCGGTACAGCTGTCCCTTTCAGACCCTCCGTCCTGCATCATTGACAGGGGGAAACCACCACATAATACTAAATTGTTAGGATATTATGTTAGACAATACAATACTATTTATATTAAAAATGACATCTATTACACTTCTGGTGGATTTTCAGGTTCAGTGCAATGTCATATTAGTGACCTAACTGGTCATGAAAAACTTGGGAGTATTCTTTTGGCTATTATGTCTCCCCCAACTGTCGGTGTTCCAGAAACTCAGTTTGTCAGGCGTGATGCAAACATCAACTTAAAGTGTGAAGTTTTAAATCCAAAGAATATATCCACAACTTTGATGTGGCTACAGGATGGAATCAATATTCAAAATGGCAAGTATATCGTACATTTTTGTTTGATGTGGCGTTCAAAATAACCATACAATAAAACCAAGTACCAACAATCTAAACCATTAGACAGAATTCGAAGTCCTAAAACAACGTTATAGGCAAAATAGTGTAATCAGCTAATGGACTGCTCCCCGTGTACAAAATACACGACAAACAGTGGTAACAGGTGTCCGGAAGAGTAAGCTTACTCTGCCGGCGCGCCATACCCGCCACAGCTGCATCCAAACTATTAGACGAAATCTCGGTAAAATAGCGTGATTGGCCAATGGACTATCAATGACAGCCTATACCGGCAGTATTCCCCATAAATAAAACGGTATAGGCAAAATAGTGTAATCAGGAAATAATATGTGGCTCGTGGTTGCTCTGGCGGAGTCCAAGTACCGTTAAGTAATCTCTGGCTTATTTTCCTGTCGTGTCGATGATGCTAAATTTTCTTCTATTCATATCTAGGTTCTGAATTGAACCAGTTTGTGACCAAAGATACAAATTTCACGTGTATTGGAACAAACACGGCCGGTCCAGGTAAAGGCAACTCAACCAAGATAATCATCATTAAAGGTACTACATTTGTCTACGTAGTTCATTGTTCTGGTTTCTTTGTATTGAATAGTGAGAAAATGTATTATGTAATTTAAAGACAACGAACTGGTCCTAACCTTTTTGGTGTAAACTGCATTTTCATTTTGTGACCCACACTCCGACAAACTCAGACGTTTTTTCGATAATTTTAGGACCGCTATCCTGTCCGCGCGATATCGATGAAAGAAAAACACATTGGTCAGAAGCAGCACCTGATGCCAAAGCTGAACAGCCTTGTCCATCTGGATATGCAGGTAGTATCTCAGCCCTTGTAATTGAAAATACGACGACGTTTCAATCCGTGTGTTTCTTTGTTCGGAAGCCACGGTGGCTAAGTGAGTAAGACGATGGGTCACTAGCCTGGGTTCACGCGTTCGCTCTCAGTGTTGGCCAAGCCACGATGGTTAAGCGATAAAGACGCTGGTTTGCTAGCCTAGAGTTTGCGGGTTCGCTCTCAGTGTTGGCCGAGAAAGTTCATCGTGATTTTCCGGCGTGGTTTCCGCTTGTCAGTGGTGAAGGATTGAGGGCCTGACAACGAAAGCTGTCAAGTCGTTCGGATGGGACGAAAAACCGAAAGTCTCGTATACCCCGTGCACGTAAAATATCCCTTGACAATTGGAATTCGATGCGCCGTTTAAATTGGTGCAATGTTTCTAGCCTCGTTTTTCGAGTCTCTACTACCAATGGTAAAATATTTTTTTTGTCTTAAATATTGAATATCAGAAGCCCATCTTTTTCCGGTAAGATCACATCATCAATTTTGATTTAAATTGACAAATAATTCGTGTTTTAAATGTTGAAGATTTTGGATGATATTGAGTTAGAGACTTAGCTACTTTAAGTGAAATGTCGTTACATTTCCGTTCTTTCTTTATAGGTAGTGTAACTAGATATTGTAATAGCGATGGCGAGTGGTTGGCGGAAGATTATAGTTCATGTATTCAAGCATCGTTAATAAATATCAACAATCAGGTAACGTTATTACACATTTTCATTTATTGGACTATTTTTTTTATATATAAATACAACATTGCTGGAGTTTAGTTTTTCTCGATACGGACTACAAGAAGATTGAATGGTAATGTGATGCTTTGACCCAAGAAGCACGAATTTCGGTTTAAATAGAAAAATCTGTCCGGCCAGATAACAATTATATACACAGAATTGGTCAATCACAAAATCGTGAATTTTAATAGAACGTCCAAAATGTATGTCAACATTAAAATAGATAATTAATCGCATGTACCGGGATATATTTATTTGGGCGGTACGACGAGCTCGAAACGGAACAGTTTCTAGTCGTGCGGATGGGACGAAAAACAGAGGCTCCCTTTTACACATTGTCGTGTACGTTAAAGAAAAATTGACTGGTTCGCTAGCCTGGAGGTCGGGTGTTTGATCCCTGCATTGGCCGAGAAAGTTCATCCAGAATTTCCATCGAACAACCGATTTTCCGGCGTGATTTCCCCTTGTCAGTGATGCAGAAGGAGGGCCTGACAAGGACAGCTGCCTAGTCGTTCGGATGGGTCGAAAAACCGAGGTCCCGTGTACACTTTGGTGTGCACGTAAAAGATCCCTTGGCAGTTGGAATTAAATAAAGAGTAGGCCGGGCAAATTTCCCTCATAGCACACTGTATGGCATATGCCCGTCTTCCATTAGCCCAGATTAGGTGCAAAAGAGTAGGACGTTAAACCCCATTTCTTTTCGTCTCCTTTAGACTAGTGAGTGCCAAAAAGTAGAAAGTTAATCTTCATTTTATTGTCCCCCGCCTTTCGAAGAAAGTTGGGGGACTATTAAAATGGGTTCGTCCGTCCGTCTGTCTGTCTGTCTGTCTGTCTGTCTGTCTGTCCGTCTGTCCGTCACACTTTTTGGGACACAATAACTCTATTCCTAATTGAGCTAGAATGTTCAAACTTGGTGTATGTGTTTATTAGGTCAATGCCTTGATGGAGTTCAAAGATGAGCATTTTCTGCTTAGGGTAAGCAGAGATAAGCAATTTGATTGGTTGATGCTTTGGGACACGATAACTTTAGTTCTAATTAAGTGAGAGTGATGAAACTTAGTGTATAGTTTCATTACAGTAATACCTTGACTAAGTTCGATAATGAGCATTTTCCGCTCAGGGTAAGCAGAGCAATTTGATTGGTCGAGACTTTGGAAAACAATAACTCTCCTTCTAATTGAGTTAAAATGTTCAAACTTGGTGTATATGCTTATTAGGTCAATGCCTTGATGGAGTTCGGAGATGAGCATTTTCCGCTTAGGGTAAGCAGAGCGATACGCAATTTGATTGGTCGAGACTTTGGAACACAATAACTCTTCTTCTAATTGAGTAAAAATGTTCAAACTTGGTGTATATGCTTATAAGGTCAATGCCTTGATGAAGTTCGAAGATGAGCATTTTCCACTTAGGGTAAGCAGAGATAAGCAATTTGATTGGTTGATGCTTTGGGACACGATAACTTTAGTTCTAATTAAGTGAGAGTGATGAAACTTGGTGTATAGTTTCATTACAGTAATACCGTGACTAAGTTCGATAATGAGCATTTTCTGCTCAAGGTAAGCGATACGCAATTTGATTGGTCGAGAGTAGTCGAGACTTTGGAACACAATAACTCTCCTTCTAATTGAGTTAAAATGTTCAAACTTGGTGTATATGCTTATTAGGTCAATGCCTTGATGGAGTTCGAAGATGAGCATTTTCCGCTTAGGGTAAGCAGAGATAAGCAATTTGATTGGTTGATACTTTGGGACAAGATAACTTAGGTTCATCTTGATTGATGATTTTTATGCCAATACAATGACTGCATTCTCATTTAGTAATCGATTCGACAGTAACAGTGTATAGAAACGATTGACTTGGACACGAGGGCCCTTTCCCTTGGCCAGAAGGGCCCTTTTGTCTGCCTTTAGGGTGCCCCTAACTAGGGTACATTTTCATTTTTCTCGTCGGTTTTAGCATTTTTCTTTATAAAGCACTTTTGGATGACACTTAGTGTACAGTTTGATTGCTCGATACATTGAAAAAAATAAATGTGCAATTAATTAATATGTGTCTTCTAGTTATTTTGGGATTTCGGCGGGGGACATCAGCCTCACTGTTGGCTTGTTTTATTTCAGATTGAACAGGTAAAAGCCGGAATTGTTGTGTCTGAACCCGATAAGTTGGTAGCCAATCTGACCAAAATAACTAAACAATCTAAGCTGGAGAAGACAGAAATACTTCAAATGACAAGTGCTATAAAAACCCTGACACAAATTACTGATGAATCAACCAAAAACTCATCCACAGCCCAGAATAAAACTAAACAGTTTGCTAAGGTAAGTGACTATTAACCTAAATATCATAACATTCAAACACAATAACCAAATGATATTCTATGTGGTTTCCAGATTTAGTATACGATTAAGACCAAAAGGGCGTAGAATATGGAATTAAAACGATTTGAATCCATAAATTTGATTAAATTGATGTATATATGTAATAGAGTGTAAATGTAATTTTAACCTCTCGATCAGCATTCCTTTTGGGCTAGTTTTGGAGTAGATCCATAGCATATAACAGTTTTACTGTCCACAGAAGCTTCTTTGTTTTGTAAAAAAAAGTTGAGTTCAGTTGTATTGGTATATATCTTTGTAGGAATCATTAATACTGGTCAGCACATTATTCGACTCTGAGCAATCTGCAAATATGGAAACACTTGAACACGAGGTAACATTATATTTACCTTTTTATACGCCCACATTTTTATGTGGACGTATATTGTCGTCGCCCCTGTCCGTCCGTCCACAATTGTTTGTGAACAGTCTACAGGTCACAATTTTTATCCGATTTCAATGAAACTTGAAATATAGGTTTATCACCCCAAGATCTCGGTTCCTTTCGATATTGGCATGTATCGGACTGTAACTTCATGGATTATGCCCCCTGATTGTACGAAAAATCACGTTTTTAGCTTGTGAACACTGTAGAGGTCATAATATTGAACCGATTTTGATGAAATTTGACATGCATGTTTATAACCCAAAGATCTTGGTTCCTTTCGATATTTGCGCATATCGGATCATAACTTCCTGAATTATGGCCCCTGATTGTACGAAAAATCGCCTTTTTTAGCTTGTGGTCCTTCTTGAGGCCAAAATTATTATCCGATTTAAAAAACCCTCTGATTATATAACCGTTACACCGTATAGAAGGTCATGTTCGAATTTCGTGAAAATCGTACCAAAATTGACCGACAAAATGGCCGCCGTTTGTATGTGAAAAGTGTAAAAATATGGTATGTCAAGGTTGTGAACACTGTAGAGGTCACAATATTGAACCGATTTTGATGAAACTTGAAATGCATGTTTATAACTCAAAGATCTTGGTTCCTTTTGCTATTTGCGCATATCGGATCATAACTTCCTGAATTATGGCCCCTGATTGTACGAAAAATTGCCTTTTTTAGCTTGTGGTACTTCTTGAGGCCAAAATTATTATCCGATTTGATAAACCCGTCTGATTATATCACCGTTACACCGTAAAGAAGGTTTTGTTCGAATTGTCGTGAAAATCAGACCAAAATTGACAGACAAAATGGCCGCCGTTTGTACGCGAAAAGTGTAAAAATATGGTATGTCAAGGTTGTGAACACTGTAGAGGTCACAATATTGAACCGATTTTGATGAAACTTGAAATTCATGTTTATAAGTCAAAGATCTTGGTTCCTTTCGATATTTGCGCATATCGGATCATAACTTCCTGAATTATGGCCCCTGATTGTACGAAAAATCTCCTTTTTTAGCTTGTGGTACTTCTTGAGGCCAAAATTATTATCCGATTTGAAAAACCGTCTGATTGTATCACAGTTACACCATAAAGAAGGTTGTGTTCGAATTTCGTGAAAATCGGACCAAAATTGACGGACAAAATGGCTGCCATTTGTACGCGAAAAGTGTAAAAATATGGTATGTCAAGGTTGTGAACACTGTAGGGGTCACAATTTGGAACCGAATTTGATGAAACCTGAAATGCATGTCTATAACTCAAAGATCTTGGTTCCTGATATTTGCGCCCATCGGATCTTAACTTCCTGAATTATGGCCCCTGTTTGTCCGAAAAATCACCCTTTTTAGATTGTGGTCCTTCTGAAGGTCAAAATTATTAATATTATCCGATTTAAAAAAACGTTTGATGATATCACCGTTGCTTGGTAATGAAGGTTGAGTTCGAATTTCATGAAAATCAGACTAAAATTGACAGACAAAATTGCCGTCGTTTGTAAAGATATGTTATATAAAGGTTATGGACCCTATAGAGGTCACAATTTTAATTCGATTTTGATAAAACTTAAAATACGTATTTATAACCTAAAGGTCTTGGTTACATATTTGCGCAGATCGGAGTGTAACTTCCTGAATTATGGCTCCTGATTGTCCGAAAAATCGCCTTTTATTGCTTGTGGTCCCCCAGGAGGTCGCAATTATTATCCAATTTAAAAAAACCCATTTGATTATATCACTGTTACACTGCTGCTTGTACGCGAATAGTGTAACAATATTGTACATCAAGTGGACCTGTAGAGGTCACAATTTTAATTTTATTTTGATGAAACTTGAAACAGAGTTTAAGGTCTTGAGACCAACAAATATATTGATTTTCAATGAATTTTTGATAATTGTACAGCTAAATCCATAATATTAAATGTTTCGTATACTAGACATTAGCATGGGCCAGAACTTTATAAAAAACCAAACAAATTCTAATGATTTTTGATAATTACTTAATATGCGACAACTCTTGTTGACTGCCCGGACGATTTAGCTGCTGGTGGGCGTATGTTTCGTTGCCTGGCAACCTATTTTATACATTATAATCGCTAGACATAGAGCATTTGAAGGCCATTTACCAACATTCTGAGAGAGGGAGAGAGAGAGAGAGAGAGAGAGAGAGAGAGGGAGTCAGTTTGAAATGCTAAGGAAGATGACTAGAATCTAGAATATGCATACATCACAAATGTCTGCTAATACTCGTCTCTCTGGATCTTTGTATGTAAAAAATTTTGAATCAATTGAATAATTACATCCGCCACAAATAACATTAACAGTTACAGCGAAGATGTCCTAGAGCATTCACCGCCGTCGCATTGGTAACCATAACAATCAGCCAAAGTAGCACAAACTGTTTCAATGGCATTTAGTAATTGAACTCGAGTTGTTGTATACTTTTTGAAACTAACTCATGACTTAATTAACATCCACGAAATATCTTTAATTTGTGTCCCTTATTTAGAATAGCAGTATATCCCACGATTTAATGGACACGATGGAGAAAGTAGGAGAACTAGTTGGGAACAACCTACCGGATGGCAATTCCGAGACAATTCTATCTGAAAATATTGGTAAGATATGCAGATTGTTTTCAAATAAACAAGTAGTGATTACTATCAATGCACTATGTCGGTTTGAAACATGTGAATAGATTATTTGATGAAAATAATTGTGATGCGCCATATTATAGGTTTTGGTATTATAATGATTAATCCGTGTTTAGAAATTGGGAATGAACCGTAAACATACCAGATGATATTGATCCAACTGTTGGACACAGGCTCTAGTAACGTAGATTTAGCGTCGTGATTATGTAGTGTGTTAGCTGGGTATAATATTATTATTATAATCGTTGTGTGTCTATGATTACAGTACTGTCTGTTGGTAAAACGGATCCATATAACATTACTGATATTAATTTTCCCGGTGACATTGACACAGTTATTAAAACAAATGCTCAACTACCAAAAGAAATATTCCAATCGCCTTCAGGTAACTATGCATAATATTAATTTCTTTGCAACTTTATGCTTGTTATGCTGATAATCGCCACTTTACAGATAGATAAGGGGGGTTGGGATGGCCTAGCTGGTCGGTCACCTCTGGCTTGCGACTGTGGTTTCGATCCCTGGTGTGAGCGTATGTGGCATGGAGATAGGGACGCCTTCTCAACCTCGTGGGTTTCCTCCGGGCACTCCGGTTTGCTCCCACTGCTAAAGACCCCTACGCGCACGCGAATTATTGAAATAACGACCTAGTTTGCGTCAAGTGGACGTTTAACCCCATCTCTCTCTCTCTCTCTCTCTCTCTCTCTCTCTCTTATATCGAATTCCAACTGCCAAGGGTGGGGGGAATTATTGTGTAGGCTTGTTAATACATACTGTCATTATAAATGTTGCTAATGTTTTGGAATTCTGGGTTTATTGCAGATCTGAATACAGTTACATATTCGATAATATCTTATAAAAGTATTCCAAATCTACCAACGGACACAGATAGGTCAGATTTCTTTTTATTTATATGAAAATCAAAATTTCTCCAGTACATATAAGACATAACCCCAGTATCTTGCTTTCATGATGAATAAATCGAAAAGTTTATAAATGTCGTAGATTTGAAATTTTTGAGATACCAGCTTAACGTGTCATTCCATGTTTTTGTCAGAAGGAGGGGGTCGCCCCCCCCCCCCCCAACCCTAGTTATCGACAGTACCCTTTTTACTACTGAAAGTGCCTTTCAACTAGCTTTTTTGCTCGATTTTGAGGCTCTTTTGCTACGTTTAGACGAAAATATCAGCCAAATAGCTCTTGGAATGGCTACAGATGCAAGGAAATGACGGATAATTTTCTTGAGGCCCCACCCCCTCTTAGCAGCGTGCCCCTTCTCCGCGGTCAGTGCCCTCTTTTTGAAGCGCTCCCTGGTTTTTTTTATTCCAACTCCTTATTCCAATATATACTCAGCCAAATTAAAAACTTGACACTGATGAATTTCAACAATTTCAACAAATTTTTTTTTCTGGTATGTCAAATAAATTTTAAAGGGTTTCTAACGATAATGAGTAGTAAGAAGCCGTTAATTTCATAAAATTGTAAAGTCATCTGGATCACGTGACTTTTGAGTATATAAAGATGAAAAACCTGAAAAACACGTGCAAACACAAACTCGTGAGGTCAATCGATGCAAGTTTGCTTAAACTGAACACACACACGTAACTTGAACTGGAAAAACAAATTAAAATTGTTATTTTCATTTTTGTCAGAAAATGCCGCGCCTTTCAAATGTAGAACGTCTACGTGCTATAGGTAGGCTATATGCTGGTCAGTCTGTGGTCACTGTTGCAAGAGCCTTTAATTGTTCACGCCAGACAATAATTAATCTCATTCATTCTAACTGGAACTATTACGTTTGACGTCACTCCAGGAAGATCAAGCAATACGATTACGTCATCTTAGAAACAGATTTGTCACTGCAACTTCCACAAGTAGAGGGATGTTTGGTGGAAGGGTAACTGCACAAACTGTTCGAAATCGCTTGCAGGCTGCTGGTCTTCGAGCTCGGAGGCCCTATAATGGACCAATATTGACACCTCTTCATCGCCGTAACCGACTTGTGTGGGCCACAAGACACATAAGATTTACTCAAAGACAGTGGAATTCGGTTGTCTTTAGTGACAAATCTCGATTCGCTTTGAGATTTGCCGATGGCAGGGTCCGAGTGTACCGCAGACGAGGTGAACGTTACGCCCAAGTATGCGTCAGAGAAGTTGACCGATTTGGTGGCGGCAGCATCGTGGTTTGGGGTTCTTTTTGTGCACATGGACGTTCTCCTCTCGTTGTTGTCCAAGGGAACTTAAATGCTGTCCAGTACAGGGTTCAGATTTTGCAACCTGTTCTTCTTCCGTTTATGCAGAGACATGGGCCTGGACTAACGTTTCAACAAGACAATGCTCGACCCCATACGGCAATTGCTACCCAGAATATTTTAAGAAATGCCGGTGTCCAAGTCCTGGATTGGCCGTCGCTTAGCCCCGACCTTAATCCTATTGAACACATCTGGGACGAACTGGGTCGACGTGTTCGTCAGCAAGTGAATCCACCACTGACGTTGCAGGACCTTCAACATGCTCTTGCTGAGCAGTGGCGACGTCTTCCTCGGGTAGTGTTTACTAATGTTCTGAGATCCATGAGAAGACGTTGTGTGGCAGTACGAGACGCTAAAGGATGCCAAAACCGTTACTAAACACTTTATTCCGATTGTTCTCCAAGTCTGTGAATTTCATTTTGGGGGGTACTGTGACATCACGAACGTTATCAATGTCAAGGACTTTCCGCGAGACGTATTCCTGCTTTCTGTTGATGTCAAGGTCGTCTGTGCCCAACATAACACTAAAATAGTTGCCTTAAACCAAAATCTAGTCCCAAAAATCCCGAGTGTCAAGTTTTTAATTTGGCTGAGTATATATTCAGGTATTATCTACTTAAATTAACTCATTTCAGTACCCATATTGACGTGGGTTCCATCTCAGAATTGGATGTTACGAGAGGAAACACCTTATATCTTTGTTTTGTCTTTACGTCTTCGTGGATTCCTTTTACACCATACGATCTTACAACATATTCCGCGCCCATTTCTCCACCCTGCTCCCTTACTCCGGTGATAAGAGAGAGAGAGAAATGGGGTTTAACGTCCACACAACACAAACTAGGTCATTTCGGGACTAACATGGTTTAATTTTGTTTCAATAATTCGCTTGCGCTTAGGGGTCTTTAGCAGTGGGGGGGGGGAACCGGAGATGCTCGGAGGAAACACACGAGGTTGAGGAGGCGCCCCTATCTCCATGCCATATATGCTCACATCAGGGCTCGAAACCACAGCCGCAAACCAGAGGTGACCTGCCAGCTAGAGGTCGAAGCGCGGCACTCTAGACCACTAGGCCATCCCAACCCCCTTACTCCGGTGATAATAAACATGCTATATTTTACAGAAATCTCACTACTGATGACAACTCATCCACAACATTCGGGGTTAATTCTGAGATATTAGCTATCAATGTGTATGGACAAGACACTTCTAAACTTAAATCAGATATTGTGTTGACATTCCAGCATCTTAACGTAAGTAAACAATAGCACACTTTGTGTCGAGTAGGATAACAATAGGGCTATGGACAGGATTTTGCTAATCTTCAAGCAGCTATTGTGCTGTTATTTTCTACTGTAGTAACGTAAGGAATCATATACTATAGCCTTAGTAGTGGGAAGGGTAGCAAAAGTCTATGGATGTCATGGGTATTACTATCCGCCGGATTCTTGATATACAAAATTAAACTTTCTATATATATATAGAAAGAAATGGGTTTAACGTCCACTCGACACAAACTAGGTCATTTTGGGACTAACATGTAGTTCAATTTTATTTCAATAATTCGCTTGCTCGTAGGGGTCTTTAGCAGTGGGAGGAAACCGGAGTGCCCAGAGGAAATGAGAAGGCGCCCCTATCTCCATGTCACATACGCTCACACCAGGGATCGAAACCACAGCCGCAAGCCAGAGGTGACCGGCCAGCTAGACGTCGAAGCGCGGCACTCTAGACCACTAGGCCATCCCACCGTCACCCCCTCTACTTGCATTTAGGAAATCTCATTTAAGCTTTTATTTACCTTATTATATGTCTTATCTACACCCAGTATAAACTTCCTATATATGATGCCAGAAAGGTAAGATTTTGCTTCACAGTATAGAATGTGGGATATTAGTCCAATATTCTTTCATTTGTTGGATTACACGGCTCTTCATGTATATCTCAACAGATGTCGATGCTATTAACACTATTTAGCCTAGACGAGGTAGATGTTTTACCTTTACATATATGCTGGCCGGTCACCTCTGGCTTGCGGCCGTGGTTTCGATCCCTGGTGTGAGCGTATGTGGCATGGAGATAGGGGCGCCTTCTCAACCTTGTGGGTTTCCTCCGGGCACTCCGGTTCCTCCCAGTGCTAAAGTTTGTGTCGAGTGGACGATAAACCCCATTTCTCTCTCTCCCCCTTGACATATATAGAGAACTCCTACGAGTGCTTTTGATATAAAAACACGAGTTGGAGATTTTATTTATCACCCAATCCTTTCTTACATGCACAAATGAATAAATATAATTCTTTGGTATAGATTTCACTTTTACTGAATCTAATTACATTACAGCGTAGTGATACAACATTCTTTGACAGCAGTTTAGCTATTGCAAAGCCCTATATATATTGACCCAGTATTTCCGTCAAGGTCAATTAAATAAAAACAGTTTCTTATTTTTATTATAAAAAGTCACTTTTATTTAAAATAAGTGTTTTTTTAAATAAAAGAAAGTAGTTCCTTTTTGAGTAGTTCCTTTTTGATTGACCAATCAAATTATGTGAAGCGATATCTCCTAGGAGATATCACAGTAGATTATGTAATTTATCACACAGGCGATAATTACTGTCAAATGTGTTAATGGGTGATAAAATAATTTATTCCATTCATGTACAGATGTCAGTGCTATTAACAATATTTAGCCTAGACGAGATAGATTGTTACCTCCATCATATTTACTATCTAGTGAATCTATTTTATTGTATTTTAGACTACCCCCGGAAATGCTGCCTGTTCATATCTGGATGCTTCTAAGTGAGTATTATTGGATTTGGCTTAGTGGTTGGTTCTTTCTTCAATTTTCTTTTCTGTGTGTGTGTGTGTGTGTGTGTGTGTGTGTTTTTGTTAATAAGATAAGAATGCTATACGACACTGTGTTTTCACTTACACTGAACTAGATCGCGATCTTTGCAGTTGTTCAATTCAGTGTGTGTGTGGGGGGAGGGGGCTTGTACAACTGGAGAATGGAAACCACGCCAGTTGACTCAATGACAGACAATGGAAGGGGGTGTGGAGTGTAAACACTATCATACGCGATCTACTTTCAGTTAGAATTAATGGGGCGTCACAGTGGCTCGTTAGTCCGGAGGTCAGGTGTCCGACCCCTGCATTGGCTGAGAAAGTTCATCTCGATTTTCCGGCATGGTTCCTCCATGTCAGTGATGCAGGACAGATGGCCTGACAAGGACAGTTGTCTAGTCGTTCGGATGGGACGAGAAACCGAAGGCCCGTGTACACATTGGAGTGTACGTAAAAGATCTCTTGACAGTTGGAATTCGATATAAGAGTAGGCCGTAGTGCCAATGTAATTACCCGTAATTATACTTAATAGAATAATCACAGCGATATTGATAAGTACAACATCATGACACTTTCTGTGCTGATTGATTTCAGTGTCTGGAGTAGCCAAGGATGCAAAGTAGTGAATACCAATCAAAGTTTATCAACATGTTCTTGTAATCACTTGACTAATTTCGCTCTTTTAATGAAACCAACTAAAAGAAGTGCGAGTGACTATATGGTAAGTAAGTGATTCATTTTAAAGAATTGTAGAAAGTTCCGCTTGAGTGCAAAGAAAGAGAAAGACGGGTCTGGTTATTGAAAATATATGGGATAATTAATAATCGTCGTCTTCACTGTTCCAAATCATTAAACTATCCAAGATTTATCCCTCTATCAATCTAATTGAAATTCAGATCTATATTTCGTTTCGGTTTTTATAATTTCGATGGCCGACACTACATGTAGATCTAACAAGCGGGAGGTCACGTTCAGCCAGTTCAGATGTCAAGCACGCGACATTGACCCTATAACCCCAGTCATTCGATTAACTAATCAGAATCGTTGTTGCTTTGTTTTGATTTCTATCGCTCATAATGCCTACCCGCAATTCCGCTCAAAATAGGTCAAACCCTTGATTCGACAGAACATTCGATTGGCTGACCCCTCATTTCAAGCAGAACACGAGTTCCTAGTGTAGTAAAGACAAGTAAAACGAAATTTTGAACTATAAAAACGAAACGAAATAGGATCTGTATTTTCAAGATTTATCCCTCTATGTTTGGGTAACTGGGTAGCTACAAGTTCACTACCAAATGGTTTTTTCAAAGTGTCGCTCTCAGCTATTATTCTTGATATATTTAATTGACGCGTTTCCTATTTACTATCTCTCTGATTATGTCTACTACATCGTTAACAATGTTAAACGTGCATTTTGCATACCGATAGTCCATTGGTCAATCACGCTATTTTACCGACATTTTGCCTAGTAGTTTGGGTGCAGCTATGGCTGGTGTGGCGCCAGGCAGGGTAAGCTTACTCTTCCGGACACCTGTTACCACTGTTCGTTGTGTATTTCGTACACGATGAACAGTCCATTCGCTGATTACACTATAACGCTTTTTAGGACTTCGAATTTTGTCTAATGATTTGGATTGTTCGTACTTGGTTTTATTTTATTCTTGCAGCTGCACCACTATGAAGTTTTGTCAACTATAACAATAATTGGATGTTCAATCTCTTTAGTTTGTCTAGCTATAACTCTAATTACATTCATAGCTGTGTGGAGGTTTGTAACACATTGTTTTACTATTATTATATTTGCGACTTCTTCAGTTTTTGGTGCATACCGCCCACTTACGGGTTGTGTTAAATTAAATATATTTAATATAGTCTTATGCTGTAATCTTTGCTTCGTGAATAGGAAATTAAAACAAACTTACAATAGGTTGTGTCACATTGTTTTACTATTATTATACGTGTGACTGTCAACACTGGAGAAACTGCACCTTTATGCTAGCGAAATACCATAATAAAGGGACAAAACTCTAGTGTCTTTGGAAGAAAATGCTTGATATTATAACCTTATATTCTTTGAAACCTTGTATTTTACTCCCTGTCTGTTTGTGAAAATGTACTGTGGCACTTTTAATGGTAGTGGTCTGTTTTGGGGGGAGGGAGGGGCGGTTAAACCGAATGTAACCGGCAACCGTGGACAACATATTTATTTATATATATTTTATATATAATTTTGAATCAAACTCAACACTGTTCATTATATATATTATTATTTCATATTTTAATAACTATTAACTTAACCGATTTCAGATTTGTCCAATGTACCCGCACAGTAATTCTGGTTAATCTATGTGTAGCCTTGATCATTGCTTTCCTACTCTTTATACTGGGTGTAGATAAGACATATGATAAGGTAAATAAAAGCTTAAATGAGATTTCCCAACTGCAAGTAGAGGGGGTGGCGGTGGAATGGCCTAGTGATCTAGAATGCCGCGCTTCATCCTCTAGCTGGCCGGTCACCTCTGGCTTGCGGCTGTGGTTTCTATCACTTGTGTGAGCGTATGTGACATGGAGATAGGGGCGCCTTCTTAACCTCGTGGGTTTCCTCCGGTTTCCTCCCACTGCCAAAGACCCCTACGCGCAAGCGAATTATTAAAATAAAATAAACCCTTAGGTTAGTACCAGAATGACCTAGTTTGTGTCGAGTGGAGGTTAAGCCCGATTTTTATCTCTCGCTGCAAGTAGAGGTTGGTCGGCAATTGATAAGGGTTATTTCCCTTTGATACCAATCTGATTAACATACTTTCGAGGACTTACACTACCCGAAGATTTGACCAGTTGTACTGGGAGAGCGCATCAGAAGTCATTAGAGAGGCTTTTGAACCAATGACGTCAGACATTGATTAATCAATCAGTTTTGACGTTTCCACAGATTTATCAACAGTTCCGTACAGAGTACGTCAAGAAGTCACCGTATCAGACTGTTTCACTAGCTAATTCCCTACATCAAGTAGAATGTCTGTTATATAACAACTCTTCCAGATCCTAGTGTTGTGAAGACAAGTAAAACGAAATTTTGATCTATAAAAACGAAACGAAATAGGATCTGGTTTTCTCTTTAATTTACGAATTATTGAAATATTAAGAATGCGTTAATCCTGAAATGAACCGGTTAGAGTTGAGTGGACGTTAAACCCTGTTCTATTTCTCCGTGGTGGTTATATTCCTGCCTTGCTCTACTAATAGAGTCAGTTCCCTTTATTGTGTTATTGTGTTGTGGTTGTAGGATCTGTGTACCGGGATAGCTGTTGGCTTACATTTCTTCCATCTGGTTGTATTCTATTTGATGTTAGCTGAGGGTATGGAGATTCTGCTTACCATCATCAACGTATTTAACAGTTTGTCCAAGTTAAGAGAAGTTGGTCTATTGCTCTTTGCTTGGGGTGAGTACATTTCAGGAGTATTGAATCCTTAGCAAACTACTTTGTTGTGTGGGGGGGGGGGGTTGGGATGGCCTAGTGGTCTAGAGTGCCGCGCTTCGACCTCTAGCTGGCCGGTCACCTCTGGCTTGCGACTGTGGTTTCGAGCCCTGGTGTGAGCGTATGTGACATGGAGATAGGGGCGCCTTCTCAACCCCGTGGATTTCCTCCGGGCACTCCGGTTTCCTCCCACTGCTAAAGACCCTACGCACAAGCGAATTATTGAAATAAAATTGAACCATATGTTAGTCCCGAAATGACCTAGTTTGTGTTGAGTGGATGTTAAAACTCATTTCTCTCTCTCTCTGTTGAACGCCTTAATGAAATGTCAATCGACTTGCTACTTCATAGACTGAAATATTTTGATTAATTCTTTCTTTGTGTATACTACGGCCAGTTAGAAAATATTAAACATAACTGCCAGTTGAATAGACATGATATGTATTTTTGTTTCCAGGAATACCCTTGATAATTGTGGTTACTTCAGCGAGCGTGACACGATTCCAGGGATATGGAAATAAGAATTTGTAAGTGTTGTTTATGAATTTTTTAGATATTTTATTTTTGTTTTTGGCATGCTCGTAAAAGATCGATGGCATTCCCTCGGCCACAGCAGTCATTGATTTTTAAGGCGAGTGATCACTCTCGAGCGCCTACAGCTCCCCTGAATGTCGACCGAGGGGAGTTTTTCCCCCTCCCCTTAAAATTGAAAATCACTCTCCTTTACAAAGTCATTGGGGGTTTATTAACATTTATCTACCAACAACTCTCCTTAATATCAGATCACTCTTCTTAATTTCTAAATCACTCTCCTTAATTTCTAAAGCATTCCTCTTATCGAAACTGGGAGAATCTTTTAGGAGAGCCATTTTTTTTTTCAATTTGTTGATTGAGGGGAGCTTTTTTGGCTCTCCCCTGAAATACAAAAAACAACGACTGCCATAGTGCCGCTGCCCGGGCACAATTTCCGCAATACAACACTGTTTGGCGTATGACCGTCTTCAATACCCCAGTTTAGGAACAGGTCAGTAGGACGCTAAACCCCATTTCATGTATAATACCAGGTGCGGATCCAGGATTTTTTGCAGGGGGGGGGTCTAGGTTTGATAATTGCTTAACTAATTGCGCTCAACCCATAATTTGGTAAATTAGATTCAATTTGGTTCATTCTGGCGTATTTCCGGAAGGTAAATTCCAAAATAACAGGTCTAAATCGCCAATAAAATCGCATAAAAAAATTTTCAAGCCTGAACGGGGGGGGGGGAGGGTCCGGACCCCCTGGACCCCTCCTCTGGATCCACGCCTGAATACTCACCTTTATTAATTTCATCTCCGTGGTGTTTAAATGTGTATTTTTAGCCTATGAAATACTTTATAATGATTATACCTATGTACCTATAAGCTGTTGATCTTGGCATTTATTAGCCTATGAAACATCTTTCAATTTTATAATGATTATACTTATGTAACTGTTTTTATAAGCTGCTGGTTGTCTATAAAAGGTGGTTTGATTTGGGCGTTTATAGCTCCAGCATTGGTAGTCATTCTGGTAGGTATGAATCTTACTTACTCCCAGTAGTGAATATGTGGGATTGTTGTTTTATAGTTTAGGGGGGGGATGGCCTAGTGGTCTAGAGTGCCGCGCTTCGACCTCTAGCTGGCCGGTCACCTCTGGCTTGCGGCTGTGGTTTCGAGCCCCGGTGTGAGCGTACATGTATGTGGCATGGAGATAGGGGCGCCTTCTCAACCTCGTGGGTTTCCTCCGGGCTCTCCGGTTTCCTCCCACTGCTAAAGACCCCTACGCGTAAGCGAATTATTGAAATAAAATGAAACCGTATGTTAGTCCCGAAATGACCTAGTTTATGTTGGGTGGACGTTAAACCCCATTTCTCTCTCTCTCGTATAGTTTAGGGGGAGGGGGCGAAATGGGTCATAACATCCACTCGACACAAACTGGGTCATTTTGGTATCAACACACAGTTCAGTTGCGTGTATGGGTCTTTAGCAGTGGGAGGAAAACGGAGGACCCAGAGAAAATTCACGAGGTTGGACAGGCGACCCTACTCCTTGTCACGTACAACCGGGGAATCGAAACCACGAATGTTGACTCAATGACAGACCCTGTGATAACAGCACACATGCTCATCATCGCCTTGTTCATCCATATAAAACAATAGTCGAATTAAAATGATATTGGGATCTATTGAACAATACGACCCCGATTGTGTACATTGAGGATTAAAATGATAAGATATGAGGTGGGTGGGCAAACTCTGACAACTATCACCTGGAATAGTAAATAGTATTCAAACGACGTCTAAAACCCCTGTTTTTTACCCAAACTTTTGAACAATAATTGAAATGCTTCACTTTTTATCTGCATATTGTAACTTAACTATTCCTTTGTATTATTGTGTTTATTTGTATATACATGTATGTTTTGTTTTTTCTTATTTTATAACATATCTACATTGTAAAGCGTCACAGAGCAGTCAGACTGACTGAATGTTCAGCGCTATAGAAAATGATTATTATTATTATTATTATTAATAATGCGGGTCTTTCCTTGGGCTTGAATTGTTATATAAATTATTAATTAGACATGTATTAACAAAACAAGACCATAATCAATTCTAGATTTGCATCGCATACTCGAGATTTTAACTAGATTAGAACAGTTCGCCATTTAAAAATTTGATTTAAATATGGAAAAGGGAGGCTTAGCCTCGAATATACCAATGTCCTGGTTACCACAATAAACACAACTTGCCAAAACTACAAACAGTGATAACGAAGTAATTTGAATGAACTTTTCAATATGTTCATTAAAATAGCATTATGCAAGAGAACAGTCTGCTTATTACAGGTCACAGCGCAGTGGACGCTTACGGCTGGCCCCCGGATCCATTCACTTGAATTGATATTTTCCGCAGGTTAATCTTATAGTTTTTTGTTTTTCGTGTAGTGCGGTCCTCCTGCACTTACTATTTAGGCCTGAAATGTTATCTAAATAATCAATTAGACATTAATTAACATATCCAGACCATAATAAACTCTTGATGGCAAGGCTAGCCTTCGACGTTGTCGGATTGAATTCATATATGCCGCTTAATCGCCGTTGATAATTAAATCAATCCAGTGGATAATCGAGACTATGCTGTTTATATTATTGATTTGAGTAATGATGACCGAGGCTATGTGAATATTTTTTCTCGGCTAAAAGTGGACCAATTTGACTGAAATTTTCAGCAAATTACCTTTACACTATATAGTTTTTAACTATTATAGTTAGAACTGCCATCTCTTTATCTTATCTCCCATAATGTAACTTTAACTATTTTTGAGCTATTATAGCACGAATGGTCTGCTCTTTAAGTAAATTTTACATGATTATTTCAATAACCGTTAATACTAATTGATTTATTTTCCTAACTTTTGTTACCGTCTTGTTGTACTGTAATTACTGTTTTAGTACAATGAACCACGTTCTGTTTGTTCCGAGGCGGATTCGACAGTGTCCGTTTTTACTACTGAAAGTACCCTTCAACTCAGTTTTTGCTCGATTCTAAGGTGTTTTTTTTTCAACGATTTCCGAACTTTTAGACGAACATATCAGTCAAATAGCTCTTGGAATGGCTACAGATGCAAGGAAATGACGGATAGTTTGCTTTCCCCCCCCCCCCTCTCAGCGGCGTGCCCCGTCTCCGCGGTCAGTGCCCTCATTTTACGGCGCCCCCCCCCCCTTCAAAATTCCTAGATCCGCCCTGTGTTTATTTGCTAAGGTTAAATAATGTTAACATTTCCTTTTCCAGGTGAACGTAATGATAGTTGTTAAGATCATTCATGCAATGCTGACAACCAGGGTTATGATAAATAAAGATACTAAAGACAAGGCTAAGTGAGTTCATTAATAAATTTTCCCCTTTTTTATCGCTTATCGTGTATATAGTTGTCCTTAAAAGCTGGAGTACAAAGGCTTGTATTGTCTACCCATATTCCATTCATCTGTAGTGGAAGATGAACATCACAATGCGGTATTATACGGGATTCCTGACCATCAAATCCAAAGTCTTCAACACGTTCAAAACGCTGCCGCGAGGCTCATCACTGGCACCAAGTAACGAGGCCACATCACTCCCGTTTTGTGTGAACTCCACTGGCTGCCAATCAGAGCCCGAATTTAATACAAAATTCTTCTGTTGACTTACAAAGCGTTACACGGTTTGGCCCCAGATTACATTAGAGAATTAATATCAAAGAGACATTATCGTCGATCTCTCCGTTCAGAAGATAAAAACCTTCTTGTCATCCCAAAATCCAACCTTCAAATGAGTAAACGATCCTTCCAATACTCTTCACCTAAATTATGGAATTCAATCTCCTCTAATAGCATCCTGAAGAACTCTGAATCAATTGACATATTCAAACAAAGACTCAAAACTTATTTGTTCCAATTACACTTTGGATAATTGGTGGATCTCTTATTCAAACATGCGCCTTTGGAACCATTCATTTGGTGTTTAGGCGCTATATAAATACTTTAATGTTTAATCTATTCCAAGGAAAATTAGATACGCTTCCGGTATTACCAGGAACATCAAGAATGATATACATAATCGTAAAACAAATTTTACGGCACATAACTAATGCTTGGGTCCAGTATCCAAACTAGAGTTAGACTTGAAAACGAACTGCCAAGAATTTATCATATCTTTAACACATCCCTCCTATTCTGCCCAATCTTCCATCTTCACTACAGATACGATTTCTCCCTCTTATATTACAATCTATCACATGGCGACTTTAAGCGTTATAGTTGAAACAATTTGAAATCTGTTTTTTCTAGAGAGAGAGAGAGAAATGGGGTTTAACGTCCACTCAACACAAACTAGGTCATTTCGGGATTAACATATGGTTTAATTTTATTTCAATAATTCGCTTGCGCGTAGGGGTCTTTAGCAGTGGGAGGAAACCGGAGTGCCCGGAGGAAACCCACGAGGTTGCTAAGACGCCCCTAATCTCCATGCCACATACGCTCACACCAGGACTCGAAATCACAGCCGCAAGGCAGAGGCCAGCTAGAGTTCGAACTGCGACACTCTAGACCACTAGGCCACCCCCTTTTTTATGTCTTTGTGATATATTTGTATTTGTAACCAAAGTTTACATATCGGTGCTTGTGATATATTTGAGATCGGTTTGTATCCTATATTTGACATCTGTATTAGTTTTATATTTGTGATATATTGGAGATCTGCCTGTGTTTATGCTATATTTGAAAACTTTATTTATAACCAATATTTAGAGCTGCTGTAAAAAGTATTTGTGTGTTATTACCAGTAATGGGCGTGTCGTGGGGTTTTGGTATTCTTGCAGTCAATGAAGATTGGATTCTATTTGATTATATTTTTACCATCTTAAACACTCTACAGGTAAAGTTAATGCTTTCACACAGGGGCGGATCCAGGAATTTTTGCAGGAGGGGGTTTGCCAGGTTTCGATTACTAAAATATGCCATCATCGTCTCTAAATTACATAGGCGTACATACAAATTGAGCTTTTTAAACAGTGATGTAGGATCACTTTGTGATGTAATTTCATTGATGCAAAGCATTATTTTATTTATGTAGCTGAGCAGGGGGAGGTTTGGACCCCCCAAACCTCCCCTCTGGATCCGCCCCTGTCACATATAATACTGATTATGATTCTTCAGTTTTTGGATTTATATTCATTGATATTCGTAATCATGTGATATTCATGTATACTCAAGCATTTAATCAGTCTCGAAAGAAAGTTTAACTGGATCTGAGCGTTTATCAACAGTGCCGGACTGGTGTGCCAAAGGCCCAGCTGCCAGGTCATTGACCAAGACCCACACAAGTACGCGTCGTTCGAAGGCGCTTCGGGAGGGCGCGAAACGCGCACGAGCGTCCGAGGGGTGTATCAACCATAAATCATAACCCTACTAAAATGTGATACGACGTCAGTATATTCAATTGCGCATTTTTATTCCATTTAACAGTTCGATTTTGGATCATGAATACATTCTTCTACTCTTTTATATTTTCACCTTTGAGGGGGCAATCGTCGACCGTTATTCAATATAACCATGGTATTTTCAGTACAAGTCTGCTCTTTCAACGCAATGTTAATAAATTTAAATATATTTGGGTGGCTTTTTCTGATCTTTTACTGTGCCAAGTTAACTAAATTTTGACCTCCTTGAGAATTCAAATAATTAAATCTTAACTAGGTGAACAGTACTAATAAGGATACAGTCTGTAATCATTTCTTTACTTAAACTGTCACACCACTACCCTATAACACCCAGTTGATTAGGTGGCACAGTGAGATTAAACCTTTTTGTTATTTAAAAGATCATAACAAGCTTATAGTAATTATTGTACTTTACATGATCATAACAATTATTGTCCTTTTGTATTATAGGGTATGTTTATCTTCATTTTCCACTGTGTCCTGAACAAAAAGGTAATTGAACAATATCGCCTTTCTTAAAAAAGTATCTCATTTTCGTAATAGGTATAGTACTAAACACAAACCGACATTAATATTGACATTAAAACGCTCTCGGGATTTTAACATATTAAAGTAACCAATTATGGAAAGCCGTTACTGTAATTAACGTGCTTCCATTCAATAATCTCGAGCGTTGAATATATAACATTTGAAGCCATAATAAAGACCCGTGATAGGCAGATTTAACACTTACTAAATTGGTAATTGGTGTTATATATATAACAGTTTTCAGCCGGACATGAAATCATTTCTGTTTTATATTTTGCAGGTGAGGGAGGGTTTAGCCATTCACCATCGGCGTTACAAAAGTCGCCATACCTCTCTGTCAGGACCATCAAGTTCAAGGTCAATGTCTGAAAGTGTAAGTAGAATTATTCGCCAAGAAATGAAATAGGTTTTAACGTCCCACTGTGGCCTACTCTTATATCGAATTTAAACTGCCAGGGTATCTTTTACGTTCACGCCAATGTATACCCGGGACCTCGGTTTAATTGTCTAGGCAGCTGTCAGACCCTCCCTTCCCTCCCGCCCCTCCCTTCCCTCCTGCACCATAGGGAAGGGCAAACCAGCGTCCTACCGACTTAGCCACCGTGGTTCCTTTATTCGTAAAGAAAATTTTAATGAGATGCAGTTTCGGTATTGATGTTGGTTTTATTTTGTTTTGGGTTTATCCCCATAAAAAAGATTAGGAAGGGGTGGGGCTGGAGTGGAATAACGTGTGCTTTAGATCATAAGCTCTGTTATCTATGTTAGTCGTAGATTAAGTCTCGATTCCGGCCAGTGTGTGGCTTTGGGGAAGTAACTCCGCTAGGAACATGTAACTTCACACAAATTCTCTATGTGCGTAGGAAGGTTATCTGCTTCAGTGGAGAGGATATTAAATCCATACACAATGACACGCTAATTTCAAATAAAACGAATATAATTATCTACTTAAAGGTTCATGTCAACAAGCCATTCTCCGGGAAATACTTTAATTTATATACTTCTAATAATTAAAATGTATTTCTCCATACACCATTTATTATGATTAAGCAAAATAACTTTTGAGTAAACTTTTCCATCAACAGATTCGACGTAAATCTTCTGTTACCATGGCTACAAATTCAGCATTACGAGCCTTAATCAAATTCAACACGGGCGCCTTTGCAGGAAGTGACGCCACGGGAAAGGTTAAAGCCGATTCTAGTGTTCCTAAAGTTGGTGAAACAATTGCGGAAATTACCCCAAGTAATCGTAATAATCCTGACAATGTTATGGATTTACCCCTAGACCATGACCACGATACATCAGCCGCGGCCATTGAAATGGAGAGTGGTATAAAACCAAGAAGGGAAGGTCAACCATCAACAACAGCAGGCGATGATAATATGAAAACACAATATTGTATTCAGAGTTCTGTTCCAAAGACCGCTATGGAGCCTGATATTGATTTTATAGATGATTAATTCTATCACCTGTTTTTATTTATCATTTCATTTTTTTCTAGAAGCACCCGCAATGCCTCTATAAAGGATGACAATCCCAGTTAAAGATACATTATGTGAGATAAGATAACGAGCTGGCAGTTCTCGCTATAATAGTTAAAAACTAGATAATGTAAAGGTAATTTGCTGAAAATTTCAATCAAATTGATCCACTATGAACCGAGAACGAAGCGGATAAAAGTTCCGCTTAGTCTCGATCGTCATTACTGAAGTCGGTAAGACAAAATTAATAGTCTCGGTTATCCATATAATCGTTAACCACGAAGGAAATTGAGTGTTAATCGGACTGTAATCCAACAAATGTCGCAGGCTAGCCTTGACATCGAGAGCTGATTATGGTCTGGATAAGTTAATTAATGTCGAATTAATAGTTTTTATAACATTTCAGCCCTAAAGAAAGACCTACAATAGGCAATTTTTTCTCTTGCATGTTTAATATATTGTTTCAATTTATGCTTTTGTTAAACGCCTCTGAGCATTGCTCTTCAGTGGGAAATGGGCGCCTTAAAATATCGTGTTTTTGCATAATGTATGTTTAATAGTTGATATGGTTATATTTTTACAATTAGCTTTAGAAATATTCGATATAACATGTGCATTGGATGAATATATATAAGTATAGAAGCTAATAACATATTGACGTGGGGGTTGGGGATGGCCTAGTGGTCTAGAGTGCCGCGCTTCGACCTCTAGCATGCCGGTCATCCCTGTCTCTCACACATATTGACATGGTTCTAATTAGTTTTTGACCAATTTACAGGCGCGGATCCAGAGGGGGGGGGGGTCCAGGGGGGCCGCCCCTCCCCCTGCTCAGACTTGAAATTTTTTTTATGCGATTTTATTGGCGATTTAGACCTGTTATTTTGGAATTTACCTTCCGGAAATACGGCAGAATGAACCAAATTGAATCTAATTTACCAAATTATCGGTTGAGCGCAATTAGTTAAGCAATTATCAAACCTAGACCCCCCCCTGCAAAAAATCCTGGATCCGCACCTGATTTAATTTGAATATTTATTAATGTCTAACATGGTTATATTTTACTTTAGATTATAATGTTTAGATCTACACAATGCTTTTTGAATAAAAAGCATATTTATATATTTACCAGTATGTAAATGGTTTATAATAGTAAGTGCAGGAGGACCGCACTACACGAAAAATAAAAACCTATAAGATAAACCTGCGTAAAATATCAAATCAAGTGAATGGATCCGGGGGCCAGCCGTAAGCGTCCACTGCGCTGTCCAGTCCCGGGCCTGTTATGGTACAGGCTTCACTAAAAATGATTTGAAAAAAAAGAGGTAACAGAAATAATGCGACCGATCGTGACAATGGTCGTCTGTATACTTCTCGTTCTAAATATCCACCCTTGCCCTTGTAGATGAATATACTAGGAGACATGTGAGCAGGACAGGACAGCAAGGGAAGACTGTAGAGTCCGGCCGTTTGCTTGTCAAGAATACTTTTGGGTTGACAGGTTTACTGTTTGGTTAAAAAAAAACACCCCCAAATCACCACTATGGGAACTGGCCCTTGCCCTTGCTCTTCCTAATTAAGGTAGAATGTTCAAACTTGGTATGGGTGTTTATTAGGTCAATACCTTGATGGAGTTCGAAGATCAACATTTTCTACTTAAGGTAGTATTTGGGCGTTTGCTAATAATCATTTTCTACCATGGGGCATATTTGTCAAGGGGATTTGTGAGTATAGAGTGCAACGTATCTAACAATTGAGAGGCACCAGGTGTAAGTGGGGGGTTAAGGTAAGTGGACTAAAGTCATTGGTATTGATATTTTTTAAATCGCGGAATATGACCTCGACAGAAGGAGCAAATGGTCTATCAAAAATCAACATCAAAAGATATGTAGAGAAGTGATCAGAGATTTGTTTTTCAGCAACCTCCACGTTGTGAATGAGACCCTCATCCCTGGCCAGTATCCAATCAAGTGTATGACCGCTTTGATGGGTTGCACATGGGACATGTTGTATAAAATCAGGTATATCTAAGATCTTCTGAGCCTTCTTGATAAGATAGTTTTCTTTCCGAGTCATAATGGAGATTAAAATCTCCAAGTATTACGGTGCTTTCTTTCTTCTCATCAAGTAAATCACAGAGATGCCTGAATGATAAACTATCAGAATTTTTCAAAAAGGTTTCTTGTAGACAAATAGCTAATGAATTTTTATTTTGAATTAAAAGTTGAACTTCATTAAAATTTGGCTTAAGACCACGACAATTCCGTTGTATAATGGAATTAACCACGTTCAGGGACGTTCTACAGGACTTCTATGTGGTTTGTTATGGGAAGGGGGGGGGTGTATTTCAGCAAAAATAATACCTTCCTCCTCCATTGACACGACTCCAAAACGATTATACAAGTCAATTGGACCAGAACCTTTCCGGTTTCCTTGTTTGTATTTATCTAAAGAAGAGTCTAATTTTTTTATTTGGCTTTTCAGGAATGGAAGGTTTTTGGTTATTACCTCCTCCATTGATGCCAGTCTGTTTATTATTTTTATCATTATTACTATTATTTTTATTCCAGCTGACAGACGTTTGTGTTGAGCTGGAACTTCCCGTAGAAGCAGTTTTATTTTTAGTTTTATCCTGTAAAACCCGTGTTTCTCCTTTTAGGCAGGATTCTGATGTCTGAACGCTAATAGATCTTGTCTGGACCGTTGCTTTACTAGCGAAAGATCCAGTAGGTGGAATAAATGATGTTATTTCCACCTGTTTTTAGCGTCATAATAAGGGATCCTCTTTTCAGACATCACCTGTTGAATTTTCTTTTCCGTTTGCCAAACGGGGCATTCTCTAGAATATGCAGAATGCTTACCCTTACAGTTAACACAGCAAAAATCAGCAGCACAGGAAGAGCTCTCGTGACCGTCAAGGCCACACCGTGCACACGTCTCTTGGCACCAGTCCACATTAATTCCGTGGCAATGTTTAAACATTGAACTCTACCAAAAAAAGCATAGCAAGTTACAAAATATAAACCCTTCTTTTCGTGCAAGACCTTATAACAAACCAAGCAGCAGAACTGAAATTAACAAGCCCACTACTGAGCAAAAGTTGTGTTGGAACTACAACAATACAGGATCATGCACACGGTCACCATGCTCCTTTCGACATGTTTGCCAAAGATGTCGAGGTTCCCACCCTCGTTGTAGTTGCACCCGCAAGCCAAATGCAATGTCTGGGACCCAAAATCCTAACCTATCGAAACCAACAACCTCTAACAAATATGCCCCCAAATCAACCTAATTGCATGGATAATTCGATAACAACACCGGTCAAACCTAACCGTTTACAATTTTGGCTAGAGCTCTATGATTCTGGTAAGCGTGATTATTTGGCCAACGGATTTACCCATGGGTTTCATATCTATTCCTGTGGGTTCCTCAGTTAATGATGGCATACCGGGTCAGTTATGCACTGTCTCGTACTAAACAGAATTAGAAAACGGTAATACAATTGTTCCAATTCACCCCCATGATCGTCCCCTTTTAGGGTTCAGTTTTGATGGCAATTATTTCTACGATAAAACCTTGCCTTTTCGACTTAGTTTCTCATGCCGACTATTTGAAGAAGTTAGTACAGCTATCCATTGGATTATGGAATCACAATTTAAGGCCAAAGGTATCGTGCATGTCCTCGGTCTCCAGCATGTGCATAATATCTGGCATCCTTCCAGGCCCTTTGTTCTGACATTGGTATTCCCATCAAACATGAAAAAACGGTCCAACCAACCACATGCTTAACCTTTCTGGGTTTGGAATTTGATACCTTGACAATGCAACTTCACCTACCACAGGATAAATTAGACAAACTCAAAAATAATCTGATCTCTTTTTTAAATTTAAAAACAAATTCCAAGGTCACTCTGCGAGACTTACAGAGTTTGATAGGTCTCTTAAATTATGCATTTTTACGGCGTATCATAAACTTGACCATTGGCTTAAAACGCCCCCATCATAGACATCGCCTTACCGCTGAGGCCAAAGCTAATATGCAAGCCTGACTTGAATTTTTAAAAACATTTAATGGCAAAGCTTTGATATTGACTGAAATTTGGAACACCCCCCAGTCACTGCACTTTCATACCGATTCAAATAATTTGGGTTTTTGGGGAATATGCGGATCGAAATGGTTTTGGGGTACCTGGTATGCATCCCAGTTGCACCATCATATTACCATTCGTGAGCTCTTTCCAATTGTGCTGGCAGTAGAATTATATGCTCTTATTTTGAAAAACTCCTGCGTCAATATTTATTCAGATAATGTGTCAGTGGTTCGCATTTTGAATAAGCAAACATCAAAAGACAAAGAAATTATGCGATTAGTTCGTCGATTTATGATTTCAATTCTGAAGTATAATATAATGTTCCGCTTATCCCATATACCAGGTAAACTTAACCATGCTGCTGATCTTCTTTCTCGTACACAGGTCCAGTTATCTCAAACATTGTATCCCACAATGAACCTCAGTGCTACTCAAGTACCACACAGTCTCTTGGTCATCTAAACTCGGCTGCCACCCCACATCCGGATAATTATCTACAGCTGAAGCAGCTACTATCACACATTTTTCAGTCGGCGCTAGCTCCCTCCTCACCAAAAGTTATATCACCGTTCGAAAATATTCTAGGAAAATTTCGTGACTCGGTATTTCCCTAATTTTCTGTTTTTTCCGGTTAATATTGAACATCTTTTGCTCTTTATAGCCAGCTCCTATAAAAATGGACGAGCTCCTGCCACCGTCTCAACGCATTTGTCAGCCATCTCATATTTCCAGCAAATCCTTCACTATCCCGACCCGCTTAATAATTTTTTAATAAAAAAAATGATTCAAGGTTACAGCAAATTAAAAGCTCATTGTGATCCACGACTTCCTATTACGCCTATTACTCCATCAATCCTGTCCTCCTTGGTCGAATCTTTGCGTTTTTGTAATTACTCAGCATTCTCCAAACCATGCTTAAAGTCATGTTTTTGATTGCCTTTCATGCCCTCCTTGGCGTCGGTGAATTTACTTCCACTAATAAAGTGGCTACTCATAATTTACGATTCGATGATATCCATTTTGTTGACCACCCCACACCTCCAAAACAAGCCATGGAAATTTCATTGAAACATTTCAAACATAGTGTTAGGCAAAACCTGCCCACAGTATTTGTATGTGTCCTGTTCTGGCGATACAAAATTACATTGCTCTTTATTTTCCTTCCTAGTTTCGCGACATTTTTTTTTAACACTCAACTTCAGACCGGGTGGCTTTGAGGCACATAATTATAAAGGCCATAGTTTTCGGATGGGGAGGGGGGGCACAACAGCGGCTATGAAGGGGATGGATGATAATACCATCCAACAACTTGGGAGGTGGCGATCCTCTGCTTTTAAAAAAAAATATTTGCGTATTCCCATTGGTACATCTTATTGAACCGATGTCAAATTACACTTGTGTGCCACGTGGGCTGAATAGCAATGTCCACCCCAACTGTAAGCAAGAGCAGCAGCTGGAAAAAGTTACTAGTGCTCTTTATTTCAAACTCCCCCATCACCAGCTGTAAGCAAGGGCAGCAGCTGGATTTTGGTAAGGTTTCACCTTTGTATATATGTTGCCAATATTTTATTATGTTCTATTTAAGTTCATTTTGTACATCTCATTTATAATATTAGTTCTGTGTCTTTGTTACTATGCCATAGCTAAACACTTGTTGACTGACAAAAGAATTATTGACTATAAAGAAAAACGATTTTTCCCCAATAAAATAAAATAAGTCTTTCTTTTTTTTATTTTCATAATTTCTTTCTACTAAATGCTGGTTGACCTATCGTCAGAATAATTAGAAACACGCTGTTTTGAGATAACCAATATGCAAAGCCGTACGTAGATAAAGTTGCGACAACTCATTCTCCACGCAAGTCTCGCTCTTTCAAGCATTCGACTTTGCTCGCGTACTACATAGGTTTGGCCTGGAGGTCATCGATCACGTGATTTACTACATTATCAAAAATGGTGTCTGTCAGAGAAATGTACTTGGCGTTATAAACACTTTATGATTTTATAAATTTCAGGCGTTATATACACTTTGTGTTTTTTCGATCATATTTTAAACATATATCGAGAACTCTTTGATTTTAATTATCTAGACATTTCTAAATTAATTGTTGGGCCTACCGATCGCGTTGTGCAGATAAACAGACCCACGTGTATTCATTCTAAAATTAGCACGGCGACATGCGCAGTTCTTATTTCCGACCGATTAACCAGTGATATTACGCAAAAGAGTTCGGTGTAATATTTGTAAATATATTACTACTTTGCAATTGCGACCACATTTCTATTTAAATATGGTAACAGTATTAGATAAATTATCATTTATGTGTTTTAAATCGCATCATTAAGGATTGTCTATCAACACCAAGAATCTTGGTGGCGTAGTCAATTGAGCCGTTAGCAGGGGTTAGTGTGGACTGCAAGGGAAGACAACTCTGTTTGGGAGATTGGCGACAACTGTGAAGCCAGAAAATTCACATGACGTCATTAAAATATGACGTTATGTGTAAAAAGACGCCATCTTGGGTCCCAAGTACCTACGCACTACCTATCTATAATATGCCCTATTTTATTGTTGTGTCGCAATTGGCTGCCCAGACATACTGGGTGTGGATAGATATGTCATAGATTTCTGCGAAAAAGATTCTATTGGAGATAAAACATATAGCCGAACATACTATCATTATTATTATATAACACAAAGAGTATGTTATATAACCTAATTCATAAGAAAATAAAATAGAAGATCGCCAGATAAGAGCGCTATGTATTAAATAAATTTTAAAATGGAGCAATAGAGCAAGTTCACCTTGATTTGACAAATACGTAAGATATTTTGATATGATTCACCCGAAAGGTATATACATGTATAATATATGCAACGTAGATGATCATTATCTACATTCAAGTTAAGCCAACCGTATATATATTTTTAAGTTTTACGTCGAGCTGAATAAAATATATGAATTATTGACATAAAACATATATGTGCGGTTAACATTGTGTACCTAGAACTTTCTACAAAAAATCTATTGCATCCATGTATTTTAAGCTAGTTAACATTCATTAAGAGAAACTATGTCATTTTAGGATTAACATATCGTAAAATTCATATTCATTTGACGATCGACCTCCTATTTACAAAACCATGGTTTATCCCAACTATAGTGTAAACATGGTTTGGAGACTCTATCTGAACTATAGGGTACATCATGTTTTAGATACTAAAGGGTACATTATGGATAGGAGACTATCAGGCTACACCATGGTTTAGAGACTCTATCCGAACTACAGGGTACACGATTGTTTAGAGGGACTCTATCCTAACCGCAGGATACATCCGAACTATTCTTTTGCAATTTGTTTAGGATAAATTATATCCCGTAAAACGTTATACCAAGAAAAAAATATAACGTTTTGTTAAGTAAAGCTATATGATGCCATGATGTCATAGTTTTTATGGCGTCATAGTTGGGTAACTTTCCCTATACAGGGCTTTGCCAATATGACGTCACAAAAATGACACCTCCACGTCATCAAATAAAGCTTCTTGCAAATACTCCACAAAGTGTGGCCACAAAACAGGCCAAAAAATCGATTTTTTTAACTTATAATTTTTTTTTACAAAATTTCGGGCTGAAAACCCCGATAATGTTATATATTAGCAACTCATTCAACAAATAAAAAATAACTATATAGTAAAAATTGCTGCGCTACTGTAGATTAAAGCGGGTCACCTTAATGCGTATATAATAATACACACACAATCACACTTTCGACGAAATTTGTTACAAAAATATATATTTTTTAATAATGAAACTTTAATGAATTATCTCTTGAATCACTCATTAATCTGTGGAATAAATTTTATTTTAGAAAAAAAGAGCAGTTGTATGTTTATTTTTCAATCAAAATATTAAGGAGACCCACTTTTAATATAACGGGGGCCTTAATGCGTATATTAGTATACACCTTGGGCCGGTTGTTCAAAACTATTTTAACGATCCGTTAAATTAACGGATCGTTATCTTTCATGTGTCCTTTGTTAACGGTCCTTTAAATTTCTGTTGCTGGAAAGACAATTTCATTATCCGTTAAAGTTAAATGGCTTCCAGCAACAACCTTTCTTTCTGTTAAAGTTAACGATCCGTTTACCCTATGTTAACAGGGCTTCCAGCAACAACCTTTCTTTCTGTTAAAGTTAACGATCCGTTTACTCCATTAAAACGGATCGTTAAAAGTTAACAGAGCTTTGAGCAACCGGCCCCAGCCAGGTCTCCTTAAGGTGGATATCAGATATATATATATAGAGATTATCCAATATGCAAAGATTTTAAAAAGACAACATTTTATGACCCGCTTCTTATCTTCTCGCGCTGCTTACCACGAATGGTTATATAAATGTTCACATTAATAGGTGAGGTGTATCCTTGCGTAATGTTTGAATAACAAGTCACGGTGGGTAGTATATATTCACATTCCACATAGCATCTGTGTATACCACCCGATCGCACACTTAATATTATCGGAAAATTTAACGTGACAAGTAAGTATATATTTTTATAATTTATGCTTTATTCTGCTTCGAAGACTCTCTACGGTGAACGGAGAGAAAACTGAGTGTAATACGTCAATAATGAAACTTCCTCTGTCATTATTTATATTACACGTTTAATATTATTATAAGGCTATATTTTTTTATACACTGGGGTGATTCAGCACTTTAACATGGTATTACAGGGTATATGCTATAGCACACTTAGCTGTTGGTAAAGCGGGTGTTCAATATACCTTCAGTCAGTCTGAATCAGATTATGGACTTTGGATTCGGACACACCGTAATTGCAACCATTTTGAAATCGTTTAAATACTAAATGAATAGACGCATCATACGGATGAAGCCACGCGTTATACAAAACACATGTGTGGGATTATTCATGATTTGCATGGATCAGTACTTTTGTCTAGGTAGTGTCTAGTTGCATTTTAAGAAAATACTGAGTAACGTAGGTTTAGCCCCTTTAACTGACCGCTAGTGTGAAAATGTCAATCGTATAAGAGAGAGAGAAATGGGGTTTAACGTCCATTCGACACAAACCAGGTCATTTCGGGACTAACAAATGGTTTAATTTTATTTCAATAATTCGCTTGCGCGTAGGGGTCTTTAGCAGTGGGAGGAAACCCACGAGGTTAAAAAGGCGCCCCTATCTCCATGCCACATACGCTCACACCAGGGCTCGAAACCACAGCCGCAAGCCAGAGGTGACCGGCCAGCTAGAGGTCGAAGCGCGGCACTCTAGACCCCCCCCCCACACACACACACACATATTGGAGAAAAGGGTAATATGTTACAAAGTTGAATTGTTTGGGCGGAGACAATGCTTATAAAAACATGTTTATATCATCTATTAAGGAGCAGATATGTGAACTACAACAGTAACAAAGCAAACGAAAATGAAAATTAACTATGTCACTGGGGCTGCGCCTGAAGGTATACACTTGTCAAAATTTTCATGTATTTTTACCGCGTTTTAACTGGCAGAAATATTGCCATCGTTTTAACTGTATTTCAACATTGCATGGCTAATTAGTCCTAGGTTCCATCCTGGCGAACACAGATAGTTTAGCGGAACCGCCAGTCGAGCATGTAAAACAACATTAAATAATGTAAAGAAAATATGTGAAATGAGGTTTAATGTGCTACTGTTCTTCTCCTTATAATGGAAAGAGAAGGTGATACAGTCCAAGCAAAATTCTGCACCCAACACAATGTATGACATATGCCTGTCTTTATTAGCCAGTTCGATACATTCAGATTTTGAATAACCCTTTTGTCTAAAATAGACGAAATGGTTTTCCAATGGCTTTATTCAATATGTTTTGAATGTTTCAGATACATAAGAAGAATAACCTTTGAAGAATTATTGAATTTGATAAAAGCATGAACGGTGAAAAGTCAGCTATGACTCCGGAACGCGTATCAATTTCAAACATCGCGTTCGTTTAATCATTAATTATCAGGTGACACAGGGAGGGTAGTGATTAGCATCGCGTGTCATATCATAAGTAACCCGAAGATGCGGCATTCAAAATCATCCTGAAAATGAACGGGGAATAATACACTTATCAGCAGACATAACTGTAACACTACATACAGATAACAGAATATCAGCATAATTGATAGACCTTTATTGAGAGGACGAAATAGGCATACTCCGGGAGGAGCGCCATTCTAAGTCTTCTGTAACTAACAGTTAACTCTGGCTTATAAAGCATACAATTAATTAAGAAAAGTGATACACAAGCGATGTACATATTTGGCATTGTTTATTTATGAGATTATAGTATCTGTAACTGCACTGCATATTTAATGAGATCGTGCCTTTTGTTAAAACGAGCAGAGGCCATTCGTGTGTAGTCCGTAAATAACATATTGAACACATTAGATGTTTTATTAAGTCCGTGCCTTGAAGAAGTTGTGTCGAGTTGAACACGTCAATATCATTAATGATCAAAAATCAGCAGAGGTCAGAAAGTTCCATCTGTATATTTATATTTCAATATGATATAGAGATCACTTTGTCACATTCCATCCCCACCCATTTAAGTTATTTATTAAAAATAAATAACTAATACCATTCTCACAGGTGGGACACTGTCTTCGTCTCTATCAATTGAAGGTACACACAATTAAGTTAAATCACACACGAATTAAGAAGAGCACACACGATATAATAATAGTAATGAAAACACACGCGATTATATAGTTATATGATATTTTCGGAACACTAGGTCCTAGACTTTTGTAGGACGATACCATTATACCATTAAATTCTGGCATTCGTCTTGATTAATTATGACAAAGTGAATGACACTTGTTTATTTCTTGGTGCTGGTGTGGAAACATCTGTTCCATGGAGCGTATTCTCGTCCTCGGTCTCAGCCGACACCATCCCCTTAATTATCGTTATCTAACATACATTAAATACAATACAATATCAATATCAACACTTGAAAAGCCTTTATATGGACATCACAAATTCAAGTCCTAATTCTAAAAACACAATTACATTGATAAACATGCTACAATAATATAAGTTCAATATAAATACTCGCTACAATAACATAAGTTCAATATAAATACTCGGTTATATACGTTCCAACCGAAAAAAAAAACAAACAAAAAAAAAACATTGTTTCAATGTTCAGAATTGTTCTTTTTCTTGCACAGTTAATTTGATGAACGTAAACACTTCTGCAAACTGCGCGTGAGGGTCATAGCTTTTGACATACTGGAATGTCCCGGGCTGGTTCAACGTTGCGGTACAATTAGATAGGGTGCAATAAATCCAATAAATGATCAATGTACTTGCTAAATTAGACCAATTACAATTACATTACCCTTAATTTACAACATTGATTTTAATTGGATGTAATAATACTTAATCATATTCTTACACTTAAGTTTATTTAAAATCAAAATTGTATTTACTTTTAAGTGAATAAACTATTAACAATACAATTTAATCTGCCCCTAAGTAAAAATAAGCAGTATTAATTAGTACTTATCACCTAAAGTCATTAATAACATTGAAATTCATTAGTAGTCTGCTTTACTAATTGACAGTGACAGGTTAAGATTATAACCCGTCTTAACATTGGTGCTATATAGAGCTTCGTGTATATATCACAAGCTTGTAGCCAAGGGGTGCTATCTTACACGCGGAGAACAGAAAAGACAGACATGTGCCTGTGTGAGATGTCCATATAGATACTCCCTATTAACATTTCGTTCTGAATTCAAACGAGAAACAGCATCTTGATACAAGGGATCAGTATTTATTACAAGACCTGATTGTATGATACTCCTGGTTGTAAAAATAAAATAATTACAACCCATAAGTTATTATATTCCTGACGTTTACATGTAACGAAAAATAAAAAATTACAAATATAAGTTCGTGACGTGTACAATACATTAGTATGGTTTTACGTAACATTACTCATGACATAACAGGGAATTTAAAATTTATTCGACAGCTAATCGCACATTCAAATCAAACTTTAAATTATCCATTTTACCACGTTATACTTTTTTTTTTTTGGTTTGAACACATCCTTTAAACTTATTCTCCTTTATATTTCTTTAACAAAACGACATGAATAATCCAGAAACAGTTACATTGCATAAGCAACTCGCTATATATTGCAATGCACCCAGTTTCAATTTAAACATTTTTTTAAAACCTAATACCAACCCACACAAAGGGCCATTAAGTTTTAAATTTTCCTTGGGCATTTTCCTTTACCCTAAACTTAAAAACGGATTTTACACAGATCCACACGTTAACCAAACCTGGTTAAACACATATATATACATTATTTGGACGTAACACTACATTACATTATTACGATCTATAACCTTATAAAACGGAGGCTGCATTTTATTTCTTTTCGCGTAGTTATACCGTTTCAATTTTAGAATTCTTATCTATTCCGACGTTTATAGAAATTTTTTACCCATATGTAAACCTAACTCTTATTTACTTAACTAAATTATTTACTAGTTTGACATTTTTTCGAAAACTTTATATTGATCAAATCCCTAATCTTTAAACAATTTTAAAATTATCCCTTGGTCATTTTTGGCGTTCCATTGTCAGTTACAAGGAAATATGTACCTACCTTAAAAACGACTGGAATCTTTTTCTTCCATGGGTTTCCTCCCGGTTACGAACGTGGACGTCAGTGATTCCATGACTGATGGCTGTGGCTGTAATTATTGGCATTATCACTGGTAAGACTTCCCGCCGGTATGGCGATTCAAGCCCAGGTTCATATAGTCACGGCATCCAAATCTGATACCACCCAGGACGGTCACAGCAACCAAATCTGATATCTTGACTAATTGTAATTAACAATCCCGGTTGATTACTAATGAAACCAAAATCTTTTCAACTTGCAGATTAACTGGAGAATTCTGTCTAACAAGATTGCCTGCGGCTTCATGGGACTGGATCCCGTTCTGTCTGGTTCACTGATTCACGGCGCCAAATCTGATACGACCCAGGACGGTCACGGCATCCAAATCTGATAACTGTAACACTACATACAGATAACAGAATATCAGCATAATTGATAGACCTTTATTGAGAGGACGAAATAGGCATACTCCGGGAGGAGCGCCATTCTAAGTCTTCTGTAACTAACAGTTAACTCTGGCTTATAAAGCATACAATTAATTAAGAAAAGTGATACACAAGCGATGTACATATTTGGCATTGTTTATTTATGAGATTATAGTATCTGTAACTGCACTGCATATTTAATGAGATCGTGCCTTTTGTTAAAACGAGCAGAGGCCATTCGTGTGTAGTCCGTAAATAACATATTGAACACATTAGATGTTTTATTAAGTCCGTGCCTTGAAGAAGTTGTGTCGAGTTGAACACGTCAATATCATTAATGATCAAAAATCAGCAGAGGTCAGAAAGTTCCATCTGTATATTTATATTTCAATATGATATAGAGATCACTTTGTCACAAAATGGCCATTGTTTAAGCTGTCACTGATAAACAATATGAAGCACCAAGATGAAGAGAAGACGAGTCTTCTTAACAGTAAATCCGAAGGAAGTGTGCCTCCAAATTTTCCTATTGTCAGAGCATGGATAGTTTCGGGTGTATCAGTTGTATTTTATATGATGGCAAGCGTGTCTTTGACATCAGTTATATCTCAGTACTTGGTCCGAAGATTAAAGGAGGCCAAATTCAATTCAACATTTTTAAATATCACAGATGATGTTTCAAGTCCTTGTGGAAACCACACAAATCTGACCGAAATTGGACGTGTGGAGCAAGAAGTCCAGAAGGAGGCGTCAATGTTGAACTTATATTATGCACTTACCGCAGGTTCTTCTGCAATATTCATCAACATCTTCATGGGACCACTCTCTGATTCAATCGGTAGAAAGAAAATTTATTTGATTCCCATGCTGGGGACCTTATGTAGTAACTTGATTATAATGTTTATCGTTTACTATAACATGAATTTAAATTATATTTTTTTGGCATGTGGAATTGATGGTTTATTTGGGTCGTATTATGCTGTGTTGGTAGCTATGTTTTCTTACAGTGCCGATATTACAGTTCCTGGAAATTCAAGAACCATTGCCATAGCAGTCTTGGAAGGCTGTTTAGCTATAGCTGCTTCACTGGCACAACTTGCAGCCGGATATCTCATAAAATCTACCGGATTCTTTTATCCTATGGTTATGGTAGTTTGTATAAGTGCTTTGGATTTAGTGATTGTATTTTTTTTATTACCCGAAACAGTCAAAGGGAAAGCAGAAAAATCGCCTTTGAAAAGTATAAAAAGGGTGTTTGGGTTCTATTTTACAGAAGGAAGTGGTATTAAAAGATGTGCTTACCTAACTGCATTGGGTGTATTCTTTTTTAGTGTTGTTACAATGCTGGGGCGATCTTCATTAGAAACCATATATCAGCTTGGAGTACCATTTTGCTGGGATTCTATCAAAATTGGATATTACGGTGCAGTCAGTTTGACAACATCGTTCATTTGTGGTATTTTGGTATTGAAAATTTTACAAAAGTTTTTACGAGAGGAGATTATCAGTATTATTAGCTGTTTGTCAGCTATAGCAGGCTTTCTATTGGAAGGAATGGCTGACACAAGTTTGCTAATGTACTTAGGTAAATATATATTAATATGGTTATAATAATATTTTTATACGCCCACATTTTCATGTGGACGTATTCTGCCGTCGCCCCTGTTTGTCTGTCCGTCCGTCCACAATTATTCAATTTCAACGAAACTTGAAATATAGTTTATCTCCCTAAGATCTCGGTTCCTTTCGATATTGGCATGTATCGGACCGTAACTTCATCGATTATGGCCCTTGACTGTACGAAAAATCGTGTTTTTAGCTTGTGGACACTCTAGTGGTCCCAATTTTTATTCGATTTTGATGAAACTTGACATGAATGTTTATAAGCCCTAAATCTTGGTTCCTTTCGATATTTCCTGAATTATGGCCCCTGATTGTCCGAAAAATCACCATTTTTAGCTTGTGGTCCCTCTGGAGGTTAAAATTCTTATCCGATTTAAAAAAAAACGTTTGATTATATAACCGTTACATGGTAATGAAGGTTGAGTTCGAATTTCGAGAAAATCGGACCAAAATTGACAAACAAAATGGCCACCGTGTGTACGCGATTAGTGTGAAAATATGTTAAATCACGGTTGTGGACCCTGTAGAGGTCACAATTTTAATTCGATTTTGATGAAAATTGACATGTTTGTTTATAACCCAAATATCTTGGTTCCTTTTAATATTTGCGCATATCGGATCGTAACTTCCTGAATTATGGCCCCTGATTGTACGAAAAATCATGTTTTTTTTTTACCTTGTGGACCCTATGGAGGTCACAATTTTATTCCGAATTAAAAAAAAAACGTTTATATCACCGTTACACATTAATGATGGTTGAGTGTTAATTTCTTGAAAATTGATAATTGAACAGCTAAATCCTTAATATTAAATGTTTCGTATACTTAACGTTAGCATTGGGCAGAACTTTATAAAAACCAAACAAATTCTAATTAATTTCTGATAATTAATTAATATGCGACAACTCTTGTTGACTGCCCGGACAATTTAGCTGCTGTGTGGGCGTATGTTTCGTTGTCTGGCAACCTATTTTTTCTTCTTTTTGTTTGTCCAACATTTTGGTTCGAGTAATATCCAATGGTTTTGTAATCGAAATCCCACTCTGAATTCCAACCATCCAATCAGACTGTTGCAGCTTCATTCACAAATAATAATCGATGTGGGTGCTGTTTGTTATGTATTGCTTGCAATGAGGACAAAGCATGAATGAATGAATGAAATGTTGTTTTATGGCACGTCAGCTCCAACCGGGCCATACTGCGCCAAACATACGGTGAGATTTCTAGAGACAAACTAAACAAATAATCACAATATTATATATACACATACATAAATAAAAACAAATATCACAGAAAACATCAATTAAAAATAAATATCAACTATATGTATATGTATTTAAAACAAAGTGAAAGTCAAATATAAACAATTAAAATTTTCGATAAAAATTTGTCTCCTTTAAAAAGTCCAGCGCTTTACAGTAAAGACCCGGTTGGGCAAACAACTGATGTAATGATTGGCAACGGTAATGCCGTAATCGTGTATCTTTGAGATGCTTGCACTCAATCAAAATGTGTTTCACTGTCAAAGGAACATGACAGTGCTCACATTCTGGTTGAGAAAGAAAGAAAGAAAGAAAGAAATGTTGTTTAATGGCACGTCAGCTCCAACCGGGCCATATTGCGCCAAACATGATGAAATTATCGAGACAAATTAAAACAATATCACAGGGATGTATTTATATATGTAAATAAAAACAAATATCACAGAAAATATAGCTAAAAATAAATATATCAATTACATTACATATATAAATATTTAAAATGCAGTATACGATAAATATATACAATTAAAATTTTGAATAAAAATTTGTCTCTCTTAAAAATGCTAGCAATTTATCATAAAGCTCCGGTTGTGCAAATAGCTGACGTGCTGACTGGCAACGGTAGTACTTAGATCTAATATTCTTGAGATGCTTGCACTCAATCAAATGCCCGAAAAAGGTCGCACAAAGTAAAGCTTTCAATGTCATATGGCAGAACCTTGGCGTTTGCTTTGAACATACTCAAAGCAAACGCCGTGACTCAGCGATCATTGGCGACCATATAGACCACAGCACGATATCCCGCGTTTCCATCGCGCTTATGGTGATCTATACTCGCTCAGAAACCATTATTTGTCGCCGTAGCAGCGCATTAAGGACCTTTGCGACCCCATCACGTTCTTGCAGCTTTCAAGATCATATGAGCATGTACAAAAGAAACGTCGTGGCTCGGCGATCATTGTCGACCATGGAGACCACAGCAAGGTATCTAGCGTTTCCACCATGCTTTTACCATGCTTATGGTGATCTTGACTCGCTCTGAGACCATTTTTGGTCGCAGTAGAAGCGCAGTAAGGACGCAGCCCCGGTCTGACGGGGGTATTAGTAACAACCCTTCACTACCCTGTTCTCAAAGCCACAGAGGAGATGTCTTAAGTTATACATATTTGATCTATATGAAATTTGAATTGCTGTATTAGAGTACCTCTAGGATTTAGTCCATCGGTAAACATTGTCATAGTTATGCTACCTGTGGAGATTATATTCTATTATTTGTTATATTGTAGTGCCTGTGGTGTCACTACTTGGGGCTGCTTCTATGCCAATAGCTAGATCTATCTTGTCTACAATGACTTTACCGTCACAGCAAGGTAAATAATTTATAGATTTATTATGTTTCACTACTATTTTACAAACTGATCCCGCAGTGAATATTCGCTTGGTCGCTACAATCACTGATAAGCATGACATCGACAAGACTTAATGAGTACGGCATATTAACTTTTTTACTCCGACAAATTAAATTCTCAAACATTTTTTTGAGGTATTTGTAGTTAAAAAATATTTCCTATTTAGTGTAAATGGGTATTAAAATGAGTAAAATGCATCATTTTGCCCGAAGCAGTTAGGTGTTAAGTAAACATTGCACGAGCTGTTGAGCCAATGACTGCCGCCGCGTGCAGTCAACGCACGTGTTGTGGACAGTCATCTGTTACAGAGATAATTCGTAAGTAATTCTCTGCGAAACAGTTTGACTATTTTAATCTAAGTCATGACACGAGATAATACGCTGACCCAAAATTATTGGTCAATTAAGATCAGCATGGGCTTCTGAAATCCACCAATTAAGACAAAATGAACATTTTAAAATTGTCACACGAATCGCGTGCCAGAATGGTTTCTAGTGCCATTTGTAATGAAGTGACTCGACGAACGAGGATAAACGCCATAGACCGTCATTCATTTCGGACCCCTGGGGCATTTCGTCGAACATAACGTATAAGACAGTACGATTTGATATACATTCATATTACATTATCAAATAAAATTAAAAACCATATGTTATTCCCGAAATGACCTAGTTTGAGTTGAGTGGACGTTAAACCCCATTTCTCTCTCTCTCACATTATCAAATGCGCTGCAACCCATTTTTGTCCATTTATAGATGCCAAAGAACGGCGATTTAGGTCTTTTAAGATAGCAGAATTGGAAATCGAGGTTATATTTAAATCACATCAATTTGATTAATTCTGGACGAAATATTTTCTTATATATAACCTTTATTAACGCATATAAGAAAATTCGTCATTTCCAAGCCCGGTTTTCTCTTTCATCCCATCTGAACGTGGTTGAGATGGAAAGTGGCGCCTAGTTGCTCGGATGGAACGCAATCCCAGATGACCCCAAAATCCATTTTGGAACTGAAAGAAGAATAAGCGGACACATGCAGCTCCTAGACATATCACCCCATCATTCCTTTCCTTTCAACCTTAAAGGGACAATAACACTTTTGCTGACTTGGTAGCTCCAGAAAATAAATAATACCCTTATTCTAAGTACTAGATGTTTTAGTGTCTTACCTGTTGTGTAAATTATCCATTACATCCTATTTTACTTTTCCAGAGGGTTCGAAAATATCTTAAAATCAAAGTCACATTTGAAAAGGTTTACGTTAATCTTTTTAAATCATCTTGTTGAATTTTTCCAATTTTTTAAATTCGGTGTGTTAAAATGAAATTTATATCATCAATTAATTGAAATATTGTAAAATAATACAATTTGTTGACCAGAATGAAGATTGGGACATATCATTCAGTTACAACAAGAGTGGTATTGGGGGTTTAACGTAGATACCTCACTAACTGAACTTGTGATATTGATGATAAATAAATGAAGTCAGTGATATTTACTGCCATACTTTAGTTATTTACCATATTACATGTATGTTCATTCTATGTTCTTTGAACTGTGAATTTAAATATATATTTTCAGGGGCATTATTTGCTAGTATAGCAATCGTTGAAACTGTTTGTAATAGTACATCTAATTTATTGTATAGTGCTGTATATAATGCCACCGTAGACTATTATAAAGGAATTGTTTGGTTTATGATGGCTGGTATGGCTTTGATAGATATAATATTCTTAACGTAAGTGCGATTAATCTGCCTATTGTAGGTCTTTCTTTAGGCCCGAAATGTTATAAACAAAATATTAATTAGACATTAATTAACTTATCCAGACCATAATCAACTCTCGATATCGAGGCTAGCATGAGATTTTTGTTGGGATGCAGTTCGATTCGCTGAAAGTTTTTCCTTCGTGATTTACCTATAATGAATGAATGAATGAATGAATGAAATGTTGTTTAATGGCACGTCAGCTCCAACCGGGCCATATTGCACCAAACATGATGAAATTATCGAGACAAATTAAAACAATATCACAGGGATGTATTTATATATGTAAATAAAAACAAATTTCACAGAAAATATAACTAAAAATAAATATATCAATTACATTACATATATAAATATTTAAAAGGGAGTATACGATAAATATATACAATTAAAATTTTGAATAAAAATTTGTCTCTCTTAAAAATGCTAGTATTTTATCATAAAGCTCCGGTTGTGCAAATAGCTGACGTGCTGACTGGCAACGGTAGTACTTTAATCTAATATTCTTGAGATGCTTCACTGTCAAAGGAACATGACAGTGTTGGCATTCTGGTTGAGGCTCTCGCTTTAAGATGAAAATATGTGTTAAAAAAGTATGACCTATGCGAGAGCGACACAAGACAACTTCATCTCTCCTGCTCGTACGATAGGAGCTTGGCCAATCTCCTAAGAGAGGCTTGATGTGATGAAGTTTGTTTGTGCCTGCAAGATCCCAAGACGATTTACCTATAAAATTGGATAACCGAGACTGTTGGTTTTGTCTTACCGACATAGTAATGACGACCGAGGCTAAGCGGAACTTTCATTCGCTTAGTTCTAAGTTCATAGTGGACCAATTTGACTGAAATTTTCAGCAAATGGCCTTTACATTAGCTAGTTTGTAACTATTATAGTAAGAACTGCCAACTCGTTATCTAATCTCCCATAATGTATCGTTAATATTCGGTGAATTTTTGCATTAATTTTGGTTAAGATGCTTTCCTATGACAGTATTTATAGGATGGTTATTTCATGTAAAAGTATTTCAAAATTTTTATGGTAAGTAGAGACATGAAACAAATTGGAGTCCCCCGAAACACACATGTCGGCTTGTTGTCTGCTCGAGCAACGTGAGAGAGAGAGAAATGGGGTTTTAACGTCCACTCAACACAAACTAGGTCATTTCGGGACTAACATATGGTTTAACTTTATTTCTATAATTCGCTTGCGCATAGGGGTCTTTAGCAGTGGGAGGAAACCGGAGTGCCCGGAGGAAACCCACGAGGTTGAGAAGGCGCCCCTATCTCCATGCCAAATACGCTCACACCAGGGCTCGAAACCACAGCCGCAAGCCAGAGGTGACCGGCCAGCTAGAGGTCGACTCGAGCAACGTAGGGAACGCTTGGTATGTGTTGATCAAAACAGTGAGGCTAGTTCTCTGCGATTATACAGCGGAGAAAGAATTGGGTGAAGATAATCCAAGAATTTATTAAGGCATCGATAATAAGGGTAAACTGTCAGCAAGTAACCTAAATAGACCCTCTCTAAATCACAAGATTGCTTTAAAAAAATCTATACTAGACACTTGTGGTGAAATTCTTTAAGATCTGATAATTCGAATAAGGTGTTTAATCTAGATCACATCACAGACCTGAAGTTTGTACTTTATCATTGTTGTCGAAATGCCACACATCAACGTCAGTGAGGAAAGAATTTTTCCTTGAAAGATATTCCGTCTTTACAAATTTTACCAGTTATATTCGTTATATTTTGTTTTTCAGAGCCTTTATATGGATATCTGGCAAAGGTGGTGATATCTATCCAACTTATGACCGTGAACGATGATAGCTATGGTGGCAGCGATAAGCATGATATTTATTGATTGAATAGAAAAAAGTTTTTTAATGGTTCCGGAGACGGAGACGGTCCTACGCATATTATGCCGACATATGTGGATTGTGGGTTAGGATAAGTGTTGGGCTTGGCCCAGGGTTAGGGTTAGCCCAGTTTATATCTCAAAGCTTTGACGAAATCTACAGGTCTTTAGCCCTTACCCTAACCCACAATCTATATATGACGCCATAATCCCATATGTGCTTAAATGCGTAGAACCGTCTTCGATCTAGCGTTCTCGTTCAGTTTTAGATTGTTTGGAATCGCATCCATTGTTTCAATATATCGTCAATGTCGGTTGTTTACATTTTAGAATAAGATGTTCTTGCATTCAACGTCATTTGAACAGGTTTCATTTGTTCAATGTCTATATACGTAATGTACAATATTTATACATTACCTTTTATTCTGAACGGCTTACAGCAATTAACTCAGGTCACTCATTCTATAAGTCGATATCCTTCAGTGTTAATTAAAGGCATTTTTACATGTTTGATCGCTTAAAATATGGAATAAATTGTGTAGATCTGATATTATTTTAAGAGTTTTGGCGACTTGTATTGTTAAAGTTTAACTCTGAATTCTTACTTTGACTTTCATTGTATTATTTTAATGTTATTTACGATGATTAACTTTTTTCAAAATTAAGTCGCACGTATAAAAACTATATATATGTTACAGTCAATGTCTATAATAAGGCAATGTGTACAATTCTCGAAATAACCAGTCAATGTGTACATTGCCTAATGAGGCCAGTTATTGTGTACATTGCCTAAAATTTCCAGGCATTATGTACATTGCCTGATTAATTAGCCAAATTATTTTACACATTGACTGATATGCTCGCCACTTGCCGAGTGTACACTCGCTTCACTACAAGTAGCGATTTTCCGATATGACACCTATCGGTTTTACCGATATCAGATATTGACAGCGAAGTATATCGGTCGATACAAATAAATTACCGATAGTGGTGGGTATACAACCATTACACATTAAAATGTCTCGAATGGCATGATGATCTATGTAGATATTTGTTTTAATCGGGGAACGCATGGTACTTTTACTATTTTACTGCGGGGATCAACATAAACCCTGTGTTGTTGAAGTAATAATTGGGCCACGCTTCTTACGCAATCAAAAATTTACACCATCCATTATGAATTAAATTATTTGCTGTATCATTAATGGTCGAGATTATCATATTTTAAGTGTTAATTACTATATAATTCTTACAGTAATCGGCACGGCGTCTGTACATGTATATCTGTACGTGTGCATTAGTTCATGCGGTAATGAAATGATACATCAAAGCGATACCTTCATGACCTGTTTGTCAACAGTGGCTATCACGTGACATTCTCCAGCCATTTCTAGAACTATTGTTAAATATAAAACATCTAATGGGAACCTATTTGTTGATAATATTATTAATTAATAAAGTATGATCTTTATTGTGAGTTTTTATTTGTCGACACAATAACCAAGCATAACAATGAGGTTTTTTGTATCATATTATCGTTTACCCTGTGCTTGATAACAATAAGAGGATACTTGTTGAAGGAGGTCACGGTGGCTAAGGCGCTGGTTCGCTAGCATGAGGTCGGGTGTTCGATCCCTGCATTGGCCGAGAAAGTTCATCTCGATTTCCCGGCGTGATTTCCTCATGTCAGTGATGCAGAAGGAGGGCCTGACAAGTACAGCTGCCTAGTCGTTCGGATGGGACAAAAAACCGAGGTCCCGTGTACACATTGGAGTGCGCGTAAAAGATCCCTTGGCAGTTGGAATTCGATATAAGAGTAGGCCGTAGCGCCGCTGCACAGGCAAAATTTCCCTCATAGCACATTGTATGGCGTATGCCCATCTTCCATTAGCCCAGGTTAGGTGCAAAAGAGTAGGACGTTAAACCCCATTTCATTTCATTTCATACGTGTTGAAACATTGCAGTATTAAAGTTGCTAGTAATTGTTATCCATAAAATTGTGTTCGTGTTTTTTGATGGTTAAATCTTTCTTTCCATAATGTCTACCTCCCGCTCCTATCGTACGAGCAGGAGAGATGAAGTTGTCTTGTGTCGCTCTCGCATAGGTCATACTTTTTTAACACATATTTTCATCTTAAAGCGAGAGCCTCAACCAGAATGTCAACACTGTCATGTTCCTTTGACAGTGAAGCACATTGTGATTGAGTGCAAGCATCTCAAGAATATTAGATCTAAGTACTACCGTTGCCAGTCAGCACGTCAGCTATTTGCACAACCGGAGCTTTATGATAAATTGTTAGCATTTTTAAGAGAGACAAATTTTTATTCAAAATTTTAATTGTATATATTTATCGTACACTGCATTTTAAATATTTATATATGTAATGTAATTGATATATTTATTTTTAGTTATATTTTCTGTGTATTTGTTTTTATTTACATATATAAATACATCCCTGTGATATTGTTTTAATTTGTCTCGATAATTTCATCATGTGTGGCGCAATATGGCCCGGTTGGAGCTGACGTGCCATAAAACAACATTTCTTTCTTTGTCTACCCCCCATCTTCATTAGCCCAGATTAGGAACAAAATAATTAGAGCTGCAACGATTCAGTTCGGTGCACCGATAACTGACGTGACACTAGCCGTCTCGGTTCGATTAACGGTCTACAACATTCAAATTTCGATTCGGTTCAATTGCAAATTAAATTTCAAATAAAAACAACGTACACCTTACCATATGAAAAAAATGAAAGATCTGAACCAATTAAGTCCACTTAAAATTTAAAAAAAAAATTTGCTTTTACGTAACTTTTAATTTACGTTATTTAACAAGACACGAATGTCACTCGAAAACATAACTAAAACAGAGTGACCTCCCTTTAAAACAATTTCCGTATGCTGACGAAAGTTAATTTATTTAAAATTGGTGACGTACCGAATGTTCATTGGATGTTAATTTAGGTCCATAGCTTCGGTAATCGTTAAATAGATTCTAAGCGATCTCATTAGCTTATAATTCCGGTCATTATCTTCGGATATTTTCGTGTTTAGCGATTATTACCCGTAGTCAAGCAAACACTGGAAGGTAACATTATGGCAGACGACGTACTTTCTCGAATTATATACAGGAAAAATTACTGGTTATTGTAGCTGATAATCGAATCGAAAATAATCAAATCGAATGGTTAAAATCGATAATCGAACCGAATCGAGGTAGTTGTGAATCTTTGCAGCCCTAAAAATAATAGGACGTTAAACTGATAATGTTATAACTATTATATTTTACAGGAAACTAATGATGTTATAACTTTTATATATTACAGGATACTAATGATGTTATAACTCTTATATATTACAGGAAACGAATGATGTTATAACTTTTATATATTACAGGATACTGATGATAATAAAATACATGTTAAGGATGGGATAAATAATGATGTAGATGAATATTGCCATGTTAAAGATGAGAAAATTGATGATGTAAATGAATATAGTCATGTTAAAGAAGAGAAAACTGATGATGTAGATGAATATTGTCCTGTTGAAGAAGAGAAAACTGATGATATAGCTGGATATTGGCATGTTAAAGATGAGAAAACTGATGATGTAGACGAATATTGTCATGTTAAAGAAGACAAAACTGATGATATTGAACCAGTTCATCAGTGTAATTTATGTAAAGAAGAATTTAAATCTGATGCTGATTTAGAGGAACATTGTCAAATACATGTTGAGAAAGAGTTGAAAGCCGATAATGATAGTGTATGCCTACATGTACAATCAGCTGACCGTAGTGATGTAGACCTACAATTAGCTGACAGTCAGGGTAGTGATGTAGGCCAACAATCAGCTGATCAGGGTAGTAATGTAGGCTCACAATCAGCTGACTGTAAAGGTTTTGATGTAGGCCTACAATCAGCCGACTGTCATACTGTTGCAAAACGGTTTAAGTGTGATATTTGTTTCAAATTTTTTACTCATAAGGGCAATCTACAGATACACATGAGAAGTCATACAGGTGAAAAACCTTTTAAATGTGATGTTTGTGGTAAATCATTTACTTTGAGATGTAATCTACAGAAACACATGAGAATTCATACTGGAGAAAAACCTTATAAATGTGACGTTTGTTTCGAAACTTTTACTCTCAGGAGTAATCTAGAGAAACACATAAGGTGTCATACGGGAGAAAAACCTTTTAAATGTGATATTTGTTTCAAATTGTTTAGTCAGTATAGGTATTTACAGAAACACATAAAAATTCATTCTGGTGAAAAACCTTTTACATGTGATGTTTGTGGTAAATCATTTATTGAAATGTCTTATCTACAGGGTCACATTAGGGGTCATACAGGAGAAAAACCATTTAAATGTGATGTTTGTGGTAAATCATTTGCTGAAATACGTTATCGACAGAGGCACATGAGAATTCATGCTGCAGAAAAACCTTTTAAATGTGATGTTTGTGATAAATCATTTACTGAAACGCGTAATTTACAGAGACCCATTAGGAGTCATACTAGTGATAAACATTTACTTTTGAAATGTAATGTTTGTGATGAATCTTTTGCCAACATGTGTAATCTACAGAAACACATAAGGGGTCACACTGGAGAAAAGCCTTATGAATGTGATATTTGTTTCAAATCCTTTTCTCGTAGGTGTTATCTAGAGAAACACATTAGGTGTCATACCGTAGAAAAACCATTTAAATGTGATATTTGTTTCAAATCTTTTACATATAGGCATTATCTACAGGAACACATTAGGGTTCATACTGGAGAAAACACATTTAAATGTGATATTTGTTTTAAATCTTTTATGCGTAGGCGTAGTCTACTGGCACATATTATGGGTCATACTGGCGAAAAACCATTTAAATGTGATTTTTGTAATAAATCATTTGTCGCCACGTGTGAACTGCAGAGACACATTCAGGGCCACACTGAAGAAACGCCTTTCAAATGTGATATTTGTTTCAAATCTTTTACACTTAGGTGTTATTTACAGAAACACATGAGGTGTCATACTGAAGAAAAACCTTTAAAATGTGATATTTGTGGTAAATCATTCACCTATGAAAGTGTTTTACAGCAACACATGAGAATTCATACTGGAGAAAAACCATATCAATGTGATGTTTGTGGTAAATCATTTGCACAGAGTAGTGTTCGAAGCCTACACATTAGAATCCATACTGCAATAAAAGCTTATAAATGTGATGTTTGTAATAAATCATTTGATAATAACGATTACTTACAGAGACACATGAGAATTCACACTGGAGAAAAACCATATAAATGTCATGTTTGTAGTAAATCATTTTCGACTAATTGGTATGTACAGAAACACATGAAATGTCATACTGGAGAAAAACCTTATAAATGTGATGTTTGTAGTAAATCATTCACTGATGAAAGTGTTTTACAGCAACACATGAGAATTCATACTGGAAAGAAACCATTTTCAATGTGATGTTTGTGGTAAATCATTCAAAGCAAATGGTATCCTAAAGAGACACATGGTAACTCATACAGATGAAAAACCCTATGAATGTGATGTTTGTAAGAGATCATTTTCTGCAAAAATCAGTGTACAGAAACACATGAAAACTCACACTGGAGACAAAACATATAAATGTGATTTTTGTAGTAAATCATTTAGTCAGAATAGTAATCTGCAGACACAGGAGGGGGGGGGGAAATTGTACAGGAGAAAAGCCTTTTAAATGTGATGTTTGTGCCAAATTATTAAGTAGAGAGAAACCATATCATTGTGACTTTTGTGGTAAAACATTCACTGATAAAAATTGTGACTTTTGTGGTAAAACATTCAGTGATAAAAATTATCTAAGGAGACACGTTAGAACTCACTCTGGCGAAACACCTTATACATGTGATGTTTGTGGTAAATCATTCACCAGTAGTGGGGGGGGGGGGTTGCAGCAAAGGCAAGCGAGAATTCACACCGGAGAATACCCTTATAAATGTGATGTTTGTGATAAAGCATTTGGTCGAGCTTGTCATTTACAAAAGCACCGGAGAACTCATACTGGAGAGAAATTGAGGTTTTTTAGTAATCATTTTCTAAGATAATTGTCTTCTCATAGGAATTATCTGCGGAGCACATTAGGGGTCATACTGGAGAAAAACCTTTTAAATACATATAGGATGTTCGTGGTAAATCATTTACTGAAATACGTAATTAAATAGCACACGTCCAATTTGTTTAATGTGTTTTTGGGGGTGTTTTCTACGGAAGCGTAATAGGGCCACATATTATTTTTTTTCATTATATTTTCAATTTTTCAAGTTAGTAACTTGAATTTTCAAGTTAGTAACTTGAATTTTCAAGTTAGTAACTTGAATTTTCAAGTTACTAACTTGAATTTTCAAGATACTAACTTGAATTTTCAAGATACTAACTTGAATTTTCAAGATACTAACTTGAATTTTCAAGTTACTAACTTGAATTTTCAAGATACTAACTTGAATTTTCAAGATACTAACTTGAATTTTCAAGTTACTAACTTGAATTTTCAAGATACTAACTTGAATTTTCAAGATACTAACTTGAATTTTCAAGTTCCTGATATATTATTAAAAAGGCGTTTTGATCTAATGATATAGTATGTCATGCAATGCTTTAGTCAATGGACGGCACGGTTATAGACCTCAATGACAAGGTCCGGGAGTAGCCTATTCGATCACGCAGGTTTCCCCCCTGCAGCGAAATTACTCACCGCGAATTATGGTGTCGACGTACCATAAAACACCATTTATTCATTCATTCATTCATTTTAACAGTATTGAGCCCCATAGAAAACCTTTTTGAAGTACAAACAAAAAAATTAAATGACAAATCAAACGTCCCAGTTCCCAGTTCTAAAAATAGTCTTTAGTGACATAATACACGACATTCTTCCCCCATCCCGCCACGTGGATATCTGCCCCCGGATAACCCCCCTCCTTTTTAGGACTTTTACTCCCAGGACATTTCCTGCTGAAGACATCTTAACTCCTAGGACATCTCCCCCCGGACTTTTACTCACCAGACATCTGCCCCTGCGACATTTACCCCCACCCCCTAGGACATCTACCCACAGAGTTTTACCCCCTCCCTCCGACATTTTTCCTCTGGAACATCTGCGCCCTAGGACATGTCTGCTGAAGACATCTTAACTCCTAGGACATCTCCCACCGGACTTTTACTCACCAGACATCTGCCCCTGGGACATTTACCCCCACCCCCTAGGACATCTACCCGCAGAGTTTTACCCCCCTCCCCCCGACATTTTTCCTCTGGAACATCTGCGCCCTAGGACATGTCTGCCCCCTCCCCGCCACCCACCCTTTAGAGAGAGAGAGAGAAAAATGGGGTTTAACGTGCACTGGACACACATTAGGTCATTTCGGGACTAACATATGGTTTTAATTTTATTTCGAAAATTCGCTTGCGCGTAGGGGTCTTTAACAGTGGGAGGAAACCGGAGGGGCCCAGAGGAAACCCACGAGGTTGAGAAGGCGCCTCTATCTCCCTCCATGCCACATACGCTCACACCAGGGATCGAAACCACAGCCGCAAGCCAGAGGTGACCGGTCAGCTAGAGGTCGAAGCGCGGCACTCTAGACCACTAGGCCATCGCAACCCCCATCCTTTAGAACTCTGGACGTGTAAAATAATGCACTGTAAAATAATTATACTTATTTTACATTGTTTGTTTGAGTACCTCGTAACACCCTTTAGAACCCTGGACGTTACGAGGTACTCCAAGAAACAATGTAAAATAAACATAATTTTTTTACAGTGCATTATTTTACAGGTCAATAGTACAGAGTTAGATAGTAGAATGCGTCCATCGCCGTATTCCAAGCGTGTCGTAGTAGCCGACTCTTGGGGAGAGGTTCGGGTGACCGATAAGCTACGCCTTGGTCTGCCATCAATAATGTCGAGGGTTCGAGTCCCATTCTCTGCTGTCTTAGTGACAAGGTGCAGGAGCAGCCTATCCGATCACTTAGGGGTACTCCCAGAACATAAGCAGATTATCGGCGATAACACGTAGATTACAATTATTTAGGGATCGAAACCACAGCCGCAGGCCAGAGCTGACCGGCCATCTAGAGGCCGAAGCGCGGCACTCTAGACCACTAGGCCATCCCAACCCCCACCTTTAGAACCCTGGACGTGTATAATAATGCACTGTAAAATAATTATACTTATTTTACATTGTTTCTTGGAGTACCTCGTAACACCCTTTAGAACCCTGGACGTTACGAGGTACTCCAAGAAACAATGTAAAATGAATGTAAATATTTTACAGTGCATTATTTTACAGGTCAATAGTACAGAGTTAGATAGTAGAATGCGTCCATCGCCCTATTCCAAGCGTGTCGTAGACGCCGACTCTTGCGGAGTGGGTTGGGTGGCCGACAAGCTACGCCTTGGTCTGCCATCAATGGTGTCGAGGGTTCGAGTCCCATTCTCTGCTATCTTAGTGACTGATTTTCAAGTTACTGTTATATTATAAAATAAGCGTTTTGCTTTAGGCAATGGACGGCACGGTTATAGACCGAGACACAACGACATCTACCCTGGGACTTTCACCCCCTGGACATTCCCCCTCCTTAGAACATCGTGAAACGTCCCCCCTCCGCAAGAGTCGGCTTCTACGACACGCTAGGAATGGGGCGATGGACACATTCTACTATCTAACTCTGTACTATTGACCTGTAAAATAATGCATTGTAAAAAATTTATATTTATTTTACATTGTTTCATGGAGTACCTCGTAAGGTCCAGGATTCTAAAGGGTGTTACGAGGCAATCCCAGAAACAATGTAAAATAAGTATAATTTTTAACAGTGCATTATTTTACACGTCCTGGGTTCTAAAGGGTGGTCTAGAGTGCCGCGCTTCGACCTCTAGCTGGCCGGTCACCTCTGGCTGGCGGCTGTGGTTTTGATCCCTGGTGTGAGCGTATGTGGCATGGAGGGAGATAGGGGCGCTTTCTCAACCTCGTGGGTTTCCTCTGGGTACTCCGGTTTCCCCCCACTGCTAAAGACCCCTACGCGCAAGCGAATTATCGAAATAAAATTAAAACCATATGTTAGTCCCGAAATGACCTAGTGTGTGTCCAGTGGACGTTAATCCCCATTTCTCTCTCTCTAAAGGGTGGGTGGCGGGGAGGGGGCAGACTTGTCCTAGGGCGCAGATGTTCCAGAGGAAAATTGTCGGGGGGAGGGGGTAAAACTCTGGGGATAGATGGCCTGGGGGCAGATGAGTAAAAGTTCGGGGGGCGATGTCCTAGGAGTTAAGATGTCTTCAGCAGGAAATGTCCCGGGAGTAAAAGTCCTAAAAAGGAGGGGGGCAGATATCCATGTGGCGGGGGTGGGGGGGGGGGAATGTCGTGTATTATGTCACTAAAGACTATTTTAGAACTGGGACGTTTGATTTGTCATTTATTTTTTTTTTTTGGTACTTCAAAAAGGTTTTCTATAGGGCTCAATACTGTTAAAATGAATGAATGAATGAATGAATGAATGAATGAATGAATGAATAAATGGTGTTTTATGGTACGTCCACACCATAATGCGCGGGGAGTAATTTCGCTGCAGGGGGGAAACCTGCGTGATCGAATAGGCTACTCCCGGACCTTGTCACTGAGGTCTATAACCGTGCCGTCCATTGACTAAAGCATTGCATGACATACTATATCATTAGATCAAAACGCCTTTTTATAATATAACAGTAACTTAAAAATTCAAGTTAGTTAACTTGAAAATTCAAGTTAGTTAACTTGAAAATTCAAGTTAGTATCTTGAAAATTCAAGTTAGTAACTTGAAAATTCAAGTTAGTAACTTGAAAATTCAAGTTAATATCTTGAAAATTCAAGTTAGTATCTTGAAAATTCAAGTTAGTAACTTGAAAATTCAAGTTAGTATCTTGAAAATTCAAGTTACTAACTTGAAAATTCAAGTTAGTATCTTGAAATTTCAAGTTAGTAACTTGAAAATTCAAGTTAGTATCTTGAAAATTCAAGTTAGTATCTTGAAAATTCAAGTTAGTATCTTGAAAATTCAAGTTAGTAACTTGAAAATTCAAGTTAGTAACTTGAAAATTCAAGTTAATATCTTGAAAATTCAAGTTAGTATCTTGAAAATTCAAGTTAGTAACTTGAAAATTCAAGTTAGTATCTTGAAAATTCAAGTTACTAACTTGAAAATTCAAGTTAGTATCTTGAAATTTCAAGTTAGTAACTTGAAAATTCAAGTTAGTATCTTGAAAATTCAAGTTAGTATCTTGAAAATTCAAGTTACTAACTTGAAAAATTGAAAATAGAATAAAAAAAAAAATATGTGGCCCTATTACGCTTCCGTAGTTTTCTTACAAAGTGAATTATAACTAAATACAAAATTTATGGACATACCTTTTTAACTCACATTTTCATTTAGATGCGAGAGCCTCAACCAGAATGTGTTCACTTTCATGTTTCTTTGACAGTTCAGCATATTTTGATTGAGTGTAATCGTCTCAAGAATTACACTATTATCATTGCCAGTCAGAACGTCAATTGTTTGCACAACCGGAACTACATGGAAAATTGTTTAACTTTTTAAAAAGAGACCCACTTTTACTACAAATTTTGATTATGTGTATATATACATGTATATATCCCATGTTTTTGTTTTATCAACTTAAATTTAGTTGTATTTATTTTCAATAACATTGTCTGTGATACTTGTTTTTATTTATGTATATAAATATATTTATGTGATATTTATTTAAAGTTACATTATGGGAGATAAGATAAAGTGTTGGCAGTTCTCACTATAATGGTTAAAAACTATATAGTGTAAATGTAATTTGCTGAAAATTTTAGTCAAATTCATTCACTATAGGACGAGATCGAAACGCTTGAAATTTTTGCATAGCCTAGGTCATCATTACTAAAATCATTAATATAAACAGAGTAGTCTCGATTATCCAATGTTGTGATTTAATTACAATGGCCATTCAGCGGCATATTTGAATCTAATCCAGCTTACATCGAAGGCTAGCCTTGACATCAAGTGTTTATTATGGTCTGGATAAGTTAATTAAGAATGTGTTCGCGAGACAACCATGCAAAATTGAAAAAAAGCGGCACAAGCGATATCGGGCGATTTTGGTCAAACTTTGTGGAATTGGTCATTGGGTACCCCGCATACCCCACATGAAATTTGGGGGTCACCAACCTTTTAGTTAGAGAGAACCAGCTATGACCAGTTTATACTGAAAAAACGTTATTTTTTTTATGATTTATGGCCTAAATTCAAATAATTCTCATAAATTGCCTGATTATATTTTATTATTTCTCATTATTTTTCATGAAAGGTATTGTCAACTACTCTCATAAAAAAATGACCAATAAATTTTTCCGACATAGTTTGGACCATGAGAAATTCATGAGATAGGTAGTTTTTGCTCTAAGGTGATACATATGAACTTTATGATGCTATATCTCCACCACTGCGGGGCTGAGGATAAATCCATTAATAATGGAGGTTGAGGTCAACTAATACTAATATTTGGTTTTGAAAAATTCACTAGCACAGATCTCTTTAATACTGAATTCGACGATCGAAATTAAGGAAAATTACTAATTTTCTGACATTATTTCACTAATAAAATCGGTCTTTGCCTGTGTTTTTAGGTTTGAATTAGCCTCATTCACCATCGATCAGTCGGGGCCGGAACAGATCATCGGCCAGGTTGTTGAAGTTGGGATTGGAATCCAGCCTGTCAGCATCCAAGATGGCGGCGTCCCCCGTTTGCTCGTTTTCCCGTCTTTTTCCACGCATAAAATGCGGTTTACTAGCCAGTTATCCTTCAGAAACTACATTGTACAATTGTGAATTTACGCGCATGCAACAAAGACATTACAAGCCATTTACAGCGGCTTCATTTGCCAAAGACTGATGTAAACTCGGAATGGATGCTTTTATTCGCCAGATCTGGAAATTTTGATTTTCAGAATGATGACTTTATAAATAGTCTGACTGTTTGTCCGGCCCATAGATATCAACTTGGACTGTGCTGGAGTCCCTCTAAATTATGCTCTCACCCCCTACATCATGGTAAAGGCAAACCAACAAAATCTGCAGTAAATGTTGAAGCCTCGAAAATCATGATATATTTTGCATATTATAGAATTCAGACTTCATTAAATGTATAGTACAGGTCTGAGCATCTCTGGGTCTGTGTACTTCCATGGAATTTAGTTTGCTTCTTAGCTACTTTTCCTGGTCTGTAGATTTGTCCATATCTAATATGGAAGTAGAAAATATTGTTTGCGAAATTATTCAAACTTCGAAGTCGATGTAGTACTATGTAGTTTAATTTTGCACCTAGAAGACTATTTTACCTATTATACTGGAGTCTATAATTTCAATGAAACTCTCCAATTGCCTGTAACAAACGTATCACTTGCAGATTAGTTAAAATTTAGTATTGGTGTTCTTCATGAGACTCGTAGATTCCAGGCTGAGCATATTGAACCGGTACGTATTATTATTATTTGGTGAAATATTTGCAATCTTGAAATTGAAAAATTTATGTTAAATATTTTGTTGTTTTGGTGATTTTCAAAATTCACATTTTCAAAAATGAACGTATTTGATGAAACAATATATTATTATATTGAGTTTTCATTCCGTAATTATCATGTGCTGCAATTCACGGAGAATCTTTATTGATGATGATGGTATTGATTAGGTACTGTTGATGCAGGTTGTTGGAAGCGTGATTATTGGAAAACTCCGTAAAGTGTATCCTTGCCTTCTGGAAGGGATTATAGTGGCGTTTAAGACATGCATAACAGGCGGTATTCGCGTTTATGCATGTCTAAAACTGCATTTTTCATCTCTATAAGCAGCAAGGATCCAATAATACCGGGGGACACCTTTTGAAAAATTGTCTGAGACCATATTCTGATATCAAAGTCTCCCCTCCTTATCTATCCAATCGGAGACTTGATATCAGAAAATTCAATAGCAGATTAACGGTGGGGTCGATATCAGTAATTTTCTCACAAGTGCCCCCTGCTGATACAGATCTCGGATTTTTTTTGAAAATCGCTTCTAAAACTCTGGTCAGCTCAGATTCATGAGTCGTGATTCCACTCGATTTCCGATTGAATTTTTCTTGTATTTGGATCAGAACCCCATACACCAGTCATTTTTCGTTCGAACTTGTTTTTTGAATATGAGGACTCTCTTCGGGTGTATGTGTGGTGTGTGGTATACCCCCTCAATTTGCATTTCAGTGCTCTAATACAAAAGTTTATAGGGCTTAAATGGTGTTTTATCTGTCAAAAAATGGGAAAAAATCATCATTTTGGAATCGAAATAGTTATTTTTTTACTGCTAAGTGGTTCGAGTGCTACCCAATTTTTTTCTTGATCGTAATACTATAGATAAATACCTTTTCACTCAGCATTCCAAAAAAATTCATATACCCGCAGTGGGTGAGATATGGTTAAAATGCTATCACCTACATAATTATGCTATTTTTGGTACCAACCAGGAATCCCTCTAAGGGGGCCCATCAAACTTTCAGGAAATACACTGAAGGCCCATATCTACTACCCTATCGAGTTTCATTCATCTACCTTATCTACTTGAGATGTAACAAATAACTGAAAAATAGCATTAAATTGTTGATTTTTCATGTTTTTTTCTATCTTATAATTTCAATTATTTTTCTAGGGTCTAATAATTGTTCAATTGATCTCATATTATGTCGGTGGACTTTTGGGGGGTTAGCCATCATACATAAAAAATTTGGTGAAATTTGGTCACCCACCATGTGCCGGCCCCTGCATGGTGCTCTCGCAGACGCGTTCTTAATGTCTAATTGATAACATTTCAGGCCTTTAGAAAGACAGGTAATAGGCAAATTTTGCTCTTGCATAATGCAAGTTTAATTTGTCTCGACAAAATCACCATATGTTTGGCACCATAGTGCCTGGTTGGAGCTAATTTCATTTATAGACATGCCCTGTTGAAAATTACAGGTCTTCCCCTTTGAAATGAGAGGTCACTCCTATACCCCCACCCCTTTGAAATGAGGTCACCCCTATACCTCATCCCTTTGAAATGAGAGGTCACTCCTATACCCCACCCCTTTGAAATGAGAGGTCACTCCTATACCCTATCCCTTTGAAATGAGTGGTCACTCCTACCCCACCCCTTTGAAATGAGAGGTCACTCCTATACCCCACCCCTTTGAACTGAGAGGTCACTCCTTCACCCCCATCCCTGTGAAATGAGAGGTCACTCCTATACCCCATCCCTTTGAAATGAGAGGTCACTCCCGACCCCACCCTTTGAAATGAGCAACCCCACCCTTTGAAATGAGAGGTCACTCCCATATCTCACCCCTTTGAAATGAGAGGTCACTCCTACCTCCCCCTTTGAAATGAGAGGTCACTCCCATATCCCACCCCTTTGAAATGAGAGGTCACTCCTACCTCCCCCTTTGAAATGAGAGGTCACTCCCATATCCCACCCCTTTGAAATGAGAGGTCACTCCTATACCCCATCCCTTTGAAATGAGAGGTCCCTCCTATGTTAAGCTGCCCGCCCCCAGTCTTATTAAGGAGTGACCTAATCTTCAGATGGTATTATATCTTCAGATGATACTGCACTACATTCGTAAATACAGATCATTTCCAGTCGAACAGGGGACTCATCCTTTCTTTCTCCCAATGCTTCACATTGTATTTGAATTTATTTTTTTAAAACTGTCTCTCGGAAGTGTTCAGGGTTTAGGCAGTTGAAGGTAACCTCAGAAGGAAAGACTGAATATCAATAGAGTTTGTCTTCTAATAAAGTCAACGCTGGAGCATTGCTTCACACAAACTTTGAGACGTCATACTGCAGAAAACATTGAATATCAATGGAGTAAATGTTAATTATTGAGTTGTTTAAATTATTTAATCTTACCTGCTGCTTCAATATTTACAGCTGAGCTCCGGGCCATTCTTCAAGCCTTGGAGTTCATACAATCATCTTCATCATTAAAGCATATCATCTTTACTGATTCTCTGTCCTCGCTTCAAGCAATTAACAATAAACACCCTGAACACCCATTAGTAGCAGATGTTTATCGTCTGCTACTATCTTACGAGTTCAACAGCAAAGACGTTGTCTTTTGCTGGCTCCCCAGTCACGTAGATATAAGGGGGAATGATCTAGCAGATTTAGCTGCTTTAGATCTTCCCCTATTAAACATTTTAATTCCATATAAAGATTTTAAAACTTGTATAAATCATTTTATTTATGGCCGCTGGCAACGGTCTTGGGATCTTACGAATGAATGAATGAATGAAATGGAGTTTAATGGCACGTTAGCTCCAACCGGGCTATATTGCGCCAAACTTATGATCGTTACGAGACAGGTTAAAATATATCACAGAAAAACATAATATGCACAAATAAAAACAATATCACAGTAAGTAAAAACTAAAAATAAAACACATCTTTTATGCATATAAATATTTAAATACAAAAATGAAATAATATATATATATATACAATTAAAATTTATGATAAAATCCTGTCTCTTTTAAAAAGTCTAAAACTTTACCATATAAACCCGGTTGGGAAAACACGTGATGCAATGATTGACAACGGTAAAAAAGAGATCTAATATCCTTGAGATGCTTGCACTCAATCAAAATGTGCTTAACTGTCAACGGAACATGACAGTGATCACATTCTGGTTGAGGCTCTCGCTTTAAGATGAAAATGTGAGTTAAAAAAGTATGACCTATTCGAGAGCGACACAAAACAACTTCATCTCTCCTGTTTGATCTGTAGGAGCTTGGCCAGTCTCCAAGGAGAGGCTTTATGTGATGAAGTTTGTTTGTGCCTGCAAGATCCCAAGACCGTTGCCATCGGTCATAAATAAAATTATTTATACAGGATTTAAAATCCGTATAAGGCGTTAAAAATTCAGATAAGGGAAGGTCTAAGGCAGACTTGGCAGCCAAATCTGCTTCATCGTTCCCTTTTATATCTACGTGACTGGGGAGCCAGCAAAGGACAATGTCCTTGCTGATAAACTCATGTGATAGTAGCAGACGATAAATGTCTGCTACCAAAGGGTGTTTCAGCTGTTTATTATTTATCGCTTGTAGCGAGGACAAAGAATCAGTAAATATAATGTATTTTAAACATGAAGAGGACTGAATGAACTCCAAAGCCTGAAGAATAGCTTGGAGCTCAGCTGTAAAAATAGAAGCAGCGGGTGGTAGGCGAGCAGAAATGGTCTCGGATGGCGTCACAGTAGCCGAAGCTACTCGATCACCATCTTTCGATCCATCGGTGTAAACAGAAGCGTAATCACCATACTTAGACCTTAACTCCCTAAAGAGAGATTGGAACACCGTCGAACTAGTATCTCTCTTTTTATGCTGAGAAAGATCGAAATCGATCTTTGGCGGAGATATAGCCCACGGTGGAGTCATAAAGACCGGGGTATTCGCAATACTGTCGAGGACGATACCAGCCTCAGACAAAAGGGGTTGTATGCGAATACCGAATGATGGAATAGTATTAGTCTTCACTAGATATAAATGCTCATGAAGAGGTCTAAATATGGTGTTAAATGAAATGTGATTTGGAAGTGATGCAATTTTCGTAGCATACTGCAGGGCCAGTTTATCACGTCTGTTGTGCAATGAGGGCTCGTGCGCCTCGACGTATAAACTGTCCACTGGAGAAGTACGAAATGCTCCTAAACTGATTCTAAGTCCTTGGTTGTGTATGGTGTCGAGCTCTTTGAGATAAGACTCGCGGGCAGACCCATACACAATACACCCATAATCGAGTTTTGATCTTATTAAAGCTCGATATAATCTGAGCAAGACCTTACGATCTGCTCCCCAGTCAGTATTTGATAAGACTCTCAATATGTTGAGGGCTTTCAGACATTTCTTTTTCAGGCTTTTTATATGGGGGATAAATGATAATTTCTTATCAAATATCAGCCCCAAAAATTTGGTTTCATCCACAACTGGAAGGCGATTGCCATCCAAATAAAGTTCTGGATCTGGATGCAAACCTCGTTTCTGACAGAAATGCATGCAGACAGTCTTGGATTTCGAAAAACGAAATCCATTTTCGGTTGCCCATTGTTGAAGTGAATTCAAACAAAGCTGCAACTTACGTTCGATTATCCGCATGTCTGTAGAACCATAGCACATCTGAAAGTCATCAACATAAAGAGCGCCGTTAGTACCTGGTTTAAGGCACGCTGGGATGGTATTAATTTTTATTGCAAATAGTGTTGGCGACAAAATACTTCCCTGTGGAACCCCCATTTCCTGAGGAAATGGGTCAGAGAATATTGATCCCAGTCGTACCTTAAATGACCTATCTTCCAGGAAATTTTTAATGAAGATAGGTAAGCGACCTCGTAGGCCGAGGTTATGGAGGTCGCGCATGATACCATGTTTCCATGTAGTATCATAAGCTTTCTCCAGATCGAAAAATATAGCAACTAAATGTTGCTTCTGGATGAAAGCGTCCCTGACGAACGTTTCAAATCTGACGAGATGATCAAGAGTGCTCCTTTGGGACCGAAATCCACATTGGAGGTCAGTAATGAGGTTGTTGGACTCAAGGTACCAAACAAGCCTTCGATTGATCAATCTCTCCATGGTTTTGCAAATACAGCTAGTTAAAGCGATCGGGCGATAATTGGTAGGATTCGTATGATCTTTACCCGGTTTAGGGATGGGAATGATTGTGGCTTCATGCCACGAAGGAGGGAAATTCCCATCAACCCAAATCCGGTTGAAAAGATCCAGTAAGATGAGGAGTGTTGGAAAAGGTAAATGTTTTAAAATCTGGTAGTGTATTTCATCTGGACCAGTAGCAGTATCCCGAGCTCGCTTTAGCGAATCTCGAAGCTCTGCGACGGAAAAGGTATCATTATAACATTCATCATTGCGGGACTTGAAATTAAGTCGCCTTTTCTCCTGTTGTTGTCTTATGCCTCGAAAGTCATCTGAGGAGAAATTGGATGATGAATTAAATGAAAAAGTACTGGCCAGAGAATTAGTAATATCAGGAAATGTTGTTAAGGTAGTATTATCAACATTGAGATGGTTAACTGATAATGCACTACTTTTACCTTTAATCCTACGAATCCTATCCCATACCGACTCAGATGTGGTACGGGAATTTATCCTGGAGACATAACCCTGCCATGAAGATTTCTTTGCTTGACGTATGGTTCTACGGGCTTTCGCCCGCACCATTTGGAATGCCGCAACATTCTCCATGGAAGGATGGTTCTTTAATCGTCTCAGGATACGATCACGCTCTTTAAGAGCGGATTTGCAATCATCGTTAAACCATGGTTTATTGAAACGTTTTGGTTCAGTCGTGGTTTTGGGAATCGCCTGCTCAGCTACATCTTGAAGAATGGAAGTGAACAAGGCCATGGGCCCATCCGCTTCTTCTAACCCTTTTGCACCAAAAGAGAAGAGACACAAAGATTCAAATAGAGCCCAATCAGCCTTATGCAACTTCCACCTTGGGATCTTACAGGCACAAACAAACTTCATCATATTAAGCCTCTCTTAGGAGACTGGCCAAGCTCCTATCAAACTAATAGGAGAGATGAAGTTGTTTTGTGTCGCTCTCGTATAGATCATACTTTTTTAACACACATTTTCATCTTGAAACGAGAGCCTCAACCAGAATGTGAACACTGTCATGTTCCTTTGACAGTTAAACACATTCTGATTGAGTGCAAGAATCTCAAACATACAAGATCAAGATATTACTGTTGTCAGTCATTACATCATTTGTTTGCCCAACCTGGGTTATATTGCGAAATGGTAAATTTTTTAAAAGAGACAGGGTTTTATTATAAATTTTAAGGTAAATATATTTATATATATATATCTAGTATTTTAGATTTTTATATGCATAAAAGATTGGTTTTTTATTTTTAAATTTGATATACTGTGATATTGTTTTTATTTATGCATATGTAAAATTTTGTGATATCATTTAGCTTGTCTCGTATATTTCATAATGTTTGACGCAATATAGCCCAGTTGGAGCAGATGTGCCATAAAACAACATTTCATTCATTCATTATTTAATCTTAAGCTTGAGATTGTAAATCCCGGCTTTGTTATTTTGTATTTTAAACTTCAAAACAATTCCGATGCAAGCTTGAAATTTGAATATATTTCGAATAAAATATGAAACTTTCCCCATTTGATATCGATATTTCAGATACATATCAAGTTAACTATAGCCTAATTCCAATGGATCCGTCTATCGCTTGCCGTTCCACCGTGCGTCTGAGACAAGGTCTTCAGTGTGAAGAGTGTAATCTATGGCAGTGATATAGTATAGATATTTTTGTTTTTCAAAGTAATTGTTTTAAAATTAATATGGCAGTAGTAATTCTCCCGCGTCTTTATTGTTATCTTACAACTTGACCAGAGTTCAGTATGTCATTATGTTACATAATATAGTATACGTGTATCACAAGTTATCAAATAATATCCATGAAGGGTTAACTTTACCTATTGTGATGTTTAAATTGTCTTACGACTATCTCTTGTTCAAGGGGTTAATCTTTTAAATTTTTCTATAATCACCTGAACATATTTAATTTAGTTCCAAGTAAACTTCTGATCTGATGATAAGGTTTGCTTTATATACGACGAAGACATACGGTCAGTATTCTTACTGTGCCAGTCGTATAATAAACGTTCAACCTTCATCAGCGTATTTAATTTATTTGGAACTGTATATTATTTTTAGATCCCCCAGAATATCCAGAATATACTCTGAGAACGTGCAAGATCCTTTCACTAATAGTACTGAGCTACACCCCAAACTACGTAACGTAAACGGTCATTTATTCAACGAAACAGCACCTGCTCAGCAGCATAGAAAATGTACAGGTATGTATTTATAATTTCACAGATTTTGCTTGCTTTCATTAGTATTGAAATAAATCATAAGTATTGAAATAATTACACGAGTTTTGCTCGCTATACTTACTCCAACTTATATTCATAAAATATTTAACCCATTCACTAAATTTTAAATAATTTTGTTCTCTTTAGATATATCCCAGGCAGCATATAGAAGAGCGGTGAAAGTGTTAGAAGAGATTAAATGGACACGTACTCCTTGTAGAAAAAATGCCGTAAATAACTTTTAAAAAATCAACAGAACCGAAACATCTTTCATATTCTTACCGTATTTAATATTCTTACCAGGCATCTGGTTTTAGCCACTGATACCCAGTTGCAGCTGTTAAGTACAACGAAGGTCCTTTTCGTCGACGGCACTTTTCGGGTTGTGAAAAAGCCTTTCGAAATAGCTACATGGCAGGCCTTGAAGGATACCTTTCCAGGAACATCCCTTAAAGGTTGCGTTTTCCACTCATCGCAAGCAGTCTTTCGCAAGATCCAGGAAAATAGTCTGCAGGTATGTATAGGCAACTTCTAAAATAAACAATATTCTGTAATCATTACAGGCGCGGATCCAGGACCTCCCGTTCATTGGTTTAGCGCCTTCGGCTCTGGCGGCGGTGGGCAATTATCAAACCTAGACCCCCCCCCCCTGCAAAAAATCCTGGATCCGCGCCTGCATTATCAATATTCTGTAATATTATACTGAATGATAATTTTTAAAAAAAAATTATTATCATTTCAGGTTGCTTACAACGAGCGAGGGGATGCTTACAATTTTTTAAAAAAATGTTATCATTTCAGGTTGCTTACAACGAGCGAGGGGATGCTTACAATTTTTTGCGTCAACTCATGGCCTTACCATTCCTTCCTGAAGAGAAAATTAGTGGTGCCTTCATGGACATGTTCCAGAAAAAAGAAGATGAGAATGAGTAGTGTCCTTGAGTACGTGGAGAACCAATGGATATCGAACCGAGTATTTAGTGCGAAGAGTTGGTCCGTTTTTATGCGCTCCGTTGGCACGAATAATGACGTCGAGGGGTGGCATAACCGAATCAACCCTCGACTGAACACTCGGGGACCAGTTCCATTTTATTTATTGCTTGCGGAACCACACAGAGAAGCACAACTACTCAAAATGGATATGGTGATGCTCACCGAAGGAAAAATTAGCAGATGCCAACGAAGCAGAGTTGGACTTATGCAGACTCGCATATTCTCTCTATGGACTAACTACAATGTGGGTGAAATAGATACTAGTAGGCTATTGAGAGAGTGTTCGTTTCTGTACACAATCCCCTGTTCACAGTTATTTACGAACTATTATTAATCGCAATCTCGTTCCCAGAGGCAGCCGCGGAGCCGAAGGCCTCTGGCGCATTAGACCGTCCATTTTTTCCAAACCTAAGCCCCGCCCATTCTGACCTCTGGTCAATCTTTTTGGGTCGATTTCTCGAAAACTAAACGAACAAATTCAAGTTTTTGTAAAGATCTATTTTTCTATGCGTGGGTATATTTTAAAGTGATTCGGTCATCCAGGCACGTCAAATCCTTTCCACCCCAATGAAAAATAATAATAAAATGTATATCTTTTAAAAACTAATTCCATCAGCCATGTTGGAAAATGAATATTACTGTACTGGTCATGAATACGCCGATTTTACCGGTAATGAATATTGTTCGTTTTTATTGAACCTGCCGATTTTTTGATATTCCGAACCTGAATGAGAGGGAGGGGAAAGGGGTTAACGTCCACTCGACACAAACTAGGTCATTTCGGGACTAACATATGGTTTTAATTTTATTTCAACGAGCAGGTTGCAGCTCGATCTGTCGAATAGGTCGCTAGCCGAATAGGTTCCCAATCTGTGTAATAGCGTCAAGTTTTCCTGTTAAAGTAAACCGGTAGCCGCATCGCAAATGTATGGGCGTAGGTACATATCACTTACTGTCATACATCCGAGACTAGATGTAGTTACGGAATCTGTCGAGATTAGCCGAGTGCACTAGGCCATCACAACCCCCCTTGCGAACCTGAACTGTGTCGAGGAGTTCTGTAGTAGAGCCTAGCGAGATTTTATTTTACGGTTTCCAAAAATGCAATTTTTTTTTTCTCACTCTAGTTTTACTTCATTCGATTTCTTCGAGTCTTGTCCTTTTCCATCGAGTGCGCGATCCCTGCATTGTCATGAAAGTTCATCCAGTTTTTTTCCGGCGTGGTTTCCCTTTCAGTGATGCAGGACTGAGGACCTAACATCGTTGGAGTTCTTTAGAGTCTTGTTCAGGCAGGTCTCAATGAGTCAGTCATGTAATATTATATAGTCTAAAAACTTAAAAATTTATTATCGTCTAAAAGACCTTACAAATCTTTATTGGTAATTTGTATTTTTTGAGTCAGTCAATAATTCAGTCATGTAATATTATATAGTGTAAAAACTTAAAAATTTATTATTGTCTAAAAGACCTTACAAATCTTTATTGGTAATTTGTATTTTTTGACATTATACGCACCAAACAGGGAAGTGTTTCAGTCAGTCATGATGATTTCACAAATATAGACTTGAGTTATATTTGCAAACCGATCATGCAAATCATGCAAATTTTGAACAGTTAGAACACTGGCACGCCTTCTGTGAGTCACTGAATGCAAATTCAAACACTAAAAAAGTGTGGCGGAAGGTTAACGCTATGAATGGTAAGGCTAGAACGGCATGCCCACCGACTCTCAGTTACAAAGCAGAAGTGGCCCAGAACTGTGTTGAAAAGACCAAACTTCTGGCTAAAACCTTTTGCTATGGCTAGTAGCAATAGAAATTTAACAAGAGAAAAAATGAATTCGATCCAAAAAAAGAAAAGTTTAAGCCGAAAGGTGGCGAACTTGTGGGACAATCAGCTCTGAATGTATGTTAAAGCCCTGTCCTCTAAAAATGACAGGACCTCCGGTCCGTATCGGGATTGAAAAATCTGCCTGACAACGCTATGAAATAGTTCTGCGTATTTAGAGCTAGGAAATATTGATTTCCTACCATAAAGAGAGTGCAGCGTAAACGAAGTTTGTAACCACTAAATGAAAGTAAATCCCAAAATGTTGTAATGAGTTTACGCTGCGCTCTTTTATGTGAAAGTTAGGAATGGAACGAGGCTGTTACAGCTAGTGCAGTACCGAAATCGAAAAAATCAAAAATTTAATCAAAGAGTTTGCTCACGTTCGCTTTTAAATAAACAGGAAAGCCGAAGCCCGTTATAAGTATTTTTACTTGTCTTTAACATGTTGTTATTTTACCTAGTGTGGCGAATATTTGCTCCGACATCACGTGCCCGGAACTAACTTCTGCTCACTTCAAAAATTTCTCGAAGGAGCAATCAGACAGATAAGTGGGTCAGTTTTTAAGAGGACTGATGATAGCTTTACTGGTACTCAAGCAATCAGTATTACTACCAATTATGATGCTGATGAATCTATAGTCACTGCGTGTAATAGATATAAAGACAGAAAGGGAAAGCTCACTTTGAATGCATGTGCAATTGATTGACAATAGTTTTATTTATGTCACGGCCATTCCATACAGTATCTTAATTATAATGTAATAGATATTGATCCTGGCCTTTTAGTTCACGTCAACACCATTGATGAGAGACAGACAGGCAGAAGTTCCATAAGGATGGAATTAGGTTTTAAGGCTCTACACAGTATCTTAATTATAATGAATGTAATAGATAATGATCCTGGCCTTTTAGTTCACGTCAACACCATTGATGAGAGACAAACAGGCGGAAGTTCCATAAGGATGGAATTAGGTTTTATGGCTCTACAGAGCTTAAAAGATGATTGTCAAACTATAAAGGAGGTTGTCATAGATGCCTATGTTGAAATAAAAAGTCAAAAACAGATATTGTTTAAGTCCCATGATTTTAATAAAGATTTGCCACTCAAACCAGATGTAATGAAACGAAATACCTGTTCATGCAGATACATGGGCCTGAGCTAACGTTTCAACAAGACAATGCTCGACCCCATGCGGCAATTGCTAAGAAATGCCGGTGACTGAGTCCTGGATTGGTGGTCGCTTAGCCTCGACCTTAATCCTATTGAACACATCTCAGACGAACTGGGTCGACGAGTTCGTCAGCAAGTGAATCCACCACTGACGTTGCAGGACCTTCAACATGCTCTCGCTGAGCAGTGGCGACGTCTTCCTCGGGTAGTGTTTACTAATGTTCTGAGATCCAATTGTGTGGCAGTGCGAGACGGGGTACCGTGACATCACGAACGTTATCGATGTCAAGGATTTTCGGCGAGACGTTTTGGTGCTTTCTGTTGATGTCAAGGTCGTCTGTGCACAACATAACACTAAAATAGTTGCCTTAAACCAAATATTAAAAATCTAGTTCCAAAAATCCCGAATGTCAAATTCTTAATTTGCCTGAGTATACATTGTAAATGATTCATACTGTTTTGCAGCACTTTTATCTATTAATTACAGGTGGCTTTAGCAGAAAATACAATGGTTAATTCGTTTGTCCGCAGAGCAGCAGCTCTTCCACTGGTACAACAAAGAAGACATAGACGATTACTGGCTGAATGCTCTGGAAATTTGGAATGTCCCGAAGAAGTCAAGTTTACCGATTACGTGACTGAGCAGTGGATGGAAGGAGGTGAGCGAGACTTGTGGGACCATTTTCAGACAACTGGTTCACGCACAACAAACAACGTTGAAGGATGGCATTCGAAAATGAACAAACAGCCACCCCAACATATTTCGTTTTATCTATCTAATCAAGCAAGAATGGACATTCGTCACTGTAACCCTGACACAGCTTGCTGCCTCTTGCAAACCCAGAAAAAGGAAATGCCGGCAGTTGGACGACAGACTGGTAACAGAAAAGCGGCGCCTCTATGAAGGGCATTACACTTTCATGGAGTACGGGGATGTTGTCTCCCATTTAGTTTGATTGTAAGGTGTATTTTGTTGAAGATGTATTATTAAAGAAAATGCTAAATGTTGTATTTTAGTATAATGTGTAAAAAAAGGGGGATTTTAAATGGAATAAAAATATTAAATAAAACTGTTAATCCTTTGGTAAACCCCATTGCTGTGTCGTTAATTAGTTGATTAATCCCTTAAATCCCTAAATAATAAAACTGGCACAGTGAGAGTAAACCCCTTTTAACAACCTTGCTTGATTAATTCCCCCCCCCCCCCCCCGTGAGAACAATAGCAGGTGGCACAGTGCGATGCCCCCCGTCTGCACGAAGTATGAGGGATAATGCGTGGAAAAATGTGCTCTACATGGCCATATAGGTCGGGATTGCCCTAAACCAGACAAAAGATATAGCCAAGGTTTCACCCCAAAACCTCCTAACCTAGACAGTCCTCGTAACAGCCCAAAGTGGTGTATCATCCATTAATAATTCTATATCTACTCCAGATAAAGAAGAAATCTCGATTACAAAGACACAACAAGCCCAAAGCAAATCGTTGATCCGAAATTTTTAGCCATGCCGACAGGTCCAAGGATTGCTTGAATGTCAATACTTTAAAGGGACAATAACATTCTTACTGGCTTGGTAACTTCAGAAAATAAATAATACCCTTATTCTAAGTACTAGATGTTTAAGTGTCCTACCTGTTGTGTAAATTATCCATTACAACCTATTTTACTTATCCAGAGGGTTCGAAAATATTTTAAAATCCAAGTCACATTTGAAAAGGTTTACGTTAGACTTTTCAAATCAATAGGTTGAATTTTTCCAATTTTTTTAAAATAGGTTTGTTAAGATGAAATTTATATCATCATTTAATTGGAATATTCTAAATAATACGATTTGTTGACCAGAATGAAGATTGGGACATATTATTCAGTTACAACAAGAGTGTTAATGGGGCTTTAACTGGTGACACAGAGGCAGAAACTAATCCCAACACAGTCTGGGCTTTTTGATTCAACAATCGCATTAAATTGAATACGACTTTATTATAAAAAGTGTGAGATACCAATATATGTCTATAAATACATTGTAGTGATCGCTGATATACATAAACTGAACCATAGCACAGCAATTATAATAACAGCAGTCATAAATTCAGAATCACAATACTACCCCAAGCATGCCCGTGTTTATTTGGTTATAAATTAATTCATTTAAACTGGAATATCACTGAATATTTTAAGTGTTTACCTATTTTTTGTTTTTCTCATCTACTATATAAATTAACACATGGTTTCCCTTAAAATTGCTGTGCTAATTAAATTGTAAATGTCTGATAAGTTTCCTTATGGTCTGCTTCTATACCAAAGTTAAGAGGATTCCCCAAATTATTATTGGCTAATCAGATGTTATTTATTATGTATGTTTTTATAAGGCTCCCCTTTGACCTGTAATTTTATTACGACTAAGTGGTTTTCTCCAAATTATTATTGGCTAATCAGATGCAAGTTATTATGTATGTTATAAGGTTTCCTTTGACGTGTTTATTTTTACAGAGGAGTTTTGAATTTGACCCAGTTACATGGGTTGAGGAGGCAGAGAATATAATCCACTGGGAAATGGATAGTTTTGAAACGAGACGAAAATACATGCCCTAAAGACTTGACAGTAGTAGCGCCAAACGAAAGACATCCCGAATCCCGACAACAGTAAAGAGAAAAGTAAACTCAACCCGTAACGTTATACTGATTTAAAGTCTTCACTTCTATTTCTGTTGTGTTACTATTGGACGAGGATTCATTAATTTATTCATGTTACTCCTCTGTCTTTTACTTGACACCCAGTATCAACACAGATGTATGTCCAGCTTTAGTCATCTTGTCACCCCTCTCTCCCAATCTCGAAACCAGAAAAATTTTTGAAGAAATTTCTCTGGTGAATCGGGGTAGCCATTTTCCCGGAAAATGATATGTAATTCCTACGAGCGAAAGTTCTCTTTTTTTTGCGTCGTACGGCCCTGATTTTACGTGCCTGGATGACCGAATCACGTAAAAATATACCCACGCGTAGAAAAATAGATCTTTACAACAACTTGAATTTGTTCGTTTAGGATCCAATTTTTTATGTCAGCGAGTTGACTTTGACTCAAGGATCATTTTACAACAAACGAAACGACGATCCGACCTCTAGTTTTCGAGAAAACGACCCAAAAAGATTGACCAGAGGTCAGAATGGGCGGGGCTTAGGTTTGAAAAAAAAATGGACGGTCTAATGTGCCAGAGGCCTTCGGCTCAGCGGCTGCCTCTGGGAACGAGATTGCCCTCTCTCCTAGTGTCAAATAGATATAAGTTTTTAGCCAACAATTGTTTATATGTAATAAAATCACAACGATTTACGTTTCACTATTTAGTTTCTCAGTGCCCAATTTTTACCAGCAGAAGGTTCTGGTCCGATAAATCTTTTGGTAATATCGACTCTTGCGCGTCAACCTATTGCCACGACGACGGGCACGACCTTGTACAAATGTTCCACAAACCTCTGATAAACTCCTACCGTTAATTATTGAGCCCAACAGTCTTGGTAATAGGTTGCTGGCTCGTTAGTTTTGGGGTTTCGTTTGCTAACAGCATATTTCAAACCATTTCGATTGGGTTCAAATCTGGATGGCCATTGACACCAGTTTATCCTTCATAAAGTTCTTTGATATCTTGGATGTGTGTTTCGGGTCGTGCCCTGTTCTGGAAATCGGTCTTGTTAAGAATGGTAAAAGCGTCTTTTCTAGCATTTCTGTTGGCATTATCCCTTTACAAATCAGATTGGTTGGACCTTTTTTGCTTATTCCACCCCACAAATGAAGTTTTAAAGAGTGTTTGGTGCGGGTCCCCTGCGTCCTTTTTTCTGTATGCCACAGTCTCATTGTCGTGTAATGGAATCGTGCATTCATCTGTAAAGATGACGATTTGAAATAAGTTGTTACTCTCTATTAATTCTTTACTCTTCTCTCGAATCAGCTGGCAATATCTATGGGTTGTTGCTGTATATCCAGCTGTAGCTATGCCTCTTTGAAATGTTGATCGACTCCCTATGGAGTCGATTTAATTAAACACTACTTATCTTCCGCCAGTTTTCGGAACTTTGGTTTGGCGTTCCGTCGTATCTATAGTGTATTGAATTTTACCGTCTTCGTTTTTATTGTTCCCCAATTGACTGTAATATCCTTCTCTTCTAAAATTATTTTAATTCCGGTAGGGGCCCAACCTTTCAGGTGCAGTTCGATTATCTCTAGTATGTTGTGGTTAGGTATCTTAAAGGGCAAAGTGACCATTATTTTATTTTTGTTCTGATTTACTTGCTATAGGCAACCAAGATACATATAGTTGGTGATTATTACATAATAGATGAGGTATAGAGCGAATAAAAAAAAAATAAAGTAGTTTCAATATTCATGTCACGGACATAGTACAAAAGTATATACCAAAAAAAAAAAAAGTTCCCAATATTTTTGTAAGGAAGGAAAGGACCAAAATCTGCTATGAAAGAACTTGCCGCGTCAATATAAATACGTGTTAGTGTATAATACAGCTACCATATCACATAGTAAACAAATTATAAAATTATCAGCACTACCTACTATATCCATTATGAACATAGTCAAAAATCAATTCTAATTATAATGATTGCATTTCCAATCTATTCTTATTCCTGGTATTTTAAGGCCCAATAAACAGGTAGATCACATTGTTTACATTTGTAAAAAGTCTGTTTTCTGTCACTACATACAGCACAGCCCGGTTTATTCGTGTTCTCAAATGCACAAATGTCTGTTTTCTGTGCACTTTTCCGTCGCTACATATAGCATAGTCCGGTTTATTAATTGCTTTCGCTTAATCGGTAGTCCGCTTTATTAATTGCTTTCGGTTAATCGGTTTGGCCCATTTTCATTGTTGACCTGGAGTGATTTTGTGGATTTAAAATCATCTCACAGTCCTAGCGAAAGTGAACAGGTTCCAAATTATCTGGGTCATCCTGATTGTACAGAATGTACCCATTCACAAATGCAACCTCTCTAATTTTGTGGTACAGGGAGTGATCTCACTAAGATTTGTGAGGACATTTATAACTTCCAACAAGTTGGTTAAGTCTGTCCACTCCGGCCATTTTACTATAATCTTCCTCAATTAGTAGCTTTTCAGTAAGTCTGAAAACATCAACCCACGCTCGGCCGCGTATACGTTTTTCAACTGTATTGTCTTATGGACGGTAGATAATACGGATACACACTTTGTATCATGCACAGACGACGAAATGATTCTTGTGCATATTTAGTTTTGTAGGCATACTTATTCGGTTAGGATGTTCTGTGCCATAGGTTACTATTCCTGATTGTTCAAACAACGATGGAGATAGTTAATATCCATTTATATAATGTGGTCGTTATTTTCAAAACCATGTGAGTGGAACATTTTTTCCGCGAATAAAACAGTATTTTCCTAGCCGGTCGAAACATCACACAGTACGAATTCCTTCAAACCCCACTTCGCTGGCATATATTGTCGAAAATGTATCCTGCCTTTGAATTATGGCATGCTCTTGTCGATACCGAGGTAGCGGCTTGGTATGTAATAATCAGTGTTCAGTGGCTGGACTTGCCAAGTAGTCACCGTACCTTGTGTAACGGATCATAACCGGGTTGCCTTCTGTGGATTGACGTTGAAATATCCGATAAGTGAGCATGCCGATTATAACAAATATGTGCCTTGGCATTACTTTTGAAAAGGGTGTATAAGTAAGCCGGCATTATTTTTAAAGAGGTTAAAGGTAAGCCATCGCTTGAGTGCCGATATCATCCCGATTTAAGCATGTTGAAGGAAGAAAAATGTTGATTCTTGGCGAGGAAGCAGGATAGGATTTTTATTCTAACGCATGCAAACATAACGTATCAGTTCATCTATGTCTATAGCTTAGATGAAATCCATTTATTATTGGCTGCTATCAAATCCAAACTTTAAATTATATACCGTGAGCTTCTACATGTAACTACATAACTCATAAAGTCTTGGTGGCATTTGGTGATCAATCGTACCCCTCGCAGTATTCCGTTTGATTAAAGCTAATGTCACTACTGTAAAAAGTTAAAGTTCTTGTTCTAAATTATGATTGGTTAATAGTCCAATTAACAAGCAATCGTCAACTGCGTTACAAAGGTATTACTCTTAAACCAAAGCGCCAAATTGGACCAAATATGTTTACATAACGTTACGCCCAGTTAACAAATGCACAGCACAATATTGCAGTAAACCAAATTTCGTTACAAATGAGGCTATCAAATCGAATAAAATGTAAACAATACTGGTTAAAAACGGAAATACTTTAACCATTTTTAATACCTTAAATCACTGTCCAAAGTTTTAAGGATGACCAAGATTAAACGTAGGACTGTCATGTTGCTGTACTCCAGTGATAGATTTGATTGAACGGGAAGAATTGAGACTCGCCCAAACTATTCAAGTATCAGAACCCAATCCAGCAGTGGGGGGTGAGAGGGATTTCTCGGGCCATTGCTTCAGGCATTTTCCAAATCCGTCACAAACACCTTTTCTTTTTAAAACATATTGTCTACACAACTATTTCATTAGTCATGAATCACCACATAAAAGTCTTTTTCTTCTTGGATATTTATCTTTACTTCCACGCGCTTTTGTCCGGCATGCTTTTCTTGAACTTCTGGATAATAGTGTAAAACGTACCTTACAATGAATGACTTCCTCCGTGGCTCCAGTTCCAACTTATTACACATACCCCCACCGACATACGAATATTTCCGCCGCAAGTTTTCGGGTCCGATAAAGTCTGGAGAAAGTCGTTGCACTACTTTGGTAGCAAAATGACCGTCATTAAAAAACATGAACAATCATTGATTTGAAATCCTCCGCAGAAATGCGAAATGTCACTGAATTGAGATGTGGCAGTGGCGGACCCGGGGACTAGATACTGGCATCTGTAGATCATCACCATGGTTAGGGAGTCTGTAATACTAACATAACCAGATTTTACATTTCTTTTAGGGGGGTTGGGATGGTCTAGAGTGCTGCGCTTCGACCTCTAGCTGGCCGGTCACCTCTGGCTTGCGGCTGTGGTTTCGAGCCCTGGTGTGAGCGTATGTGACATGGAAATAGGGGCGCCTTCTCAACCTCGTGGGTTTCCTCCGGGCACTCCGGTTTCCTCCCACTGCTAAAGACCCCTACGCCCATTTCTCTAATTATCATTTCTTTTACTACTTGCTGTAGGTCATGTTGCTTATTTATTGTCTGCATATATCTACTGCCGAAAGCCTTTCTGTCGGTGCCAATATGGTGTTCTAAAAAGCTGTCTAAACGTAATTTTCCCATCTGGTAAATCGGGCATCGACTGCAAGAGGGACAGTTCCTAAGAAGTTGAGGTTGATTCTACATCGCGGGGTACCGGTACACGTACCGCCGCTGGTATTCTAGATGCCTGGGAGACAGGATCTGGTGATGATCGTGTTGAACACGAGCTTGATGATATCCTGGAAATTGATAGCTCATGTGAGTCACTAGAACTAAAACTGGCTAGCATTGTTCGACGGATAACTGTAGAGGCCATTTTCTGAAAATACAAGAGAATAGAATTATTTCCATTGAACTGTGGATCAAATTTTAAAATAAGTCCCCAAACAACACTTCGGGTATTTTATTCTGTAGTTAAAGAGTTGTTTTCAATAATTATGGAATATTAAAAAGGACAAAGAGAGCCTGTAGTTTTGACATAGACAACATACATGAAAAGGTAAGTAGTCCTATTGGTATGGTGGCTGAAAGCGTCAATTTAGACCATCGTGTTTCTAGATACAACGCGAGAGTCGCCGTTAATCTAGCACGACAAAAAGGGCGACGATCAGCGACTCTTTCGTCTAGCTTATAGGCGATACGAGATTAGCCGTTAAGCCAGCTCGACGACGTATGGCTTAAGGGCGACCATCGCCTCGGTAGTTTATAGTTAGTTACATGGATTGCCTGTTGACGTTTGCATATCTGGCTATATTGTAAGGGTTTGTCTACCCTACCCTACAATAATAAGGGTAGCTAAATCTGCCTGAATTGTTAAACTTTCAATTCGACATTAATTAACTTATCCAGGCCATAATCAACACTCAGTGCTACCACTAGCCTGCGATATAATGCCCCAAGTTAATCCTGAAGATATAATAATCGTTTTGTTGGCAGTAAACAAATATTTTCTTTTTATTTCAATCACTTACGGGGGGGGGGGGGGCTGGGATGGTCTAGAGTGCCGCGCTTCGACCTCTAGCTGGCCGGTCACCTCTGGCTTGCGGCTGTGGTTTCGAGCCCTGGTGTGAGCGTATGTGGCATGGAGATAGGGGCGCCTTCTCAATCTCGTGGGTTTTCTCCGGGCACTCCGGTTTCCTCCCACTGCTAAAGACCCCTACGCACAAGCGAATTATTGAAATAAAATTAAAAAATATGTTAGTCCCGAAATGACCTAGTTTGTGTTGAGTGGACATTAAACCCCATTTCTCTCTCTCTTCAATCACTTAAACAGTGATTATTGTTAACTTAATCTTTACAAATATTGTATACAGTTCTGTGCATTTAAATTAATAAGGTCACAAGCCATAGATCTCACTCTAGAAGAGAAGCTCCACGTTATAAATAGCATAGAAAGATTACAAAATAATTTAACTGCGACAAAATTAGGTCTTGGATCATGTTCTTGATGACAACACTGGTATTTCTTCAAAAAATACTTGTATTCTACTTTTTACATATTAGGTACAAACATCGTAATGTAAACGACCGCAAAACTAACTAATATGGAGGGAGTCATGTCTTGGCTCAAATGTCCCAACTACTAGAATCGCTCACCTGTAGACGTGCACGCCTAGAATCGGTTCCTGAACCTAACTCGAGGCGCCCTTGGCCTCCGCTCTGTCCTAGTCGGACCTAACTGCCGATGTCGTTTCGCTTCTGGGTTTATAAACCCTTCAAGATAATGGATCTTATCCGACACCTGGCTAATGTATTGAGAACGTGCCCTAATTCTGTCTTAAGTGATGTGACGCAACCCTTGGGTTATTTGTCACTAGTTCTCACAATGTTACCTAATATGATAAAAAAATTAACTTAAAGTAATGTGCATCATGACATGGATGTTAAGAGCCAGAATCGTGTTGGCTTTGTGCTCTGACAGTCATGAAACATGACACATTATTCAATATGTGAGAATGCTGCCCTTGGCGATGCCATCCAGTATTTCTTTCGTAGTTGTTACATATGTTTGGGCGGTACCATTTGCAACTTCTGAGTCCAGCAGTAAAAACTTTAGAAGACCTTTATTGGTAGTGGCATCGCTTTATACTTTATTTTAAACTATACTTTAACGGCTCAATCGCCTTTTCATGGCCCGGTTCAATTGTTCCATCCGCCGTCGGTACTCTTTCTTTGATCCGTATTTTGGACTCTCTCTTGGATAACAGTTTATCCAGATTACTGGAACATTGCACCGCTGATCGTTCAAAATTATCATCAGTTGGTCGGCAAGACACTGGACGTAAACCGACCAACGAATGTCGTTGCCTCCCAAGACCACGAATAGAACTTCTACGCTGGGCGAAAATTTATTTTTTTCGGCCGTGTAGTCTGACTTTCCATTAAAAAAAAAAAAAAAAAAAAAAAAAAAAAGCTCATGAGATGTTGTTAATTCTGTACTTGTTCTTCCGCAAAATGTCTGTAAGTTATTCACATGGAATGAACCAATAACACCGATCTTCATTTTGTCTGTGGCGGGTTATAGTTGAAGTCTTAGTGGACGTCGACTGCTAATAACCGATTAACAGGATTAACTGTATATATCATAGCGATTTAAGATAACTATCGATTTACTTCATATCATACTATTGATTAAAACCGTGGTTATTTGATTCTATTAAATATTTCATAATAAAATATATAGAATTACGTACTTCACATGGAAATTAATATTCATTAATAATTGTTTATTAAATACTGTATAGTAGAATTTGATATAGAATATGAGATGTTCTTCATTCCAAATTTGGTAGTCCTGAAAAGGACTGTTTATTTTCCCAATTTCGGATGGCCTTCATCCAAAAAGGGCAGCTTTAACGAGTGCGAATTTGTTGCTGGTACAAATTCGCGGAAAACGCCCGTATACTTTCTCGCCGACAAGGTCGGCGATCCAGCCCATATACGTGCATAGTTTTCGTTGCTCGTCATAATTTAGATGAACGCCATCGTATAAGCTTTCCCGGAAGCATTGGTCTATATGTCTCTCCTGGAAAAAGCAGGTCAAACCATAGAAGATGTTCGGCTCAATCGCCTTTTCATGGCCCGGTTCAGCTGTTCCATCCGGCGTCTGTACTCTTTCTGTGATCCGTATCTCGGATTTTCTCTTGGAAAACAATTTATCCAGACTACTGGAACCTGGCACCGCTGATGGAGATCGTTCAAAATCCCCATCAGTTGGTCGGCAAGACACTGGGCGTCGACCGACGGACGAATGTCGTTGCCTCCCAAGACCACGAAGAGAAGATCTAAGGTGGGCTCGAAATGAAAATGCGTTGGTCTATATTTTTCGGCCCGACTTTCCATAAAAAAAAAAAAGTCATTGGATGTTGTCAACTCTGTTCTTGTTCTCCGGCAAAATCCCTGCAATTTATTCACATGGGATGGACCAATTACACACCGATCTTCATTTTGTCTGTTTCTCTGCTATAACTACCACAGAAGTGATATCGAACACTCTAAACGCGTACATTTAAATAGCCAAGTATAACACCGGCTTTAAAAACATAAAACATGCGAGTTTTCCTCAGATCTTGTGTTTTTTTAGATTGAGAATATTGATTTACACTATTTACTTTAATAAGAATCCACACCCCACGTTCTCTTAAGAATGTAGCCGCCTATGATATAAACATATTTATATGGCGTCCATTAATAAACAATGAATTGAAATTCAACTCTTATTTTTCAAAGGCGGTATTTGATTATTCAAGAAAAATGTGTGTTCATGTACCGTGCCTTGTCAGTCACATTCCTTACTAAATTAAAAGATTATCGACCGATTTTAAAATTGATAAATAATTCATGCATAGAAACATATTATTAAAATATAGAAATGTTAATTGTATACATAAGTATACCAGATGTTCAATGAATGAATGAAATGTTTTATGGCACATCTGCTCCAACCGGGCTATATTGCGCCAAACATGATGAAATATACGCGACAGGTTAAATGATATCTCAAAATTTTACATAAGCATAAATAAAAACAATATCAAATCTAAAAATAAAAACAATCTTGTATGCATACAAAAATTTAAAATACTAAAACACTATATAAATATATATACAAATTAAAATTTATAATAACCCAGGTTAGGCAAACAAATGATGTAGTGACCGGCAACGGTAATATCTTGATCTTATATGTTTGAGAACATGACAGTGTTCACATTCTGGTTGAGGCTCTCGCTTTAAGATGAAAATATGCGTTAAAAAAGTGTGACCTTTGCGAGAGCGACACAAAATAACTTCACCCCTCCTGTTGGTTCTGTAGGAGTTAGGCCAATCTCCTAAGAGAGGGTTAATGTGATGAAGTTTATTTGTGCCTGCAAGATCCCAAGACCGTTACCAGCGGCCATAAATATAATGATTTATACAAGTTTTAAAATCTGTATATGGTATTAAAATGTTTGATAGGGGAAGATCCAAAGCAGCTTTGGCAGCAACATCTGCTAGATCATTCATTGTTAATTTAACATTTACTAATATGGTATACAGTTTCTGTGCATTTAAATTAATAATAAGTAAGGTCAAAATCTATACATCTATCTCTAGAAGGGACACCCCACGTTATAAAAAGCATAACAGATTACGAAATTAGGTCTTGGATCATGTTCTTGATCACAACACTGGTATAACTTCAAATAATACTTTTATTCTGCTTCTTACATATTAGGTACAAACATCGTAATGTAAACGACCCCAAAACTAATATGGAGGGAGTCTTGGCACAAATGTGCAAACTCGTAGAATCGCTCACCTCGACTTATGTCTTCGAGACTTGCCGAAGGTGACCTCTAGACGTGCCCGCCTAGAATCGGCTCCTGAACCTAACTCGAGGCACCCATGGCATCCGCTCTGTCCTGGTCGAACCTAACTGTCGATGTCGTTTCCATTTCCATTCTGGGTTTATAAACCCTTCAAGACAATGGATCTTATCCGACACCTGGCTAATATATTGAGAACGTGCCCTAATTCTGTCTTAGGTGACGTGACGCAACCCTTGGGTTATTTGTCACTAGTTCTCACAATGTTACCTAATAATATAATAAAGACATTGTTAACTTTCGGGGCTTCGCATTAATATCTGGGGTACTACGTCAAAACACAAATAAATTCTCTCCTGTAAATATCGGGGCATCCCATTAATATCTGGGGTACTACGTCAAAACACAAATAAAAACCGGTAAATATCGGGGCATCCCATTAACATAGGGGTAATATACAGGTGTAGACAAAAAAAAACCCTTAGAGATAAACGCGTTAATACTTGTGAATGTTGTTGGGTTATATTCCAAATTACGATACTGGTTTCACAAGACATTTTACTTCGATATAAACACCGAACACAAATTGGCCACCTATTCGGCTAGCCAGCTATTCGACCGATCCAGCTGGCAACCTGTTCGTTGGCAACCTATTCAGAATGAAGACAACAGTCGCCCAAACTCATCTATTTTTACCAACCAATAAAATCCAACGTTACGTCTATCAAATGAAAGTTGAATAATATATTATTTTTTATCCATTCCTTTAGCTCAGAATAGAAGTGTAATTTCGCATTCTTATCAGTCAATCTCGTGATTACGTGAGATAGCAGTGCGCATGTACCAATCAGTGCAGTCGCTGATCTCGAAGAGAACAGACGTGTTTAATAACTGTCTAGTTTTTTCTCTTTCGGAAGTTTCGTGCATGACAATACACATTATTTATGTCATATGCCACTTACTTCAAGTAATCTTGTCGTACGTTAAGGCTATTACTAACCAATATAGTGATTAATATCACATACAAATCTATCGCTTATCGTCACTGTCAACAAATAAATGCAAATGGCGGACGATATTCCACAGTTCGCTTCACCGAAGCGGATAACACCGATAAGACTGACTAATGTCAGTAATGCGAAGGATGAAAACCCAAGTAGCAGTAAGAAAGGCAAACCAGCTAGCCGAAGCAAGAATTTGAAAGCATCGGACAATTCCGAAAAAATTAATACAAAAAGGTTAACCACTGAAATCGAAGTTCCCGACAAGGGAGATAACCCGTCAAGTAACAATGACAGCCTGAGCTTGACCCTGGTCAATGAGATTCGGAATCTTTGTGCATCGGTCGGTGACATGAAGAAAATTGTTCAAGATTCGGTGTCAACTATGGCAGTAAAGGTCGATAATTTGACTAATTACCCAGAATCCGATGGTTATACCTATGATTACGACGACTCTGATTGCGAAATAGAGTCGGGACAAAGACAGTCCAGGGTCAGAACCCAACCAGGTACCGGCACGTCAAAGGTCAACGCCATTAATATTGAATCTATTGATCCGGCACAAAAGTTAATGGACAATATCTTGTCAGAAGATGATGATAGGCAACTAAATATTAATAGTGTCACTGAGGAGTTTGATATCTTGGATTCACTGAAAAACAATTTAAGTGTAGATGAGAACGTTGGGGAAAATGTTGGCGAAAAATTAGCCGAAATTGTGACGTCAGCTTTCACGTTTCAAAATAAGCCAGAGAACGATATAACTATAGAAAAACTTAAAAAGTACAAAAGACCTGGCAATTGCCCGTCATTAAAGACACAAGAAATAAATAAACTAATGTGGGATTCTGTTAATTCAGACTGCAGAACCGCTGATATCAGGATGCAGAGGATCCAAACTTCAGTTATCAAGGCTTCTATAGCCATAACAGAATGTCTAAATCTTATCATGAAGAATAAGTCTGAGATGCCGAAGAAAACAACTTCAACATTGGTAGAAAAGTTGGGTGACGCGATAGCGTTAAACTCTAATGCCGTGAGAGAAATTATTCTCAGAAGAAAACATTTAATCCAACCACACCTCAAAGAGGAATATAAACCGCTGTGTGCACCTGGAGCCCCAGTATCTTTCGATAAGTTGATGGGGGACGACTTGGCTAAGTCTATGAAGGACGTTTCTGTAGCAAGCAGACTGGCTAACAAAGCAAGGAAGCCACAATACTCTTCTAATAACAGACAGTACAATTATAATCAGAATCGTTATCATCCTTATAATAATGGTAGTTATAACCATAATAATTTTAGAGGAGGTTTTAGACACAGAAGAGGGCAGACTCCTTTTTTGTACCGAGGTCGGAACAACAACAAACCCCCAGAAAAGAAAGGAGGGGGAAAGACACAGTACACAAACTGATTTCACCGGTCGAAAGTGACCAGGTAGGTGAGTCAAAAACTTTTCAGTTTTCTTTTAAAACTTGTTTGCCAGTAAACAAGCGCATTAAAGATAGGGCAGGCTTACTGAAACAGCATATTAATGAATGGAGGAATATAACTTCTGATCCATGTATCATTCAGATAATTAAAGGTTTAGAAATTGAATTTGTTACTGAACCTATTCAAGTTAATGAACCATATCCGATCAAATTTAACGAACAAGGGAAAGTCATAATTGATAATGAAATTTCTGATCTCCAAGAGAGGAGAGTTATAGAACCAACCATAAAAGATTATGGTGACTTTATTTCAAACATTTTTATACGCCGAAAGAAAAATAATAAGTATAGATTGATTTTAAATTTAAAAAGTATGAACGAACATGTGGAATACCACCATTTTAAAATGGACAGTTTAGATTCTGTCTGTAATTTGCTAAAGCCAAATGTCTTTATGGCATCGATTGACTTGAAGAATGCCTATCATGGTATAAATATAGCTAAAACATCAACAAAAATGTTAAAATTTCGTTGGAATAATACGCTATTTCAGTACACTTGCCTACCTTTTGGGCTTACCTCCGCTCCACGTATTTTTACCAAAGTTTTGAAGCCTGTCGTGGCTTATTTTAGGGAGAACGGGATATTATGTGTAGCTTATATTGACGATATCTACGTCCAAGCAGAGACGTTATGCGATTTAGAATATGCTCTTTCTAAAATTATAGTCACTCTGCAAAATTTAGGCTTTACCATAAATTGGGAGAAATCTAATCTGGTCCCTTCAAAGGAAATAATCTTTCTAGGATTTATTTTAAATTCAGATAAAATGACGATTAAACTGCCCGATCAAAAAGCCATTGACATTATTAAATTTAGCAAATCTGTTATCAAATCCAGTGCGCCTTCTATAAGGGACGTTGCAAAACTGCTGGGGTTTTTCAACTCGAGCATGCCTGCAGTTATGTATGGGCAGAGCCACTATAGAGACCTTGACCGTAATAAAATGGAATATTTAAGGAAATGTAATTGGGATTTCGATTCCAAAATGGAGTTATCTTCCTTAGCAAAGGAAGATATTAACTGGTGGCAGAAAAACATTCTTGGTTCTGAAAAACCTTTAATCAAGGAGAAACCATTCCTTACTATTCAAACGGACTCTAGTTCCATTAGATGGGGAGCTACTGACACAAATCGTGCTATAGGGGGAGATTGGTCTCTGGATGAGAAAACCCTACATATTAATGTCTTGGAAACAAAAGCAATTTGCATGGCCCTAAGGTCGTTTGAAAAATGTCACTACTTTAAAAATAGACATATCAGGATTCAGTGTGATAATACAACAGCAGTGAGTTACATAAAAAACATGGGTGGAACAAAGAGTTCTATGTGTAATCAAATTGCTAAAGAAATTTGGAACTGGGCTGAGCATAATCAAAATTGGATTTCCATTTCACATATCGCAGGTGCTCTCAATGTAGGTGCTGACAAGGCATCAAGAGAAACTTTATCTAATAGAACCGAGTGGTCATTAAGACCGGATATTTTCAAAGATATCACTGAAGTACTAGATACTGAGCCTACAATAGATTTATTTGCGTCAAGACTAAATTTTAAAATTAAGAGATATGCGTCCTGGAAACTGGAACCAGGGGCTACATATATTGATGCGTTCTCAGAGGACTGGGGAAATGAAATAGTTTATTGTTTCCCACCATTTTGTTTGCTGTCTAGATGTATCCAAAAAATCATAACTGATGGATCAAGGGGAATTGTTATTGCCCCACTTTGGCCGACCCAAAGCTGGTTCTCTAATTTATTGTCTATTTTATGTTTCAGGCCGATTATGTTACCTTAAATAAAGAGTTTAGTGACAGTACAGGAGGAAACTCATCCTCTTTGGCATCGTCTAAGACTAACAGCTTTCTTGGTATCCAGCAATCGTTCAGATGTAAAGGATTATCAGAACAGGCAACCAGTATTCTCATTTCATCATGGAAGGAATCCACGAGAAAACAATATGGACATTATCTACAGAAATGGGGATCATTTTGTAGTGAACAACAGACTGATTTCTTTAACCCATCTGTATTAGAGGTTATAGAGTTTTTGTTATCGTTGTATAACCAAGGATTGGGTTATAGTACCATACACACAGCACGTTGTGCTTTGTCTACAATTATTATTTGTGAGGGACATGCAGTTGGATCTCACCCGCTGATTTCTAAATTTATGAAAGAAATTTTTCTTAGCAGACCTACATTACCAAGATATGACGATGTATGGGATGTGCGGATAGTTTTACGTTATTTGCGTTCATTGTCTCCAGTGAAATCATTGTCGTTAAAAGAATTAACAATTAAACTTGTGTTATTGATGTTATTAGTGTCGGCCCAAAGGGGCCAAACACTTCACGCTCTTGACTTAAACAATTTGGAGATCAAAGGTTCAGGAAGTGTTTATAAGTTTTATATTACCGAACACTTAAAACAATCCAAGCCTGGGAGGAAGCCTTTAATCGTAGTTTTTAAGGCATACGCACCAGATCGAAGACTATGTGTTACAACTGTTCTTAGAGAATACATTGATAGGACTCAAGTGTTACGTAAAGGTGGAACAAAATTATTAATTGGTTATATAAAACCTCACAGTGGAGTGTCAAGAGACACTATTTCTAGGTGGACTAGGACCGGTCTATTAAAATCTGGGGTTAACATAGAAAAGTTTAAACCACACAGCACACGTTCAGCTTCTACATCGGCTGCTAAGGCAGCGTTCGTCCCAATCTCTGAGATAATGACTAAAGCGGACTGGAAGTGTGAAGCTAGTTTTGCAAAATACTATAAGAAAAACATTACAAAAAATAGTGATTTTGATACGATTCTAAATATGTAAATATTGGTGTTATCTTTATTCGTATCAGACAAGCTTCGAAGTCTCACGTAATCACGAATCACGTGATTGATAAGAATTTAAAAGATTGATCGAGACTTATGCCTTGGCAAGTCGAAGTTCGATCAGAATTCTATCAGTCAATCAATAGTGATGAGGGATTAAGTGCCCTCCACTATCACTATCTTATACCCGCCCTGGGAATGATACTTGGTTATAGGTTATCATATTACAATTTACAATGCTTAGTGTCAGTTTTCTATGAAAACGCCCCCCTGGGGTGTAGGGGGTGATAAGAATATACCCTTCGTATGTCCTGCGTGTCGTAAAAGGCGACTAAAAGGATCCCTGTAATGGGGCAACGTGTTTGCCGTGCGTTGCGACCCGTGTCGGTGGAGAGTGGAATCCTGGTAATTGAGTGGGGATTTGGCTTGCGAGCCCTTTCTCTGCAACACATTACTTTGGCCCATGGTTCACCTAGACGGGAGTTCAGAGTGGCCCACTCTGATCAATCGGCTTTGGTCGTTTTTAGCTCTGTAGAATGTACCCTTTCCAGTTTAATGCTCTGTTGTTTATTCACTCAGCATACTATCTACCTTTGTGTCCTTAGTACATTCTGCAGAGCGGCGGCTTGGGTCAATCAGGTTGGAGTAGTATTTTTACTTTCTGGCTTGAGTATACCCTTCGTCGAGTCCTGAGGCCACGCGCAGGTTATCCGTGCTAGTCCTCCCCTTTGTAGGCAGGGAAGTAACCTGGGGAACGACGAGGGGTGAACCCCCAAAAAATATTTCATGGATTCCCCAATCCCCCCCACACCACCTGTTGTAAGTAAACAACATAAAATAAAACAGAAACGTCATAGCACTGAGGACGTTTCTGAATTATTTAATACAAAATCAAAAATATCAAAGGCATGGCCGAGGTTCCTCTTAATTGAGAGTCCCTCTACAGACCTTTCTAAAGTTTCTCCATTTTTGATAACCAAGGGCGTCGCTGGCTTGGCTGGTGAGCCCAAGGCTATCAAAAAACTTAAGAATGGAACATTACTGATAGAATGTGCCAAGGAGCAGCATGCTACCATGCTGCTTAAATCAACGTCTTTGGCAGACATCCCTATCAAGGTGTCTCCACATAGGTCACTGAATTCAAGTAGAGGAGTAATTAGATGTCGGGATCTTGAAGGCAGCAGTGAGGATGAAATGGTGCAGTACCTTTCATCTCAAGGCGTCTCACATGTAAAAAGAATTAGTGTACGCCGAGGAGATAAGGTGATTGCCACAAGCACCTATATCCTCACATTCGATCGTCCCGAGATACCAAAGACTCTCAAAGCAGGTTATCTAAACATACCTGTGGATTCGTATATTTCCAACCCTCTTCGTTGTTATAAGTGCCAAAAGTTTGGACACAGTAAGACCGTCTGCAGAGGTAAAGACACCTGCGCTCGCTGTGGTCATGATGGCCACGAGAGCGCTACCTGCCAGGCGGATTTCTGTTGTGTCAATTGCAAGGGTAAGCACTTTGCTTACTCTCGCGAATGTCCTATTTGGCAAAAAGAGAAACGAATCCAACAGGTTATGTCTGAACGGAAAATGTCATACTTTGATGCTAAAAAGCAAGTAGAACTTTCTACACTTTTTCCCATTGCACCACAAGGGAAATCCTACTCAAGTGTAGCCAGAGTTTCTACTAGAACCATTTCTGTTCAGACAGATTTAACCTGGCATGAAAAAGAGGACGTGCCTAAAGTAATACCATCAGATCATATTAAAGGGGTATCGGGCTCATCACAAACGAGTGAGAGCTCGACTATCATTATTAATACTTTGCCTGACGAGGGTCCGCCTTCCTTGCCTCAAACTGAGGATGTTAGGGTCATTCCTAACACTTCAACCCAGAAGGGCAAGGGGTTATCTCCCTCGCCTCCCCTTGAAACTGTCATCCTTGATTCCAGTTCTACTGGATCAGGGTCGCAACTAAAGGCTGTCTCATCCAAAAAAGAAAAGCTAGCAAAGTTTAAAGAGGGAGGAAAGAAGGGTTCAAAAGACCCTATCTCCCTCTATAATAGATATGGGGATGATCTGATGGACGGTGTTACCTATGCGGATGTCCATACGGACCCGCATGGGAAGCCGTCAAAAAATAAAATTCCCTGACAATGTTAAATTCCATTATTCAATGGAATTGTCGTGGTTTAAAACCAAATTTTAATGAAGTCCAATTATTAATTCAAAAACACAATCCTTTAGCTATTTGTTTACAGGAAACTTTTTTACGTAATTCTGACACTTTGTCTTTTCGACATTTTGTTGGTTATCATCACCATTCAGTTGGTGATGGTAGAGCTCATGGGGGTGTTTCTATTATTCTTAATGGAGATATTCCTCAGAGTCAAGTCACTCTCAACTCGCCTTTACAGGCAGTTGCAGTCAGGGTGACTTTGCATATTCCTATAACACTCTGCTCTGTATATCTTCCACCAAGTTTACATCTTAATCCCAGAGATCTTGATGACCTTGTTGCACAACTTCCTCTCCCGTTTATTATTACGGGAGATTTCAATGGTCATCATTCTCTCTGGGGTAGCCCAGATGATAACAACAGAGGTAAACAAATAGCGGACTTCATTAACATTAATAATTTGTGTTTATTAAATGATGACTCGCCTACTTATCTACATCCTGCCACAGCTTCTTTTTCTTCCTTGGATCTCACCATATGCTCTCCGGTCCTGTTTCAGGATTTCACATGGAGGGTAAATGAAGATCTTTGTGGTAGTGACCACTTTCCTATCTTGATTGATAATAATGGTCCCTCTCCGGTCGAAAGACCCCAGAGGTGGAAGTTGCATAAGGCTGATTGGGCTCTATTTGAATCTTTGTGTCTCTTCTCTTTTGATGCAAAGGAGTTAGAAGATGCAGATGAGCCTATGGCCTTATTCACTTCAATTCTCCAAGATGTAGCTGAGCAGGCGATTCCAAAAACCACGACAGAACCAAAACGTTTCAATAAACCATGGTTTAACGACGATTGCAAATCCGCCCTAAAAGAGCGTGATCGTATCCTGAGACGATTGAAGAACCATCCTTCCATGGAGAATATTGCGGCATTCCAAATGGTCCGGGCGAAGGCCCGTAGAACCATACGTCAAGCAAAGAAATCTTCATGGCAGGGTTATGTCTCCAGGATCAATTCCCGTACCACATCTAAGTCGGTATGGGATAGGATTAAAGGTAAAAGTAGTGCATTATCAGTTAACCATCTTAATGTTGATAATACCACCTTAACAACATTTCCTGATATTGCTAATTCTCTGGCCAGTACTTTTTCATTCAATTCATCATCCAATTTCTCCTCTGATGCCTTTCGAGGCATTAGACAACAACAGGAGAAAAGGCGACTTAATTTCAAGTCCCGTAATGATGAATGCTATAATGATCGTTTTTCCATTGCAGAGCTTCGTGATTCACTAAAACGTGCTCGGGACACTGCAACTGGTCCAGATGAAATACACTACCAAATTTTAAAACATTTACCTTTTCCCACACTCCTAATCTTACTGGATCTTTTCAACCGGATTTGGGTTGATGGGAATTTCCCTCCTTCGTGGCATGAAGCCACAATAATTCCCATCCCTAAACCGGGAAAAGATCATACGAATCCTACTAACTATCGTCCGATCGCTTTAACTAGCTGTATTTGCAAAACCATGGAGAGATTGATCAATCGAAGGCTTGTTTGGTACCTTGAGTCCAACAACCTCATTACTGACCTCCAATGTGGATTTCGGTCCCAAAGGAGCACTCTTGATCATCTCGTCAGATTTGAAACGTTCGTCAGGGACGCTTTCATCCAGAAGCAACATTTAGTTGCAATTTTTTTCGATCTGGAGAAAGCTTATGATACAACATGGAAACATGGTATCATGCGCGACCTCCATAACCTCGGCCTGCGAGGTCGCTTACCTGTCTTCATTAAAAATTTCCTGGAAGATAGGTCATTTAAGGTACGACTGGGATCAATATTCTCTGACCCATTTCCTCAGGAAATGGGGGTTCCACAGGGAAGTATTTTATCTCCTACTCTTTTTGCCATAAAAATTAACACGATCCCAGCGTGCCTTAAACCAGGTACAAACAGCGCTCTTTATGTTGATGACTTTCAGATGTGCTATGGTAGTACAGACATGCGGATAATCGAACGTAAGTTGCAGCTTTGTTTGAATTCACTTCAACAATGGGCAACCGAAAATGGATTTCGTTTTTCGAAATCCAAGACTGTCTGCATGCATTTCTGTCAGAAACGAGGTTTACATCCAGATCCAGAACTCTTCTTGGATGGCAATCGCCTACCAGTCGTGGATGAAACCAAATTTCTGGGGCTGATATTTGATAAGAAATTATCATTTATCCCCCACATTAAAAACCTTAAAAAGAAATGTCTGAAAGCCCTCAACATATTGAGAGTCTTATCAAATACTGACTGGGGAGAAGACCGTAAGGTCTTGCTCAGATTATATCGAGCTTTAATAAGATCCAAACTCGATTATGGGTGTATTGTGTATGGGTCTGCCCGCGAGTCTTATCTCAAAGAGCTCGACACCATACACAATCAAGGACTTAGAATCAGTTTAGGAGCTTTTCGTACATCTCCAGTGGACAGTTTATACGTCGAGGCACACGAGCCCTCATTGCACAACAGACGTGATAAACTGGCCCTGCAGTATGCTACGAAAATAGCATCACTTCCAAACCACATTTCATTTAACACCATATTTAGACCTCTTCACGAGCATTTGTATCTGGTGAAGACTAATACTATTCCACCATTCGGTATTCGTATACAACCACTTTTGTTCGAGGCTGGTATCAGCCTTGACAGTGTTGCGAATAACCCTCTCTTTGAGACTCCACCGTGGACTGTATCTCCCCCAAAGATTGATTTCGATCTTTCACAGCATAGAAAGAGAGATACTAGCTCGACGGTGTTTCAATCTCTCTTTAGAGAGTTAAGGTCTAAGTATGGTGATTATGCTCCTATTTATACAGATGGTTCGAAAGATGGTGATCGGGTAGCTTCGGCTACCGTGACTCCATCCGAGACCATTTCTGTTCGCTTACCACCTGCTGCTTCTATTTTTACAGCTGAGCTCCAAGCTATTCTCCAAGCTTTGGAGTTCATTCAGTCCTCATCAAATTTAAAACACATCATCTTTTCTGATTCTTTGTCCTGTCTTCAAGCAATTAATAACAAACAGCTTGATCACCCATTAGTAGCAGACATTTATCGTCTGCTACTTTCATACGAGTTGAGCAACAAGGACATTGTCCTTTGCTGGCTCCCCAGTCACATGGATATTAAAGGGAATGATCAAGCAGACTCGGCTGCCAAGTCTGCTTTAGATCTTCCCATATCCGATTTTTACATTCCTTTTAAAGATTTTAAATCGAGTATCAATTCATTTATTTATGACCGCTGGCAACGGTCTTGGGATCTTGCAGACACAAATAAACTTCATCACATCAAGCCTCTCTTAGGAGACTGGCCAAGCTCCTATCGTGCGAGCAGGAGAGATGAAGTCGTCTTGTGTCGCTCTCGCATAGGTCATTCTTTTATAACACATATTTTCATTTTAAAGCGAGAGCCTCAACCAGAATGTGAACACTGTCATGTTCCCTTGACAGTTAAGCACATTTTGATTGAGTGCAAGCATCTCAAAGAAATAAGATTACGGCATTACCGTTGCCAATCACTTCATCAGTTGTTTGCCCAACCGGGTCTTTATTGCAAAGCGCTAGACTTTTTAAAGGAGACAAATTTTTATCAAAAATTTTAATTGTATATATCTGATTTTCACTTTCATGTTTTAAATATATATACATAAAGTTTATATTTATTTTTATTTGATACTTACTGTGATATTTGTTTTTATTTATGTATATATATATAATATTGTGATTATATTTTTCTAGTTTGTCTCGTTAATTTCATAATGTTTGGCGCAATATGGCCCGGTTGGAGCTGACGTGCCATTAAACAACATTTCATTCATTCATTCATTATCAAATACTGACTGGGGAGCAGACCGCAAGGTCTTGCTCAGATTATATCGAGCTTTAATAAGATCAAAACTCGATTATGGGTGTATTGTGTATGGGTCTGCCCGCGAGTCTTATCTCAAAGAGCTCGACACCATACACAACCAGGGACTTAGAATCAGTTTAGGAGCATTTCGTACATCTCCAGTGGACAGTTTATACGTCGAGGCGCACGAGCCCTCACTGCACAACAGACGTGATAAACTGGCCCTGCAGTATGCTACGAAAATTGCATCACTTCCGAATCACATTTCATTTAACACCATATTTAGACCTCTTCATGAGCATTTGTATCTGGTAAAGACGAATGTTGTTCCATCATTCGGTATTCGCATACAACCCCTTTTGTCTGAGGCTGGTATCAGCCTCGACAGTATTGCGAATACCCCTGTCTTTGGGACTCCACCGTGGGCTATATCTCCCCCAAAGATCGATTTTGATCTTACTCAACATAAAAAGAGAGATACTAGCTCTACGGTTTTCCAGTCTCTCTTTCGAGAGCTAAGGTCTAAATATGGTGATTATGCTCCAATATATACAGATGGTTCGAAAGATGATGATCGGGTAGCTTCGGCTACCGTGACACCATCTGAGACCATTTCTGTCCGCCTCCCACCTGCTGCTTCCATCTTTACAGCTGAACTCCTGGCCATTATCCAGGCATTGGAGTTCATTCAATCATCATCTAATCTCAAATATATAATTTTTACTGATTCTTTGTCCTCATTGCAAGCAATACATAACAAACAGCTTGATCACCCACTAGTAGTAGATATTTACCGTCTGCTACTAGCGAACGAGTTCAACAGCAAGGACATTGTTCTTTGCTGGCTCCCCAGTCATATGGATATTAAAGGGAATGATCAAGCAGACTCGGCTGCCAAGTCTGCTTTAGATCTTCCCATTTCCGAATTTTACATTCCTTATAAGGATTTTAAATTTATTATCAATTCATTTATTAATGACCGCTGGCAACGGTCTTGGGATCTTGCAGGCACAAATAAACTTCATCACAGTAAGCCTTTCTTAGGAGACTGGCCAAGCTCCTATAGAACTAACAGGAGGGATGAAGTTGTTTTGTGTCGCTCTCGTATTGGTCATACCTTTTTAACACACATTTTCATTTTGAAGCGAGAGCCTCAACCAGAATGTGTTCACTGTCATGTTCCTTTGACAGTTAAGCATATTTTGATTGAGTGCAATCATCTCAAGAACGCCAGATCAAAATATTACCGTTGCCAGTCGCTACACCAATTGTTTGCTCAACCGGAGCTATATGGAAAATTGTTAAACTTTTTAAAAGAGACAAACTTTTATTACAAATTTTAATTGTATATATATATATATTCCGTATTTTTTATTTTAACTATTTATATACATAAAAGACTTATATTTAGTTGCATTTATTTTTAGTACCTTTATTGACCGTGATACTTGTTTCTATTTATGTATATAAATATATTTATGTGATATTTGTTTAATTTGTCTCGTTAAATCATCATTTGTTTGGCACCATATAGCCCGGTTGGAGCTTACGTGCCATAAAACTCCATTTCTTTCTTTCTTTCTATGAAAACGTATTTACTTTTATTCTTTTGTCTGACACTCATAGATGCTTTAAAAAACTGATTGGTACATGCGCACTGCTATCTCACTTAATCCCTCATCACTATTGATTGACTGATAGAATTCTGATCGAACTTCGACTTGCCAAGGCAAGTCTCGATCAATCTTTTAAATTATCGTACAGAATTCTAGACATTCAACTAAATATACCCCAAAAGGTAATTAAATAGGCTTTCCAGATATTATTAGTAAAAGTTGGCACAATCATATTAAAGGGGTGCGCTCTCATCCTAAACGTCGACAATTTTTCAATATTTTAAACTCAAAGAACGGTAATATTCCGAGTCAAAATTCGCACCATCGTACTAAATTCGGAGCAACCAGCTATATATATTCTGAAAGGTAATTGATTACGCTTTCCAAATATTATTAGTAAAAGTTGGCACAATCATATTAAAGGGGCGCGCTCTCAACCTGAATATAGACAATTTTTCAATATTCTATATGTAAAGATAGACCGGTATTTTATTCGAAGTCCAAATTCGGACCATCGTACAAAATTCTAAGCAACCAGCTATATATATTCTGAAAGGTAATTGAATAAGCTTTCCAAATATTATTAGTAAAAGTTGGCACAATCATATTAAAGGGGCACGCTCTCAACCTAAACATAGCTCGCTTTAACTAGCTGTATTTGCAAAACCATGGAGAGATTGATCAATCGAAGGCTTGTTTGGTACCTTGAGTCCAACAACCTCATTACTGACCTCCAATGTGGATTTCGGTCCCAAAGGAGCACTCTTGATCATCTCGTTAGATTTGAAACGTTCGTCAGGGACGCTTTCATCCAGAAGCAACATTTAGTTGCAATATTTTTTGATCTGGAGAAAGCTTATGATACTACATGGTATCATGCGCGACCTCCATAACCTCGGCCTACGAGGTCGCTTACCTATCTTCATTAAAAATTTCCTCGAAGATAGGTCATTTAAGGTACGACTGGGATCAATATTCTCTGACCCATTTCCTCAGGAAATGTGAGTTCCTCAGGGAAGTATTTTATCTCCAACATTATTTGCAATAAAAATTAATACTATCCCAGCGTGCCTTAAACCAGGTACAAACGGCGCTCTTTATGTTGATGACTTTCAGATGTGCTATGGTTCTACAGACATGCGGATAATCGAACGTAAGTTGCAGCTTTGTTTGAATTCACTTCAACAATGGGCAACCGAAAATGGATTTCGTTTTTCGAAATCCAAGACTGTCTGCATGCATTTCTGTCAGAAACGAAGTTTGCATCCAGATCCAGAACTTTATTTGGATGGCAATCGTCTTCCAGTTGTGGATGAAACCAAATTTCTGGGGCTGATATTTGATAAGAAATTATCATTTATCCCCCACATTAAAAACCTCAAAAAGAAATGTCTGAAAGCCCTCAACATATTGAGAGTCTTATCAAATACTGACTGGGGAGCAGACCGTAAGGTCTTGCTCAGATTATATCGAGCGTTAATAAGATCAAAACTCGATTATGGGTGTATAGTGTATGGGTCTGCCCGCGAGTCTTATCTCAAAGAGCTCGACACCATACACAACCAAGGACTTAGAATCAGTTTAGGAGCCTTTCGTACTTCTCCAGTGGACAGTTTATACGTCGAGGCGCATGAGCCCTCACTGCACAACAGACGTGATAAGCTGGCCCTGCAGTATGCTACGAAAATAGCATCTTTACCAAATCATATTTCATTTAACACCATATTTAGACCCTATCATGAGCATTTATATCTGCTCAAGACTAAAGTCGTTCCACCATTTGGTATTCGCATACAACCCCTTCTGTCTGAGGCTGGTATCAGCCTTGACAGTATTGCGAATACCCCTTTCTTTGAGACACCGCCATGGGCTATATCTCCCCCTAAGATCGATCTAGATCTTACAAAAAACAGGAAGAAAGATACTAGTTCCACAGTGTTTCAAACTCTCTTCGGAGAAGTAAGGTCTAAATATGGTGATTATGCTCCTATTTACACAGATGGTTCTAAGGATGGTGATCGGGTAGCTTCGGCTACAGTGACGCCATCTGAGACCATTTCTGTGTGTCTCCCGCCTGCTGCTTCCATATTTACAGCTGAACTCAAGGCCATTCTTCAGGCCTTGGAGTTCATTCAGTCTTCTTCAGCTTTAAAGCATATCATTTTTACTGATTCTTTGTCCTCACTTCAAGCAATTAACAATAAACAGCTTGAACACCCATTAGTAGCAGATGTTTATCGTCTGCTACTATCGTACGAGCTCAGCAGCAAAGACGTCGTCTTCTGCTGGCTTCCCAGTCACGTTGATATAAGGGGGAATGATCAAGCAGATTTTGCTGCCAAATCTGCTTTAGATCTTCCCCAATCACCATTTTTATTACCATTTAAAGATTTTAAATCTGCAATAAATCATTTTATTTATGACCGCTGGCAACGGTCTTGGGATCTTGCAGGCACAAACAAACTTCATCACATTAAGCCTCTCTTAGGAGATTGGCCAAACTCCTATAGAACCAACAGGAGAGATGAAGTTGTTCTGTGTCGCTCTCGTATAGGTCATACTTTTTTAACACACTTTTTCATCTTGAAACGAGAGCCTCAACCAGAATGTGAACATTGTCATGTTCCTTTGACAGTGAAGCACATTTTGATTGAGTGCAAGCATCTCAAGAACCTAAGATCGAAGTATTACCGTTGCCAGACTCTGCACCAATTATTTGCCCAACCGGGCTTATATTGTAAATTGTTAGACTTTTTAAAAGAGACAAGCTTTTATTATAAATTTTAATTGTATATTTATCATTTCGTATGTTTTAAATATTTATATGCATAACAGATTTATTTGATTTTTTAATCTTATTTACTGTGATACTGTTTTTATTTATGCATATAAAACTTTTTCTGTGATATTTATTTAACTTGTCTCGCATAAATCTTTGTAGGTTTGGCGCAATATAGCCCGGTTGGTGCCGAAGTGCCATAAAACCACATTTCATTCATTCATTCATTCCTAAACATAGCCAATTTTTTCAATATGATATATGTAAAGATAGACCGGTATTTTATTCTAAGTCCAAATTCGGAACATCGTACAAAATTCAGAGCATCCAGCTATATATATTCTGAAAGGTAATTGGAGAAGCTTTCCAAATATTATTAGTAAAAGTTGGCACAATCATATTAAAGGGGCGCGCTCTCAACCTGAACATAGCCAATTTTTTAATATTTTAAAGAGAAAGAACGGCAATATTCCGAGTCGAATTCGGACTATCGTACAAAATTTTAAGCATCCAGCTATAAGCTGCAAGGTAATTGCATAAGCTTTCCAAATATTATTAGTAAAAGTTGGCACAATCATATTAAAGGGGCGCGCTCTCAACCTATAAATAGCCATTTATTCAATATTTTAAACTGAAAGAATGGTAATATTCCGAGTCAAAATTCGGACCATCGTACAAAATTCTGAGCAACCAGCTATATATATTCTGATAGGTAATTGAATAAGCTTTCCAAATATTATTAGTACAAGTTGGCACAATCATATTAAAGGGGCGCGCTCTCAACCTACAAATAGCCATTTTTTCAATATTTTAAACTGAAAGAATGGTAATATTCTGAGTCAAAATTCGAACCATCGTACAAAATTCTCAGCAACCAGCTATATATATTCTGAAAGGTAATTGAATAAGCTTTCCAAATATTATTAGTAAAAGTTGGCACATTCATATTAAAGGGACTCGCTCTCAACCTAAAAATAGCCATTTTTTCAATATTTTAAACTGAAAGAATGGTAATATTCCGAGTCGAAATTCTGAGCAACCAGCTATATATATTCTGAAAGGTAATTGAATAAGCTTTCCAAATATTATGAGTAAAAGTTGGCACAATCATATTAAAGGGGCGCGCTCTCAACCTGAACATAGCCAATTTTTTTCAATATGATATATGTAAAGATAGACCGGTTTTTTATTCTAAGTCCAAATTAGGACCATCGTACAAAATTCAGAGCATCCAGCTATATATATTCTATATATATAGGTGGATGCTCTGATGAGCTATATATATTCTATATATAGGTGGATGCTCTGAATTTTGTACGATGGTCCGAATTTGGACTTCGAATAAAAAACCGGTCTATCTTTACATATATCATATTGAAAAAAATTGGCTATGTTCAGGTTGAGAGCGCGCCCCTTTAATATGATTGTGCCAACTTTTACTCATAATATTTGGAAAGCTTATTCAATTACCTTTCAGAATATATATAGCTGGTTGCTCAGAATTTTGTACGATGGTCCGAATTTCGACTCGGAATAATACCATTCTTTCAGTTTAAAATATTGAAAAAATGGCGAATTTTGACTCAGAATATTACCATTCTTTCAGTTTAAAATATTGAAAAAATGTCTATTTGTAGGTTGAGAGCGCACCCCTTTAATATGATTGTGCCAACTTTTACTAATAATATTTGGAAAGCTTATTCAATTACCTTTCAGAATATATATAGCTGGTTGCTCTGAATTTTGTACGATGGTCCTAATTTGGACTTAGAATAAAATACCGGTCTATCTTTACATATATAATATTGAAAAAATTGGCTATGTTCAGGTTGAGAGAGCGCCCCTTTAATATGAATGTGCCAACTTTTACTAATAATATTTGGAAAGCTTATCCAATTACCTTTCAGAATATATATAGCTGGATGCTCTGAATTTTGTACGATGTTCCGAATTTGGACTTAGAATAAAATACCGGTCTATCTTTACATATATAATATTGAAAAAATTGGCTATGTTCAGGTTGAGAGAGCGCCCCTTTAATATGATTGTGCCAACTTTTACTAATAATATTTGGAAAGCTTATCCAATTACCTTTCAGAATATATATAGCTGGATGCTCTGAATTTTGTACGATGTTCCGAATTTGGACTTAGAATAAAATACCGGTCTATCTTTACATATATCATATTGAAAAAATTGGCTATGTTCAAGTTGAGAGCGCGCCCCTTTAATATGATTGTGCCAACTTTTACTAATAATATTTGGAAAGCTTATTCAATTACCTTTCAGAATATATATAGCTGGTTGCTCAGAATTTTGTACGATGGTGCGAATTTTGACTCGGAATATTACCGTTCTTTGAGTTTAAAATATTGAAAAATTGTCGACGTTTAGGATGAGAGCGCACCCCTTTAATATGATTGTGCCAACTTTTACTAATAATATCTGGAAAGCCTATTTAATTACCTTTTGGGATATATTTAGTTGAATGTCTAGAATTTTGTACGATAATGCGAAATTACACCTCTATTCTGAGCTAAAGGAATGGATAAAAAATAATATATTATTCTACTTTCATTTGATAGACGTAACGTTGGATTTTATTGGTTGGTAAAAATAGATGAGTTTGGGCGACTGCTGTCTTAATTCTGAATAGGTTGTCAACGAACAGGTTGCCAGCTGGATCGGCCGAATAGGTGGCCTATATATATAGGTGGATGCTCTGATGAGCTATATATATTCTATATATATATAGGTGGATGCTCTGAATTTTGTACGATGGTCCGAATTTGGACTTCGAATAAAAAACCGGTCTATCTTTACATATATCATATTGAAAAAAATTGGCTATGTTCAGGTTGAGAGCGCGCCCCTTTAATATGATTGTGCCAACTTTTACTCATAATATTTGGAAAGCTTATTCAATTACCTTTCAGAATATATATAGCTGGTTGCTCAGAATTTTGTACGATGGTCCGAATTTCGACTCGGAATAATACCATTCTTTCAGTTTAAAATATTGAAAAAATGGCGAATTTTGACTCAGAATATTACCATTCTTTCAGTTTAAAATATTGAAAAAATGTCTATTTGTAGGTTGAGAGCGCACCCCTTTAATATGATTGTGCCAACTTTTACTAATAATATTTGGAAAGCTTATTCAATTACCTTTCAGAATATATATAGCTGGTTGCTCAGAATTTCGACTCGGAATATTACCATTCTTTCAGTTTAAAATATTGAAAAAATGGCTATTTTTAGGTTGAGAGCGAGTCCCTTTAATATGAATGTGCCAACTTTTACTAATAATATTTGGAAAGCTTATTCAATTACCTTTCAGAATATATATAGCTGGTTGCTGAGAATTTTGTACGATGGTTCGAATTTTGACTCAGAATATTACCATTCTTTCAGTTTAAAATATTGAAAAAATGGCTATTTGTAGGTTGAGAGCGCGCCCCTTTAATATGATTGTGCCAACTTGTACTAATAATATTTGGAAAGCTTATTCAATTACCTATCAGAATATATATAGCTGGTTGCTCAGAATTTTGTACGATGGTCCGAATTTTGACTCGGAATATTACCATTCTTTCAGTTTAAAATATTGAATAAATGGCTATTTATAGGTTGAGAGCGCGCCCCTTTAATATGATTGTGCCAACTTTTACTAATAATATTTGGAAAGCTTATGCAATTACCTTTCAGAATATATATAGCTGGTTGCTCAGAATTTTGTACGATGGTGCGAATTTTGACTCGGAATATTACCGTTCTTTGAGTTTAAAATATTGAAAAATTGTCGACGTTTAGGATGAGAGCGCACCCCTTTAATATGATTGTGCCAACTTTTACTAATAATATCTGGAAAGCCTATTTAATTACCTTTTGGGATATATTTAGTTGAATGTCTAGAATTTTGTACGATAATGCGAAATTACACCTCTATTCTGAGCTAAAGGAATGGATAAAAAATAATATATTATTCTGCTTTCATTTGATAGACGTAACGTTGGATTTTATTGGTTGGTAAAAATAGATGAGTTTGGGCGACTGCTGTCTTAATTCTGAATAGGTTGCCAACGAACAGGTTGCCAGCTGGATCGGCCGAATAGGTGGCCAATTTGTGTTCGGTGATATAAACCTTGTTCAAAAACAATTGTAATCTTTGAAAAAACTGATCCATTTTAAAACAAACAATATAATTACAATTTTGTTTTAGCCAGTTAAGGAGTGTTCCACTACAACCTTGAAAGGCAGTATATTAAATTAAGTAACTACGCCATGAAATTTAATGACGCGTGATGATTTCCCAGTTAAATTATAATACATAGCACTGTCATTATTAACCGTGGCCATGGTAGGATTAGAAAAAGACTTACTCCTTAATAGCTGTGGCCTGTAGCTCTACGGCATCAATTTTTATGTGACAAAATTAGGTCCTGAATCATATTCTTGATGATAACACTGGTATAACTTCAAATAATACTTATATTCTGCTTCTTATATATTAGCTACATATATATCGTAATGTAAACGACCCCAGAACTAACTTATATGGAGGAATGTCTTAGCTTGCCAACTCCTAGAAGCTCTCGACTCATCTCTTCGAGACCTGCCTAGGCCGAAGGTGACCTTGAGACGTGCCCGACTAGAATCGACTCCTGGACCTAACTCGAGGCGCCCATTGCCTCCGCTCTATCCTGGCCGGCCCTAACTGTCGATGTCGTTTCCCTTCTGGGTTTACAAACCCTTTAAGACAAAGGATCTTATTATCAGACACCTGGCTAATGTATCTTATCAGATTTAACATTCTTAGAGTTTGCTTATCAAAGATAGTTAAATAAAACAAGTTAAGGTTACATAATGAATGCTACCAGGAGTGTCGATATCACGTGTCAAGATGGCACGACGGGTCTCTAGAATCTGTCATTATGTAACATATATTGCTAATTGATTTCATGAGAGTATTCAATGTTATTGTGTAACAGCTGTATGAAACTATAACTACGAGACGCTAATTAAATATATGAAACCATAACTGTTATCACCCATTGCAACTAGTACTAGTTCCTACATTAAAGACTCCGCAGAATTCTGCCATACACTTGAACAAAATAATGTGAATGGTCAGTTAGTTTGTTTACGAATATACATCGGGATGAAGCGGTACAAGTGTTAAGGCAGCAAATTGAATCTATGGGCCAAGAACTAACTATCCAGAAACCTCAATTCTTCTTATTTCTCATGGCAATCGGAATTTTTTTTGAACAGGTTCGTGGATTACCCATGGGTTCTCTTAGAAGAAGCTGTCCTAAAGACTTCGCCCATCCGACCCAAAGCATGGATTAGAAAAGTTGATGATGTATTTGTCATTTTGGAATGAGGTCAGAATCCACAATCCCGTCTTAACCACCTCAACTGTTTATACCCTCGAATGTCTTAAAGCGAAAGCCTTAGCCAGAATGTGAACACTGTCATGTTCAATCATCTTAAGCATGCAAGATCAAATTATTACCGTTGCCAGTCACTACATCAATCATTTGTACAACTGGAGCTATATAGAAAATTATTCAATTTTTTATTAAAAATTTATATAAATATATATATTCTTCTATTTAATAACATTATTGTCTGTGATACTTGTTTTTAGTTATGTATATAAATATAGTTATGTGATTAATTTGTCTCGTCAAAATCACCATAGGTTTGGAGCTGACGTGCCATAAAACTCCATTCCATTCATTGACAAGCGTTCATGGTTACTGTGATATTTGTTTTTATTTATGTATATATAGATAATATTGTTTCTAGTTTGTCTCGAGAAACCTCACAAAATGTTTGGCGCGCCATAAAACTCAGGGGCGGATCCAGAGTGGGGGGGTCTACCCCCCCCCACACACACACACACCCTGCTCAGCTACATAAATAAAATAATGCCTTGCATCAATGAAATTACATCACAAAGTGATCCTACATAAGTATATAAACGGCAAACCCCCTCCTGCAAAAATTCCTGGATCCGCCCCTGCTATTTCATTCCACTCTCGAATTAGAAAAAGACAACCAATTACCATTCCTAGTTATGTTAGTAAACAACTCCGCAGATTTTACCGAAAGCCAAACCACACGGATCAATACATAAGTTCAAAGTCACATCAGACATTATGAAGTACCCTAGCGAGACGCGCAAAATCAGTATGTGATGAAGATAAACTTCAAAATGAATTACAGCCATGTCCTTACAGAATTTAATAACTACCCTGCTAACACAGTTCATGCTGACGCATACCTGCATACGACCTGGCGCCAATCAGAAGAAATCACCATCTCTTTTATAGGGCCACCTAGCCACCAAATGAAAAGAATCTTAACAGAGCAAATCGGTGCAGATGTAGTGTTCAGTACCGGGATGACACTAAAAACATTAAAAGAGGACTCAAAGGGGTATATTATAGTGATATTTACTGACGAGTGCTCAATACAGCTGCACGATAATAAAACGGTGGCATATAGAAAAAACGATCAAGGTGCACCACAACAGTGTCGCACTAAGCATCCATTGAAAGTTCACTTGTTGGTCGAAAAGGATAAAGTCGACTCCTAATATTTGATGTAATAATTGACAGTATCTTCTAAACGGAGGAAATTTAAAAAACATTAACGACAGATTTCAAGATGGATATCGTTTTCAACAGGATAATGACCCAAAACATACTTCCCGATTTGCAAACATATTTATTGACACTGACATCAACTGGTGGTGCACTCTCCCCGAAAGTCGAGACTTAAATCCCATCGAAATGGTGTGGAACATGTTGAAGCGACACGTGTCCAGGAAGAACCCCGCCACAAAATTAGAACTGTGTTACAACTGTCAACACTTTTGCGATATGTAATCGCTTCACGGAATTAGCCTTTCCCTTTCCACATACGGTTTAAGTTGCTTTAAGGAGGGGGGGGGGGGGTAACTGTTTACCGGAAGTTGAATAATGGAAGTTTATTCTGTGTGGTCCTAGTTGGGGCCGTCAGGTGTTGTTAGACCTTTTTTTTATGAAAGATCCCGCCAAGAATTGGAAATTGAAGAGATTTGTGTAAAGTATATATGATTTTTTCGTGAAATATCCAAGCTTAATATTCTACGGAAAGCCGATAACTGCCTGGTCAAAGAGCGAATTCGGCACTTTAGAAACGAGAAACAAAAACGGTTAAAATTAATCAGTGAACAACAAGCTGTCCCCAGAAGATTATAAATCTATACGATCTATGAAACCAAGGCACATTAAAAAACATTCAACAATTTGAAATCAAAACAACAAGTCTCCTTCTGATGAGTACCCTACAAAACAGTTGTTAACCTAAGTTCAACTAACGTCTCCGATGACCAAATCACTCTATTATCCCAAAGGCCTAAAATTCATTCCTGTATCTAAACCGAAGAATCATGACGATTACATTGCAAACATTGAGAAGGGTTTACGTCAACTGGCACCAGGTGGTAAGGTGGATTATCTCAGGCATCATATCTCGAATATTCTTTTGAAAGCTAAACCTCAAACCGATAATCTAACCAAATCCCAGCAGCTAGAATTGAAAGCAGACTCCCAACATCACCATCATACCTGCTGACAAAGGTAAAGCTACTGTGATTATGGACACCAATGACTATGTGGACACCAAAACATACCAAAGAATCAGGAAAGATCCCACCAGCCATTCATGAAACCAAGCTGCGGAAACTTCTCACCTCATTGAAAGACAAAAAGCAGATCACGCCAGCACTTTACTAGAATCTGAATCCCTCTCACCCCAGACCACCATATGCACGAGCCACCATTAAGATTCCTAAGAACCCGGTCAAGGCTCGCTTATTGGTTTGTTCCCGAGATTCAGTTTATTACAATACAGCAAAGTTCTTAACCCGTCTTTTGGCACCACTTGGAAAATCTGCAGAATCCTTCATTGCCGACTCCAATGACTTTTGCAATAAACTGGCATCAAATACTTAAAAAGAAAATCAATGAATTAGAGACCCCTCTGGACACCAACCTAACCACTGATAACATCATTCAACTTTTACATCTCTGTATAACTGCCACCTACTTTAGATGGGGTAATGAATATTATCAACAAATATCCCTGTGTTGGTATCGCAAAGTCGATGATGCATTTGTGGTCCTCAACCGAGATACGCTACTCCAACATCTGAACAGTCGACAAACTAAAATTCACAATGGAAACAGAAACGTACGACAGTCTCCCATTCATTAATGTCTTAGTGACTAAATCTGATAAATTCTCCACCGCTGTTTATAGAAAACCAACTCACACTGAACACTGATCAATATATTCACTTTCAGCGCTTATCCAATTTGACAGTCGGAGGATAATTTTTCACATTTATTGGTTTCAATATTTGTTGGGAGAATATATTTAAGGTTCCCCCCACCCGTGTTTAAGTCTAATAATAGGTTTCTTTCATGATTTTCAGCTTTCAGTAATTATCCAGTTCCACAGTCTAGTTATACACTTTACATATCTTGGTTTGCAGTTATTATCCAGTTTTACAGTCAGAATATAGTTCATATGTATTGACCTTTAAACCGCGGGAATAATATATTTACGGTTTCTTTCTTCCAGATTTATACTGTAATAATAGGTTTTACCCTTCAGGACTTGTATCAAACTCAGTAATTGTGTATCCATAAAATTGAGTTGTAAGTGTGGCAAATAATGCCTATGGTTGTATAATAGTGAGTTGACAACCTATTAAGAAATAAATATGAAATTCTCGCTTTAAGTGTGCTGTTCATCCGTTGTTGCAGTTCAGTGAAGTTTGTGTCAAAAATGTTCATGAAATGCAAGAATTATCACCAACATTGCAGCTGTTGAAATGTGTTCCATATTATTTTATAAAGATGTATCATGTGACCAAGAATTGGCAACAAGGTATATTACAAAGTAAGAATATTAAAAAGATACCAATCATGAAACTTAGAGGCAATCGATTTAATTTTTTTTTTTCAGGCGTTTTCTGTTTAAAGGAACACCTGACAATTTAACATACAACAAACAAACTGAACCCAAACTATACACAGACACTCAGTATATTAAAGCCTTGGAAAATGATAAATTAATAATTTTACTGAGATCTCTTGGATTAATTTATGTCCATATTACAGAGCCCTATTGGAGAAAAGCAAGCGGGGGGAAGTCGAAACAGCTGACATCTGAAAATAATATGAAAGACTTGGAAAATGATAAATTATTAATGTTACTGAGACTCTAGGATTAATAAATTTCAATTACAGAGCCTTATTGAAGAAAAACGGATGGGGGAAGTTGAAACAGCGGACATCTAATAAAAATATGAAATATTTATTTATAGCACTGTATGTGATGAACATTTTAATCAATAGTAACTATTTAATTTATTCACGTTGAATACTGGTCATCAGGTGGTGTTAAAACAACTGACACCGTTGAATACGAACTAACTTCATTAGAGGTTATCTAATGACCTTATAGCACGATTTCTCACATTTAAAGGTAAAATGTATTTATCAACATGTTTCACCCTGACTTTAAAAACACATTATATTTACTGATTCTCTGTCCTCCTTGCAAGCCATAAGCAATAAACATCTTGTACACCCATTAGTAGCAGATATTTATAATCTGCTACTATCACACGAGTTTATCGGCAAGGACATAGTCCTTTGTTGGCTCCCCAGTCATGTTGATATTAAATGGAATGATCAGACTTAGCTGCCAAGTCTGCTTTAGATCTTCCCATATCACCATTTCTTTTATCGTACACCGATTTTAAGTCGTCTATTAACTTTTTTATATATGACCGCTGGCAACGGTCTTGGGATCTTGCAGACACAAACAAACTTCATCAAGCCTCTCTTAGGAGACTGGCCAAGCTCCTATTGTGCGAGCAGGAGAGATGAAGTTGTCTTGTGTCGCTCTCGCATAGGTCATACTTTTTTAACTCTTATTTTCATTTTGAAGCGAGACAGTAAAACACATCTTGATTGAGTACAATCATCTCAAGAATATTAGATCTAAATTTTACCGTTGCCAGTCAGCACGTCAGCTATTTGCTCAACCGGAGCTTTATGCTAAATTGTTAGCTTTTTTAAAAGAGACAAACTTTTATTTTAAATTTTAATTGTATATATTTATCATATATTGCGTTTTAAATATTTCTATATGTAAAGGAATTGATATTTGTTTTATTTACATATATGAATACACTCCTGTGATATTGTTCTAATTTGTCTCGTTAATTCCATCATGTTTGGCGCAATATGGCCCAGTTGGTGCTGACGTGCCATTAATCAACATTTCCTTCTTTCATTTGATAATAAGTGATTTAATATAGTCAGATTACATTTGAATAGGTTATATATCCAACATGTCTGGTAGACACGCTAAGTAATGCCCTATTTGTTTCAAGTCTTTGAGTATATTGACAAGAGTTCATAAGAGTAAAGAAGAGCCGTTAGGTATATCCCGCGACATTGCCGAGCGCCAGTCTCAATTAATCCCAGTATATGTCTGATGGATATTTTGGAACTGGTGCCCGGTGATGATGGCTGGGTAAGGTTCCCCCAAGTGCAAAAAATATTAGAAGCATCGAGGTGATAGTTAACTGTCTTTGGTCCGTTGCAATGGTTAGGCAACAGATCCTCAATACTCTGGTCCGGTGCATCTTGGACCCAGTCAGAGGCTGAACACCCCGTTACTGATTCCAATTATTCTCTGACTGGGAGCGAACTGGCGCCTGACGAAGTTGCACACACCCCGATCGATGTTGATCCCCCCACCCCCCTGCAGTGGACAGTAGTCCGGATATAGCCCCCCTCCCCCAACTAAGAGTAGCACAATTATAGGCCCACGCCAATTTTGAATTATAGTAGTGATAGCAAGGCTGAAAACGGGATGACGGCCTCTGAAAAAGGGCATTTGCTCAAGGGAGACACAATAGGGGGAATTCCCTTGTTAGTCCTATCCACAAGATAAGAAAGGATGCTGGTTTGGCCAAGAGGATATTCTGGAGCACTAAGGCCGACACGGGTGACGCCCACCTACATTCATTTTTCACCCCAGCCGGGTCTATATGGTAAAGCGCTAGACTTTTTTAAAAGATACAAATTTTTATCGAAAATTTTAATTGTTTATATCCTGATATTCTATTTCATGTTTTAAATATATATAAATAAAGTTGATATTTACTGTGATATTTGTTTTTATTTATGTATATATAGATAATGTGATTATTTGTTTCTAGTTTGTCTCGTAACATCATATGTTTGGCGCAATATAGCCCGGTTGGAGCGGATGTGCCATTAAACCACATTCCATTCATTTGATGAAGTGCAGTGAGCCAGCAAACACATTTGATGAGATGCAAGACTGGTAAGAAAGACAGAAGTGCTTCGAACAAAGTGAACCACATTTCGAAGTTATTACATTTTGTTCAGACGATCCACAATATGGGTACGAGTAGCGCAGACCCCAAAGGCCTGTATCAGCAGGAGACTTTCAACATTTATTATGATAGACTCGCACACAATCTTGACGGGAAGGGAAACTCTATTAACTGGTTGTAGTGTTCACGTGACCGACCCGGCGTTTAAGGAACACGTTAAAATATTACTAGAAGCCATGACTGTCATGCTCAAAAATAATCACAGCAGATTAGCTGCCGCAAACACGCTGCGTCAAATACAGCAACAGACGGAGGGCGTTAGGCATGATATAAAAAACTTGAGAGCGGAACTTGAGAACAACGTCGCCGTCAATGGTAGATTAAAAATGATTCGCGATAAGCTAGCTACGAGTGGTGTACGAAACGACAATAGATCGGATTTTATTTTTTTGACTAGGTACTTGATGGTTAGGATTCAGCTTGAGGTCATTCAGAGGGTGGGGGTGTCCGAAGGTCTGACATTGAGGGAAGTTGATAATGCAATTTCGGGTATTGATGAGGCAGTGAAAGACGTCTTGTAGCGGAGCGTAAAACAAATTGCCATTACGCCGGGACGCTCGTGGTCCCGGCCGACGTTTATAGCTTGATGGATTTTTATTTGAAGAGGTTTAGGCAAAAGGATGATCCTAAAACAAAATGCTCCCACAAGTTTTTCAGGCAATGGGGTTCGCAGACGGAATACGTGTCCGTCGCGAATAACATAACACAGTTTAGGAAGATGTTTGGGTTGACTTCGACATAGTGTCGGCACGCCGCCCATTCCAAGGGCAAAGAGGAGGGTATCAGTCATGATGCAGCTCTTCAAGCGTCCTCGGCAATGGGACACACTCTGCCGACTGGTGAGAAGCATTATAGGAATGAGGGGAAAGTTAAAGCCGCCTTCGCCAACGCCCAGGTGTTGAATAATATTATTAATGGTGCATTTAGTGAGTTTAGATTGAAGCTGTCTTCTGTCGATGCTGCCAAGGCCATGGCTGAGAAACTGGGGGTCGACCTTGATGTAAATTCTGGGGCTAGTACTTCTACCCGTTTTAGAACCCTGTGTGGTTGTTTTGGAACCATTAGTGGAAAGTGTTAATTCTGCCCCCATATTAGAACCATGTCGATCTCCCACATCATCAGTTGGCTCCTTCCCATCCGTTTCTTCGAATGGGTCGGATGTCATGCCATTAGACCAGATAACGAAATTGTTACAAGAAGCCTTATTTGAGGCATACCTTCATCATATTAAGCCTCTCTTAGGAGACTGGCCAAGCTCCTATAGAACTAACAGGAGGGATGAAGTTGTTTTGTGTCGCTCTCGTATTGGTCATACCTTTTTAACTCATATTTTCATTTTGAAGCGAGAGCCTCAACCAGAATGTGTTCACTGTCATGTTCCTTTGACAGTTAAGCATATTTTGATTGAGTGTAATCATCTCAAGAATGTTAGATCACACTATTACCGTTGCCAGTCACTAAGTTAACTATTTGCACAACCGGAGCTATATGGAAAATTGTTAAACTTTTTAAGACAAAATTTTATTACCAATTTTAATTGTATATATACATGTATCCCGTATTTTGTTTTAACTATTTATATACATAAAGGACTTATATTTAATTGTATTTATTTTTAGTACCATTATTGACTGTGATACTTGTTTTTATTTATGTATATAAATATATTTATGTGATATTTATTTCATTTGTTTGGCACCATATAGCCCGGTTGGAGCTGACGTGCCATAAAACTCCATTTCATTCATTGAGGCATACCCCATTACCCATGATGGGTCTGTCCCCAACAAAGCCATGGCCGAAGCAGTATTCAAGGGGAAGGAGTATTACGACAAGGTAACTTCTGACCAACGGCCGAAGACGACCCAAAATCTTACTTCTAAATGGCGGGAGGGGCAGCATAAGGCCAGGGGTATCTTTTTCGTAGATAGTTATCCAAGGGTTAAGTTAGGATACGCCAAGACTGCTAGTTCGTTGTTCCAGGCTAAGTTCTCCGACTGGAGCCTATTACGCCTTGCAGTATGTGAATGAATGAATGAAATGTTGTTTTATGGCACGTCAGCTCCAACCGGGCCATACTGCGCCAAACATACGGTGAGATTTCTTGAGACAAACTAAACAAATAATCACAATATTATATATACACATACATAAATAAAAACAAATATCACAGTAAACATCAATTAAAAATAAATATCAACTATATGTATATGTATTTAAAACAAAGTGAAAGTCAAATATAAACAATTAGAATTTTCGATAAAAATTTGTCTCCTTTAAAAAGTCTAGCGCTTTACAGTAAAGACCCGGTTGGGCAAACAACTGATGTAATGATTGGCAACGGTAATGCCGTAATCGTGTATCTTTGAGATGCTTGCACTCAATCAAAATGTGCTTCACTGTCAAAGGAACATGACAGTGCTCACATTCTGGTTGAGGCTCTCGCTTTAAGATGAAAATATGTGTTAAAAAAGTATGACCTATGCGAGAGCGACACAAGACAACTTCATCTCTCCTGCTCATACGATAGGAGCTTGGCTTGCAGTATGTGAATCACCAGTCCCAGTCCAAACGGGGCAAAGATAAGCGACCCTTACAACTGACAGATATCCCTCAGTTGATGCACATGCATTCAAAGCAATCATGGGATCACGTAATTGTGAAGAAACATTTACCTGCCATGACAGAAATAGAGAAGGGTCAGGTAGTGATAGATTACTATGGGATATATAGAACTGGTTCTGAGGGCAAGAGGTTATATCAATCAAGGACTGCAGAAATGGGATATATGTTTGAATTTCATTATAACAGCACAAAGCACTGGAGATGATGGCACGTTTGGTCGCCTAATAAATTATTACGCCTGCTGTGCTAATTTGAGGGCCAATGTAGTAGATTTAGCTAACAACGGTCGTCCCCATCTATTTTTCACGAACATCCGGCAAATTCTTCCAGGGATGAGCTGCTTTTCAATTATTATCACCGGGAATCCCAGGCAGAATTTTTTAAAGCTTGCCCTCTGTGTGGGGTAGATAACCCCGGCCTACATGGGGTGGGGTGGGGTGGGTTTTCCAGACAGGTAGGTTAGGGCATTAGAAGGGGGGGGGGTATAATTAACTTGACATGAACTGGTGGTGCACTCCCCCGAAAGCCCCGATTTAAATCCCATAGAAATAGTGTGGAACATGCTGAAGCGACACGTGTCCAAAAAGAACCCCACCACAGTGTAACAACTGTCAAGACTTTTTGGGATATATGTAATCGCTTCACGGAATTACCCTTTCCACATACCCTAAAAGGCGGTGGGGGGAGTTTAATGTTTATCCAGTGTGGTCATAATGTTGGAGCTGTCAGTTGTCGTTACAGACGTTTTTTTTATGACAGATCCAGCCAGTAAAGTATATGTTATATTTAACCATTGATTTAAGTTGCCATTGAATTATACGCCTTTAAAAAAATAAAGTTCCGTCCGCAAAGGGGTGGTGTTACAAAACATTTTTGTACAACATTATATATATTTTCGTGAAATATACAAGCTTAAAATAATAATGTGTTAATCTATTTTTCAGAAAATTCTAATAATTTTTAGTGCTCTCCTTTTGATGCACTGGTCGAATTGTAATGTTTACAATTTATTATTATCATTTGAATTGTTTTCATTTTGGGCTTAGGCCCCCCTTTTTTTTAATGAGCTTTGAACACTGCTTTTATTTACTTAGCTCTTCGTGACTATACATACAATAATTGTTTTACTCTCAATTTATAAAGATTTAATTCTGTTTTCTCGTGTAAGTATTTTTAGTATAGTGTTATTTAGTGATAGGAAATATATTGAAATATTACGGTAAATACAAAGACTAAATACATGTAAACCTGGCAGAATGATTTTTATATAATTTTTAAAAAGACTGATATGGGGTATGCTTTTTTCTCCTTTTCATTCATGATCAGCCATAACGGTAAATATGTGTTTTACAAACCAGACTGCAAGATCTTTTTCATGAAGTAAAGAGCTTCCATACGAATGCTTGTCATTCATCACGGCAATGTCCTACGGAGGTCGACCCAACTAAGCCCTGCACAAGAATTATAAAAAAATAGAAAAAGAAATAAAAACTGAAGAAAAGAAAAAACACTCAAATCTGAATTACAAAATTTCATAGAACTGCTTTCAAATTTTCCACCAGAGTGCCACACAACTCCGTGTCAGGCAAAACTTCAACATTTAATAAACCAACTAATATTGAGAACAAGACACAGTAAAATTAATAGATCAAAACTGAATTTAAAGATAAAAGACAAGAGTATTTGTAGATTGCAGTCCATAATATTAGTAACAAGAAGACTGTACACAATAATGAAAAGGGAAGTCGGTGTAATACTATAAAAGAAGACAGTCGCCAACTTTACTGCTGGACTCAGAAGTTGCAGATGGTACCGCCCATACGTCTGCAAGAAGTACAGGATGACATCACCCAGGGAAATCATTCTCACATATTATTCAATGTTTAATGACTGACAGAAGTGTGACAGAGCAAAAGGCCAAGACAAATATGGCTTTTAACATCCACGTGTGTTGTTCATCCGTTGTTGCAGTTTAAAATGGAAAAGAAATCAACATCATTATATAAGAAACATCAAACAATACAGCTGTTGAAATGTGCTTCCTAATTTATGAAGATGACCAAGAATTGGCAACAAGGTATATACAAAGTAAGAATATTAAAGATACCAATAATGAAGCTTGGAGGCAATCGTTTTAATTTTACAACACTTCGTGCATCTTGTTTATAGGAACACCCGACAACTTACCTTACTACAACCCAACTGAACCCCAAATATACACAGAAATCCAGTATTAAAGCCTTGGAAAATGGTAAATTAATTATTTTACTGAGATCTCTTGGTTTAAGTAATGTCCATATTACAGAGCCTTATTGGAGAAATGCAAGAGGAGAAGTCAAAACAGCTGACATCTTAAAATAATATGAAAGACTTGGACAATGATAAATTATTAATGTTACTGAGATTCTACGATTAATAAATGTCAATTACAGAGCCTTATTGGAGAAAAGCGGATGGCGGAAGTTGAAACAACTGACATCAAAAAAATAATATGGAATATTCATTTATAGCACTATATGTGATGAACATTTCAATTAATAGTAACTATTTAATTTATTCACGTTCAATATTGGTCATTAGGTGATGTTAAAACAACTGACACCGTTGTATACGAACTAACTTCACAAGAGTTATCTAATGATCTTATAGCACGATTTCTCACATTTAAAGGTAAAATGTATTTATTGTACAGGGAGTCTTCTCTTCCAATTTTTTGCACGCAATGAGAACATGTTTAACTGTAAAATTATGGCCGCATTCGCACTACGCTAGGTTAAATTTATGGTGGATAATTAAATCTTTAGTTCACAGTCTTGTGATTAAGCTACAGAATTTGCGAGATGGGTGATTGATCTCAGTTTTTACAATCAGATGAGTCTGCAGACAATCTGGGTCGCATTGTCTACTATGCTAACATGGAGTGGTATTCGTGTAAATTCTACGGTTTTATTTTTCTTTCGGAGGGAACAGACACTCGCTCGAATATTCGGAACAATTTTTAGTCTAGATGTTGTTTTATCATGTATTAGTGACCTTATGCTGCTGAGGGAGTCTTGACACAATGACTGCTTTTTGAATTGCGGACGACATAAAGCACTCAAGAGCTGTGGATATTGTTTTTAATTCTGCGGTAACCTTACAAAATGATCAATAGTGGAGCGCTGCTGTCTACATCCACTTTGATTTGGACGGATTAATCTATTACTTTCACAAAAAATATCTTGGCCTATTATTTACCAGTCTTAAGTGTTGTTAAACTTATAGGCCTGGAAGGCCAGGTTTCATTGCTATCTGAACTATTCCTTCTAAACATGATTTATTGAATAATTATAGAAGTAAATTGCGTAATGATACCCTTTAGGGTAAGTTAATGGCTTTATGTTCGTCTGCTAGGTAGGTTACGCGATGGTTTATTCCAATTAAATTCCGACTTTCGTTTTAAGAATCCCGAGAGTTTACTTAAAGTAACATGCTACATGTATATTTAATTTCATCTTCGCCTGTCGCCGAGTCAATTTGGCGGCCTAGTCCTTTAGGGTAAGTTAATGGCTTTATGTTCGTCTGCTAGGTAGGTTACGCGATGGTTTATTCCAATGAAATTCCGACTTTCGTTTTAAGAATGTTTCACTGGTTTCTATCGCTACTGTCATCCGCAAACGTTTTCACTAACAGCTCTGTCTTGAAACTATTTCTCATGGCTGATTTGGATTCATAATTAATGAAAGGATATTTCTAGAAAAACATTTGCCACTTATTACAGACATTTGGAATTTTTGTTTTATCATTCGTACTATCACAGAATGACATGCAGTGCTTTTCGTTTGCCTCTGAAATGGCCTGTCTGGCGTTTGCCTCACACTGCTTATAAAGATCTCTGGACCATACATAAAATAGTTTTTTTTATATAATACTTCAGTGGCATTAAGCACATTAAAAAAAAACAAAACCCGGTTTATATGGAAAAAACAATAGCTGGTTTATAGGCAAAGCACGACGTTTCGACAAGTATTCTCTTATCGTTATCAAGCACAAATGATAATGTCAACTCTGTGCACGTCTAGGAAGGGGAGTGATTGGTCAACTTGTCTCCGTTGTGAATTTAATCGTCGGATATTCGATTTTGAGGTGGCAAAGGAGAGCTGTTGGATCATCTTCATCCTCTCTAGGATAACAAAAGTGTCATCAACCCTGAGAAAGTAACAGACCGGGGTTATAGGAGGGTACGTTCTTCAAATTCTGTGACAAAGATTTATGTGATGAGTGGGGATAACGGGCTTCCCATTGGTAGGCCATGGATCTGTTCAAAGAAATAAATTAACTGTCGACAACTGTGTTTCCAACGGCTGTTCTAGGTTGTCAAATTATGATCTTAAAGCCCCAATAACACTCTTGTTGTAACTGAAATAATATGTCACAATCTTCATTCTGGTCAACAAATTGTATTTTACAATATTCCAATTAATTGATGTTATAAATTTCATCTTGACACACCTAATTTAAAAAATTCAACTAATTCATTTAAAAAGTCTAACGTAAACCTTTTCAAATGTGACTTTGATTAAAATATTTTCGAACCCTCTGGACAAGTAATGGATAATTTACACAACAGGTGGGACACTTAAACATCTAGTACTTAGAATAAGGCTATTATTTATTTTCTGGAGCTGCCAAGCCAGCAAGAGTGTTATTGTCCCTTTAAGGCTTCATCCCTGGGTACATTGGTGAATAGGTAGGTCTACCACGTCGTATGATACAATTTTTCCAGGTTCATTTATATTTCTTATCTTTTCACAAAACATAGTGGAATCTGGAATAAAATGCAATCTTGCCTAGTGGAGGGAGTAGCTGGGCAAATATTGTAGAAAACGGATTCTCTTGAGCATACAAGTAATCTGGCTCTGATTGGGTTCTTACGGGTTTTGATGGTGGTCGTGGGTGACTGCAGCGGAATTTTTGGTGATCTGTTCTTGTAGTTTACTGTTTGAGCCATGGTAAATAATAAACGGATTTCTTCGATTATGAACAAACTAGTTAACTTTGGTTATTATAAACTTACCTGTGTGTTAGAAATAGACTCCCCGTTAAATAAAATCCGTTACACATCTAAATATCCAAACGAATAAGAACAGTTCTCTCATGAAAAAACTTAAATCCAACAAACTTTTGGCTAAGAAAAATTTCAATATGGAAGACAGTTACGTCACACACGGGAGATATCATTTCGTATTAGGGGTAACAGCAATAATGCGATAAAATATTCTATCTCACGACCCCCATTCAAACACATTAGGCCAACATATCATCACCCTTTATTCCCAATACTCAAAACAAAAATATCAAAAGATTACAAAAATTTTCTTTATTCCATCTCAAATAAATTCAGAAAAATCAAATAACTGAAGTAAATTTGTTAAGTAACACTTGTTCAGCTGCCAGGCGATGACGGAGTACTGTCCTCGGTGTAATTCACTCCGGCTTAGTTCGGACTGAAATCAAAGTAAGATCGCAGGTACGCCTTCTCTCCCATTCTGGTACAAATGAACACGGATACTGTAAATACTTTGCCTGAAGTGATAATAAATTTCATCCAATAAAACATATCAAAAATACTAGAACTAAACCAGATAAAATCACACAAGGAGACAGAACTCCCTCACCCACGTAAATAAGAAATCCTCTAAAGGCATCAGTGTCCCACGGGTCAGTGGTAAGAAAAATCCCATCTAGAAACAGACAAATCATTACACCCATCATCTAAACAAAACAAATCCGACAGAATCGGACTAAGTGATCACGCCTCATTGTCACAACTCACTTGTTTAAACCCCGCGATCATGGCTGGCGAAACTGCAATTCAATACAAACACGTGCGCTGGCCTACTTATCTACAATCAAGCATGAACACAATTTACACACAAATAAGACGCTTAGTAGTCTGTTGTGTATTCAATTTCTCTCAATAAATTTCTTCACTGAAAATTACTAATTTTGCCACAAATAATTTAACGCCACCAAGGCTTTACTACTTCCATCAGGACTTGAAAAGTTGAATACCACTAAGGTATTCCAAGCCACCAAGGCTATTGGCTACCTAAGCCAAAATCAATATACCACCAAGGTATTTTTTAAGTAAAATAAAATCTATTACCGTTTGTTGTCTCCATTATGCATGATGACTATTTTTTATTTAGAGCAATATAACAACAAAGTAGTAATTAATGTATTGTTGGGCTAGGACCGAAGCTCTGTCAGGTTGCTTAGCAACGCACCCATGTTGAATTTTTGTGGAAATCAAGGCACCAGCACGGTCGAAAGCCACTGTTGAAAATTGTAAAAAAAAAAAGAAAATGAATATGTTTTAAGTTCAGAAAAGTCACCAATTAGATGTGAGTTTTTGATTGTTTATTATGTAGATCATTCTTTTTTAGAATTAAGGTAAAGTTTTGTCGAAAAACTGTAAAATAACAAGTTGTTGGAAAGTTGAGCTACTTAATCTCAGCTATTTAATCTCAGTTATTTAACCTCTGACACCGGCAGGTTCCCCTTACTGTGGAGTGCCAGACAAAACATTGTTCTCAAGGGAGATAACTACAATTAAAAATACATGAAAATCCTTGGAATTTATAATACTTAATTCTTTTTAATTGTTATATTTTGCAGCGAATCGCACTCTCTCTCTCTCGCTTACTCACTCACTTACTGACTGTTGAAAGATGTAGAAAGATGTTATGTTTATTGTAGAAAGATATTACCGTATGCTTATTGTTGAAAGATTAAAATAATAAACTTGAGTTAAAGTGTGATATCGAATTTTTGGTGATTTATCGGAATGAACAGAATTGCATGTGACGGAACTTACAATTCGATCTAATTGACTCTACTGTTCATTAAAATGTCATCCCAAGAGCCATTATTACCGACAGACGGCGAAAGCAGTAAACACAGTTCCCGTCACACTGAAAGAAAGTTGAAAGAAATAGAATTAAGGAAGTTAATGTTAAGACAAACAGAAGAAGCTTCCTTATTCGAATTAGAACTACACCATGTCAAGAAGGAACATGATTTAGAGCTTCGAAGGTTAGAAAAGGAAAGACGATTACGCGAATTAAAATATCAAACGCGTCTAGCTGAATTAGAGATGCAAGAATTAGACGCGTGTTCAAAAAGCGATATAAGATCAAGAGATGAACGCTTACCCGCAAGTCCAAATCCCATGGATCAGATAAAAAAGACCGAAGAGTGGGTGAATTCTGAATTTACCCCAGGACCAGAATCCAGTAGAATGAACACAAACCCATTTACAAATACATGTAATGACTTTACTCCCAATCCCTTTATACTTGGCGACCCAGAAACGAGTAAAATTAGAATGAATACGAATCCTTTTATAAACAACGAATTCACTCCCAGTCACTTTGTGAATTATACAACAAGTTCAAATCCTTTTCTGGGTGCGGATATTGTAGAACCAAAGACGGAGCGAAATGTGGAAAGCAATTCACAGGCTGTGATGATGAAATTAACCTTGTTACACGCCATGAGACCTGTTAAATTCTGTGGCGACCCAGCAGATTACCCAATCTTCCGGGAGCGTATTAGGACTCACCTTGAAGATGGTCTGCTTGCTGAAAGTCAAAAGGTAGAATTCCTAAATAAGTTTATAGAAGGCGAAGTAGTCGAAGTGTTAAAACGTGTTTCTGGTTGTCCATATGATAAACTAATTTCCGTTCTTTACGAGAGATATGGACACCCCGCTAAGGTAGCTGCTGCATGCTTGAAGAATATAATTAATGGCCCCAAATTAGCCAATACAGATTATGCGGCACTACAAAATTTCGCTGAAACACTTGAATCAGCAACAAACAGATTAAACGGTGAATATGAACAAGAGGCCAGTACCATGTCCAATATGAAATTAATAATCGCCAGATTACCTTCTTATCTAATCAATAAGTGGGGTGATAATTCCTATAATCTGAGAATGAACAATGGGACTCCGAAATTAAGAAATCTTTGTGAATTTGTGAAAAAACAGGCCAAAATTAAAAATGATCCTTTATTCTCTGCTGTTTCGTTACAAACTACCGCGGAGAGAAAACCTGAAAGACAAAAACAATATACTGGTTATAGTTATAAACCAAACAAAGAGAAACAAACTTCTACTTTTTTGACAAACACTAGTAGTAGTCCACAAAGAGAAAAATCCGCATATGTTTCAAATAGAACGCAAAATGATAACCTAAAACCGAAACTCAAATGTCCGTATTGTTGTGGTGATAATCATTTACTACCACAGTGTGGAAAATTTCAGGACTTAGACATACAGAATAGGTGGACCTTTGTGAAAACAGAACGGTTGTGTCATGCATGTCTTCTGGCAGGACACTTCAGAACTCAATGTACATTTCAAAACTACTGTACTTGTACAACAGAAATAAAACACCATCCTTTGCTTCATAATGATAGGGGAGCGCGAGAACAATATAATCAAACATTTGAAAAACAGAAACTTGAAACCAAGTCAAATTATGCCACATTTGTACATCCATTAAAAAAGGCTGTATTATTGCACGTCTCGGCTGTAGCGCTTGTCTCTCCTGATGGCAATATAGTAACAACATACGGGTTAATAGACAATGCTAGTCGAGGGTCGTTTATTGGGCGAGATATGGCTCGACATATGAAACTAAATGGTAGAAAAGAATTAATGTCGATAAATACTATCATTGGTAGCGATACGCAAGAATACGAAATGGTTAACTTCGGCATTCAATCTGTTTCTAATGATTCAAAACTTTACGGTGTGGAAGCTATTGTTTTGGATAGTTTCAATATATGCGAAAAATACCTCCCACACGACATAAATTTACAAGACTATGAACACTTGGCTGATATTAAATTACCAGATGTAGAAATAAAAGAAATATCAATTTTAATCGGAAAAGATGTAGATGAGGTACACGACATATATGAATTTCGCAAATCTCCAAATCCCGAAAAACCCTTGCATGGGATTCTAGGACCATTAGGATGGGTCATTACTGGATCGTACGGTGAACCTCTAATGAATAAAGAAATTAATGTGAATTATATTGACTCTAATCACGACTATGATTTAAATGACATGGTTAAGAAGTTCTGGAAAATTGAAGATTAATAAATCGAATGTCTCTGATAAATCCCTATCTCTAGAAGATAAACGCGCCATAGACATTATGGAAAAAACTACAATATTGTCCGGTGGACACTACGAAACTGGTTTATTGTGGAAAAATGACGACGGAAAACTTCCAAACAATAAACCTCAAGCCGAACATAGATTAGCATCTTTAAAACGAAGATTTGAACGCGATCCTAACTACAGAAAAACATACTTTGATAATATGAATGATAGTATTCCAAAGAACACGCAAGAAAATTAAGTGAATCTGAAGTTTTGTCTACATCAGACAGAACTTGGTACCTACCTCATTTTGGTGTTGTGAATCCTAAGAAACCAGGAAAATTTCGTATTGTGTTCGACGCTGCTGCACAATATCAGGGAACCTCTTTAAACAAGAATTTACTTCCAGGGCCAGATAGAACAAATAATCTTGTGGGCGTTAGCCTTCGATTTAGGCAAGAAAATATCGCGCTATCTGCTGATATACAGGGAATGTTTCACCAGATCAAGGTTCGTAAAAAGGATCAGGACGCACTAAGATTCCTTTGGTGGGACTCTGATGATATAAACTTAAAGCCCTCAGAATACGCATTTTGCAGACACATCTTTGGGGCTACTGATTCACCCTGTATTGCGACGTCAGCACTAAGAAAAACAGCTTCGGACAACAGAAATCTTTATAATGAATTGACCATAAAAACTGTAAGTAAAGATTTCTATGTTGACGACTTGTTGACATCGGTACCAACAGTAGACATAGCAATAGAACTAGGACACAATTTAAGTAAGTTATGCGAAAAAGGTGGTTTTAACCTAATAAAATTCAACAGCAATAGTAAAGAAGTATTGTCGACATTTCCAGCCGAAAAATTAGAAGAAAAAACTATTGATTTAGACTTTGACCAACTATCTAAAACGAAGGCATCAGGAATTCAATGGAATGTTGAAAACGACACCCTAGGTTTTGACGTGGTCGACTTGCAAAAACCTAATACCATGCGTGGGGTTCTCTCAACTATTTGTAGTGTTTTCGACCCACTGAATATAATTGCGCCAGTAATTTGTGTTGGTGGACGCATTTCAAAAGTACCCATTTCCCTGAGTGCTATGCATCCAATGATAATTCCGAGAAAAAATCATCTGACTAAAATAATTATTCGCCATGTACATGAGACCAATGGACATTGTCCCCGAGAAGAAACGTTATCAATTATTCGTGAAGAATTTTGGATTGTGGGAGGTAGGGCAGCAGTATCAGAGACTGTCGGCTCGTGTATAATTTGTAAGAAACATTTATCTCCTACACTGAGACAACAAATGTGTGAATTACCTAGTTCGAGATTAACACCATTTGAACCCTGTTTTACATATACCGGGGCAGATTTATTCGGACCGATCCTAGTAAAACGTGGACGAGGAAGAGTTATGGAAAAACGTTGGGGTGTATTGTTTACGTGTATGAACTCGCGGGCAGTGCATTTAGAAGTAGCTTGTTCGCTTGAAACGGATGACTTCATTCTGACTTTAATTAGATTTTTGAATCGAAGAGGACATGTAAAGGAATTAAGGACCGATAATGGATCCAATTTTGTAGGTGCCGATAAGGAATTGCGTGAATTATGTAGAAACTTGAAAAATGAACAGATTGAAAGAGACAAGCAAACGCGGTGTAAAATGGATTTTCCATACGCCGTTAGCTCCTCACACGTCAGGAGTATGGGAAAGCTTGGTGAAAGTGGTAAAAAGGAGTTTAAAAACTGTCTTAAAGGAACCAGTAACAGATGAAATTTTACAAACTGTATTTACTGAAGCAGAATACATCGCGAACAATCGACCTTTAACAAAGAACCCAATGACGCCTTATGACTGTGAACCTCTAACCCCAAATCATTTTCTAAACATAAGACCCTCTTTAAATATTCCTCCAGGAATAGTAAGTCGGTCAGACCGATTTCATAAAATGCAATGGAGACAGGCTCAATTACTTTCAGAGCATTATTGGAAGCGGTGGTTGAAGGAGTACATACCTTCGTTACAAATCAGACAAAAATGGCATCAAGTTAAAGAGAATTTGTGCAAAGGAGACCTGGTACTTTTAGTCAGTGAAAATTTGCCACGGAGTAAATGGCTCCTTGGACGTATAGAAAATATATTTAAAGGGCCCGATGGACTTGTTAGGTCAGCCGAAGTAAAAACGAAAAATGGCTTTTTTAAGAGACCAATAACCAAATTGTGTTTTTTAGAAGCTTATAACTCTGATTTGTAGAAATAGACATTGTTGAATTAGAATGTTGAAAGATTTATAAGATGTGATTGAAAGATTTGTTTGAAAGATTATTTTATAAGATGTGTTTGAAAGATTTGATAGAAAGATTATTTTTATGATAATGCAAATACAATACATGGTTCGAAATATTTGTTCGAAAAAATTATTTTGATATGTGTTTGAAATAATTTGTTAGATAGAATTATTTTTGATATATTATTTTGAAATATTTGAAATTATTAGAGGATGATGAAGCTGTCTTAAGAGAGACCCTTCATGGGGGGCGGAATGTTGTCTCCATTATGCATGATGACTATTTTTTATTTAGAGCAATATAACAACAAAGTAGTAATTAATGTATTGTTGGGCTAGGACCGAAGCTCTGTCAGGTTGCTTAGCAACGCACCCATGTTGAATTTTTGTGGAAATCAAGGCACCAGCACGGTCGAAAGCCACTGTTGAAAATTGTAAAAAAAGATGAAAATGAATATGTTTTAAGTTCAGAAAAGTCACCAATTAGATGTGAGTTTTTGATTGTTTATTATGTAGATCATTCTTTTTTAGAATTAAAGGAGCTAAATCGCTAACATTTGGGACCTAGAAATTGACTCAAGTGGGTCGCAACGCATATAATACTGTAATATGAATGTATATAAACTGATTTGCATTCAATGGTTTCTGTTTTTACTCTAATTTCATATCAGTTATGTTCGACGAAATAAACCAGCAGTGTCAACCTAAGGCATTTTTTTAGCGTCTAGTTATTCCAGTCTACATGCGCCGTTTGATTTGGTACAATGTTTCTAGCCTCGTTCCTCGAGTCTCTTGCTAGAACTGGGGCTGAAACGCATTATGGTACACGATTCGTGTACCAATGGTAAAATATTTATTTTGTCTTAAATATTGGATATCAGAAGTCCATCTTTTTCCGGTAAGATCACATCATCAATTTTGATTTAAATTGACAAATAATTCATGTTTTCAATGTTGAAGATTTTGGATGATATTGAGTTAAAGACTTAGCTCCTTTAAGGTAAAGTTTTGTCGAAAAACTGTAAAATAACAAGTTGTTGGAAAGTTGAGCTACTTAATCTCAGCTATTTAATCTCAGTTATTTAACCTCTGACACCGGCAGGTTCCCCTTACTGTGGAGTGCCAGACAAAACATTGTTCTCAAGGGAGATAACTACAATTAAAAATACATGAAAATCCTTGGAATTTATAATACTTAATTCTTTTTAATTGTTATATTTTGCAGCGAATCACACTCTCTCTCTCTCGCTTACTCACTCACTTACTGACTGTTGAAAGATGTAGAAAGATGTTATGTTTATTGTAGAAAGATATTACCGTATGCTTATTGTTGAAAGATTAAAAATAATAAACTTGAGTTAAAGTGTGATATCGAATTTTTGGTGATTTATCGGAATGAACAGAATTGCATGTGACGGAACTTATACCGTTTTAATGAAACAAGAAAACGTCTGTCCAGCTCGCTGTCTTAGTGAAGAAATGGTTGAATACATTATACTTCGTCATCATCGGAAATGTCACGTGAGGATCTAACTATTGCATAGAACGGTCCATATTCTGTCTTGTTCGCAGGTTTATCTTGTCGATTTTGGTTTTGCGTGTAGTGTGGTCTTATTAATAGCCATTACAAGAAAACAGAACAATTATCAAACCGATTGAATAGATCCGGGCCCGTGTTCACAAAGCATTCTCAGACTTAAGTTAAGAATTGACCAACTTTCAATCACTGTTTATGAGAAATATCTTTGATCAAGATAATACGTTTCCGTGTACCATAATGCGTTTCCGCCCCAGTTCTAGCAAGAGACTTGGGAAACGAGGCTAGATACATTGCACCAAATCAAACGGCATATGTAGACTGGAATAACCAGACGCTAGAAATTTGCATTCGATTTAGACTGCTGGCTTATTTCGCGGGAACATAATTGATTTGAAATTAGAGTAAACACGGACACCACTGAATGTAAATCAGATTATATACATTCATATTACAATATATATGCGTTTCGACCCACTTCTGTCAATTTCTAGGTCCCAAATATTAGAGAGTTAGCTCCTTTAAGTCTGAGAATGCTTTTTGAACTCGGGTCCGTAAGTGTATTTGAATCATGTATCTGGAATCGAGGACGTAATTGTACTTACATATTGACCCTTTCTATACAGACTATGGATGGTTTCCCTTATCACACTTCTGTCGAAACTGTCAAATCGTGAATTTCGAATTCTGACTAATGGTTTGGATTGTTCGTACTTGATTTTATTTTATTAATGTTCCGCTTCTTACGGGGGTCTTCCGGGCTTATTGGAATTGTATACCCACCCAATAGGTACTTTGAGGGCTGCTGCAACACGCTTGAAAATGTTACTGAAGCGGTTAGTATTTGATCGAAAGAACGCGATTAAATTAAGAATACACTCAGATACTTCGGACCTTAGCTTCATGATCATTGTTAAAATATTCATACCATAAAGAAGATTGGATATTTGTAGTTTATATATGACCTTATTTTTACGAATATCCGTGCAATCAGTGATATTTTCATTGTGAATAAAATTTGATAGACTGGCGATCAATGGTTTCAATATAAAGCTCCTATGTAATTGCCTTTAATTGATATTTTTCGTCGCCCAAACTCAAACGATCGTAATGATCGTACTTTGTTTTTATTCCAACACGTGGTTGTCAAACATCTGTCACACACACCCCCCCCCCCCGCAACAGCTGTATTGGGGTTGTCCAACAAGTGACGAAAGCATTGTTGTCTCACACTCTGTCGAAATTTCGTGTAAATAGTCAAAACGGTTTTTATTCGTTGAGATATTTTATTGTGCAATGGATTCTATTTAACGGTAGTTAATTTCAAACACACAGGTAAGTTTATAACAACCAAAGTTAACTAGTTTGTTCATAATCCGTTTATTATTTACCATGACTCAAACAGTAGTTGTTTCTGTAGTTTTGTGGTAGGGTCTTTTCTTATTCGTCTTGAGAACATAACCTCATTTTTCTTCCAATCAGATACCTTTAAAATGACCATGTGACACTGTTCTATTTCATGAAGAATGAAGTTATCTTAAGTACTTGCCATTGGCTGTAGAAAACCACAGCTCAGGTCATGGTATGTGATCGCTAATTGGGATTAACACAGTAAGCTAACTACACGGTCTGCTGATTTAGGGTGAGCTAAATAAAGGATAAAGACAACAACATTTAATATAATTTAATTGTGGTTATATCTTAATATTTACAATATAATTTACATGCATTATATTTCAACCGTTACAGTTTTATCTTTTTTTCGCAAAACTACTTTATTTACACAATCTGGAATTATTATTTCGAGAGTGTTATTAGCACTTGAAGGCACATCTTGGTTTACGCAAGTTTTCAACTTCTTAATTTCCTGAATTTCGTCATTATCTTCTTGTGTACCGGTAGTTTTAATGTCATTTATTTCAGGCGGCCCCAAAGACTTGCTAACACTATCTTTAATAGAAAATAACTCTCTTTGGTATTTCTGGACAGCGTTGCTTCTATGGGCACTCCTGGACGTCACAGCCTTATCCGAAAAACCATCATTGTACAAAGTTGTGCAACAAGTTACCCGACCAGAGTGGTTTGATATTGTTCGACCCTCAATACTAAGTCCAGCTTGTTGATAAAATTTTTTAAACATTTGAGAAAGTTTATTAAAAGTTATATTGGCAGCACTAAACCTGGGATGTTGACTTTCATCAGTTACGGTTGTGGTCAGTGGTTTTTTATATAGAAATCCTTTACGGGGAATAAGCGATAGATAATAATCATACATTTTCACCAAACAACGCTCATTATCTGGCTGTTCATAGTGTTCAATTGGTGTAATTGTCACATTTTTTTCGTTTTAATCCACCTTGCGAGTTTTTTTGTATCCTAGGAGTGAATCTTATAAATTTTCTCTTGTTTTTTTGATCAGTCAAAATTTCAAATTGTTCAGCTTCAACACACTTATGTTGCTCCATACCTCTAAATGCAAAGGCTTTTCCATTATAGAAAAATATAGCGTTACTCAGTCCTCCTGCTGTGTTCATAGAAAAAACACCCTTATCCCACATTACTTTTTCCTCTTCTGGAAGCACTGGTTCACATGATTTTACTTTTGTTCCAAATCCAAGAGATGTCAGTCGTTTCATTTCGGAATCCAATATTTTGCGGAATGTACTAAATTTCTCATCATCTCTCAAAATATGCACATTATTTCTGTTACAATCATTTTTGATATACCTTTGTAATCCCGAAACAATTTGAACAAGAGTGTTTGGTGGATAATTTGTCGCATCTTTACGCCTTATCTCAACAATAAATCTTTGCAGCCAAAATTGTAATTCTTCATCATTTAATGTATTAATGTCCGTAGGAATTAATTTTCCTTTCTCAAAATATGTCTCTGGCTTAGAGTTCCTATTATCAACCCAGTCCTTCCATAAATTTAACGCCCATTTGTTGTTGTTTCTGGTCTTGATTGGAACTGAACATTTTTGTATATTTTCTAAATCTGCCTGCTTCACGGGGCTAGAAAAACGTCCTTTATTATCACGAGTCACACATGGCATATCCACTAGTTGTTGCGTTGGAATATCCATCACTTGCGATAGGCTAATTAGTTCATCATCTGATGGAAACGATGCCCAGTCGACAGCAAAATCTGGCACATCCATATTGAAGTACATTTACTATAGTGACTATAAAATTACTACTGAATGAATGAAGGAACATAATAAGATTAAAGTTGTACTCATTAACGATCAAAAGTTACTTGTAATCACCTTTAATCTCTTAATCTCATGACTTATACAGGTGACATTGAATGACTCCACCCAATTGTCAATCACTCTATGACCACACCTACAAATTATTCAACTTTTACAAATTTCATATTTCAATTAGTTTTCCCCAAATATTTTATGAAATATAAATAATACAAATATCATACTATATTTTGTATAAGTTTTGAAAGTAGAGATCATGTTCTAAGTGAGTTAGAACCCAGATAGAAAATTCTTTATGGTTTAGAAACCATGAAGAATTTTCTATATGGGTTCTAACTCTTACGAAGGTAGAAGTATCTTGGAGCAGGTTATTAATGGTGGAGTGGTCTTCCTTGGTATCCATGATAACTGTGGATTTCCCTTTGTCAGCCGGAATTATGGTTATGGAACGGTCTTTCTTAAGTTCTTGCATGGCCCTTCTTTCTATTTTAATGATCTTATTCTGTTTTTGATGGATTTCGATTTGATAATTATATTGGCGATTTAATGGCGCAGAAATTCCATTTTATCTCAAGGAGCAAGTTGGCCTGACTCAACATTAGCAATGAAGTCGTCATGGTTTCTGGGCTGCATGGACGGTACAAAATTGCGGCCCATAGAGAGTATATTAATTTGGTCTTCACTTAGTTGTTTACTTCTGAGGTTCACTACAGTCTTGGTTAGGAAGTCATTTGGGTAGTGTATGTTCCTCTTCAGGTTTTTAGTGGTCTCCATGTTGCTTTCTTACAATTTTCCAAATTTCTTTTGTTGGCGATCTTTTATTAATAGGGCTTCTCAATTGTTGTTTATTTTGCCTATTATATCTATGTCTTTGTTACCCGCTGACTATTGTTAACCCCTATCAATTAATTATCCTTTTCATCAATTCAACTGATTATCTTGTATTGTATCAGCACATGTCTGGCTTCGTTTTACCTTTTAGTTTAACTAATTATCATGTGTGCTTGATAACGATAAGAGAATACTTGTCAATGTCGTGTTTTGCCTATAAACCAGTGATTGCATTTACGACTGACATTCTCGGGACTACCAGGGTTTTGGGACGCCCTTGATTTTCCCGCCTGTTGTTCTGGGGATTGATTTTTTTTTTTTTGGGGTGGGGGGGGGGGGGGGGGGTACCGAAGATCGCACGCGAAATATTTTCGATAAATATATTTATATCACGGTGTCTTACGGCGTTTGGGTGGATTTCTTCACAATAAAAGAGGGCCCAAGTTTGCTTTTTCAAGTTTCCATAAGATCAAGGTGGATTGCACCCATTTTTTTTTTGGGGGGGGGAACCAATATATGTTGGGTCACCGTTATTTAATAGAACTAAATTGGAATTTTCAATAAAATTATTCGCTTGATCTCAAGCGTTATTATTAAGAGGGGAGCCCCAAGTGGAGTGGTGACTGTTAAAATCTCCACATATGATAATATCTTTAGTTTTTATTTTATCATATACCGAGCGCCATAGAAAATGCACTTAAGCTTAACCCCCCTCCTTTAGCACCAGGGCTCGGGACCGGCGTTTTTTGTTTTAAATTATTTTCTTCTATTCTATCGACACTATCGTGCTAAGTTTTTTTTTTTCTTTTTTTTAAATTTTCTTTTGTGCTGTGCTTGCTTCTATTCTATTGTGGGGCTGAAAAAATATGCGCATCTTCTTAATAGAGAACTGGCTGATATCTGGTCCTGTGCGTATTCCTCCCACGGGCTAAAAATCTTTTCAATTTCCCTTCTGACACAAGCTTTGTCTGCAACGGCAATATCGACGCTTCTTTGTGCAGCAATCTACAGAGAAGGTAAAATGGAGGATTGGCAATAACTGCTTGGGTGTTGAGATCGTTGTGCCAACACTCTACGTCATTGTTCGTTCATATAGACTGCATGAATACTGTGACCGACATAATTCATATGAGTTCTACATATATTAAAATTCAATATCATATTCCCCATTTTGTTAAACATATCTTTCACAACATTAATGTATTTTAAATGTATTTTATTTACCTAATTATATCTCATGTAAGATACGTGTTGAATTATACAGACATTGGCATGAGTGACATATTGTCCTTATAAAAATGGATAGATTAAAACTCTTTACAATCCAATATCAACTCGCCCCTGGCCTATATAACCTTATTAATCCAGCCAATTGCTATTACGTCAGATATAATTTAGACTCTAACAATGAAGAGATTAAGAGTTGGTCATTGACCAAACTATTGTTTTAGATTTCAACTTAGAGACCATATTTTATAGTTTAATTGTCATTATGTCATACTTGTCTATTATATATTTTGTAAGAACTATAGTTCAAGCAGACAGAGTGAGCTATGATTTAGAACGGATCGGATCTCTCTCTTTCTTGTAAATATTTGTTGATTTATCTATGTTTAATAAATTACATAGAAGTTACTTGGACTCAGTCTTAATTTAGTAAGACCAGAAATAACGTGGTCACAATACACACGCGCTTGTGATGGGCCATGTTCTGTTGTTGGTCCAATTCTTTTCGATGTAGCATAATATTGTTTTGTGGTCGACCTGGTGCGCTCTCTTTTAATTTGTTGAATGCCGGTTGAATATGCTGTAACGGTAAGAATGGTAGTGACATAAGTTTGCGTAGAAATTTGTAGGTGCTCCCCTTAGAATTGTAGGACACAACTAAACCGGACCTTTTGGATTTTTCTGTAGATAGCTCGACTCCAGTGGAAGACACATCCTTGTATATGAACCTTTGGGAAGAGGGACCAAAAGTACGACACAGATGGTTAATACCATGCTACGTCGCTGCACAGCGTGCGTAAATGCCAGTGGAGGACACACGCGCTACTGACATCTGTGTCGCACTTTTGGTTTTGACCACTCTGACTTTGTACCGTTGATTACTGATTAAACATCCATCAGTGTACAAATGTGTTGTTATTGATGTGTTCCCATTTGAATATTGTTCACAATAAGAAGCAAAATAAATAAGATATGTTTACAGGATCATTTTGTTACACGAAAAACTAAGTGATGCGTTTTCTATGGCGCGCAGTATATATTTTTTGATACTCTTCTCGTTCAATTATAAACGTTAACAAAGGTTATATTTTGTTTGTCGCGTGTGGCTAATGCCACTCCGATAACCTCTGTGGCTAATTCTAATCCGATTACCTCAACTTCATCAAGAGTCTATTCTAATACATTTATATGAGAGTTGGTCACTGACGAACATTGCAACAATCCCGGAACCCTTTGTCATGTTTGGACATTCTTTCCACAAAAATGTGTACCCAGTCAGTTTTGGGTCATTCTGGTTTGGACCCAATTTTTTCCTGTATGCATATTATATTAATTTTGGATTCGATAATTAGGTGGTTCGATTCTGTCATACGTGGTCTGAGACCAATATTATTTATGGCATTTCGGGTAACGTTTTGAATATACTGATGTAAATAATTGGATTAGTTTGATTGGAGAAATTTAGTTCTTAATGAGCCAGTTACGTTGTTCGTTGGTATGTTTCTTTTTTATTTTGTTCGATGTCGCCTCGGCATAAACAGACACGACCATTATGTTAATTACAGAGTCCTTGTCCGATGAGTTATTGATACAAGCAATTACACCAAGCATGGTTTCTAATAAAAGAAAAACTCAACTCATAAAAAGGGATTTTACCTTTGAAAGTTGGGGTGGAGTAATTATCACCTTCCTGTTCGGGGCTATTCCTCGTTCGAATATGCGCCCAGGTGATATATAAATAATATTTCATACATATGGATGAGCTAGGATTGGCGGTGTATATAGCTCATTACGGGAAAAGTGTTCTGGTGAAAGCGATCACTGTACATTAAAACTCCCAAGTCAAAAATCTGCTTCAATATTTCTTTATATACGTTCGTTCGCCGCCTTTCAGCTTAAACTTTTCTTTTTCTGGGTCAAAAGTCATTTTTCCTAATGCTGAATTCGGGCGTTAGGTTGATGTTGCTACTAGCCGTATAATATATAATAATTTATAATAAATATAATATAATAATAATAAATAAATAGCCTTACCATCCATGACATTAACCTTCCGTCACACTTCTCTTGAGTTTGAATTTACATTCAGTGACTCGCAGTAGGCGTGCCAGTGTTGGGTTTGGCATTGCTTAATGACGTCTCTTGCTGCATACTTTGCCCGTAAGTATGCGGCCCAGGAAGACAGAGAGAGGTGGCGTTGGCATTTTCTAAGGCACCTACGGCGTTCCCTTATTGCGACTTGAGAAGAATTGGACCACCAGGACTTTCGAGACTTTTCAGATTTGAGATGAGGATAGAGGTCTCAGCTGCCTCGATTATGACGTTGGTAACGTTCTCGGCAAACTTTCCAGTGTCATCGGAAGCCAGTTCCTCTTGCTTCCACTCTAGACAGAGTAGATTGAAGTGGCCCCAGTTTGCTTTACTAATTCTCCATGCTTTTTGTCTCCATGGTGAGCGTTAAAGTCCCCACAGATCAAAATACGTGGGTATTTGATATGATCGTACAGGTACTGATAACCGCTTACTACTTCCCCTAACAGGAGACGAGTAAATATTAATTACAGCTATTTTCGTCCCATCGGACATAGGTATTACTGCGCCCTGTCCTTCCAACTCTTTTACATTTAACGTTAGGTCTTCGTGCACCACGCCCTCTTTAATGTAAATTGCTAGACCGCCTTCGCCGCCTTTAGATACGCCAGGTCGATCTGACCTTAAGCATGTATACCCTTTAAGTTTAACGTTGCCGTTATTTGGTCCTAATTTTGTTTCTTGTAGGCACAAGACGTCATAGGAGCCCCTGCTAGGATGGTGGCGTAGTTCGGTGGCCCTGGCTCGAATGCTATTTAATTTGAGTACCGTTAGTTTACCCTCCATTTGAGAGCTGGAGAGATGCACTTGGTTGCTCCAGTGATCTAAGATTAGCAGTCCGCTCCCTGGATTTTGACAATGGCCTCAACATGTTGAGGTTTGTCTGATGGGACCAGTAACAGATGAAATTTTACAAACTGTATTTACTGAAGCAGAATACATCGCGAACAATCGACCTATAACAAAGAACCCAATGACGCCTTATGACTGTGAACCTCTAACCCCAAATCATTTTCTAAACATAAGACCCTCTTTAAATATTCCTCCAGGAATAGTAAGTCGGTCAGACCGATTTCATAAAATGCAATGGAGACAGGCTCAATTACTTTCAGAGCATTATTGGAAGCGGTGGTTGAAGGAGTACATACCTTCGTTACAAAACAGACAAAAATGGCATCAAGTTAAAGAGAATTTGTGCAAAGGAGACCTGGTACTTTTAGTCAGTGAAAATTTGCCACGGAGTAAATGGCTCCTTGGACGTATAGAAAATATATTTAAAGGGCCCGATGGACTTGTTAGGTCAGCCGAAGTAAAAACGAAAAATGGCTTTTTTAAGAGACCAATAACCAAATTGTGTTTTTTAGAAGCTTATAACTCTGATTTGTAGAAATAGACATTGTTGAATTAGAATGTTGAAAGATTTATAAGATGTGATTGAAAGATTTGTTTGAAAGATTATTTTATAAGATGTGTTTGAAAGATTTGATAGAAAGATTATTTTTATGATAATGCAAATACAATACATGGTTCGAAATATTTGTTCGAAAAAATTATTTTGATATGTGTTTGAAATAATTTGTTAGATAGAATTATTTTTGATATATTATTTTGAAATATTTTAAATTATTAGAGGATGATGAAGCTGTCTTAAGAGAGACCCTTCATGGGGGGCGGAATGTTGTCTCCATTATGCATGATGACTATTTTTTATTTAGAGCAATATAACAACAAAGTAGTAATTAATGTATTGTTGGGCTAGGACCGAAGCTCTGTCAGGTTGCTTAGCAACGCACCCATGTTGAATTTTTGTGGAAATCAAGGCACCAGCACGGTCGAAAGCCACTGTTGAAAATTGTAAAAAAAGATGAAAATGAATATGTTTTAAGTTCAGAAAAGTCACCAATTAGATGTGAGTTTTTGATTGTTTATTATGTAGATCATTCTTTTTTAGAATTAAAGGAGCTAAATCGCTAACATTTGGGACCTAGAAATTGACTCAAGTGGGTCGCAACGCATATAATACTGTAATATGAATGTATATAAACTGATTTGCATTCAATGGTTTCTGTTTTTACTCTAATTTCATATCAGTTATGTTCGACGAAATAAACCAGCAGTGTCAACCGAAGGCATTTTTTTAGCGTCTAGTTATTCCAGTCTACATGCGCCGTTTGATTTGGTACAATGTTTCTAGCCTCGTTCCTCGAGTCTCTTGCTAGAACTGGGGCTGAAACGCATTATGGTACACGATTCGTGTACCAATGGTAAAATATTTATTTTGTCTTAAATATTGGATATCAGAAGTCCATCTTTTTCCGGTAAGATCACATCATCAATTTTGATTTAAATTGACAAATAATTCATGTTTTCAATGTTGAAGATTTTGGATGATATTGAGTTAAAGACTTAGCTCCTTTAAGGTAAAGTTTTGTCGAAAAACTGTAAAATAACAAGTTGTTGGAAAGTTGAGCTACTTAATCTCAGCTATTTAATCTCAGTTATTTAACCTCTGACACCGGCAGGTTCCCCTTACTGTGGAGTGCCAGACAAAACATTGTTCTCAAGGGAGATAACTACAATTAAAAATACATGAAAATCCTTGGAATTTATAATACTTAATTCTTTTTAATTGTTATATTTTGCAGCGAATCGCACTCTCTCTCTCTCGCTTACTCACTCACTTACTGACTGTTGAAAGATGTAGAAAGATGTTATGTTTATTGTAGAAAGATATTACCGTATGCTTATTGTTGAAAGATTAAAAATAATAAACTTGAGTTAAAGTGTGATATCGAATTTTTGGTGATTTATCGGAATGAACAGAATTGCGTGTGACGGAACTTATACCGTTTTAATGAAACAAGAAAACGTCTGTCCAGCTCGCTGTCTTAGTGAAGAAATGGTTGAATACATTATACTTCGTCATCATCGGAAATGTCACGTGAGGATCTAACTATTGCATAGAACGGTCCATATTCTGTCTTGTTCGCAGGTTTATCTTGTCGATTTTGGTTTTGCGTGTAGTGTGGTCTTATTAATAGCCATTACAAGAAAACAGAACAATTATCAAACCGATTGAATAGATCCGGGCCCGTGTTCACAAAGCATTCTCAGACTTAAGTTAAGAATTGACCAACTTTCAATCACTGTTTATGAGAAATATCTTTGATCAAGATAATACGTTTCCGTGTACCATAATGCGTTTCCGCCCCAGTTCTAGCAAGAGACTTGGGAAACGAGGCTAGATACATTGCACCAAATCAAACGGCATATGTAGACTGGAATAACCAGACGCTAGAAATTTGCATTCGATTTAGACTGCTGGCTTATTTCGCGGGAACATAATTGATTTGAAATTAGAGTAAACACGGACACCACTGAATGTAAATCAGATTATATACATTCATATTACAATATATATGCGTTTCGACCCACTTCTGTCAATTTCTAGGTCCCAAATATTAGAGAGTTAGCTCCTTTAAGTCTGAGAATGCTTTTTGAACTCGGGTCCGTAAGTGTATTTGAATCATGTATCTGGAATCGAGGACGTAATTGTACTTACATATTGACCCTTTCTATACAGACTATGGATGGTTTCCCTTATCACACTTCTGTCGAAACTGTCAAATCGTGAATTTCGAATTCTGACTAATGGTTTGGATTGTTCGTACTTGATTTTATTTTATTAATGTTCCGCTTCTTACGGGGGTCTTCCGGGCTTATTGGAATTGTATACCCACCCAATAGGTACTTTGAGGGCTGCTGCAACACGCTTGAAAATGTTACTGAAGCGGTTAGTATTTGATCGAAAGAACGCGATTAAATTAAGAATACACTCAGATACTTCGGACCTTAGCTTCATGATCATTGTTAAAATATTCATACCATAAAGAAGATTGGATATTTGTAGTTTATATATGACCTTATTTTTACGAATATCCGTGCAATCAGTGATATTTTCATTGTGAATAAAATTTGATAGACTGGCGATCAATGGTTTCAATATAAAGCTCCTATGTAATTGCCTTTAATTGATATTTTTCGTCGCCCAAACTCAAACGATCGTAATGATCGTACTTTGTTCTTATTCCAACACGTGGTTGTCAAACATCTGTCACACACACCCCCCCCCCCCCGCAACAGCTGTATTGGGGTTGTCCAACAAGTGACGAAAGCATTGTTGTCTCACACTCTGTCGAAATTTCGTGTAAATAGTCAAAACGGTTTTTATTCGTTGAGATATTTTATTGTGCAATGGATTCTATTTAACGGTAGTTAATTTCAAACACACAGGTAAGTTTATAACAACCAAAGTTAACTAGTTTGTTCATAATCCGTTTATTATTTACCATGACTCAAACAGTAGTTGTTTCTGTAGTTTTGTGGTAGGGTCTTTTCTTATTCGTCTTGAGAACATAACCTCATTTTTCTTCCAATCAGATACCTTTAAAATGACCATGTGACACTGTTCTATTTCATGAAGAATGAAGTTATCTTAAGTACTTGCCATTGGCTGTAGAAAACCACAGCTCAGGTCATGGTATGTGATCGCTAATTGGGATTAACACAGTAAGCTAACTACACGGTCTGCTGATTTAGGGTGAGCTAAATAAAGGATAAAGACAACAACATTTAATATAATTTAATTGTGGTTATATCTTAATATTTACAATATAATTTACATGCATTATATTTCAACCGTTACAGTTTTATCTTTTTTTCGCAAAACTACTTTATTTACACAATCTGGAATTATTATTTCGAGAGTGTTATTAGCACTTGAAGGCACATCTTGGTTTACGCAAGTTTTCAACTTCTTAATTTCCTGAATTTCGTCATTATCTTCTTGTGTACCGGTAGTTTTAATGTCATTTATTTCAGGCGGCCCCAAAGACTTGCTAACACTATCTTTAATAGAAAATAACTCTCTTTGGTATTTCTGGACAGCGTTGCTTCTATGGGCACTCCTGGACGTCACAGCCTTATCCGAAAAACCATCATTGTACAAAGTTGTGCAACAAGTTACCCGACCAGAGTGGTTTGATATTGTTCGACCCTCAATACTAAGTCCAGCTTGTTGATAAAATTTTTTAAACATTTGAGAAAGTTTATTAAAAGTTATATTGGCAGCACTAAACCTGGGATGTTGACTTTCATCAGTTACGGTTGTGGTCAGTGGTTTTTTATATAGAAATCCTTTACGGGGAATAAGCGATAGATAATAATCATACATTTTCACCAAACAACGCTCATTATCTGGCTGTTCATAGTGTTCAATTGGTGTAATTGTCACATTTTTTTCGTTTTAATCCACCTTGCGAGTTTTTTTGTATCCTAGGAGTGAATCTTATAAATTTTCTCTTGTTTTTTTGATCAGTCAAAATTTCAAATTGTTCAGCTTCAACACACTTATGTTGCTCCATACCTCTAAATGCAAAGGCTTTTCCATTATAGAAAAATATAGCGTTACTCAGTCCTCCTGCTGTGTTCATAGAAAAAACACCCTTATCCCACATTACTTTTTCCTCTTCTGGAAGCACTGGTTCACATGATTTTACTTTTGTTCCAAATCCAAGAGATGTCAGTCGTTTCATTTCGGAATCCAATATTTTGCGGAATGTACTAAATTTCTCATCATCATCTCTCAAAATATGCACATTATTTCTGTTACAATCATTTTTGATATACCTTTGTAATCCCGAAACAATTTGAACAAGAGTGTTTGGTGGATAATTTGTCGCATCTTTACGCCTTATCTCAACAATAAATCTTTGCAGCCAAAATTGTAATTCTTCATCATTTAATGTATTAATGTCCGTAGGAATTAATTTTCCTTTCTCAAAATATGTCTCTGGCTTAGAGTTCCTATTATCAACCCAGTCCTTCCATAAATTTAACGCCCATTTGTTGTTGTTTCTGGTCTTGATTGGAACTGAACATTTTTGTATATTTTCTAAATCTGCCTGCTTCACGGGGCTAGAAAAACGTCCTTTATTATCACGAGTCACACATGGCATATCCACTAGTTGTTGCGTTGGAATATCCATCACTTGCGATAGGCTAATTAGTTCATCATCTGATGGAAACGATGCCCAGTCGACAGCAAAATCTGGCACATCCATATTGAAGTACATTTACTATAGTGACTATAAAATTACTACTGAATGAATGAAGGAACATAATAAGATTAAAGTTGTACTCATTAACGATCAAAAGTTACTTGTAATCACCTTTAATCTCTTAATCTCATGACTTATACAGGTGACATTGAATGACTCCACCCAATTGTCAATCACTCTATGACCACACCTACAAATTATTCAACTTTTACAAATTTCATATTTCAATTAGTTTTCCCCAAATATTTTATGAAATATAAATAATACAAATATCATACTATATTTTGTATAAGTTTTGAAAGTAGAGATCATGTTCTAAGTGAGTTAGAACCCAGATAGAAAATTCTTTATGGTTTAGAAACCATGAAGAATTTTCTATATGGGTTCTAACTCTTACGAAGGTAGAAGTATCTTGGAGCAGGTTATTAATGGTGGAGTGGTCTTCCTTGGTATCCATGATAACTGTGGATTTCCCTTTGTCAGCCGGAATTATGGTTATGGAACGGTCTTTCTTAAGTTCTTGCATGGCCCTTCTTTCTATTTTAATGATCTTATTCTGTTTTTGATGGATTTCGATTTGATAATTATATTGGCGATTTAATGGCGCAGAAATTCCATTTTATCTCAAGGAGCAAGTTGGCCTGACTCAACATTAGCAATGAAGTCGTCATGGTTTCTGGGCTGCATGGACGGTACAAAATTGCGGCCCATAGAGAGTATATTAATTTGGTCTTCACTTAGTTGTTTACTTCTGAGGTTCACTACAGTCTTGGTTAGGAAGTCATTTGGGTAGTGTATGTTCCTCTTCAGGTTTTTAGTGGTCTCCATGTTGCTTTCTTACAATTTTCCAAATTTCTATTGTTGGCGATCTTTTATTAATAGGGCTTCTCAATTGTTGTTTATTTTGCCTATTATATCTATGTCTTTGTTACCCGCTGACTATTGTTAACCCCTATCAATTAATTATCCTTTTCATCAATTCAACTGATTATCTTGTATTGTATCAGCACATGTCTGGCTTCGTTTTACCTTTTAGTTTAACTAATTATCATGTGTGCTTGATAACGATAAGAGAATACTTGTCAATGTCGTGTTTTGCCTATAAACCAGTGATTGCATTTACGACTGACATTCTCGGGACTACCAGGGTTTTGGGACGCCCTTGATTTTCCCGCCTGTTGTTCTGGGGATTGATTTTTTTTTTTTTGTGGTGGGGGGGGGGTACCGAAGATCGCACGCGAAATATTTTCGATAAATATATTTATATCACGGTGTCTTACGGCGTTTGGGTGGATTTCTTCACAATAAAAGAGGGCCCAAGTTTGCTTTTTCAAGTTTCCATAAGATCAAGGTGGATTGCACCCATTTTTTTTTTGGGGGGGGGAACCAATATATGTTGGGTCACCGTTATTTAATAGAACTAAATTGGAATTTTCAATAAAATTATTCGCTTGATCTCAAGCGTTATTATTAAGAGGGGAGCCCCAAGTGGAGTGGTGACTGTTAAAATCTCCACATATGATAATATCTTTAGTTTTTATTTTATCATATACCGAGCGCCATAGAAAATGCACTTAAGCTTAACCCCCCTCCTTTAGCACCAGGGCTCGGGACCGGCGTTTTTTGTTTTAAATTATTTTCTTCTATTCTATCGACACTATCGTGCTAAGTTTTTTTTTTTCTTTTTTTTAAATTTTCTTTTGTGCTGTGCTTGCTTCTATTCTATTGTGGGGCTGAAAAAATATGCGCATCTTCTTAATAGAGAACTGGCTGATATCTGGTCCTGTGCGTATTCCTCCCACGGGCTAAAAATCTTTTCAATTTCCCTTCTGACACAAGCTTTGTCTGCAACGGCAATATCGACGCTTCTTTGTGCAGCAATCTACAGAGAAGGTAAAATGGAGGATTGGCAATAACTGCTTGGGTGTTGAGATCGTTGTGCCAACACTCTACGTCATTGTTCGTTCATATAGACTGCATGAACACTGTGAGCGACATAATTCATATGAGTTCTACATATATTAAAATTCAATATCATATTCCCCATTTTGTTAAACATATCTTTCACAACATTAATGTATTTTAAATGTATTTTATTTACCTAATTATATCTCATGTAAGATACGTGTTGAATTATACAGACATTGGCATGAGTGACATATTGTCCTTATAAAAATGGATAGATTAAAACTCTTTACAATCCAATATCAACTCGCCCCTGGCCTATATAACCTTATTAATCCAGCCAATTGCTATTACGTCAGATATAATTTAGACTCTAACAATGAAGAGATTAAGAGTTGGTCATTGACCAAACTATTGTTTTAGATTTCAACTTAGAGACCATATTTTATAGTTTAATTGTCATTATGTCATACTTGTCTATTATATATTTTGTAAGAACTATAGTTCAAGCAGACAGAGTGAGCTATGATTTAGAACGGATCGGATCTCTCTCTTTCTTGTAAATATTTGTTGATTTATCTATGTTTAATAAATTACATAGAAGTTACTTGGACTCAGTCTTAATTTAGTAAGACCAGAAATAACGTGGTCACAATACACACGCGCTTGTGATGGGCCATGTTCTGTTGTTGGTCCAATTCTTTTCGATGTAGCATAATATTGTTTTGTGGTCGACCTGGTGCGCTCTCTTTTAATTTGTTGAATGCCGGTTGAATATGCTGTAACGGTAAGAATGGTAGTGACATAAGTTTGCGTAGAAATTTGTAGGTGCTCCCCTTAGAATTGTAGGACACAACTAAACCGGACCTTTTGGATTTTTCTGTAGATAGCTCGACTCCAGTGGAAGACACATCCTTGTATATGAACCTTTGGGAAGAGGGACCAAAAGTACGACACAGATGGTTAATTCCATGCTACGTCGCTGCACAGCGTGCGTAAGAGCCAGTGGAGGACACACGCGCTACTGACATCTGTGTCGCACTTCTGGTTTTGACCCCTCTGACTTTGTACCGTTGATTACTGATTAAACATCCATCAGTGTACAAATGTGTTGTTATTGATGTGTTCCCATTTGAATATTGTTCACAATAAGAAGCAAAATAAATAAGATATGTTTACAGGATCATTTTGTTATACGAAAAAGTAAGTGATGCGTTTTCAATGGCGCTCGGTATATATTTTTGATACTCTTCTCGTTCAATTATAAACGTTAACAAAGGTTATATTTTGTTTGTCGCCTGTGGCTAATTGTAATCAGATTACCTCAACTTCATCAAGAGTCTATTCTAATACATTTATATGAGTTGTTAACTGACGAACATTGCAACACTCCCGGAACCCTTTGTCATGTGGACAATCTTTCCACAAAAATGTGTACCCAGTCAGTTTTGGGTCATTCTGCTCTGGACCCAATTTTGTCCTGTATGCATATTCGATAATTAGGTGGTTCGATTCTGTCATACGTGGCCTGAGACCAATATTATTTATGGCATTTCGGGTAACGTTTTGAATATACCGATGTAAATAATTGAATTAGTTTGATTGGAGAAATTTAGTTCTTAATGAGCCAGTTACGATGTTCGTTGGTATTTTTCTTTTTTATTTTGTTCGATGTCGCCTCGGCATGAACAGATACGACCATTATGTTAATTACAGAGTCCTTGTCCGATGAGTTATTGATACAAGCATTGTATCTAATAAAAAAATTCATAAAAAGAGATTTTATCTTTGAAAGTTGGGGTGGAGTATCACCTTCCTGTTCGGGGCTATTCCTCGTTCGAATATGCGCCCAGGTGATAGATAAGTAATATTTCATACATATGGATGAGCTACGATTGGAGGTATATATAGCTCATTACGGGAGAAGTGTTCTGGTGAAAGCGGTCACTGTACATTAAAACTCCCAAGTCAAAATCTGTTTCAATATTTCTTTATATACGTTCATTCATTTTTCCTAATGCTGAATTCGGGCGTTAGGTTGATGTTGCTACTAGCCGTAGCAAAGGGTTTAGCCAACAGATCGGTGGACATGCCGTTCTAGCCTTACCATCCATAGCTTGAACCGTCCGCCACACTTCTCTGGGGTTTGAATTTACATTCAGTGACTCGCAGTGTTGGGTTTGGCATTGCTTAATGACGTCTCTTGCTGCATACTTTGCCCGTAAGTATGCGGCCCAGGAAAACGGAGAGTGGTGGCGTTGGCATTTTCTAAGGCACCTACGGCGTTCCCTTATTGCGACTTGACAAGAATTGGACCACCAGGACTTTCGAGACTTTTCAGATTTGAGATGAGGATAGAGGTCTCAGCTGCCTCTATTATGACGTTGGTAACGTTCTCGGCAAACTTTCCAGTGTCATCGGAAGCCAGTTCCTCTTCCTCCCACTCTTGACAGAGTAGATTGAAGTGGCCCCAGTTTGCTTTACTCATTCTCCATACTTTGTGTCGTTCAATGTTGTCTCGGTATGGCGATTTGTCCAGAAGGATCGTAATCGCCAAGTGATCACTTCCAAACGTATCGTCGTTCCCTGTGGTCCAGTCGCAATAACTGGATATCGCAGGTGAGGCCAACGTCAGGTCTATGTGAGATGGTTCACAACCCGGTCTAAAGCATGTTGGGCTGCCGTCATTCAGGACGCAGAGACCACTGTCTTCGTTAAAGCTGTTCAGTACTCTACGATCGGTTCTTTTAGAGCCCCACAGGGCGTGGTGAGCGTTAAAGTCCCCACAGATCAAAATACGTGGGTATTTGATATGATCGTACAGGTACTGATAACCGCTTACTACTTTCCCTAACATGGGAAGAGTAAATATTAATTACAGCTATTTTCGTCCCATCGGACATATGTATTACTGCGCCCTGTCCTTCCAACTCTTTTACATTTAACGTTAGGTCTTCGTGCACCACGCCCCCTTTAATGTAAATTGCTAGACCGCCTTCGCCGGCTTTAGATACGCCAGGTCGATCTGACCTTAAGCATGTATACCCTTTAAGTTTAACGTTGCCGTTATTTGGTCCTAATTTTGTTTTCTTGTAGGCACAAGACGTCATAGGAGCCCCTGCTAGGATGGTGGCGTAGTTCGGTGGCCCTGGCTCGAATGCTATTTAGATTTAATTGGAGTACCGTTAGTTTACCCTCCATTTGAGAGCTGGAGAGATGCACTTGGTTGCTCCAGTGATCTAAGATTAGCAGTCCGCTCCCTGGATTTTGACAATGGCCTCAACATGTTGAGGTTTGTCCGATGGGATGACCCCCTTCGGGGATGACGTCACCGTCATTTGGAACCGCTTTCGGGCGAGTTCCAATCGGTCCGCATCGTTGGTGCTCCGACTCCGGCCTCGGGCAACTTTCCTGGGTGTCTTGTCCTCTGGGGATTTGGACGAAGCTGAGTCGCCCTCGTCCTCAGAAGTCAATTTGCATTTGAGAGTCGTGGGCCTACCCACGGACTTTTTCGAGCCTGTTAGGTTCTGCACGTACCGTGCCATGGTTTTGGCCATAGGTCTTTGGTGTTGGTGTGCTCTTTCGCATCCCACACCAATTGTGTACAAAATTCCACAAATCCCTTCTCGTGCTTAAACTGTGGAACGAAACCCCCCACAGCTTTAGGGACTTTAGTGGTTACCTGGGGTGCCAGTGGCACCTGCTCCGTTCCAAGGCTGGGCAGTGGAGGTTTCTTAATCTGCTTTGGCCGGGCGGCCAAAGCCGGGGCTGCGGTGCCATATTTGGGGCAGGGCCCTGCTCCCTTTTCGTCCTCTTCCGACGACGCTTTTTAGGCTTTGCCGCTCGTTTGGACTCGAGGTCCAGCTGTCCTCTCACCGTCACTTCCGCCTCCCGGTAACCTATATCCTCTTTAGCCTGAGTTCTTAGCGTCCGGCTCGCTAAGATTATTTTGGGACATTGTTTGGAACTTGCCACGTGGTCACCCTGGCAATTCCTACATTTTATTGTCGACCCAGTACACTGAGAGCTCTTGTGGTCCTTTCCGCAGCGACCACAGGCGACCTTTGAAGAGCAGAACTTTTCCATGTGGCCCAATTTCTGACAGTTTTTACACTGTCGAATTTTGGGAACATACGGGTGTGTTCGTCTACGTAGGTAGACATCAATTTCGTCCGAAGATTTACCGTTAGGAAAGGTCAGGACGACCGTACCGTGAAGGGTACCTTCTCTGAGCTTGTATCTATGGGTCTCGTCCACCTCATAGCCCCTAAGTCTCAGATCATCAGTAATCTCCTCAGCGGTGTATTCCGAAGGAATACCATGGACCACACATGTCTCCGAGCTGAGAGAGTGTGGTAAGGAAACCCATGAGGGTGTCAAAGGAACGAGTCCGTTCCGTCAGATTCGTCTCGGAAAGCCAGGCGGAGCTCTCCGGTTTTCGTGACCGTGATAGTCGGGAGACAAGATATTTGCCAGATATCTTTAATCTCCCGACCTATTATCGTGGCCTTCTTACCCAAGGTCGAACCGTCCCTTGCCTTAACTATCAACGGGTGTTGGTAGGGGGCCGGTGGGCTTCTCCGGCGGAAAGCCTTTGGTGCTACGGTGCTTTTAAAAGCCTCCGCAAACGTCCTTGTGCGAGGAATGATTGGTGAGAGGACCTCACCATCAATTACCTCGACTCCGTCCATGCCGGTGCTCGTGGTTACCATAGCTGCCGGATAGGTTTCAACAAGTCAGAGGCAGGTCAGGCACAGAAGTTAGGCGAGAGTTGGCAACCTTGTTATCCTCGCTATTGATATAGGAGGACCCCCGTAAACTCTCGTCCAAAGTCTTGCCTGAGAACGAGTAGCAATAAACTACTCTACTGCCGCCGAGGTGTTCCAAAACAAAAGAGTAAGTTATAAAAAATACGAGTACCCACTCGTTAAAGTTTGATTGGGGGTCAGCCTCAAGGAATTAAGAAGTTTTCCTGAAATTGGGGATCACTAATCCAGTCAGATCGGCTAGATTCGATCAAAATCTGTACTAACTTCCTAAAAATTCAATATGGCTGCCAAGCCCACGCCAAGTGAAACTTCGTTCAGGTATGAGAAAAAAATAACAAGTATAAAAATACGAGTACCCACTCGCTTGAGTAAGATTGGGATGGGGGTAAGCCGTATATAACTATAAAGTTTTCCAGATATTGAGGATCACTAACATAGTCTGAGCGGCTAAGTTCGTTCAATATCTGTACTCAATTTACAAAAATTCAAGATCGCTGTCTAACCCACGCCAAGTCAAACTCCGTACAAAATGTATAAAAATATAAAACAATATCTCGACCCGAGAGGGGTATAATTACCAGAACAGTAATATATCCTGCAAAGGGCCGGTATATCTTACAGCTTGTAGTTCAAAACCAGATCAATCTACCAAAGTAGTTATGTAGCACAGAGTCAGTCTAAGTACTTGGGAAAAATCTCTGCTTGCACGAGCGCTTCCAATAAGATGACCTCAGTTCACGACTAAAGTAATCTATCTGAGCTTCTATCTCTTTTCCAAGCTATTCTCCAAGCTTTGGAGTTCAGTCCTCATCAAATTTAAAACACATCACATTTTCTGATTCTTTGTCCTGTCTTCAAGCAATTAATAACAAACAGCTTGATCACCCATTAGTAGCAGACATTTATCGTCTGCTACTTTCATACGAGTTGAGCAACAAGGACATTGTCCTTTGCTGGCTCCCCAGTCACATGGATATTAAAGGGAGTGATCAAGCAGACTCGGCTGTCAAGTCTGCTTTAGATCTTCCCATATCCGATTTTTACATTCCTTTTAAAGATTTTAAATCGAGTATCAATTCATTTATTTTATGACCGCTGGCAACGGTCTTGGGATCTTGCAGACACAAATAAACTTCATCACATCAAGCCTCTCTTAGGAGACTGGCCAAGCTCCTATCGTGCGAGCAGGAGAGATGAAGTCGTCTTGTGTCGCTCTCGCATAGGTCATTCTTTTATTTTAAAGCGAGAGCCTCAACCAGAATGAGAACACTGTCATGTTCCCTTGACAGTTAAGCACATTTTGATTGAGTGCAAGCATCTCAAAGAAATAAGATTACGGCATTACCGTTGCCAATCACTTCATCAGTTGTTTGCCCAACCGGGTCTTTATTGCAAAGCGCTAGACTTTTCAAAGGAGACAAATTTTTATCAAAAATTTTAATTGTATATATCTGATTTTCACTTTCATGTTTTAAATATATATACATAAAGTTTATTTTTATTTGATACTTACTGTGATATTTGTTTTTATTTATGTATATATATATAATATTTTGATTATATTTTTCTAGTTTGTCTCGTTAATTTCATAATGTTTGGCGCAATATGGCCCGGTTGGAGCTGACGTGCCATTAAACAACATTTCATTCATTCATTCTATCTCTTTTATATCTATCACACTCAGTGATTGTAGAAATATTTATTGACTGATCAGCGTCATAATTGGTAGTCATATCGGTTGCTGGTGTACCATTAAGACTATCATCAGCATATAAGTCATTGTGGTCCACTAAGGGCCTTGTACTTATTGGAGTAGATAACCCAGAACTATCTCGGAGGGACTGTAGTGGGGTGCTCTGGGATTTCGTGCAGATATGGGCAATATCTGTGGGGGGCATGAGATATTGATGTCAGATTTTTGATTAATTGAGTAAGGATTAGGTGCATAATTGTCATCGGGTATAATATTTACATTGGCGCATTCCTTAGACCTATCAGTATTACTTAAAATATTAGGATCTGCTATTTGTTTTGGGCTTGTTATGTCTTCTTCTTTTTCATGAGTAGAATTGGAATTATCAATGCATTGATTAGTTATAGGGGATCTTACTATGGGCGGTTTATCATTTTTTGGGGATGTAGAGCAGGGAAATCATTTTGACTGTCAGGTTTGGGGGTGACACCCTGACTATACCCTTTGTCCGGTTTAGGGCATTCCCGACCTAGATGGTCATGTTGGCCACAGTTATAGCATGTTTTGCCACGAATTTGGCCCTCATATTTGAAGGAAACATGTATTCCCTTAACATATATGTGGGATGGGATGAGTTTATAAATTTTGTTTAGCATAGACAATTCTTACACCACTTTCCACTGTCGGAAATGTATTAAATGTTGATCTGTCGCATTTAACTAGATCCCAATAGTTCAGCAGTTTGTTTACTATATGTTTGTTTTCCATTTCGCATAGTAGATCGAACACCGCAACTGGAATTGAATCAAGTAATGTTGCCAGCAGCTTCCGCAGTATAATTGCAGTTCTTTATTGTAATATTGTAAAAGTTTCTAGGAAGATCTCCATAGCCAGGATATCCTGGGGGGGGGGGTAAGATAGAATTTACCCTTACCTATAATTTGAAGGCACTTTATGTTCTGTATGTTATACTACTTTGCCTGTAGGAAATAAAGAATATCTATCGAAGCAATCCCCGAGAAGGAATGGTCATCATCGGGTATTAACTCCACAGTATTGTATCTGTTGAGGTGGTTTGTTATACTAATATCCCCATCGGGATTTATTGTCATCTTTGTTGATTTAGCGTAGCCATTGTCAATAAATCATTTATTATAACCTTTCACGTTTTTTTTATTATTAATGTTAATATTTATGGGTAGATTGGTGTGATGGAACTTTATATAAAACAGCTGATAATGTGATATTAATCCAGTTTCAGGTATATCTTAGTTGTATCTATTTAGCACACTCGATGCTCACTATTGCATACTGAACGCTTTCTATAAACACTAGCTAGAGGGGGGGGGCTTCCGAGACACGTCTTGTCAGCTCCACAACTCCAACCCGACCGTTGATGCCAAAAAGATAATACTGACACGATATTAGCAAACTGCCACCATATTTGAATAGTTTCGACAATAATCCTGACGTTCGTTCGTTCGTTCCTGGGGTTTATCGTAGACAACAAAGCCACCTTGTATATACTACTCGTGTTACGACAAAGGAATGGAAATCAATTTGATTAAATATCTTGGAATCACAATACTTCGGTCATTATATGACAATTCAAAACAAATAGGTACTCGGGATTAACTTTTCCCGTGTGATTAACCCGTTTCTGGCGTTTGCCGCTTGTGCTTGTATACGTACGTAATTGCACTCAATCAGTGAAAATCATTGTAACCTTTGTTGAATACCTCGTCTTGTATCTACTGTTCAAATTAATTAGTCCGTTAAAATCACACCATCCAATCAGTATTCGCTTCATTTTCTGATGTTTTATAATTTCTATTATTTATATTGGCGAGTATTGGAAGCCAAACTAACCCCAAACGAGTATTTAACAAATCACAAATGAACGACCTTCCCAGTTCAACACTAAGAACCTACTCTTCCGTAGACCAGATCTAAAACTGCAAATCTTTGAAAAAATCCACGCCCTAATGGACACAGTTGGACTAAGTAGAATAGTGAAGTAAGAGGGGGTCATGATTAGACGGGCCCGGCATCTAAACACTAAACTACATAGGGGATTTATACCAAACTGGCAGGATAGTGGAGTAAGGGAGGGTCACGATCAGACGGACTCGGCATGTAAACACTATTCCGCCAAAAAACAGACACTAAACAGAATAGGATAGTGGAGTAAGGGGAGGTCACGATAAGACGGGCCTGGCACCTAAACACAAATCCCACAGATGACATCTACCAAACTAAGCAGGATAGTGGAGTAAGGGGGAGTTTCGGTCAGACGTACTCGGCACCTAAACACTATTTCGTAAATAACTGATACCAAACCCATAGAGTGGGATAGTGGAGTAAGGGGAGGCCACGATAAGACGGGTCTGGCACCTAAACACTAACCCCAAACGATGACACCAACCAACCCAGAAGCAAACGAGATCATCTACCAAATGATATGTTTTTTAATAAATAAAGGGAAGAACTTCCCACTAAACCCAATCCATGGCTTAAAGCCAAATAGAAAGATTGCAAAATCATATTCTAAAAAACAGGGATCAGCTTCGGCTCTCCTAAGTCTTGTCTGCGATATCACTTATGTGGAAGCAGACGTTAAACACTAAGTAGTAGTAGTAGTACGACCTACCTGAATAATTGGCAACAAGAACGTTAACACGAGAGAGTTGTATATATATATACAACCATTGTAAATTAAATAACAACACCCAGTGGTTTATTAACATGGCCAAATCAAATCCATATATGAAAATAGTACAAGGTGAAATTAAGCTATGTCTTGATTAAATAACCACCACTTGTCGCCCTTTATATTTCGTAATTAAAGTCTAATCTCGAAAAACTTGACATTCTTTCGATCTTTTTTCTATAATCGAGATATGAAAAAGTTTCGAAATTAGACCTCATTATGCGACGGATTACTTATTTTCCTTTAATTTAAGAAACAAACAAAAATATGCTTTTAACTCCCTATATATTTATACACTTTATAAAATCTTTACAAAAAATGTTTTTAACTTTTTAATAACCTTTTATCAAAACAATTTATATATTTAGCATATGTGATGAAATGTTTTTTGTAATATTTTGTGTGTGATTTATAATAAAAACACGAGAGAGTGCACACTTTTTAGTGAAGTTCCAGGACGACGAGACAACTATGGTAATATCCCGGTGTTGTATATATGGTGCAGTATGGAGAGAAGAAAGAGGATTGCTTTAATGCTGAAGTATTAGATGAAGGGTCATGGATCGAGCTTCAGAAGAAAATGCCAAGGAAAGAAACCACACCAGTGACCAACAGTTACTATAAACCCAACCTTGAGCAAGACAACTAAAAGAAAGCCGCAGTCTCCTGCCACAAAAAAAAAACACAAGAAAAACATTGAAAAGTGGAGTGAGTAGTTTATTACATACACAAAGATCGGATCAGAATTATTTATCAAACATAAACAATACATATATACATAACATCAGAATGGTATATAATTATTACTGAAAAACTGCGTAAATGTACAGCTGAAAATTGAAAAGGACACTGTTCACAAAAGATAAACTATATAAAAGAAAAACAATACCATTATTTAAACCCATATACATATACATTTTTATTAAATGCCAAATATTATAGACACAAAGGTGCTACCTGACGAGGAAACGAAACATTTGGCGGTTAATAAATATTTAATAAAATATTTCTTTTGATAAAGGGCAATATAAGTAAAATACTTACAACAATAATGTGAGTTATCAATTTTTACTCAACAGTTTGCAAGATTCGAATTTTTTTTTTTTTTTTTTTTTTTTTTTTAGCAATTTCTGTGTTTTTCAATAAATTTGAAAAATACTGAATACTTTTCCCCCTTGAACTTTCCCGAAAAACAACGTTTGGTATGTCCCCAGAAGCGCACTCACCCACATAAATTACAATTGGTATAACTTTAAAATTATGATCAATAAAAGAGATACATTTGTCTTGAGTTAAATCGTTTGTCCAAAAGTCATTACAACAAAAGTTCATCTTTTGTGTTTGGATTTTTTTTTAGAGACTCTTCTCTTTAACATGTTCCATACCATTTCTATTGGGTTAAGGTCACGACTTTCTGAAAAATATAAATATATATCAGTAATCGTCCTGCACTGTAGGTCAACATGCGTTATTATTTTCCAAGTCTCTGATGGGAAGTGAATTAGTTGCCGACTGTTCACTTCCCATTTTACAAACAATGAATATATGTGGGAACGGGGGTTTTTATATCCTGCTTTATCTAATCGTCCTTACTCGAGGATACCTTGATAATCCGTCGGAGATAATGCGCCTCGGGAAGATTATATAGCCTCTGGGCGTCTTCCGATAATGCGCAACTGGAACCCTTGTCCACAGCAATACTATATATATATATATTATAACGAAACTGGTCCTTAGGGGGTGATCGTGGTCCTGGAGCGTCTACAAATTAGAGGAAAAGAATACTTTAGCTGACGTTTATTACGGGTGCTGGTATATACAGTGCGAGTGAGTCATATATAATAATATTACATGCACAATAATGAATGAAGCAATACATATTAATATAACAATAAGAAATCTAAATTGTCGATAGATATAATATATACATATGCTTTATGTAATATAATGAACGTAAACTGATATACGATAATCAGCGCATGTGCATGCAATGTCCTTTATATGGAGCATGGATGCGTGCGCGTAATATTTGCATAATATTTATAATAATATAAATTATAGATGTAATCCAATAGAGCTGGGGGAGATGTAGAGTTCTACTTGGAACATTGTACATATGTCACCCAATACGCTCGTGGAGATATGATTAATGAAACTACGATTTCGTTATTAATGTATAAATATATTATACATATATAATATACTAACTATGTGGTCTTTAAAATGTACCGACATTGTATGCTCACTATTAGAGACTATTCTTATTTGCTTCTCAAATATAAAATAACATACCTAATATATAAGACAATTAAAATATTACAATTAGACAATAAACATAAATGTAGTTGAGACTTACCTAGAGAAAAAGAATACTTTAAGCTGACGTTTATTGCGGGTGCTGGTATATACAGTGCGAGTGAGTAAAGAGACGGGACTCACTCAGATATATACCCTAACGGCGCTAACCCTTATCGTCAGTGTTAAGTAACTTTTAATCCTCTTAGTTTCTAAACTTGGTCTGAACCTTTAATTGTAGGAATCCACAATTAATGATTCGACTCTAATTATATAAAAGTTAAATAATAGATCTTGAGAACGACAAAATAATTTGATAATTATGATGTACATGGAAGGTTTTTCGAGGAGATATGATAAGGCATGTATGACTAAACATCTGAATGTAATATCTGTATACTGTAACATATGCTAAAGCATGAGGGTTTACCTGATGGCCATTCTATTCTTTTACCCAATTTATATTATTGCTTAGTAGGAACTCTTGGGCCTTCTTCGACTTATGTTAAGGGTCATTGTCTTGAACAAAGCGATGAACATCCCGGAACCTATTCTGTTTGTTGGCATCACGAATGAGCTGGCAATACCGTGGTTTGGAGGCTGTGTATCCAGCAACAGACATGGCTTTTAACACTTGTCTTATCGACGTTTGTTCCTGAGTCTGCTAAAATTTTCCTAATGTCACTTGCACTCCGATTGCAGTCTTCATTTTAGAGAGTTTTTCACAATATTAATATCCTTGTTTTTTAGAGTTTTAAACACACCTTCAGCTTCTACTTTTTTAATCAATCGGTTTTTCCCGGCCTCATGTATCTCAATCACCCTTTTCAAAGCTGGCCAGGTCACATATATTTTAAATTCTTTTTCAAGTTCCCTGCGTATCGCTTTCATCTTAAAGCGAGAGCCTCAACCAGAATGTCAACACTGTCATGTTCCTTTGACAGTGATGTACATTTTGATTGAGTGCAAGCATCTCAAGAATATTAGATCTAAGTACTACCGTTGCCAGTCAGCACGTCAGCTATTTGCACAACCGGAGCTTTATGATAAATTGCTAGCTTTTTTAAGAGAGACAAATTTTTATTCAAAATTTTAATTGTATATATTTATCGTATACTGCACTTTTAATATTTATATATGTAATGTAATTGATATATTTATTTTTAGTTATAATTTCTGTGATATTTGTTTTTATTTACATATATAAATACATCCCTGTGATATTGTTTTAATTTGTCTCGACAATTTCATCATGTTTGGCGCAATATGGCCCGGTTGGAGCTGACGTGCCATTAAACAACATTTCATTCATTCATTCCCTGCGTATCGCAAATGGCCTCCAACCGTATTCGTTTAATTTGATAATCCTCAATATCTTCGATGCGGGCATAGTAATAAAATAAAACCAAGTACGAACAATCCAAACCATTAGTCAAAATTCGAAGTCCTAAAAAAACGGTCGAGGCAAAATAGTGTAATCAGCAAATGGACTGTTATTATCAAAAAAAACATTAGTAAGCACAAAATGGACATTAAGATGGACACGAGCGATATATATACCAATCAAGGGCCATGTTGATGTGTATTTTCCCACGGGTCTTTCATCACAATACCACCAGCAGGCAAGTCCAGAATGACAACTAATCAACAATGTGGGGGGGTTGGGATGGCCTAGTGGTCTAGAGCGCCGCGCTTCGACCTCTAGCTGGCCAGTCACCTCTGGCTTGCGGCTGTGGTTTCGAGCCCTGGTGTGAGCGTATGTGGCATGGAGATAGGGGCGCCTTCTCAACCTCGTGGGTTTCCTCCGGGCACTCCGGTTTCCTCCCACTGCTAAAGACCCCCACGCGCAAGCGAATTATTGAAATAAAATTAAACCATATTTTAGTCCCGAAATGACCTAGTTGTGTTGAGTGGACTTTAAACCCCATTTCTCTCTCTCTCTCTCAACAATGTGTTTACAGACACATTGACGATGTGCCACTAATACAAAGGCACGTTTTGAATTAGAATAATATTATTGATTTGTGAAATGTCTTTCTGGCAAATAATATGAAGTATTTTCTATTTTTCAGAAAATTGCTGCACAAATAATATTTACAGAAGCGCCCATCATTGAATCCGTGGTAAGAGGAAGTCCCAAATCCGAAATGGCCATCATTTCCGAGGACGGAACATCCAATAGTCCCGAATCCCCCCACTCCAAGCCAGTCCAACTAGTCCCGAATCCCCACTCTCGAATATCGAGCAAGGGCAGCAAGTATGGACCCAACAGAAATCACTGGAAATGACACTTTGCACGATCTTTTTGACTATATTGGACAAGATGAGCCCCAGCTTCAGCCATTGAGGCAGTTAATCCCTGATAGTGATATTGAGAACAATGCTATTTTAGTAAGTCTTGACAGCAAATTAGAAGTTTTTAACAAACGGAACATGCAAATTTTGAAAAATCAATATAATATAATACAGCTTCTTGGTGGGAGGGGGTAGCAAGATGTCGTGGCAGAAAATGCACATATAATAATAGCCTCTACCTCGACAGAATCTGCAGACTTCTGTGATATACCGGAACCCCACAAAATAAGTGACAGTGAAATGGCAACTGTGACACATTTTTCGTGCAATATTTTAAAACTGTTATACCCTGAACTTTTTGGTCCGGACAACCATAGGTTTACCCACTCGTATAATGGGAGTTCAAAAAAAATATTAATTAATAGGGAAAAGAAACAATACTTACAGAGGTATATTTTGCACAGATACCCCCAGATGGCAGACCAAACCCTATATAAAACAACAGCAGTGGCTGCCATAAACGAATGTTTTCGTAGGCCCGAACAGAAAAAGAAATAGGATACATTGGAACTATTGACTAAATGTGGCACAGATTGTTTATCAGTTGTGAATCGGTCTTTATTATATTGTGGTGTATGGTATTTTATTTTCTTCAATACATGTACATAATGCAGCAGACATTAATACATAATCAAATCCACAATATCATTAGTTGAACATTGGAGACATGTCTTCGCACCAAAGAACATTGTCTTGAAATAATCGTGCAGCCAGAGTGTATTTACATTTGTCTTCATTTGGTTCACGGGGAATACCGAGGGTTCAAGGGAGATTGACAACTTCCGTCCTTTTGAAGCCAATCCCAAACAAATAAGCTTGTGTTCTGCAATGTATAAATTTTGTGAGGTGATAAACGCATCGTTATTGGAAATTTATTTGTGATTTTTACATTTTTCGTGATCTACAACTTGTGGTTAGGTGTGTTGCGATATTCATACACATGGGAATTTCTATTTTATGGATTTTATTTCGATAAAGGTAAGATACTCACTAAATGGGGTTGTAACTAAAACCGAATCATTACGCGTCTTCATATTTAGACATGTCATTAAACTAGTTGATAAGAATCGCTGTTTATACATGTATCAGTAAGGGTTGGATTACTCCATTTCAAGCACTCTAATTTTCTAAAACGAGCTTTGTTGAATTTATTATTAGCACTGCTAAGTGAGAAATGAATTTGACCAGACATAAAATTACGAATGCATGGAAAGGGGGTTTAAGGAATCCTTTGCGGCTCGATAGCGTAACAGTTTTGATTATTCAATAATGTGTCAATATTTGTTTGTACTGTAACTACTGGCAATTTACAAGATAGCAGTGTGGTGTTAAAGGGGCGTCTATTTTCTGTCAATCAGTTACGTATGATGCCACGTTTCAATTCCCATCATTGAACCATGATTGGCAGTATGCCACCAGCCAGACACTTTGGCACCGAAATTAAAAAGTTGGCGTGATATTTTCGGACTAACTCATGTACATGTATTCGGCATGTTGACGGTGAATTCTAGAGATGTGTGCTTACATATCATGAGACACGGGCTTTTATTTTATTTGTGATTAAACCAAATGATATGTTACTTGAGGTGTGATTACCGATATTAAACGACCATAGACATGTTTTAATTTAAACACCGAGTCACACCGTGTTTCCAACACCGAGGCAGTGCTATCGTGTCACTCGATATTCACTCGGTAAATCTCGGAATTCCACGATAAAAAAAAAACCACGGTAATATCGTGTTTTATCAAAGAGTCGCGACGGCCGTAAGCTTTGTCAAACTAATAGGCCTGCAAGGACAGGTTTCATTGCTATCGTTTAATGGTTTATTCAATGAGGTTATCGTTGCCGTTTTCCAGCTTGTAACAAGTTCCTCTGACCATGATTTTTTCTAGAAGTAAATTGCGTAATGACCCTGGGAGTTTTCCTCACATGCTATATTTTATAAACTATAACACATACTTATTCCATAACAGTTACTGATTTATTTAGGCGACGTTTCGAAGAGTATTCTCTCAACGTTTTCAAGCAAGTCCCCCCTGGGGTGTAGGGGGTGATAAGAATATACCCTTCGTATGTCCTGCGTGTCGTAAGAGGCGACTAAAAGGATCCCTGTAATGGGGCACCGTGTTTGCCGTGCGTTGCGACCCGTGTCGGTGGAGAGTGGAATCCTGGTAATTGAGTGGGGATTTGGCTTGCGAGCCCTTTCTCTGCAACACATTACTTTGGCCCATGGTTCACCTAGACGGGAGGTCAGAGTGGCCCACTTTGATCAATCGGCTTTGGTCGTTTTTAGCTCTGTAGAATGTACGTTTTTCCAATTTCTTTGCTTTGTTGTTATCACTCAGCAAGTGTTACCTTTGTGTCCTGAGTACATTCTACAGAGCGGCGGCTCGGGTCAATCGGGTTGGCTAAGTATTTATACTTACTGGCTTGAGTATACCCCTCGTCGAGCCCTGAGGCAATGCACTGGACATCCGTGCTAGTCCTCCCCCTGGTAGGCAGGGAAGTAACCTGGGGGACGACGAGGGGTGAATTTTCAAAAAAATATTTCATGGATTCCCCAATCCCCCCCACACCAGTTAATAAAAAGAAACAGAAACGTTCTAGTACAGAGGACGTTTCTGATTTGTTTCAAAATAGTTTAAAAATATCAAAGACATGGCCGAGGTTTCTCTTAATTGAGAGTCCCTCTACGGACCTATCAAAAATATCACCATTCTTAATAACCAAGGGCATAGCTGGCTTAGCCGGTGAGCCCAAGGCTATTAAAAAACTAAAAAACGGAACTCTTTTGATAGAATGCGCTAAGGAACAGCATGCTACCATGCTGCTTAAATCCACATCCTTAGCAGACATTCCTATCAAGGTGTCTCCGCATAGGTCATTAAACTCAAGTAGAGGTGTAATTCGCTGTCGGGATCTTGAAGGCAGCAGTGAGGAAGAAATGGTGGAATACCTTTCTTCTCAAGGTGTCCAACATGTTAAAAGAATAAGTGTACGCCGAGGAGATAAGGTGATTCCCACAAGCACCTATATCCTCACTTTCAATCGTCCCGACATTCCAAAGACTCTCAAGGCAGGTTATCTTAACATACCTGTTGATACTTATATCAGTAACCCACTTAGATGTTACAAATGCCAGAAATTTGGACATAGTAAAACCGTCTGTAGAGGTAAGGACACCTGCGCTCGCTGTGGCCATGATGACCACGAGAGCGCTACCTGCCAGGCGGATTTGTGTTGTGTCAATTGCAAGGGTAAGCACTTTGCTTACTCTCGCGAATGTCCAGTATGGCAAAAAGAAAAAAGAATTCAACAGATAATGTCTGAGCGGAAAATACCTTATTTCGATGCTCGAAAGCAAATAGATCTAACTGCGCTCTTTCCCGTTCCATCTCAAGGGAAATCCTTTGCAGGCGCAGTAAAGGTATCTACAAAAAGCATCTCCGTTCAGACAGATTTAACCTGGCCAGATAAAGGGAAACTCTCTATAATATCGTCAGATCATATTAAAGGGGTATCGGGCTCCTCTCAAACAAATGAGGGCTCGATCGAAACTTTCATTTCTTTGACTGGCGAGGGTTCATCCACCTTGCCTCAATCTGAAGTTGTTGGGGTTGCTCCTAACTCTTCCTCCAAGAACGGCAAGGGATCACCCCCCTCGCCTCCCCTTGAACCTGTCATCCTTGATTCCAGTTCTTCTGGGTCAGGGTCACAGTCAAAGGGTAATTCTTCATCAAAGAAAGAAAAATTATCAAAGTTTCGAGAGGGAGGAAAAAAAGGGTTCAAAAGACCCTATCTCCCTCTATAATAGATATGGGGATGATCTGATGGACGGTGTTACCTATGCGGATGTCCATACGGACCCGCATGGGAAGCCGTCAAAAAATAAAATTCCCTGACAATGTTAAATTCCATTATTCAATGGAATTGTCGTGGTTTAAAACCAAATTTTAATGAAGTCCAACTTTTAATTCAAAAATACAATCCTTTAGCTATTTGTTTACAGGAAACTTTTTTACGGAATTCTGACTCTTTGTCTTTTAGACATTTCGTTTGTTATCATCATCATGCAGTTGGTGATGGTAGAGCTCATGGGGGTGTTTCTATTATTCTTAATGGAGATGTTCCTCAGAATCAAGTCACCCTCAACTCGCCTTTACAGGCAGTTGCAGTTAGGGTGACTTTGCATATTCCTATAACACTCTGCTCTGTATATCTTCCACCAAGTTTACATCTTAATCCCAGAGATCTTGATGACCTTGTTGCACAACTTCCTCTCCCGTTTATTATTACGGGAGATTTCAATGGTCATCATTCCCTCTGGGGTAGTCCAGATGATAACAACAGAGGTAAACAAATAGCGGACTTCATTAACATTAATAATTTGTGTTTATTAAATGATGACTCGCCTACTTATCTACATCCTGCCACAGCTTCTTTTTCTTCGCTGGATCTCACCATTTGCTCTCCGGTCCTGTTTCAGGATTTTACATGGAGAGTAAATGAAGATCTATGTGGTAGTGACCACTTTCCTATCTTAATTGATAATAATGGTCCCTCTCCGGTCGAAAGACCCCAGAGGTGGAAATTGCATAAGGCCGATTGGGCCCTATTTGAATCTTTGTGTCTCTTCTCTTTTGATGCAAAAAAGTTAGAAGAAGCAGATGAGCCCATGGCCTTATTCACTTCCATTCTTCAAGATGTAGCTGAGCAGGCGATTCCCAAAACCACGACTGAACCAAAACGTTTCAATAAACCATGGTTTAACGATGATTGCAAATCCGCTCTTAAAGAGCGTGATCGTATCCTGAGACGATTAAAGAACCATCCTTCCATGGAGAATATTGCGGCATTCCAAATGGTCCGGGCGAAAGCCCGTAGAACCATACGTCAAGCAAAGAAATCTTCATGGCAGGGTTATGTCTCCAGGATAAATTCCCGTACCACATCTAAGTCGGTATGGGATAGGATTCGTAGGATTAAAGGTAAAAGTAGTGCATTATCAGTTAACCATCTCAATGTTGATAATACCACCTTAACAACATTCCCTGATATTGCTAATTCTCTGGCCAGTAATTTTTCATTCAATTCATCATCCAATTTCTCCTCAGATGCCTTTCGAGGCATAAGACAACAACAGGAGAAAAGGCGACTTAATTTCAAGTCCCGCAATGATGAATGTTATAATGATACCTTTTCCGTTGCAGAGCTTCGAGATTCGCTAAAGCGAGCTCGGGATACTGCAACTGGTCCAGATGAAATACACTACCAGATTTTAAAACATTTACCTTTTCCAACACTCCTCATCTTACTGGATCTTTTCAACCGGATTTGGGTTGATGGGAATTTCCCTCCTTCGTGGCATGAAGCCACAATCATTCCCATCCCTAAACCGGGTAAAGATCATACGAATCCTACCAATTATCGCCCGATCGCTTTAACTAGCTGCATTTGCAAAACCATGGAGAGATTGATCAATCGAAGGCTTGTTTGGTACCTTGAGTCCAACAACCTCATTACTGACCTCCAATGTGGATTTCGGTCCCAAAGGAGCACTCTTGATCATCTCGTCAGATTTGAAACGTTCGTCAGGGACGCTTTCATCCAGAAGCAACATTTAGTTGCTATATTTTTCGATCTGGAGAAAGCTTATGATACTACATGGAAACATGGTATCATGCGCGACCTCCATAACCTCGGCCTACGAGGTCGCTTACCTATCTTCATTAAAAATTTCCTGGAAGATAGGTCATTTAAGGTACGACTGGGATCAATATTCTCTGACCCATTTCCTCATGAAATGGGGGTTCCACAGGGAAGTATTTTGTCGCCAACACTATTTGCAATAAAAATTAATACCATCCCAGCGTGCCTTAAACCAGGTACTAACGGCGCTCTTTATGTTGATGACTTTCAGATGTGCTATGGTTCTACAGACATGCGGATAATCGAACGTAAGTTGCAGCTTTGTTTGAATTCACTTCAACAATGGGCAACCGAAAATGGATTTCGTTTTTCGAAATCCAAGACTGTCTGCATGCATTTCTGTCAGAAACGAGGTTTGCATCCAGATCCAGAACTTTATTTGGATGGCAATCGCCTTCCAGTTGTGGATGAAACCAAATTTTTGGGGCTGATATTTGATAAGAAATTATCATTTATCCCCCATATAAAAAGCCTGAAAAAGAAATGTCTGAAAGCCCTCAACATATTGAGAGTCTTATGAAATACTGACTGGGGAGCAGATCGTAAGGTCTTGCTCAGATTATATCGAGCTTTAATAAGATCAAAACTCGATTATGGGTGTATTGTGTATGGGTCTGCCCGCGAGTCTTATCTCAAAGAGCTCGACACCGTACACAACCAAGGACTTAGAATCAGTTTAGGAGCATTTCGTACTTCTCCAGTGGACAGTTTATACGTCGAGGCGCACGAGCCCTCATTGCACAACAGACGTGATAAACTGGCCCTGCAGTATGCTACGAAAATTGCATCACTTCCAAATCACATTTCATTTAACACCATATTTAGACCTCTTCATGAGCATTTATATCTAGTGAAGACTAATACTATTCCATCATTCGGTATTCGCATACAACCCCTTTTGTCTGAGGCTGGTATCGTCCTCGACAGTATTGCGAATACCCCTGTCTTTGGGACTCCACCGTGGGCTATATCTCCGCCAAAGATCGATTTCGATCTTTCTCAGCATAAAAAGAGAGATACTAGCTCGACGGTATTCCAATCTCTCTTTAGGGAGTTAAGGTCTAAGTATGGTGATTATGCTCCTGTTTACACTGATGGATCGAAAGATGGTGATCGAGTAGCTTCGGCTACTGTGACGCCATCCGAGACCATTTCTGCTCGCCTACCACCCGCTGCTTCTATTTTTACAGCTGAGCTCCAAGCTATTCTTCAGGCTTTGGAGTTCATTCAGTCCTCTTCATGATTAAAATACATTATATTTACTGATTCTTTGTCCTCGCTGCAAGCGATAAATAATAAACAGCTGAAACACCCTTTGGTAGCAGACATTTATCGTCTGCTACTATCATATGAGTTTATCAGCAAGGACATTGTCCTTTGCTGGCTCCCCAGTCACGTAGATATAAAAGGGAACGATGAAGCAGATTTGGCTGCCAAGTCTGCCTTAGACCTTCCCTTATCTGAATTTTTAACGCCTTATACGGATTTTAAATCCTGTATAAATAATTTTATTTATGACCGATGGCAACGGTCTTGGGATCTTGCAGGCACAAACAAACTTCATCACATAAAGCCTCTCCTTGGAGACTGGCCAAGCTCCTACAGATCAAACAGGAGAGATGAAGTTGTTTTGTGTCGCTCTCGAATAGGTCATACTTTTTTAACTCACATTTTCATCTTAAAGCGAGAGCCTCAACCAGAATGTGATCACTGTCATGTTCCGTTGACAGTTAAGCACATTTTGATTGAGTGCAAGCATCTCAAGGATATTAGATCTCATTTTTACCGTTGTCAGTCATTGCATCACGTGTTTTCCCAACCGGGTTTATATGGTAAAGTTTTAGACCTTTTAAAAGAGACAGGATTTTATCATAAATTTTAATTGTATATATATATATATTATTTCATTTTTGTATTTAAATATTTATATGCATAAAAGATGTGTTTTATTTTTAGTTTTTACTTACTGTGATATTGTTTTTATTTATGCATATAATGTTTTTCTGTGATATATTTTAACCTGTCTCGTAACGATCATAAGTTTGGCGCAATATAGCCCGGTTGGAGCTAACGTGCCATTAAACTCCATTTCATTCATTCATTTCAAGCAAGTACAGTAACAAATGTGTAGGGCAATTATATATAGGGAAGCAATAACAACAATTCAGAAGCCATGCATGACAACAACAAGATCAAAGGCATAATAACAACATATCAAAGGCAAGGTGCATATGCATGATTAGTGAGACCACTCACTGATTAATTAATTAACATTAGCTGTATTAATAAGTAATTATAGGGGTAAACAACCAATCATGGCAAATCAGAAACCTTACATCAAAGGAATAGTAGCAGATTGATAACAGTTAATAACAACAACATAAAGAACAAATAAATGAGAAGCCATACATAAAACTAAACACCTGAGAAGTAGTAACTCAAGATCAAATATATCGGACATAATGAAGTTTATGGTAAATTATGAAAATTAAAATGCACACAAAGCAGCACAACCACATGCCCTAAGTAATTAAAGTTCTTAACTAGTCCCATACTTCTCCTTCCGATTGGCGCACATACATTTATTAAGTTGAATACAAGAAAACAGTAAACTGGTTACTAAAGGATAATTCAAATGCAGAACCAAAATTAAATGGGTATAATGAAAATATTAGAGACTCACACCTCAGTCATATTCACAGGCTTCTAAATAATTATAGTCCTATACATTCTATTGAATTTAGATCAACAATTAGGTAACAAGTATTTCCACAAGCAATACACACTGTTCGCGAATAAAATAAACTTAAGCACGTTGGAGAGTCTAGGCATGTACACCTCAGTTTAGGATTATTTCATCATATGCTCTTGGGAGGAATATTCCTGTGTCGCGATTGAGGTCTGGTTTGGATCTTCTGATATGTATTGCTTCCATGATTTTCCGCGTCTTTTCGTTGTGTTGGTTCAGCGCTAGGGGCTTAGACGATTGGATTTTGTGGCCTGGATTGGACTGAAGGTGTTGGGCAACTGCAGATTCTGCTGTGGAGGACCTTGAGTTATGCTGGGCGATTCTTTTAGGTAAGGGCTGTCGAGTTTCTCCAATGTAGACGCTGTCACACGTACACACAACTTCATACACACATCCTTTGGGCGGCAGTGGAATAGTTGGTTGGAGTTTACCATTAGCTTTGAGTGTGCGTCCTGTTGAAAAAAAGACTTGGATACCTGTTGTTGTGAGAAGCCTTCTAATGTGGTAGGATAACTTTCCTTGGAACGGGATAGTTATTCGTATAGGCGGTTTATCTGGCTTGGGCTGTTCGGTATTGGTTTTCTTTTTAGTTTCTTCTATAGTGCTCTTAACTAACTGGGGCGGATAGTCATTTAGATTGGTTAGTATACTTTCTATGTGGTTGAGTTCACTGGAGAGGGAATTGTCGTCACATATATTGATAGCTCGACGGGCGAGGGTGGATATGGTTGACTTTTTGACACTGTGTGGGTGGTTCGAATGATAATTGATGTATGGGTCGGTTTTCTGTACACACTAGTGGTGAGTCCTGTGTCTGTTTTAGTAACTAGGACATCTAAAAAGGGTAAGCACAGATTATTTTCTTTTTCTATAGTGAACTTGATTCTATTATTCTGGTTATTTAAATGCTGTAGAAGGGTGTCTGGATCATCACTTTTGTCAAGGATAACGAAAGTATCATCAACCTTTCGGAACCAAGCTATCGGTTGGATAGGTGATCTTGACAGGGCCATCTCTTCAAAGTTTGTCAAATAAATTTCTGTAAGCACTGGGGATAGGGGACTTCCCATTGGTAAACCATGTGTTTGTTCATAAAAATCATCTCCCCATGAGAAGTACGTGGATCCCATGCACGCTTTGACTAGGTCTATGATGTCATCGATTGTAAGACTTGTTTCTAATGGAGTTTCTAGGTTGTTTAGTCTCTGACGGAGTGCTGTTATGGCATCTTCACGGGGGATATTTGTAAATAAATCAACGACATCATAAGATAAAATCTGTACATTATGGGGTTGGTTTTGTAATTTGTTGCAAAAATCTTTGGAGTCTTTGTTGTTATTGCTTCCCTATATATAATTGCCCTACACATTTGTTACTGTACTTGCTTGAAAACCTTGAGAGAATACTCTTCGAAACGTCGCCTAAATAAATCAGTTACTGTTATTCCATAAGTATGTGTTATAGTTTATTGCTCTTTCCAGTTACTAAATGCCTCTTACAGATTATTGCTATATTTTATATGATCCTCGCCAGTCACCGAGTCAATTTTGCCACCTAGGGCAAAGGGTAAGTTAATGGCTTTATGCTCGTCTGTTAGGTTAGGCGATGGTTTATTCCAATGAAATTCAGACTTTATTTTTAAGAATTTTTCACTGTGATTTTTATCGCTTCTGCCATCAGCAAACGCTTTCGCTAACTGCCTTGCCTTGTTGCTATTTGTCATGGTTGACTGGGATTCATAATTTAGAGTAGGAATATTTCTAGAAAAATGTTTGCCGCGTACTGCATGTATTTTGTCCCAGACATTTGAAATTTTTGTTTTATCATTCGTACTACCACAGAATGACATACAGTGCTTTTCTTTGCCTCTGAAATGACCTGTCTGGCGTTTGCATCACACTGCTTATACCAAGATTTATTCTCTGTGGACCATACATGAAATAGTTTTTTTACGTGATTTTGTCCTTGCATTTACGGCTGATTGACATTCCGGGGTCCACCAGGGTTTTGGGGCTTTGTGACTTTCGCCACTATTGATGCATTTTAATATTTCAAATAAGCAGGTATTACGAGTCTGAACATTTCTCGGGCACTGTCTTACCCTTGCAGTAAGACTCGATTTTTTCCAAACTTCGGTTATCGGTATACCGTTTTATGTGATAACCTAATTTTATTTTTTCTGGGACCTGTCTCTTTTTAAATGTGACTCGTATGGTTCCCAATGTTTTCACATTTGGGATTCTAGCAGTGGGAGGAAGCCCACAAGGTTGAACAGGCGACCCTACTCCTTGTCACGTACAACCGGGGATTCGAAACCACGGCAGATGAATCAATGACAGGCACGCACATGCTAACCATTGGGCCATCCAACCCCACCTCATTGTAATAAAGAGTAAATATATAATGAAACAAATATTTAACTCTTAAATGACCCAGGGGTTTGACGTCAAAACGTCATAAAAACCCACGTCATAATAGTCAATAGTGCTAAAATATAGGTATGCATTTTAAAATCATATCATTAGGTATAACAATTGAAAATAAACCCTTCATGTAAATGGATGAAATAATCTGAAATGCATAAATATGAATTTTATGCACACAAAAAAATTAGGACATTTCATGCACATGTAGGCCTAAATAGATCTAATGGTTATTTCTTTCTTTTGTTGGGCTTTTGTGAACTAAAAATCATTTATCATGAATTTCTTTTAATTTAAGCTTATTAAAATTTAAAATTCTACAGTGTTTGTTCAACCCAGATTATCGATATTTCCGCGGTGTATATGTACATAAGAGAAAACTGAGCGATTCTTGATCGGCAAAACACCAACCAAGGACTAATTCCATACTTCTACCAGACTAGTACTGTACATTACTTTGCCTGAACTACTTCATGGATGATTACAGCATGTTGCATATAATCTTGTATCACATTGACGTTATCACAGACAGTCAAATTCAAACCATATCAGGCGCGGATCCAGGATTTTTTGCAGGGGGGGTGGTCTAGGTTCGATAATTGCTTAACTAATTGCGGTCAACTGATTAACGGAAAAATTTGGTAAATTAGATTTAATTTGGTTCATTCTGACGTATTTCCGGAAGGTAATTTCCAAAATTACAGGTCTAAATCGCCAATAAAATCGCATAAAAAATTTTCAAGTCTGAGCAGGGGGGGGGGGGGGCGGACCCCCTGGAACCCCCCTCTGGATCCGCGCCTGCATATACAATGTATATACAATTATAAAACTTGAGATTTTATAAAAGTTTTATTTCTACCATTTACAAATGTCTACAAACAATCTGTTTCACGGAGAAGTACTTACGAATTATCTCTGTCATAGATGACTGTCTACAACACGTCCATTGACTTCATGTGGGGTCAGTCATTGGCATTGTTTACATAACTGCTTCAGGCACAATGATGCATTTTACTCATTTTAATACCCATTTACACTAAATAGGAAATATTTTTTAACTACAAATACTTCAAACGTCTTTATTTATTTTTCTTATACTTCAAAAAAATGTTTGAGAATTTAATTTGTCGGAGTAAAAAAGTTAATATGCCAAATTCATTAAGTCTCGTCAATGTCATGCTTATCAGTGATTGGTAGCGGCCAAGCGAATATTCACTGCGGGATCAGTTTGGTCTACAGCATGTATTATGTAATATTGTATGTCACATCATCTTTACCACAGACAATGAAATTCAAACATGTATATAACCATTTAATGATTGCATTGGAATGTACAGGTAACAATTCTATGAAATACAATTACTGCATATTATTGAGCCATGATTCAACTAGACTTCTCTAGTCAGCAATGATAAAATATGTATCAAAACAATACAATATATACATGTACACAAGAATACTTAGTTAAAGCTGAACTCCGATTACAAAACTACAGAAATAATCGAATAAAAAAAAAAATTACTGCCAAACGTAATCGCCGTACTTGTTTTCAATTTGCAGAACAAGTATGGCCGGTGTACGAAAACAGAGGCAGGCCACGCCCACATCCAGTATATACTGTGTCAACCACACTGTCCACATCCGGCTAGCAATATTTCAACTACCAATTACCAGCTACTGACTGAGCTGTTTTTCTCTATAAATTTACTGAAAATATTATTGCTACAAAATTATTATGTCTGATCAGGTACATATTATTTTACTAATTAGAAGAAATAAGTAAAGCCCGGTGTACCTTTGTTCTAAAAATGAAAGAAAAATACTCCAAACAACAACAAATCTATGTTGTTGACAACACTTCAAGGGACATAACCACCTATGTCCCTTGATCGCCATAAATAACAACAAGATGAAAAACATTTTGAAGTCAAGACATACTTCTTCGATGGAGAGAACAGTTGTTTTATTGCTGCTTTGGATGTATTTTGGAACGATAACACTGAACTTTATAACACTAGAAATCATTTGGTGTTTCTACGCTGTTGTGCAAAACCTTTCAAGAAATAAGAATAAAAATGGTTGGATGATGTCGGTAGATTTGTTGTTTGTTTGGGGTAAGACAATTTTTCCCATACTTTTAGAGCAAAAATATACCGTAGGTTACTTATTTCGTACGGTTAGTAAAATAAGATGTACCTGATCAGACATAATAATTGTGTAGCAATAATATTTCCAGTAAACTTATAGAGAAAAATCGCTCAGTCAGTAGGTAATTGGTAGTGTGGTTGACACAGTGTATACTGGATGTGGGCGTGGCCTGCCTCTGTTTTTGTACATCGTACAGCGGCCATACTTGTTCTGTAAATTGAAAACAAGTATGGCGATTATGTATGGCAGTATTTTTTTTTTATTTAATTATTTCTGTAGTTTTGTAATCGGAGTTCAGCTTTAATGTTGACCAAGCATTGATTCCACTTACATGTACCTTAAGCGAACCTAATTTTCAGGTATCCTGTGAAATTGTGACCCAAATGAATACATGAACACATAAAATCTTAAAATAATGATTTAAAATATAATCTTAAAATGTTTAGAATTCAAATTCTAACTTTCTAATTTCTGGTGACTGATGTCTACAGTTGTAAAATATATGTATATCCGTGGTTATTTAATGGGGCTTTTCCTCCACTGTTGATTGAGAATGTGATGTTTGTAGTAAATCATTCACAATCTTCTTACCACTGACTGACATTACATGCCCTTTTCTCTGGAATGATTTTTCACATGTACTTTTAGAGTATTATTCCGACCAAATGATTTACTACAGACCTCACATTGAAAAGGTTTTAATCCAGTATGAAGGATCTTGTGTGATTGTAGAATTAAACTATGTCTAAAAGATTTACTACAAACATTACATTTGTAAGGTTTTTCCCCCATATGAATTTTCATGTGACTTTTCAGGTAGATACTTCTAGTAAATGATTTACTATAAACGCTGCGCTTAAAATGACATGCTTTTTCTCCAGTGTGAATTCTCATGTGATCCAATAACCCTCCACTTCGTACAAATGATTTACTGCAAATGCCACATTTATACGGTTTTTCCCCAGTATGAATTCTCATGTGTTTTCTCAGATGAGAATTCTTATCAAACAATTTACTACAAACATCACATTTACAGGGTTTTCTATTGTTTCTCTTGTTCTGCTGTCGACTGGTAGGATCAGTGAATGATTTATTACGAACATCACATTTAAAAGTCTTTTCACCAGAAAGGGTCTTTGTGTGTTGGTGTAGATCACTGAATGATTTATTACGAACATCACATTCAAAAGGTTTGTCACCAGTATGAGCCTTTGTGTCTTGCTGCAGATCACCACTATCACATTTAAAAAGTTTTTCTCCGGTATGAATCTCTGAATGTTGTTGCAGATTAATACTATCAGAGAACCATTCACTGCAAACATCACATTTAAGAGGTTTTATTCTGGTATGGATTCTCCTGTGTTGCTGCAGACCACTATTATGAGTAAATGATTTACTACAAACATCACATTTAAAAGGTTTTTCACCAGTGTGAACTCTCCTGTGTTGGAGTAGACCACTACTATCACTGAATGATTTGCTACAAACGTCACATGTAAAGGGTTTTTCTCCTGTGTGAATTCTGCTGTGTCTCTGTAGTGATCCTCTTTGAGCGAATGATTTCTCACAAACATCACATTTATATGGTTTTTCCCCAGTGTGAGTTCTAATGTGTCTTTGTAGAAAAATATTTCTATTGAATGCTTTACTACAAACATCACATTTATAAGGGTTTTCCCTGGAATGAATCGTGGCGTGTTCCTGCAGATCACTGCTGTCATTAAATGACTTATTACAAACATCACATTTATAAGGTTTTTCTTCAGTATGACGTTCCATGTGAATTTGAAGGTAATCTTGGTTAATAAACACTTTACCACAAACATCACATTTACAGAGTTTCTCTATAGGATGGTTTTTCATATGATTTTGTAAGTAATATTTGTTGATAAATGTCCTGCTGCAAAAATCACACTTTTTAAAATCTTCTGGGTTGTGAACCTCTTTTTCATTATTCTGACTTAAACTTTTCTCCTCATTTTTACCCTGTTGTAAAACAGGCTCCTCCACTTTAATATGTCTTTCACAGTGTTTCTCTAAATCATTTTCAGATTTAAATTCTTCATCACACAAATTACACTGATAAATGGATTCAATATCATCATTTTTTTCTTTTTTAACATGACAATATTCATCTACATCATCAGTTTTCTCTTCTTTAACATGACAATGTTCATTTGCATCATCAGTTTTCTCTTCTTCAAAATGAACATGGCAATATTCATCAACATCATCAGTTTTCTCTTCTTTAACATGACAATATTCATCTACGTCATCAGTTTTCTCCTTTTTAATAAATTTAACATGACAATATTCATCTACATCATCAGTTTTCTCCTCCCTGGCATGGACTTTGTAATGGTTTTCTAAATCATCTAATTGTTGAAAAATTTCTTCACATGTTGTACACTGATGAAGTGTTATAACATCATTAGTTTCCTGTAATATATAAATGTTACAACATCATCAGTCTCTTTATAAAGTTATAACATCATCGTTACCTGTATGTCATCCTATGACCAAATTATTGTATGAATAGAATTTAAACTATATTACATAACGTTTCTGCGTTTACATGATTCCACTAGCCCTTATTCCCTGTCTGAGCTTATCCACCCATATTATATATACTCTTGTTCTTTAAAGGGACAATAACATTCTTGCTGGCTTGGTAGCTCCAGAAAATAAATAATGCCTGTATTCTAAGTACTAGATGTTTAAGTGTCCTACCTGTTGTGTAAATTATCCATTACAACCTATTTTACTTGTCCAGAGGGTTCGAAAATATTTTAAAATCCAAGTCACATTTGAAAAGGTTTACGTTAGACTTTTCAAATCAATTGGTTGAATTTTTCCAATTTTTTAAAATAGGGGTGTTAAGGTGAAATTTATATCATCATTTAATTAGAATATTCTAAAATAATATGATTTGTTGACCAGAATGAAGATTGGGACATATTATTCAGTTACAACAAGAGTGTTATTGGGGCTTTAAATGATATTAGATACGTTATGGAATATTAGTTAAAGAACTGACAATTCTCACTATAATAGTTAACAACTAGATAATGTAAAAGGAATATGCTGACAATTTCAGTCCAATTGTATTGGTGCTATGGGGCATCTTTTAGCTGTATTTGGGGCACTTCATAAAGAATGAATTATTATTATTAATCATTACACGTAGTCATGCAATTATTAGACGTAAATTGCCCAAAAGGGAAACTTAGATATTGAGCAAATTTGATCCGGATCTAGGATCCTTGTTAAAATCTAATCTCAATGGTTCATCCTCTTACAACCCCAAAATGTGTTAACCTATAGCCTCTATTGTGTACACAAGGTTTTTGGCAAGGGGGGATAACTGAAGAACAGAAAGCTGCAGATTATGAATATCGATAGGGATTGATGTCACACTCACATATGAAAAAAATCCATATTAAAATATATATAGCTTTTATCTTGTGCACAAGGTCTTCGGTAGCCTGTATCAAGGTTCAGAGGTTGGGATGGCCTAATGGTCTAGAGTGCCGCGCTTCGACCTCTAGCTGGCCGGTCACCTCTGGTTTGCGGCTGTGGTTTCGAGTCCTGGCGTGAGCGTATGTGGCATGGAGATAGGGGCGCCTTCTCAACCTCGTGGGTTTCCTCTGGCCACTCCGGTTTCCTCCCACTGCTAAAGACCCCTACGCGCAAGCGAATTATTGAAATAAAATTAAAAAACATGTTAGTCCCGAAATGACCTAGTTTGTGTTAAGTGGACGTTAAACCCCATTTCTCTCTCTCTCTCTCTCTCTATCAAGGTTCACAAGGTTTTCAACATAGGGGAGATAACTCTGAAAGGGAAAGTCACATAATTTCTGAATATCGATATTATTATTTGTATAGCTATAATGTGCCTTTATTATCAAGTTAATGTCATTATCTTATGTTGAAACAAAATTACAGACTTTATGAGTATTGTTTTTTCATGAATTGATATTTATAAAATGACAAGTTTTTATAAAACATGGAAGGAGATTTTAAGACATAAGGTAAAATTCCTCTAGTGCCTGTCATTTTGTCTACTCTAGCAATTTGTATTTTTTTTTTTATTGATATTTTTCATTAATTTGCTTGCATATGACTCTTTAGTAGAGGGGCGGGGGAACCTGGCGAAACCATCAAGATACAGGCAGTGCATCAAAACCATGCCACTTGACTCAATGATGATGCAACCAGCACGGGTTTAACATTCAGCCACCCAGTTTTGTCATTTGAATGGGATGAAAAGCCAACCCTGAGTCAGACTGCTCTTCTAGGGCTGGCGATAAATATTGATATATCCGACGATTGGTGTATAAAAGTATAAAAAATGAAGGAGCTTCAATAAAATGAAATTAAAAGAATGTCTGGTATAAAATGTTCAAAACATGCCAAAACTAAACAGGCACACCAAGGTACAACTACCATGCCTATAATTTTCGACGTCACTTTACAATAATGACAAAAAATAATTAATTGTTCAGGAGAAATAATTCCTGTTTAATAGAAGTTTATTTATTTTATAAAAGGATGAGGAAAATTGTTAACATTGATTGCGCAGACAAGGCTGCAATTAATCTCTTTTTAAAAACACCATCAGATAAGTTGTCAAGGAAATAAGCATTAAGAAAATATAGTATGAGGATTATACGTTTTTTTTATTTAATCAATAACGCAATCAATAAGCATAGGCTACAGATATTCTCTCACCTTCAAATTAACTGATATAATATATCGATATTAATATCACCAATAACAATTGTCAGTCCTAACTGCTCTGCATGTAAAGTATGCCTTAACAGTTTGAAATTAATACAAGAGTGGGACTTGATAGTAGCAATGTAAATCTGAATCCTATCCACACTGATGAGTACTACTTAGCACCTTTTTATACCGATCAACCAACCCTATAATATACTTGTCATGAATACGCCGATTTTACCGGTCATGAATTAGCCTGGTATTGGATACGCCTGACACTGATACCGTAAATCTGGGCAAAATTTCCTTTGTCTTCACTAGATCGGACGGCGGAGAAATACAGGATGTTAAAATCTATTTCATTTCGTGTCAAATCACCACTCACCATTATGATGCTGTCGCCATCAAGTCTTTATGTTTACAATTTTAGAGAAAATTCAAACGGTTCAGTTTTATGTTTCGGAAGGCAGCAGTCGGTGACCTCTTTCTGTCAAATTCACGTATTTATTTCCGGAACAACATGGAGATAGTGGTATATGGATTCAGGACGTAGATCTAGCCAACTCGAATAACTCAGAAATAAGATAATAGATTATGAATCATTATAAATGTCTACAGATTTAGTTTCGAATAAAGCCAAAGAACAATTGTATTTATGCTAAATAACACCACTTATTCTAATTTTTTTATTCAATAAACACAGAAAAAAAAAACATTTTACATTTCATTTTAAACCAACGATAAAATTGACATGTCTCGAGATCGAAGACGGTCCTACGCACTTTACCACATATGACGTCATTTATAGAATGTGGGTTAGAGTTCGGGTAAAGGCTAGAACCTGTAGATTTCGCCAAAGTCTTGAAATGTAAATAGGGCAGGTCCTAACCGTAACCCTTGGCTAAGTCTAACCCTTACCGGCCTTACCCTAACCCACAATCACAGATATGACGTCATAGTATGCGTAGAACCGTCTCCCATCCAGTGCTCTCCAATGCAGGGCAGTGTGTGTGAATAAATGTATGAAGTGTGAAATTGTTATATCGGATTGTTTTAAATATTCCTCGGTATAAATAGTTTTATACTTTCGTCTTTGAAGCTTACAATAACTGTTTATGAATTGCGTGGGCCGGATAGATCCGGTATTCCATTCAATATACAACTACATTCCTGTTACTGTTTTAGAGGCTCACTTCCGGATATGTGGTATAACGGAAATGAACTTCTAAAAGAACAAAAGATTTTCTCGTGCTTATTTTCTTTTTTGAGAAATAGTCTAACCCTTATGTGAAAATTCACGTTCAACCGATGCACCAAAGACAGTTTACAGAACAATTTGCCATTATTCGTCTTGCTCTAGCTGTATTTACAAGCAAATAAAATATATTTGTTATATGAACGATGGTGTGTTATTGAGTAGGGGTATCGCGTCACGTGACTTTAGTCGTTTATTAGTAGTTAGGACGGTTTACTTGAAGATTGGGTAACTGTGGAGACCTGTTCACACAAAATCATGGTAAGTATGAGCTTAACCTACCGTTATCCTATAACCGTTTTAATTATATGGGTAAGACATACAGCCCTGTATAAGTATAATACGAATGCCCGGCTTAACTCGTGGGTGGTTGGATGACCTACTAATGGTTAGCATGTGTGCGCTGTACCGTTAAGCCTGTCAAGGAGTATGGTCACCTGTCCGGGTCCCTAACATGGCTAAAGTCCCCTATGCGTAAACGAAATATTGAATTAAAATTAAACACCATATTATGTTTGTCCCGAAATGACCTAGTTTGTGTTGAGTGGGTGTTAAAACCTCATTTCTCTCTCTCCGTTAAGGCGTCGACAAGCAAAGTCACCCACACGCAAAATCTGGTTATGTCGTCCACAAATATCAAAACTCATTGCTTTGGTTGAGTCGTCCACAAGGCATTGGTTGACTCACTATACATACCATAATACAGTATGTTGGTGGTTGGCAAGGACGAGAATTGTATTTCCAGACAAATATTGTGATTGTAAATTAATTCCGATGATTAGTCTACCATCGAAAATGTGGCTGTTATGATATTCAATAAAGAAATATCATACGCAACTAATGCAAATACAATTCATTGTATACGGTATCTTGCCGAAGGTTTTATTTTTTAAATACTAATTTACCGGTGTATTGAGATTATTGTTTTACAGGGCTTGTTTTACAGGTAGATTTTCGCGAGCTGTTCGTTGCTCGCGCAAAATTTTAGGAAAAACCTGTAAAAATAATCAAAATATTGACAAATTTATTGCCCAAACTATCCAACAATGTCAATAACGTCATAAATTCATCTGTCAAACTGAGATTCATCAAGCTGCATGCGGCATTTCGTCCTAAGTTTGATTGGCTAATGAGGCGTGTTACTAAAAATACACTTTATACCTGAACGTCATGACTGGTTTTCCTACGAACACCAGTAACAAACGCGTGATAATCGAGTCTAAAGTAAAGAATGTTTACATCCGGATGATTTGGCATTTCATGCTAAATGAACACGTTTCATACTTATAATTATCGGTATTTCTTATTTTATCAGCACTTCGGTTTTTATTCCATTGTGCAGTCGTATGATTTTAAATCTAAGCGTAACTAAAGGAAACCTGAGTGATTGCCCTACCTATCCACATTTATGTCGTGTGAAGTGAAGAAATCCGTACGGAAATTGATTATATAAAAAAAAGTATGACTGTCAAAAACAAAAGCGATGGTCACACATGTTTACTGCAAACTCTGTGCCAGGAATAGCAAGTTTGTTGCTCAATCGTTTATTTTGTTGTTTTGTTATACTAGTGCCAACTCATAGTAATGGTACTATCATGTAAATAAAGAATTAAAAAAAAAAAAATAAATTACAAACTTTAAACAGCTTTGTCATTATTTATTTAACAAAAGTATCCAGCCAACAAATTGATTTTAAATTGAAACAATTCTACAAAATGTGTGCTCACGCAAGCAACATTTTACGTGAGCAATTTTTATTGCTCGCCCTGCTCGCCCAAACCTTAATTTGCGAGAGCAGTCATCTGCTCGCCATCAATTTATTCGTGGCCAGCCCTGTTTTATATGTCCAATATAATGTGGACGTATATTGGTATATTGTCATCGCCTTTGTCCCTGTGTGTGTCATCTAATGGCCACAATTCTTAACTATTTGTCTCATGTCCCTGCACTAAGGGGGATGTTGCCCACTTTTTTGTCTGTAAATACTCTATTAGTCGCAATTATGAACAAATTTTATTCAATGCTGCATACAATGTATAATTTATTTTAATAATAGGGTTGTAGCCAGAGGTCGCAGTGGATTAATTTCGAGTTGCGTAGAAATTCGCAGACATTTCAAAAGTTCGCATTTTTGCCCTCTACATCTAAGTGACTTAGTCTCTCAAAATACTCAATAGAAGCCAAGTAAGGTTGTTTTGTGAACAGTCCTATTTTAAGCGTATTTACTTCATTGATAGGCCTACTGTATTGCAGGTTAACAGCATATCATATCTATGGTTGACGGCAAAGTGATTTCAATTCTTTCACCTCGACAGGAATTAAAGAGAAAACTATCGCTATCAATTAAGCCAACATTTTATTGTCTGAATGTTGCCAGTATATCATGATTTCAATTCTTTCACCTCGACAGGAATTAAAGAGAAAACTATCGCTATGAATTAAGCCAACATTTTATTGTCTGAATGTTGCCAGTATATCATGTTCTAGCCAATCCAAACTCTTGTATGAAATGCGCTTTATTGCTTCCAATACGGTAAAATAGGGAGTGTCTCAGGATAGCTACATGTACGTAGAGAAGGCTTACTGCCATGAACTTATGTATTAAATAACAGGAAATATAAAAACCTATGGAGACTACATTCAGAAGAGGTGTATAATTAATGCGTGAAGCACATAAACTGAACAAACTACAACATAATATAACCTAATTATTCTCATGTAAGGGAAGTTTTCTGTGTGTAAATTACGTGGTATTTTACCCAGTCTCGTTCTGAACAAAATACCTTGTTCCAAAAACGGGGCTATTTAAAAAAACTTGTTTTGGAACTGCAGACAACGAGGTATTTCCGAGGATACTAATGATGTTATTATATTTATATATTACAGCAAACTAATTTCATAACTTTTTCTATTACAGGAAACTAATGATGTTACATGTATAACTTTTTCGATTACAGGATACTAATGATGTTACATTACATGTATGACTTTTTCTATTACAGGATACTAATGATGTTATAACTTTTATATATTACAGGAAACTAATGATGTTATAACTTTTATATATTACAGAAAACTAATGATGTTATGACTTTTTATATATTACAGGAAACTAATGATGTTATAACTTTTATATTTTATAACTTTAATATATTACAGGAGGTTCAAACATGTCATTGGTGTACAATTTGTGATGAGGTTTTTGAACAACTTGATGAATTAGAAAAACACAATAAAATACATGTTAAAGAAGAGAAAACTGATGATGTCGATGCATATTGTCATGTTCATTTTAATGAAGAGAAGAAACGTGATGAAGATGTTAACGAAAAGAAAATTGGGGATACAGACGAACAGTTTCGTGTTGACGATATTGAAACTGTTTATGAGTGTGATTTGTGTGATAAATTATTTCGATTAGAAACTGATTTAGAAAAACACTGTGAAATCCATGTTAAGGAGGATGAGCCTGTTTCGAAGCAAGAGACAAGTTTCAGCCAGTATAGTGAATCAGAAATAAAAGATTTGTTAAGTTCAGGGCAGCGCGTACAATGTGACGTTTGCAAGAAGTTATTTACTTCTAAGCATTATCTTAAAGTTCACATTAGAAGCCATACAGGAGAGAAGCCATATTCGTGTGGTGTTTGTGGCAAATCATTTAAAACTAACAGCGACGTATACAGACATATAAGAACTCATACTGAAGAAAAACCATATAATTGCGATCATTGTGGTAGATCATTCCGGGATAGGGGGAATTTAGCACAACATGTGAGAACTCATACAGGTGAAAAAAGATATACATGTGACATTTGTACTAAACCCTTTAATCGAAATAGCGACCTTCAGAGACATAAAAGATGTCATTCTGGAGAAAAACCGTATGAATGCGGTCTTTGTGGTAAATTATTTGGCGACAATGGAAATTTAAGGCAACATTTGAAAACTCATTTGAATGAAAAGGCGTTTACATGTGATGTTTGTAATAAATCATTTAAACGAAGTAATGACCTTCAGAGGCATGTACGACTGCATACAGGAGAGAAACCTAATATATGTGATGTTTGTGATAAATCATTTAAAGAAACGGGTAACCTAGGGCAACACATGAAGACTCATACGTGTACGGATGACAAAGGTTACTGCTGTCTTGTTTGTAGTAAATTTTTTAGTAATAACAGTCATCTTCAGAGACATATGAAACTTCACACGAGATAAAAACATTTTACATGTGATAATAAATAAAAAACATATTGACTTTAAAAACGTTGAGTGAACCTTCAACAAAACGTTTGTGGTCAGACAAAGTAAACCTATTCAGAAGCAATTGAGAACTCATACTGGTTAAATAATAGTCATTTGCAGAGATATATGAAACTTCACGCAAGTTACTATTGTAATTAAAGCCACGTATCGTTGAGGGTTCTCTTCAATGTTTTCAAGCCAGTGATGATGAAAGTAATATACAGAAGGTTTATATACCAAAAAAAAAGTCACAGCTAATTAACCATTAATATTATTACCTTTGATCTACTAGTTATTTGGTATGGCTTCTCTCCTTTTAAAACAACCTGACCGGTTATGGACTATCAAGTTAATTAACTCTCTATCTGCTTTTGTATAATTGAATAAGTGTTTGTGTAGGCCTTTGATCATGCTGTTGTCAAGTATGGTTTCAGTTATGTTATTTATTGTATTTTGTCTATATATGTTTGCCTCATACCTGTTTTACTGTATGTGGCATGGAGATAGGGGCTCCTTATTCCCAACCAAGAACAGCAACAACTGTTTTACTGTATTAGCTTGTTAACGTTGAGAGAATACTCCACGAAACGTCGCCTAAAATACACTAGTAACTGTTTCCCATAAGTATAGTTTATTGCTCTATCCAGTTACTAAATGCCATTTAAAGATCATTAATCTGTTGTTACTTGTTTTTGTATTTTAACCTCCTGAATGTTATTTTCATCATCGTCAACAAAACGTCATGTAAATTAAAACAGTAATTTTATTCCATGATATGGTTTAGTATTTATTTCTTGTGCCACTCAAAGAAGATTTACATGTGGTGTTTGTGATATAAATCATATTGGACAAACTGGACCTCTTCAGAAGCAATTAGAACTCATGCTGGTTAAATATCATAGAATATTTTTTGATTTTTGTGGGAGGTTGGGGATGGCCTAGTGGTCTAGAGTGCCGCGCTTCGACCCTCTAGCTGGTCAGTCACCTCTCGCTTGCGGCTGTAGTTTCGAGCCCTGGTCTGAGCGTATGTGGCATGGAGATAGGGGCGCCTTCTCAACCTCGTGGGTTTTCTCCGGGCACTCCGGTTTCCTCCCATTGCTAACGACCCCTACGCACAAGCGAATTATTGAAATAAAATGAAACCATGTTAGTCCCGAAATGACCTAGTTTGTGTTGAGTGGACGTTAAACCCCATTTCTCTTTCTCTCTGTCCTTGTAGAAAGCAGCCATGATCGAATAAAAATGGTGAACTGCAGGGGTTAGTCCCAAAATGACCTAGTTTGTGTCGAGTGGACGTTAAACCCCATTTCTCTATCTCTCTCTCTCTCATGATTTTTGTTATAATCTACAAACACAAAGGGAGAGGAAGAGGAGTGGGGTTTAATGTCAACTTGAAACAAACTAGGTCATTTCGGGACTAACATATGGGAGGAAACCAGAGGACCCGCAGAAAACCCAGGTTCTCTGATTTTCTCCCACTTCTAAACCCCTATGCGCAAACAGTTGTGTGAAATAAAATTCAAAACCCTGTCTTAGTCCCGAAATGCACTAATTTGTGTTGAGTGGATATTAAACTAATTAAACCCATGTATCTCTCTTTCTCACACTCATTCGATACATTTACATGTATGCATGTCTATCCAATAAACAATAGTTATGACTTATGAATTGGAACAAGTACATTATGTATCATTATTGATTGTTTAATCAGGGGCATCATCAGGACATAACACACATGTAAGAATATATTGTTATGGTATGTCCTGCGTTGTTGATATTGTTATGGTATGTCCTGCGTTATTGATATTGTTATGGTATGTCCTGGTGATTAAACAATTAATAACAGTATAGTTGTTCAATTCATGCTATTGTTTTTATGATATTTAATACTGAGAGCTGAAATTTTTTATTCTCTTTATAGTTGAGAATTTTTTTTACCTGGACTTATTATTTTATTTATTTATGCATGTATAAACATATACATATAGATGTATACAAAGTACTGAAAGACTTTGTGTTCTTGAACCATATTATTAATTTGTTTATATCTTAATGTATTTAACTCTTGTTTAAATAAAATATGTAAGCCAGTAATATGTTTTACATAAGAGCAACATGGAGGGGAAACCCCCGAAAAAGGTAGAGTAATGTAAGACTATGGTCTTTAAGACCATATTGTGTCTTTGGGAAAATTGTTAAAACAACTATTTTTATAAAGTCAAATTCACATGTACCTAGTGCATGTGAATTAAAAGCTATACAAATCCTAACCACTGTCAAAATATTCGTCAAGTTCTTCTTGTTATTTGATATGGTTGGAAGACCATATAAGGAGTATCACCTGGTTGTAGTGGTGAGAATTGTAAGGCTTTATTCCATATTGGGAATGGAATCTACATGTAGGGTCAAAGTTAATCTTGAGCCTGCAGGAACTGGGCGATATAAAATAGGGGGTAAAGCGAGATTCGTTAGAAACTCACCCAGGTATTCCAGCAGCCATTATCTGTTGAGAACAAGGGACCTGCAAAGTCATTAGCTTGGCAATAAAGTTCTTATACTTTAAATACTGTGGTATTATTTTAAGATCACAAACACAACAAAGCAAGAAGTCCTAGAAGTAGCAGTAGTACTACAGTAATAGTGCTTTAAACGATCTAAGGTACATGTAATGCATACTCCGTGCAAAATGTATGCAAACATAACGTATCATTTCATCTATAGCTTAGATGAAATCCATTAATTATTGGCTGCTATCAAATCCAAACTTTAAATTATATACGGCGAGCTTTTACAAATTACATGTAACTACATGTTTTAACTCGTATAAAGTCTTGGCATTTGGTGATCAATCGTACTCCTCGCAGTGTTTCGTTTGATTACAGCTAATCCCTGCTGTAAAGAATGAAATTTCTTTTTCTATAGTCTGATTAACAACCAATCGCTAACTGCGTTACAAAAGCATTACGCTTAAAACAGAGCGCCAAACTGGACCAAATATGTTTACGTAACGTTACGTCATGGCTCACGATTTTATTATGCCCAATTAACCAGTGCATAGCAGAATATTGCAGTTAAAACTACTTTATTCTACTTAATTTAATCGCTAATTTATAAATTCTACCTGAACATAGTGTTGAATTATTATAAATTTATGTCAAATATAGTGAAAAATGATTCCTTTTGGCGGAAAATAAAGAATCGTCGTGAAAAATAAACGTTTAGGGTTCTAAAACAGCCCAAGAACAGAGGTGGGGAAGAGCGATATTTTATTGCATTTTCATACTGCAGGTATATAAGGCCGGATAGGAACTGTCAGTGGACATCGTCCGCACAAAGACAGTTCCAAAAGGAACAAGGCCGTGGGTTACCTGTACGACCTCACAGTCTATTTTCTAGGTCCTCCAGTTTCCTCCCACTGCTACGTTTAATCAGTTTGGATCTCCACTTGAGTTTTTTTTAATCTGGTACCAGTGAAAGACTAGCTAATATTTGGGACCTAGAATGTGACACAAATGGGTCGCAACACCACTCATCTACACCTAGCCTAATTCAGCTCTGAACGTCGGTCTCATTATATTTAGAGTGTCATGAAGGCAAAAAGTTAACTTGATAGGAGTTAACAGCGTGTTGTGTCGCTCAAACTGACTCTAGCTAGGTAAGCAAAGTCTTATTTTCTCACTAAGATGCTTCCTTTCATTGTACAGGCATTCACACGGATTGACACCCCGTCGTTAAGTTGCCCACTAAAATTGACTGGGGCGGCAATTATTTTCGACATTGATTCAATGGGCCAGTCCCTGAACGTTCAGAGCTGAACTACACCTAGCCATGCACGCGTTAAGGAAACGACAGTGTAGGGATCACCGTGGCTAAGTGGACAAGGCGCTGGTTCGCTAGCCTGGAGGTCGGGTGTTCCATCCCTGCATTGGCCGAGAAAGTTCATTTCGATTTTCCGGCATGATTTCCCCTTGTCAGTGATGAAGAAGGAGGGCCTGACAAGGACAGCTGCCCTGTCGTTCGGATGGGATGAAAAACCGAGGTCCCGTGTACACATTGGGGTGCACAAAAAAGATCCCTTGAAAGTTGGAATTCGATATAAAAAGAGGCCGTAGCGCCGCTGCCTGGGTGAAATTTCCCTCATAGCACACTCTATGCCCATCTTCCATTAGCCCAGGTTAGGCGCAAAAGATTAGGACGTTAAACCTCATTTCATTTCAAATAGAGAGAGAAATGGGGTTTAACATCCACTCAACACAAACTAGGTCATTCCGGGACTAACATATGGTTTAATATTATTTCAATAATTCGCTTGCGCGTAAGGGTCTTTAGCAGTGGAAGGAAACCGGAGTGCCCGGAGGAAACCCACAAGGTTGAGAAGGCGCCCCTATCTCCATGCCACATATGCTCACACCAGGGCTCGAAACCACAGCCGCAAGCCAGAGGTGGGCTCATTTCAAATATGTGTATATGGTAGGGTATGAGGAACTGACAGCTGTAAGTAAAATGGAGAATCGATCCAGCTACTGCAACTATCATATGTCCGTCAATGATTGATGTGACGTTAAAGCCCCAATAACACTCTTTTTGTAACTGAAAAATATGTCCCAATCTTCATTCTGGTCAACAAATCGTATTATTTTAGAATATTCCAATTAAATGATGATATAAATTTCATCATAACACACCTAATTTAAAAAATTGGAAAAATTCAACCAATTGATTTGAAAAGTCTAACGTATACCTTTTCAAATGTGACTTGGATTTTAAAATATTTTCGAACCCTCTGGACAAATAAAATAGGTTGTAATGGATAATTTACACAACAGGTAGGACATTTAAACATCTAGTACTTAGAATAAGGGTATTATATATTTTCTGGAGCTACCAAGCCAGCAAGAGTGTTATTGTCCCTTTAAATTCCTTTCCTTTTGATTTACATCAGACGAAAATAACAAATTAAATTACTTGACGTTTGTGAGTTGTTCGCTTTAGATAGATCCAAGACTACATTCATTATGGAACCCGTAGTCCGTGGGCCTTCGCTACTCGGAAGGAATTTGCGGTAAAGACGTAAGACACGATTTCGCTTGGTTATTTTCCATTTTGTTAAAGTTAAAGCAGATTTTGAAGCTCACAGAAAGACATCTTACCGCAGGCAACCACTCATTTGCCGTAGCGAGACATTTCTAACATGAAATATGGTGAGTAGAATTGTTGATGTTAAAACCACGTGCTTTGAAGGCCTAAACGAGTCGTCAGAGGTGGAATGGGATGTGGTCATAACTGCCGTAAACACTAATATACCAAAAGCTCAGTGTGTGTGTTGGGGTTGGGGGGAGAGGGCATCAAATGGGCAAAAAAACTAGACCCAACTTTTCTGTAGTAATCAGTCCGCAGTTGGAGCGCTTTAAGAGATAGGCTATTCAGGCAAAAGGAAGAGAGAGAAATGGGGTTTAACGTCCACTCGACACAAACTAGGTCTTTTCGGGACTAACTTATGGTTTAATTTTATTTCAAAAATTTGCTTGTGTGTAGGGGTCTTTAGCAGTGGGAGGAAACCGGAGGAAACCCACAAGGTTGAGAAGGCGCCCTAATCTCCATGCCACATATGCTTACACCACAGCCGCAAGCCAGAGGTGACCGGCCAGCTAGAGGTCAAAGTGTGGCACTCTAGACCACTAGGCTATCCTAACCCCCGATATTCAGGCAAAGGTCAAATATGTTCATTTGCACTATAAGTGAATGCGCAGCTATTCTTGTATCATGAATTTAACCTGAAAATAATTGAAAGAAATCAACCTTTTCAATAAAAATGTAAACTTGCTAAATTCATCTTAGCACTTGGACCACAACCCCTGCACACCGAACACAAAGTGGTGACCTATTCGACCGATACAGCTGGTAACCTGTTCATTGCAACCTATTCAGAATATAGTTAACACTCGCCCAAACTCATCTATTTTTATCAACCCCAAAAAAAATCCAACGTTACATGTATCAAATGAAAGTAGAATATATTATTTTTTTATCCATTCCTTTAGCTAAGAATTGAGGTGTAATTTTGCATTATCTTACACATGCAACTAAATAAATTCTGAAAGGGAATGGAATGAGGTTTCCAAATATTATTAGTAATAGTTGGCACAGTCATATAAAATTGGTGCACCCTCATCCTAAACATGGCCAATTTTAAGGGGAAGGACCGTTAATATCACATGTCAAAATTTGGACAATTGAATAAAATTCTGATCATCCATGGTAATATATTCTAAAAGGTAATTTAATAAGCTTTCCAAATATTATTAGTAAAAGTTGTCACAATTATATTAAAGGGGTGCGCTCTCATCCTAAAGATTGCCTATTTTCAATATTTTAAAGTGAACGAACAGTAATATTCCAAGTCAAAATTCGGTCGCCAGTTTGTGTTCAGTCCCCTGCACTGAGCCTCAAGACTGTAGGAAAATTACAGAAATATGCAAAACTATTTCTGAACCATCAAGTTTAGTAAAAGGTCTTCTGTGTGTTCAATGCTTGGGGAATATAGGGAAAGTAAAAACATGGCAAGTCATAAACAGCATACGACCGTAGACACAGACTAGCCATAGACACACTAAAAAAAGAAAATCACAGCTAGGAAATAATTTTATTGCAGTTTTTCGAATTTCATCAGTCAAATAGATAGCTTCCTTAGTGATAAATTTTCTTTGTGTGACGTTCAAAATTTAACGGCACACTTTGGGCGATCTCGTGGTACGCTGGTTTGGAATCACTGGGTTAGAGGGTGTCTTTCTGCAAAGGGGATCCAATGGCTAAGTGGATAAGATGCTGGTTCACTAGCCTGGAGGTCGGGTGTTCGATCCCTGCATTGGCCGAGAAAGTTCTTCTCGATTTTCCAGCATGATTTCCCCTTGTCAGTGAGGCAGAAGGAGGGCCTGACAAGGACAGCTGCCTAGTCGTTTGGATGGGATGAAAAACCGAGGTCCCGTGTATACATTGGAGTGCGCGTAAAAGATCCCTTGGCAGTTGGAATTTGATGTAAGAGTAGGCCGTAGTGCCGCTGCCCGGGCAAAATTTCCCTCATAGCACACTGTATGGCGTATGCCCGTCTTCCATTAGCCCAGGGTAGGTGCAAAAGAGTAGGACGTTAAACTCCATTTCATTTCACTTTCTGCAAAGCCAGTAGTATCTGTGTAGATCTAATCTAACACAAGACGATAAAAACTCCACATCAGCCATTCAACACATAAAAAATAAGCCATCAAAACACTGTAATATACAAACTATTGATGTTATAACTTTTATATATTACAGGAATCTAATGATGTTATAACTTTTATATATTACAGGAAACTAATCCTGTTATATATTACAGGAAACTAATCCTGTTATATATTACAGGAAACTAATGATGTTGTAACTTTTATATATTACAGGAATCTAATGATGTTATAACATTTCATCAGTGTCTTGTATGTGATGAGATTTTCCAATTTCAACAATGTGATGATGCAGATGAATGTTGTCATTGTAAGGAAGAGAAAACTGATGATGTAGATGAATGTTGTTGTGGTAAAGAAGAGAAAACCGAAGATGTAGATGAATGTTGTTGTGGTAACGAGGAGAAAACAGATGATGTAGATGAATGTTGTTGTGGTAAAGAAGAGAAAAATGATGATATAGCTGGATATTGCCATTTAGAAGGAGAAAAAACTGATGATGTAGATGAATGTTGTCATGGTAACGAGGAGAAAACAGATGATGTAGATGAATGTTGTTGTTGTAAAGAAGAAAAAACTGATGATATAGCTGGATATTGCCATTTAGAAGGAGAAAAAACTGATGATGTAGATGAATGTTGTCATGGTAACGAGGAGATAACAAATGATGTAGATGAATGTTGTTGTGATAAAGAAGAGAAAACTGATGATATAGCTGGATATTGCCATGAAGAAGGAGAAAAAACTGATGATGTAGATGAATGTTGTCATGGTAACAAGGAGAAAACAGATGATGTAGATGAATGTTGTTGTGGTATAGAAGAGAAAACTGATGATATAGCTGGATATTGCCATGAAGAAGGAGAAAAAACTGATGATGTAGATGAATGTTGTCATGGTAATGAGGAGAAAACTGATGATGTAGATGAATGTTGTTGTGGTAAAGAAGAGAAAACTGAAGATGAAGATGAATGTTGTTGTGGTAACGAAGAGAAAACAGATGATGTAGATGAAACGTGTTGTGGTAAAGAAGAGAAAACTGATGATATAGCTGGATATTGCCATGAAGAAGGAGAAAAAACTGATGATGAAGATGAATTTTGTCATGGTAAAGACCAGAAAACAGATGATGTAGATGAATGTTGTCATGATAACGAAGGTAAAGCTGATGACATAGACAGATGTTGCCATGGTAACGAAGATCAAACTGATGATGAAGATGAATGTTTTCATGGTAAAGAAGAGAAAACAGATGATATAGATGAAGGTTGTCATGTTGAAGAAGAGAAAACTAAAGATATTGAAACCATTTATCAGTGTAATTTGTGTGATAAAGAATTCGAATTAGAAACAGAATTAGCAGAACACTGTGAAATACTTATTATGGAAGATACATCTGTTTTACAGCATAGTAAAAAATTGGAAACAGAGATACCAAAAAAAATAGAGAGAGAGACAGAAATGGGGTTTAACTTCCACTCGCCAAAACAAATAGGTTCTACGAAATATGTACAATGTGATGTTTGTACAAAAACATTTTCCCGGATTACTCAACTACAGAAACATCTGAGGATTCATACGAGAAGATATTATACATGCAAGATTTGTGGTACATCATACACTGATGGAATACATGGACCTTGTAGTACATGTTTAAGAAAGATTCATTCAGAAGCGAAATCTTATAAATGTGATGTATGTAGTAAATCATTTAGACGTAAAAGTTCTCTTGTGAACCACCTCAGAGGACATGCTAGAGAAAAATGTGATGTTTGTGATCAATCATTTATAGAGCGTTCAGAGCTACAGTCACACATTCAGATTCATACTGGAGAAAAACCTTATAAATGTGATGTTTGTAGTAAATCATTTAGTAATAGCTCTGGCTTACGAGGCCACATGAGAACTCATAACTGTGATGTTTGCAGTAAGTCATTCAGATACAAAAGTAAACTTCAAAGCCATAAAAGAATTCATACTGGAGAAAAACCTTTTACATGTGATGTTTGTTGTAAATCATTTACTAGAAATGGTCATCTACAGAGACATATCAGAATTCATACAGGAGAAAAACCTTATAAATGTGGTGTTTGCTCTCGATCATTCACCAGAAGTTGTGTTCTACATAGACACCTTAGAACTCACATTGGAGAATAAACCTTACAATGTAATGGTTTTATGTAAAATCATTCATCAAGAATCTACGGAAATACATGAGAGAGAGAGAGAAATGGGGTTCAACGTCCACTCAACACAAACTATGTCATTTTGGGACTATCATGGTTTAATTTTATTTCAATAATTCGCTTGCGCGTAGGGGTCTTTAGCAGTGGGAGGAAACCCATGAGGTTGAGAAGGTGCCCCTATCTCCATGCCACATATGCCCACACCAGGGATCGAAACCACAGCAGCAAGCCAGAGGTGACTGGCCAGCTAGAGGTCGAAGCACGGCACTCTAGACCAATAAGCCATCCCAACCCCCTGAAACACATGAGAATTCATACTGGACAATAAACCTTATAAATGTGATGTTTGTAGAAAATCATACACACAAAAATACATAATTCAATCCGATGGTTGTTGTAGATCGTTTATATTTAATTCACAAAGGAGAAAAGCCTTATAAATGTAGTTTTTATAGAATATCATTTAGTCGACTCCATCACATAAGGGGGTGGGTTGTTCTACTACACAACAATCATCATCAATTATCAACATAATGCCCAGTATAATCTACTGACGACTATGTATACAACTCTATAACACCAATCACAAGATAATGTGGCTTCTTCTATCTTTACATACGCATTATTCTGCACTGGCCGTACAGTGTTATAGTTACATAGTGGATGTCGATGGTAGCCATGTTTGAAAATTGGGTTTTTGAAAAAAGGCTATTTTTCCGGCGTGCAAAATGACCGTTGGGTCACATCTAGTTACGGTCATTTTCCATAGCCCTAGGTCCCGACCCATGGTTGGGTGGATGGCAATATGATAAGTGTGCACGAGCTGTATCATAAAGCCTGTCATTGAGTCGCCTGTCCAACCTCGTGGGTTTTCTCCAGGTCCTCCAGTTTCCTCTCACTTTAAAGACCCCTAGTCGCAAACAAGTCAAGTTTTTTAAATAAAATTAAATCATATGTTGGTCCCAAAATGCCCTGGTTTGTGTCAAGTGGACGTTAAACCCAATTTCTCTCTCAATCACAAAAGATGACCTACTGTTATAAATTGTTCAGAATTCTATGAAAAAAAAAGTAAACTAAGTTTTTAATATGACTATTCATCAAAAAGAATTCTTCACAGGCAGATGAGAATTCATACTGGGGAAAGCATATTGGAGGGCAACTATTTGCATGATTTATTTGTTAGTAATCCTTTTACAGAAATGGCTATCTTCAAAGACACATTATCAAAGCTCATTTCTGTTACCTCTTTTTTTTTCAAATCATTGTTAGTGAAGCCTGTACCATAATAGGCCCGGGACTGTACAGTGCAGTGGACGCTTAAGGCTGGCCCCCGGATCTATTCACTTGATTTGATATTTTCGCAGGTTTATCTTATAGGTTTTTGTTTTTCGTGTAGTGCGGTCCTCCTGCACTTACTATTTACGTTATGTATGAAACCTACTATTTGCTGTGTGAGAGCGTAATAACATGGACTGTTTTATAGATGGACAGACAACAAGTCCCTTTGGTTGGATTCTCAATGTCAATAGTAAACCATACTAAGTGATTCTTGACATAACGGGAGTTTATACAGATCAATTTTCAACCTCCTCTTTAAATTGTACGGTATTCTTTAGTCCCGATTAGGGCTGGGTAAAATATCGATATAAATCGATAGTATCGATTTGACGTCCCAGAAAAGCACTATCGATAGCGGTTGGTTACTATCGATTATCGCTCTTCGTCAATTTTTCTTGCGTCTGAAATGTCAATGTTTTCTTTCCGTAGTTAATCATAATACACCGTCACTTTAATTACTATCAAGTATCAATGTAACACATAACAAAATTGTGACTGCTTATTGAACAGCCGTTTTCATAAATTCACTCTCATTGAAACGTTACTTTAGTTTTGAAGAAATTATTTTTGAATATCGCTAAATCAGAGATACCCGGATGTGTAAATAAAGTTAGAGTTATTTCCCTTTGCAATGTTTTGAATCGGAACATGATCATTTTGACCCCTTCACATAATTATTTATATACAATTTCTTCAATTTCTGCACGATTTTGATAATAAACAACAATTTGCGCTTATATATTATACGAATAATGGTTCTCTATTGGCACACGAAACGACACAGAATTGTCCGCCATATTGATATTTTCGCGCACACGTACGCAATGTTTTGAATCGGAACAAGTTCATTTTGGTCCCTTAACATAATAATTTACGATATTTCTCCATTCGGAACCACGACTGCATTATTTTAATAATAAACAACATCAATTTACGTATATATACGTGATATGACAAGTTTTATTAATGTTTTCCAAATGTTGAACTTATCTCCAGTCTTGACGACGACCGTGAAAATAAGTTTGTTTTCGATACTATCGATTATCGACCGACATTTCATTGTCGATTATCGATAGTAAAAATCACTATCGATACCCAGCCCTAGTCCCGATCGTCAGGTCTGCTTGCAGCGGCACAGAATTCTAAAGGCTTCGTGGACGTTGACTTCCATCTATACACAGTCCATGGTAATAACAAGGGAGGTAAATAGCCTAGAACATGATGTAAACGCGATGAAATTAATTAAAGAAATGCCATTTCAAAAAAATCTATTTGCATTGCCTGTTCCAACACTCTTATATTTTTTTATTATAGAATTTCTCACTTAAAGGATCATATCTATGGATTTTAATAATCCTAAGTCGTCACGATTGATATTTGTTTAAAGCAATACACAAATTATGGAATATATTTCTGGAAGGGGCGCAATGATTTTTAATAATATAATGGTTATTATTATGATGGTTATTAGTATGACGATGAAGATTTTATTCACGGTTATTATGATGATGGTTATTATAATATTTATTATTATGATGATGTTCATTGTTATTAGTAGTATTATGGTTATTAGAAAAATCATGATTATAAGTATGATGATGGTTATGATTAGTTTGATGGTTATTAGTATAAGCATGATGATGATTATATTATTAGTATGATGATGGTTATAACTATTATGGTTATTATTAGTATGATGATGATTGTGGTTACTATGATTATTATGGTTATTATTATTAGTATAATCATGATTATTAGTATGATGGTTATTATGGTGATTGTTATTATGATGGTGATGGTTATTAGTATGAAGATGGTTATTATCACTAGTTTTATGATGGCTATTTTATTAGTATTATGATGATTATTATTAGTTTGATGGTTATTATTAGTTATATGGCAACGGTTATTATGATTAGTTTCATGGTCATTACTATTAGTGTGATGATTGTTATTATTATTAGTATGATGAATGTTATTATGCATGTTATCCCCCTTTATTTTTCGGATTATTTTTTAGTCCTGGTGAAATGTTGCTAGAAAGATTTTAACTGCAAGTTTTTGACTGATTTTAATAATTAATTTTTCTTTTTGGAATTCTTTATATAACCCATGACATTTCACAGGAAGTGACCATGATGCTTAATATTAATATGATGGTTAATTTTATTAGTTTGATATGGTTATTTTTTTTTTTAGTTTGATGATGGTTATTTTTATTAGTTTGATGATGGTTATTTTTATTAGTATCATGGTTTATTAGTATGATGGTTATTATTTTTAATAGTATGATGATGGTTATTTTTAATAGTATGATAATGGTTATTATTATTATTAGTAGTAATATGGTTATTATTATTAGTAGTAATATGGTTATTATTTTTAGCAGTATGATGATTATTATTATTAGTAGTATTTTGATGGTTATTATTATTAGTAGTATTTTGATGGTTATTATTATTAGCAGTATGATGATGGTTATTATTAGTATGATGGTTATTATTATCATTAGTTTGATGATTATTATGATATTTTGATGATGGTTATTATGATCAGTTTCATGGTCATTATTATTAGTATGATGTTGGTCATTATTAGTAGTACGATGTAGTATGGTGATGGCCATTATTAGTAGTATGATGGTAATGACTTATTATTAGAATGATTATTATTTGTATGATGATTATTATGATAGTTGTTAAAAATACAGATCAGTATGTCATTGTTTTGTTATTTTATACTTTGGTTGCCTCTACTCATTTGTATTGTACAACTACCTTTTGTAACCAACATTCACGTGTTTTGTTGGTTTTTGTTTCTTGGTGGGGAGGGGGTAGTTTAACCCTTGAGTAGACCAAATCCAATAGGCGTTTTCATCTTGACCCCACATCAATAGGAGCGATACCAAACAATCTAATGAATGAACGAAATATTGTTTAATGGCTTCATTCAGGCTATATTGCACCAACCATATGCTGATATTTACGAAATGAAATCACAAAATATCAATATTAATAAATTAAAAAAAAAAAAATTAATGGCACGTCAGCACCAACCTGGCTATATTGCGCAAGACATATGGTGGTGAATTTAACGAGACAAATTAAAACAATATCACAGGGATGAAAAAAAAAACCCAAGTATCACAGTTAACACTACTAATATTAAAGGAACTTGATCATTCCCCCTTTTATCAACGTGACTGGGGAGCCAGCAAAACGCATCACTTAGTTTTTCGTATAACAAAATGATCCCGTAAACATCCCATTTGTACCCTTATGGATGAATGAATGAATGAATGAAATGTTGTTTAATGGCACATCAGCTCCAACCGGGCCATATTGCGCCAAACAGGTGACTACTTCAAGACAGACTAAATTATATCACAGAACACATCATATGCACAAATAAAAACAACAGTAAATAATATTAAAAATAAAATAAATCTTTTATGCATATAACTATCTAAAATACAAAAATGAAATGATATATAAATACAAATTAAAATTTATGGTAAAAATTGTACACTTATGGATGTTTAATCTGTAATCAACGGTACAAAGTCAGAGGGGTCAAAACCAAAAGTACGACTGGCTCTTACGCAAGCTGTGCAGCACAATTAACCATCTTTGTCGTACCTTTGGTTTTGACCCCTCTGACTTTGTACCGTTGATTACAGATTAAATACGAAAAACTAAGTGATGCGTTTTCTATGGCGCTCCGTATATAAATCATGAAAAACAAAAATATAGAAATTAAAATTTTTGATAATAAATAGTCTCTTAAAATAGTTTAACTTTTTGCAATATAGTTCCGGGTGAGCAAATAATTGACATCGGTAAAAAATAAATCTAATCTATTTAGATGCTTGTACTCAATCAAAATGTTAACTGTCGCAGGAACATGACAGTTTTCACATTCTGGCTGGGGCTTTAAGCTTCAATAAGCAGGATCTATGTATGCTAGTGCCGTTTTGGAATCGGTCACAGTGCATTTACTTCAGCGAATGTCTGGAAAGCGAAGAAACCGCACTATCATACCGCGTTCACGTAACCATCTTTTTAAATATGTTTTTTAGATATACAATGATAGCGGTGATTTTGTTGCAGTATTCTGGAGCAAAGAAATGTTTGTGGGTAGAGTAGAGAAAAATTTTGACGGTGGAAAAAGATTTTAAAGTCAAATATGTCGACACTAGACGAAGCGGGGGTTTTCCACCTGGATTGAACCAGTCGATATTTCGGTTACTAAGGACGTTTTTGTACTAGGGCAAGTCATAGGAAGTTGGAATTTTATGTGGTGAAGAATGAATGAAATGTTGTTTTATGACACATCTGCTCCAACCGGGCTATATTGCGCCACACATTTGATGATATATATACGAGACAAATTTTACATATGCATAAATAAAAACAATCACAGTATATCAAATTTAAAAATAAAAAACAATCTTTTATGCATATACAAATTTGAAATACTAGATATATATACACATTAAAATTTATAATAAAATCCTGACTCTTTTAAAAAAAATTAGCATTTCGCAGTATAAACCAGGTTGGGCAAACAAATGATGTAGTGACTGACAACGGTAGTATCTTGATCTTGTATGTTTGAGATGCTTGCATTCAATCAAAATGTAGTTAACGTAAAAGGAACGTGACAGTGTTCACATTCTGGTTGGGGCTCTCGTTTCAAGATGACAATGTGATGTAGTGACTGAAGGGACATTGACAAGTGTAGTGTTTGTAAAAGTGGACCGTGGATCAGTATATTATAGTGTATGTTTATACCCGGTTAAATTTTTTTTTACCTGTTTATATAGTGTATATTTTTATTTTACCCGTTTATATAGTGTATATTTTACTTTATTCGTTTATATAGTGTATATGTAGGATATTGTGAGCTAGTAGATGTTTTATTTTAGTGTATAAATATTTCAGAATGTTAAAATTGTCAGAACATTAAATTTTCTCTTATTTCACTCCACTGTAAATATTGTTACTGTCACTTTAATTGGGATTCAAAGTGGTTAAAGGGGAGCAACTCTATTAAGTACACTTCCAACATGTTCTTATGTTAAGAATTCTGTGTATTTTGTAAAACGGTATCTGATTGGTCGAGTCAGTACATGTGATTCTTGGCTGCCATGAAAGAATTTCATTAAAGTTGAAAAACATCAATTTCAATTTGTTATCTTTTCCCAGGTCGGCAGTTGTATAGCTACATATATTTTATTTTCCGTTGTGTACCCTTTTATATTGTTTATCTTTTACCGTTTATATTTTGTACCCGTTTATACGGTATATATTTTTTATTTTACCCGTTTATAAAGTGTATACATAGTGCATATTTTTCCAAGTTTATAGTGTGTAGTTTATTTTTTACCAGTTTACATAGTGTAGATTTGTTTACACGATTAAGTTTAACCGACCCTCAGTCTTGCATCACTGACGAGGGGGGGGGGGGGAATCACGCCGGAAAATCTGGATGAACTCTCTCCACCAGTTCAGGGATCGAACACCCGAATTCCAGGCTAGCATGCCAGCGTCTTACCCACCCAGTCACCGTGATCTATGTGGTAAGCTTATCATGTAATGAGACTAGATGATACATTATGTTCAGACTGATATTGTTTGCAAATGCCGATAAGGAATGAATGAAATGTGGTTTTATGGCACTTCGGCACCAACCGGGCTATATTGCGCCAAACCTACAAAGATTTATGCGAGACAAGTTAAATAAATATCACAGAAAAAGTTTTATATGCATAAATAAAAACAGTATCACAGTAAATAAGATTAAAAAATCAAATAAATCTGTTATGCATATAAATATCAAAAACATACAAAATGAAATGATAAATATACAATTAAAATTTATAATAAAAGCTTGTCTCTTTTAAAAAGGCTAACAAGTTACAATATAAGCCCGGTTGGGCAAATAATTGGTGCAGAGTCTGGCAACGGTAATATTTCGATCTTAGGTTTTTGAGATGCTTGCACTCAATCAAAATGTGCTTCACTGTCAAAGGAACATGACAATGTTCACATTCTGGTTGAGGCTCTCGTTTCAAGATGAAAAAGTGTGTTAAAAAAGTATGACCTATACGAGAGCGACACAGAACAACTTCATCTCTCCTGTTGGTTCTATAGGAGTTTGGCCAATCTCCTAAGAGAGGCTTAATGTGATGAAGTTTGTTTGTGCCTGCAAGATCCCAAGACCGTTGCCAGCGGTCATAAATAAAATGATTTATTGCCGATTTAAAATCTTTAAATGGTAATAAAAATGGTGATTGGGGAAGATCTAAAGCAGCTTTGGCAGCAAAATCTGCTTTATCATTCCCCCTTATATCAACGTGACTGGGAAGCCAGCAGAAGACGACGTCTTTGCTGCTGAGCTCGTACGATAGTAGCAGACGATAAACATCTGCTACTAATGGGTGTTCAAGCTGTTTATTGTTAATTGCTTGAAGCGAGGACAAAGAATCAGTAAAAATGATATGCTTTAAAGCTGAAGAGGACTGAATGAACTCCAAGGCCTGAAGAATGGCCTGTAGTTCAGCTGTAAATATTGAAGCAGCAGGTGGAAGACACACAGAAATAGTCTCAGATGGCGTCACAGTAGCTGAAGCTACCCGATCACCATCTTTAGAACCATCTGTGTAAATGGGAGCATAATCACCATACTTAGACCGTAACTCTCTAAACAGAGATTGGAACACCGTAGAGCTAGTATCTCTCTTTTTATGTTGAGTAAGATCGAAATCGATCTTTGGAGGAGATATAGCCCACGGCGGAGTCCTAAAGACCGGGGTATTCGCAATACTGTCAAGGCTGATACCAGCCTCAGACAAAAGGGGTTGTATGCGAATACCGAATGATGGAACAACATTTGTCTTTACAAGATACAAATGCTCATGAAGAGGTCTAAATATGGTGTTAAATGAAATGTGATTCGGAAGTGATGCAATTTTCGTAGCATACTGCAGGGCCAGTTTATCACGTCTGTTGTGCAGTGAGGGCTCGTGCGCCTCGACGTATAAACTGTTCACTGGAGATGTACGAAATGCTCCTAAACTGATTCTAAGTCCCTGATTGTGTATGGTGTCGAGCTCTTTGAGATAAGACTCGCGGGCAGACCCATACACAATACACCCATAATCGAGTTTTGATCTTATTAAAGCTCGATATAATCTGAGCAAGACCTTACGGTCTGCTCCCCAGTCAGTATTTGATAAGACTCTCAATATGTTGAGGGCTTTCAGACATTTCTTTTTAAGGTTTTTAATGTGGGGGATAAATGATAATTTCTTATCAAATATCAGCCCCAGAAATTTGGTTTCATCCACGACTGGTAGGCGATTGCCATCCAAGAAGAGTTCTGGATCTGGATGTAAACCTCGTTTCTGACAGAAATGCATGCAGACAGTCTTGGATTTCGAAAAACGAAATCCATTTTCGGTTGCCCATTGTTGAAGTGAATTCAAACAAAGCTGCAACTTACGTTCGATTATCCGCATGTCTGAAGAACCATAGCACATCTGAAAGTCATCAACATAAAGAGCGCCATTTGTACCTGGTTTAAGGCACGCTGGGATTGTATTAATTTTTATCGCAAAAAGTGTAGGAGATAATATGCTTCCCTGGGGAACTCCCATTTCCTGAGGAAATGGGTCAGAGAATATTGATCCCAGTCGTACCTTAAATGACCTATCTTCGAGGAAATTTTTAATGAAGATAGGTAAGCGACCTCGTAGGCCGAGGTTATGGAGGTCGCGCATGATACCGTGTTTCCACGTGGTATCATATGCTTTCTCCAGATCGAAAAATATTGCAACTAAATGTTGCTTCTGGATGAAAGCGTCCCTGACGAACGTTTCAAATCTAACGAGATGATCAAGAGTGCTCCTTTGGGACCGAAATCCACACTGGAGATCAGTAATGAGGTTGTTGGACTCAAGGTACCAAACAAGCCTTCGATTGATCAATCTCTCCATGGTTTTGCAAATACAGCTAGTTAAAGCGATCGGACGATAGTTGGTAGGATTCGTATGATCTTTTCCCGGTTTAGGGATGGGAATTATTGTGGCTTCATGCCACGAAGGAGGGAAATTCCCATCAACCCAAATCCGGTTGAAAAGATCCAGTAAGATTAAGAGTGTGGGAAAAGGTAAATGTTTTAAAATTTGGTAGTGTATTTCATCTGGACCAGTTGCAGTATCCCGAGCTCGCCTTAACGAATCACGGAGCTCTGCAATGGAAAAACGATCATTATAACATTCATCATTGCGGGACTTAAAATCAAGTCGCCTTTTCTCCTGTTGTTGCCTAATGCCCCGAAAAGCATCTGAGGAGAAACTGGATGATGAATTATATGAAAATGTACTGGCCAGAGAATTAGCAATATCAGGAAATGTTGTTAAGGTGGTGTTATCAACATTTAGATGGTTTACTGATAATGCACTACTTTTACCTTTAATCCTACGAATCCTATCCCATACCGATTTGGATGTGGTACGGGAATTGATCTTGGAGACATAATCCTGCCATGAAGATTTCTTTGCTTGACGTATGGTTCTACGGGCCTTCGCCCGGACCATTTGAAATGCCGCAATATTCTCCATGGAAGGATGATTCTTTAATCGTCTCAGGATACGATCACGCTCTTTAAGAGCGGATTTGCAATCATCGTTAAACCATGGTTTATTGAAACGTTTTGGTTCAGTCGTGGTTTTTGGAATCGCCTGCTCAGCTACATCTTGAAGAATGGAAGTGAATAAGGCCATGGGCTCATCTGCATCTTCTAACTCTTTTGTATCAAAAGAGAAGAGACACAAAGATTCAAACAGAGCCCAATCAGCCTTATGTAACTTCCACCTCTGGGGTCTTTCAACCGGATAGGGACCATTATTATCAATCAAGATAGGAAAGTGGTCACTACCACACAGATCTTCATTTACTCTCCATGTAAAATCCTGAAACAGGACCGGAGAGCAAATGGTTAGATCCAGGGAAGAAAAAGAAGCTGTGGCAGGATGTAGATAAGTAGGCGAGTCATCATTTAATAAACACAAATTATTAATGTTAATGAAGTCCGCTATTTGTTTACCTCTGTTGTTATCATCTGGACTACCCCAGAGTGAATGATGACCATTGAAATCTCCCGTAATAATAAACGGGAGAGGAAGTTGTGCAACAAGGTCATCAAGATCTCTGGGATTAAGATGTAAACTTGGTGGAAGATATACAGAGCAGAGTGTTATAGGAATATGCAAAGTCACCCGAACTGCAACTGCCTGTAAGGGCGAGTTGAGAGTGACTTTACTCTGAGGGATATCTCCATTAAGAATATTAGAAACACCCCCATGAGCTCTACCATCACCAATTGCATGATGATGGTAACCAACAAAATGTCTAAAAGACAAAATGTCAGAATTCCGTAAAAAAGTTTCCTGTAAACAAATAGCTAAAGGATTATATTTTTGAATTAAAAGTTGGACTTCATTAAAATTTGGTTTTAAGCCACGACAATTCCATTGGATAATGGAATTTACCATTGTCAGGGATAATTTATTTTTGGCGGTTTACCGCCAAGGGGGTCATTATTGGCCCCCTCTACGGTAATGCCGTCCATCAGATCAACCCCATATTTCGTGAAATGGATAATAGGGTCCTGTGAACCCTTTTTACCCTTCTCACGCAACTTTGCTAATTTCCGTTGTCTTGAGGATAGATATACTCTTTCTTGTGAGGGTGGAATACCCGTTGACTGCGATCCTGACCCAGTGGACCTGGGATCAGGAGTTGCAGCTTTCGACTTATCCATTGAAGATGTTCCCTTGCCATTCTGGGAAGAAGAATTGAGATTGGTCCCAATAACTTCAGCTTGGGGCAAGGAAGATGTACCCTCACCGGGCAAGGGCAAAGTTGTTTGAATCGAGCTCTCACATGACTGAGAAGAGCTCGAGACCCCTTTATTTTGATCTGATGTTGTCAAAGTCTTCATTTTTTGTTTGTCAGGCCAGGTTATGTCTGTCTGAACGGAGATAGATCTAGTGGATGCTTTAACTGCACTTGCAAATGATTTCCCTTGTAGTGCAATGGGAAACGATGCAGATAAATCTACCTGTTTTCGAGCATCAAAATATGATATCTTTCGTTCAGACACCACCTGTTGGATTCTTTTCTCTTTTTGCCATATTGGACATTCACGGGAATAAGCAAAATGCTTTCCCTTACAATTCACACAACAAAAATCAGTCTGACAGGTAGCGCTCTCGTGGCCATCATGACCACAACGAGCGCAGGTGTCTTTACCCCTGCAGACAGTTTTGCTGTGCCCAAACTTCTGGCACTTGTAGCAACGAAGAGGATTTGATATATAAGAATCCACAGGTATGTTTAAATAACCTGCCTTAAGAGTCTTTGGTATGTCGGGACGATTGAAAGTGAGGATGTAGGTGCTTGTAGGAATCACCTTATCTCCTCGACGAACACTAATTCTTTTGACGTGTTGTACACCTTGAGAAGAAAGGTATTCTACCATTTCTTCCTCACTGCTGCCTTCAAGGTCCCGGCAACGTATTACACCTCGACTTGAATTTAAAGACCTATGAGGAGACACCTTAATAGGAATGTCTGCCAAAGATGAAGATTTAAGAAGCATGGTAGCATGCTGCTCTTTGGCACATTCTACTAAGAGTGCTCCATTTTTAAGTTTTTTGATAGCCTTAGGCTCGCCGGCTAAGCCAGCTATGCCTTTGGATATCAAAAATGGTGACACTTTAGATAGGTCTTTGGAGGGACTCTCAATTAAGAGGAACCTCGGCCAAGACTTTGACATTTTACAATTATTATTAAATATATTCGAAACGTCGTCTGAACTCGGACGTTTCTGTTTATATTTATTATCTTTAATTATTGGGGTTGGGGGGATTGGGGTATCCATGAAATTATTTTTTTAAGGTTCACCCCTCGTCGTCCCCCAGGTTACTTCCCTGCCTACCAGGGGGAGGACTAGCGCGGATATCCTGCGCATGGCCTCAGGGCTCGACGAGGGGTATACTCAAGCCAGAAAGTAAAAAATACTTTTCTAACCTGATTGACCCGAGCCGTCGCCCTGTAGAATGTACTTAGGACACAAAGGTAGATAATTGCTGAGTGAATAAACAACAGAGCATTACATTGGGAAAGGGTACACACTACAGAGCTAAAACGACCAAAGCCGATTGATCAGAATGGGCCATTCTGACCTCCCGTCTAGGTGAACCATGGGCCAAAGCAATGTGTTGCAGAGAAAAGGCTCGCAAGCCAAAACCCCACTCAATTACCAGGATTCCACTCTCCACCGACACGGGTCGCAACGTACGGCAAACACGTTGCCCCATTACAGGGATCCTTTTAGTCGCCTTTTACGACACGCAGGACATACGAAGGGTATATTCTTATCACCCCCTACACCCCAGGGGGGGAGGTGGATTGACAATTCGATCGGACAATATTAAGAAACATGGAATGTAAGACGCCGTCAGACCGGGCTGGCGTCCTTACAGCGCTACTACACAGAGGGAGAAAGGGGGATTAATGTCCACTCGACACAATCTAGTTCATTTCGGAAATAACATGGTTTAATTTTTATATCATTAATCTTTAGCAGTGAGAGAAAACCAGAGTACCTGGAGAAAACCCACGAGGTTGGAGGGCAACCTAAGCCTTGCCACGTACAACCGGGGATCCGAAACCACGCCAGTTGACTCAATGGCAGGCCGTATGGTGCCGCGCGCGCACGCTAAGCATTCGACCACATCTCCACCTGCTACAACGACGCCAGATATTGTACTTTGGCCCTCGTGACCGTACGTGATCGCCGAGTCGAGACGTTTCTTTTGAGCATTTTCAAAACAAGCGTCAAGGCTCTTCGATCTGACCTGGAAAGTTTTTTTGTTTTTTTTCAAGTTTGTTTATACATAGGAATACGTCACACAGATTTCGCTACCAGTCAAAAAATCTGATTGTGAAATCAGAGGGCAAGTATATTAGAATTTGCAACAATGACATTGTGAAGCGATGTAGAGATAGCGACATCATTCCCAATGGATTACGCCGTAGCTTATATGCTAAGTAAAGCCGGCAAGTGTCTCGTCAAAGAACGAATTGGGCATTTGAGAAACAGAAACAATACAATTACTTAAAGGGACAATAACATTCTTGCTGGCTTGGTAGCTCCAGAAAATAAATACCCTTATTCTAAATTAAGTGTCCTACCTGTTCTGTAAATTATCCATTACAACCTATTTTATTTGTCCAGAGGGTTCGAAAATAGTTTAAAATCCAAGTCACATTTGGAAAGGTTTACGTTTAGACTTTTCAAATCAATTGGTTGAATTTTTCGAACTTTTTTGAAATAGGTGTGTTAAGATGAAATTTATATCATCATTTAATTGGAATATTCTAAAATAATACGATTTGTTGACCAGAATAGAGATTGGGACATACTATTCAGTTACAAGAGTGTTATTGGGGCTTTAATGAACAACATCCAAAGCTCAATCCTTAATTTCCCCAGAAGATAATTCCATATGATCAATGCAAATCAAAACTAACTCCGTATTTGATGACAAAATAAATAAAAAAACACCACAGTACTTTAAAACCAAGACAACTACGTACGTAATGATTATGTCATTGTTATGGTGTTCCGGTAGGCGGCCTGGATGAGTTAGACTACCCGTGGGGTTGGGATGGACTAGTGGTCTGTAGTGCCGCGCTTCGCCCTCTGGCTTACGGCTGTGGTTTCGATCCCTGGTGTGAGCGTATGTGGCGTGGAATGAAATGAAATGTTTAATGGCACGTCAACTCCAACCGGGCCATATAGAGCCAAGTATGTGAAATGGAGATAAGGGCGTTTTCTCAACCTCGTGGGTTTCCTCCGGTTTCTTCCAACAGGAAAGACCCGTGCGCTAAGATAATGAAAAGGCTTGTCTGCGATATCACCGTCGGTGGAAGCTGACGTTAAACGTTAAACGCAAAGAACAGACAAGCCATACTTCGCATGCTGATTAAGAAAAAAAGGTAACTTGGATTTATACATTGCGGACTTGACTTACCTGCCAAGTTGGGCTTGGTTAACAGTACAGTCGCCAACAAATCTATGAGTACCCCCCAAAGACAGTTGTAAACCTCAGCTGATGTTTAAATTAAAAGCACAATTTGATGTTGAAGCCAAAATTAATTTAAATAAATTATAATAAACAAAGTGAATAGTTTTAGATCTTTAACAAAAGCTACACCCTTTCCCCACATACCATTTTAACCCCTCCGCCTGCAACTCTCCCGTATCAAAAACCTATATCCAACATAAGCCACTCAAATCATTTCATGTGCTCCCAAACGAAACCACATTTGGTCTTTCAATACCAGCGCCCCTTTTATATGATTCTGCCAACTTTTACTATTAATATTTAGAAAGCTTATTCAATTACCTTTCAGAATATATATAGCTGGATGCTCAGAATTTTGTACGATGGTCCGAATTTCGACTCGAAATATTACCGTTCTTTCACTTTAAAATATTGAAAAATTGGCTATGTTCAGGTTGAGAGCACGCCCCTTTAATATGATTGTGCCAACTTTTACTATTAATATTTGGAAAGCTTATCCAATTACCTTTCAGGATATATATAGTTGGTTGCTCAGAATTTTGTACTATGGTCGAAATTCGGACTTCGAAAAAAATTCCGGTCTATCTTTACATATAGAATATTGAAAAATTGGCTATGTTCAGGTTGAGAGCGCGCCCCTTTAATATGATTGTGCCTACTTTTACTAATAATATTTAGAAAGCTTATTAATAACCATTCAGAAAATATATAGCTGGATGCTCAGAATTTTGTACGATGGTCCGAATTTCGACTCGGAATATTACCGTTATTTCACTTTAAAATATTGAAAAATTGGCTATGTTCAGGTTGAGAGCGCACCCCTTTAATATGACTGTGCCAACTTTTACTAATAATATTTAGAAAGCTTAATCAATTACCTTTCAGAAGCTGGTTGCTAAGAATTTTGTACGATGGTCCGAATTTCGACTCGAAATATTACCGTTCTTTCACTTTAAAATATTGAAAAATTGGCTATGTTCAGGTTAGAGCGCACCCCTTTAATATGACTGTGCCAACTTTTACTAATAATATTTGGAAAGCTTATTCAATTACCTTTTAGAATATATTTAGTTGGATCATCAGAATTCTGCCAACTTTTACTAATAATATTTGGAAAGCTTATTCAATTACCTTTTAGAATATATTTAGTTGGATCATCAGAATTCTGCCAACTTTTACTAATAATATTTGGAAATCTTATTCAATTACCTTTTAGAATATATTTAGTTGGATCATCAGAATTCTGTACGATGGTCCGAATTTTGACACGGGATATTAACAGTTTTTCCCTTTAAATTTTTTAAAAAATTGTTCATGTTTAGGAAGAGAGTGCACCCCTTTAATATGAATGTGCCAATTTTTACTGATAATACTTAGAAAGCCTATTTAATTACCTTTCGGAATATATTTAGTTGGATGTCTAGAATTTTGTACGACAATGCGAAATTACATCTCTATTCTGAGCTAAAGGAATTGATAAAAATAATATATTATTCTACTTTCATTTGATAGACGTAACGTTGGATTTTATTGGTTGGTAAAAATAGATGAGTTTGGGCGACTGTTGTCTTAATTCTGAATAGGTTGCCAACGAACAGGTTGCCAGCTGGATCGGTCGAATAGCTCGCTAGCCGAATAGGTCGCCAAGTTGTGTTCGGTGACCTTGACATTGACCTAAATAAAGATAATTCAGTGGAGAAATGTAAGTAATGACAACGAGATATGTCATCTAATGCTTATGGTAGATGTTTCAGATTGTAAAATCAATTGTGCATAAGAGGTTATATGTATTTTGTATTCGAGGTTTCTTGTATTTTGTCTTTTGCAATAGACGTATGAGGTATTTTGTATTAGAGGTTTCTTGTATTTTGTTTTTTGCATTAGACGTTTTAGGTATTTGGTATGGCATTATGTTACATGTGTGTTTTGAATCAGACATTTCTACATAGCATTAGGTTTTTGCCGCTTTCCCCCGCCATACAATGATGGCGACTTTATTCCAACTGCATGATCACAGCAGACGTGTAACTAATGACAATACGTGTACACATGGGCGTGATGCAACACTGTCAATCGGGACTATACGTGATGCACAATATACTACAGTTGCCTTGACCCAGACAGTTTTAATATCGAGTTCACCTGGAAAAAGCCCCCATCCGTAACAAATCCAACACGCAATTCCATCCATCCAACCGCAAAGGAGACAGCCCCACCGCTTGCGATTAAAAGAGAGAAATGGGGTTTAACGTCCACTCGACACAAACAAGGTCATTTGGGGACTAATATATGGTTTCCACTTTATTTCAATAATTCGCTTGCGCATAGGTGTCTTTAGCAGTGGGAGGAAACTCACGAGGTTGAGAAGGGGCCCCCTATCTCCATGCCACATACGCTCACACGAGGGATCGAAACCACAGCCGCAAGCCAGAGGTGACCATCCAGCTAGAGGTCGGAGCGCGACACCAGACCACTAGGCCATCCCAACACCCCTCAAAATCGATTAAATTTGAATAGAATATTTCAATTCATTGCAGATCCAACCCCAATAAAAATAACAGTAACTAATGAGGGACGAGAAAGAGCCCGAGCACCGATATATCCCGTGGCTCCAACCCGCAGTATTGCGGAAGCAAAATCAATGACAAGCTAATTTGATAGAAGACATTTATCTATGGCTGGCTGTACATCGCCAGTTAAGCTATAATAATACCACACGAGTCTTGGTGATACCCATACACCAACAGATTCTGACACACCACTGTACTATATTTCATTAAAACGAGTCTTGATTAACCGGTCATTCAATTGTAATAGACAACCGTTATCACATGATCGTGTTCATATTCCTGACATTTGTAATTAAAATCGATTAGTGTCTTGAAATTTTAGTAATAACCTAAACCTCAATATTTATTTACGAGACTTATTTATAAATAGGTCTATATATACCATTTTTCGGTGAAACAACTTGTTGATTTGTAACATAACAGAAGAGCCTACGAACATAATTTTGTATTTTGTTGTTTATGAGGCGCCTATATTGAACCCAGTAACGAGAAAATTAGATGCATCACTATACTAATTTCCTGTTGGGAATTGTATGTCGTACATGCGAATTACCATTTCCAGTTGAGATGTCAATGCAACACCAATTTAAAATAACATATGGACCCATTTATTTAGCTTCCTTACAGATATATCCCCTTTTAGTTCTACATTTGCTTTTTGACCCGTCATCTGTATCTACGATTCTTTAGGGATTACTAGATTGAAAAGATCAACCCGTGGAATTCAAATCAAACTTAAGCCCCAATACCACTCTTGTTATAACTGAATATTATGTCCCAATCTTTATTCTGGTCAACAAATTGTATTATTTTACAATATTCCAATTAATTGACGATACAAATTTCATCTAATTTAAAAAAAATTGGAACAATTCAACTGAATGATTTGGAAAGGTTAACGTAATCCTTTTCAAATGCGACTTGGATTTTAAAATATTTTCGAACCTTCTGGACAAGTAAAAGAGGATGTAATGGATTATTTACACAACGGTTAGGTCATTTAAACATCTAGTACTTAGAATAAGGCTATATTTGTTTTCTGGAGCTGCCAAGCCAGAAAGAGTGTCATTGTCCCTTTAAAGACTACCGATACAACTATTGTAACATTCTGGAGACCAACACAGGCATGGCTGGGGAATATCAAAGTAGTACAATACGTCACAATTCAAAATTTGAAAACGGCTCCATTTCAGTCAGAAATGAGACTTAGCAGTACCTCTAACACAATAGAAGTAAGTATACACTTTCACCCAGTCAACTTTTAAGTTCCATATTAGCATAATTAATACATAAAAAATATTTTCGTATAAGCCTGGTATCTAAATGATGGCGAAAATATTGGGAGCCATACCAATGCACGTGTATGATGCTCTATTTTCAATAGAATTGATTTTAGGGTTCGAACAAGCCTATCATGTTAGTAGAAATAAGCCGAGAATTAAAAGACCTTATATATAATATCGTAACCTTTTCCATCGTTTATTTATGTAAATAGGACAATTACCAAGAGAGGATGAATCATTGATTAATAATTAAGCAATCGCTCTACTGTGCGCTGACGGGTTCATAAAATATAATTTATTCACTGAGCCCCGATTATTAAGACGTCAAATTATTTAAGTAGGTCAACCCTTTATCTTTAACAGTATTTAAACTTAAGTTTGTACTTTATAGTTCCTTCCGTATATTCCTAAGCAGGAAAGGCTAAACCAGCACATGCTTAGAAAACTGGCCCTACACCCCATGCTGCACTACGGGGGCCATACTCGTATAAGGAAAAAACGGGAAAGGCTACGGAAAAGATGCCTCAGAAAACGGAATCCACCTAGGCGACAAAGAACACCAAAATGTACTGGATATGGTCAGGATACTACAGGGGAAGATCGACAACTGCCTGAGTCTCTTCCATGAATCAACAAGTATTACATCAATGCAATAACATACGAAATAGCCCCCCCCCCCCCCCCCAATAAAAATGAGAATTCGTCGAAGTCCAAAAATTTTCTACTGAGTGCTAGTCTATACTAATTATTACATTAGAACGCGACTGACCCTTACTCAGCTTGACAATTATTTTTTTTGTTGGGTTGTAATCCCTATAAGTACATATCATTGTAAATAATATGGTTCCTGGAAGTAGGACTAATATTTTTGTAAATCATTGCTCTCTCCCAGTCAAGTCTGGGTAGATTTGAAAGTTTTCGAAATAACTTTATCTTTCTCGTGGGATTGAAGAACTTTGCCTTCAAACTATTCTGTACTTAATACACCTTTTAATACCCCAACGAAATCCCTCCCAAACTCCTAATAAGTGTCTAATCCCCCAGAATAAATACAAATATCTCTTGGCCTATACTGCTTTATTCTAAAACAAAAATGTTTATCTTCTTGTTAAATGTTTTGTATTGTTGTGTTAATAGCTGTATATATTTATCCACACATTTGCCAGTATATATGTATCTCAGTGTATTTAAAATGAGATTAGGTTGCGGGAACGAAAACATAAATGTAGCGATGTCCATGACTAGAAAAGGCCATCCAAATCATAACAAAATTACTTAGTTATCATAGAACTAATTGGTACTTGCTTACATCTTTTCATGTTTGGAACGAATTGTCTGTGCAGTATTATTCTACTATTCGAATAATTCTATCTAACGACATTGAACAAAATCCGGGCCCAATACTAAAAACCGACAATTTTACGATATTTCATCTTAATGCCCGCAGCATTAGGAACAAAATCGATGAGATTTACGAAATAGTCAATGAATTCCATATAGTCTGTTTTTCAGAGACTCACCTGGACGGGACATACAACGACCCGTCACTTGTATGGAATAATTTTCACGCACCAATCCGAAAGGATCGTAATAGATTCGGTGGAGGCATTCTTGTTTACGTTAATGAAACACTCAATTTCAAAAGAAGGCCCGATCTTGAATTTGACACCATCGAAAGCATCTGGATTGAAGTGAAGCTTCAGAATAGGTCTGTTCCTTTGCTTATATCATGCTACTATCGACCACCAAACACAGCTGAGCCATTCTGGCAAAAGCTTGAGGTTTCTCTTGAATTGGCGCTCCAAGAATCCTCTAATGTCATTGTTGCTGGAGACCTTAACATAGACTTATCTAAAAACCGGAATAGCAAATTAAATGAAATTATCATTACAAACTGCCTTGCTAATATAATCAACGAACCAACGCGGGTTACACCCACTTGCTCCTCACTACTTGATGTTATCCTTGTCCAATCAGATTTACACGTACTTTTTGGCGAGACAATTGAATTCGATTCTCATATTTCTGACCACAAGGGTGTAGTCGGAGAAATAGACTTACAGGTCACTGCAAAAGTTAAATACGTTAGGGAGGTTGTACTCTATAATCACGGTAATTTTGACGATAATCTTATCAAAAGTTATGATTGGAATGGCCGATTTGAAAACTTAAATACAAATGATACGTGCGAATCTTTTTATCGTATCTTAAATGACTTCATTAACAAATGCATTCCCAAAAGACGGGTATTAATACGCCCAAATGATAAACCTTGGTTCAACTCAGAACTACGTAAAAATATAAGAGTTCGAGATAAACTTAGGAATAAGGTCAAACGTACAAATAATGTAACACTACAGATAACAGACCATCAGCATAGGTTGTAGATCTTTTATTGAGAACATGGAATAGACATAGATCGGAAGGAGCTCTATTCAAGTCTGACTTACTGTCAGTTAATTCTGGCTTTATAAAGCATACAGCCATTAAGAATAATGATACATGACAGATTAACTTATTTGGAATTGAGAGTATAGTTTCTATAACTGCACTGCATCTTCCCTTTAATGTCGCGAAGTTCTGCCGAGTGTTAAACACATAGATCATGTGTAGGATATAAATAAATAAGATATTTAATGAGATCGTGCCTTTTGTCAAAACGAGCAGAGGTCATTCGTGTGTTGCCCGTAAATAACATATTGAACAGATTAGCAGAAGTTGTATATAGTTGAAAACGTCAAATATAATATAATGTCAAATCTAGCAAAGTTCTATGTAAAAATAACTTTGTCACATTCCTTCATCACCCATGAGTTATGTACCAAAAGGACATAACAAACATAATTGAAAACGTCCAATATAATATAATGTCAAATCTAGCAAAGTTCCATATCACTTTGTCACATTCCTTCATCACCCATGAGTTATGTACCAAAAGGACATAACAAACACCATTCTCACAGGTGGGACACGGTTTCCATCTGTATACATTGATGTTTCACACAATAAAATTACATTACACACGAATTAGGAAGAGCACACGCGATATAACACAGCAAACCTGATATAACAACAGTACGCATGAAATAATAAAAGTACATATGATAAACTTAAAACACACGCGATTATATATATATATATATATTTATATTACAAGTCCGGAACAACCTTGGTCCTAGAAGTTTTTGTAGGACGATACCATTCTAAGTGTACACTTCCTGTTACCATTAAATTTGGTACTGACATCATATTTAATTTTCCACTGGCATCCTTCTTGATAAACTTATGACAAAGTTAATGTCACAGGATTATGTCGTAGTGCTGGTGTGGAATCATCTGTTCCAGCGAACGTATTTCCGTCCTCGGTCTCCGCCGACACCATCTCCTTATGAGCAGCATACGTTGCCCTGACTCTGTCATTTTCGAATTTCTTGGCTAATTTTCCTTGACGAATTTGAAAGTATCGTACCAAAAGATAAGTAACGACACTAATAGTTAAAATGAGCCCAATAATACTTAATACAGAATTTGTGTGAGGCCATGGCTTGTCTACAACTTTAAGAGGTGTGAGTTCTTTGATAAATTTCTTAATAGGTATTTCTTTCACATCTTTTAGGGTAGGGGGAAGTTCAGGAATTTCAAGATTTGGAAATGCTATAGATAAAGGTTTCCACAAGGCAAGACTTGAAATATTAAAATGAGTATTAATGTTTTGAAAGGTATTTTGGATATGAAAAGTGCTTTCTCGATTATAAATTGGTAAAAGAGAAATATATTCATTTGATGCCGAACAAGACATATTTAACTTTAGGATATCAATAGGTGGCTTTGCAGTAATGGATAACGTTGAGGTTGAATATTTTTTTTGATTACAAACAAGTGAAAAACGTAATAAATTTTGAGTGGATACGGCCCAATAACCATCGGTTAGATATTCAGCTAAAGGCAAAATTATTGTAGGTTGAACATTTACGGTACACACGTCTTTACTCAATTTTGTGTTTTGCATAAACAAAGCGATTGCACATAATTGACTTAAATTAATGGGATACAGTGGACTTTTGATAGAACAAGTTTTTACAAGCCGATTGGTACAGACTTCAACTTCGGATTCGGTGAGAAGTACATATTGTGTTCTTTCCGAATTAACTGCAAACATTTGACTTTCTAGTTGATACTTCGCTACTAATCCGGAAGTATGGGGTGTTTTGGCATGAACGTATTTGGTTTGCATAGGTGCAGGTAAATTATGAGCATAAAATATTTCAAGTTTTTTAGTTGAATCCAAAAGTGGAATGGTTAAAATGACGTAAATTTTGTCCACATCTAATTTAGTAGAACACGTTAAAAATTTATAATAATGCCAAAGTTTCAATGAGGGATCCGCCGAAAGGTGTACTGTACTTGGCAGTTGAGATCGAATCTCAAGGAGTAACGATTTAAGATCAGCCGGTTTAAGTACACTTGGAGAGATGTGACCTAACGATAACATATTGAGTTGATCATTGAAATACTCTACATATCTTAAACATTGTAAAGTTAAATGTTTTAATTCATCTAAAATGAACTTAAGTTTGTAGTCAAGCGAAAGAAAATTTTTAATTAATGTAACTTCGTTTGTTAAATTGGCCACTAAACCTTGGAATTGTAATTCAAATTGTTTTAAATTTAAAATTAGCGAGTTAATAGATGCCCTATTTTTGGAAATTTCAATACGAGAAACATTTAATATTGATAAGCTTTGAACTACCACATGGATAATACTTTCCTGATTTTTATATAATTTTTTAACATTATGTTTGATAGTATTAAATTCTGATTGGGAAACAGTGCCAAATAAATAACTCAAAGCTTTGCCTACTATTGGTAAAATTGCGCGACGAGGCCTTGTACTTGCTATCAGCTTATATTCACCTGCTTTTGTTCTAAGTTCTGTATATAAAGATTGTATATCCTGAATATCTTGCAAACGATTAGCAAATAAACTAGCATAGTCCATATTGGTTTGCTTAATATATTTAGAAATTATCTGATGGGCAGTAGCAATTCCCTTCTTTTTATCTCGACTTAACGAGGAAATAAATGTATTATAAGGCTTTAAATCAATAACAAAAGAGACAAGCCAACGAGATCTCGATGTACTAAATTCACTTATTTGTCGAAAGACAACATTTTCACGAATAAGGAAAGAATTAATACCGCCAAGAAAAATGAAAATGAGTGAGAGTTTCATCTTAATCCTTCAAATAAAAAATACCGCAAAATAAAATATAAAAAAAAAAAAATTCTAAAATATATACAAGGAAAACATTTGAAGCTTACTTAATCATGCCAAGTATACTCGTAAGTAATTGTTTTAAATTAGCATTAGGATCATTATGGGTATTCGAATTAGTTATCGCAATATCAACAGCATCAACGTCCATGCTTTCTTGAACGTAATTATCAACACATGGCTCGAGCTTATCATCACGGCACGTTTCTAATTGATCATCAATGTATGTTTCGGATTTCTCATCAGACGTGTGAGGCACATATGTTTTAGATGCAATCCGATCTTTGTTTCGAAGGCGTTTGGCTAATTCCATGAGCGGAATATCGTCCTCGTCAGAGGAATCGTCACGTTCACGTCTATATTGGTCAGTGATATCAAAGGGTGTAGGGTCAAGATCGTTTACATGGTCCATATCGTCATCTGAAGAATCGTCAGGTGGAACAACATAATTAGCTTGCCTTAACTTTGGAATATTATCAGTTGGGATGTCCCAGTTATCTAAATTGGCTAGACGCAAATGTTCAGCATGTGATTTTGTTGTTGAGCCATCTAATTGATTTTTAACAATGAAAGACAGAGGACCTGTTTTTGTGATAATTCTATAAAAAGGTTTCCATTTGGATTGAAGTTTACTTTTACGTAAATGATTTTTGATATAAACGGGGTCTCCAACCTCAAAAGCAATGGCTTTACTATTTTTATCCGCATAGTGAGCCTGGCGACGTTTAGCTTTTTTAAGGTTTTTATGGACTAACAAAAATGCTTTATGCTGATTTTCAAGAGCAATTTGATGGAATTCTTCACCTAAATATTTCCGTCGTGGTTTCAGCAAATTATCAATAGGCAAAACTACATCTCTTGTATATAATAAATAAAATGGTGAAAATTTTGAAGATTCACAAATATTAAACCTAATAGCTGCCAATGTTTGGTTTAAATATAAATCCCATGTATTTAAATTATCTTCTAACTTTTTTGAAAGGACGCTAACCATCGTTTGATGGAATCTTTCAACACGGCTGTTCGATTGGGGCCGGTAATATGATGTTGTTATATGGTGAATATTTAAAGCAGTTAATGTTTGATGCATAGTGCGATTTTCATTTTCGCTCCCATTATCCGTAACTAATTGTAACGGTGTGCCATATCTAGGAAAGATTTCGTCAATTAATAAATGAGCTACGTTATCAGCACTTTTATCCTTGACCGCATATGCCTCGGGCCACCCACTATACCAGTCAACAAATGATATGATGTATTTATTACCCGAGAGTGATAATGGGTATGGCCCAGACAAATCAAGTGAAACTTTAGCAAAGGGGTATGGTGGGATATCGGTTTCTTGTAATGGAGGTTTAATTTTCTTTGATGAACGCTTTTGACATGTTACGCATCTGGACACATACTGATAAATGTGTTTATATAAATTAGGCCAATAATACTTTTCTTTGATAAAACTGTAAGTTTTATCTATACCTAAATGAAACATGTCATGATATTCCTTAATTACATCAGATCGTAAATGATCTGGTACAAATAACCTCGGAGTCGGTTCATCATTAGGATCAGAAATGTAATGTAAGACATCCTGCATTAATAAGTATTTATTATTACTTGCACATGGTTTATTACTTCTTAACTGTGCAATGATATTGACAATATCCTTATCTTTAACCTGTTCTTCAATCATGTTATAACCCTCTAAAGGAGGTGGTTTAACGGTATTATCGTTATTACCTAAATCGACCGTGCACTTTGCAAATTCCCGTGGTTCAAACTGATTCGAATTTATGGCGTTGATTTCTAGTGTATTATCGTTTACTTCTGAATTAAGCAGTTCTTCCTCCTGAAATTGAGTCGGCATTCGACTAAGAAAATCAGCGATAACATTTTGTTTACCCGATAAATATTCAATCGTACAATTATAAGCACTTATTGTTAAAGACCACATTTCAAGTTTTTTATTATTCATCGGTGAATCAAGTAAATATTTTAAGGGTTTGTGATCAGTACGTATAATAAATTCTGCGTCATGTAAATAGAAATCTAACTTTTGTAATGCATAATGGATAGCATAACATTCTTTTTCAATAGTTGACCAACGACTTTGTGTATTACTAAGTGTATGAGACAGCATATAAACTGGCAATTCTTCTTCTATGCCTTTAGAATTACGTTTAGTTTGACAAAGATAAGCCCCCACGGAGAAATTACTCGCGTCCGTATACAGAATATACGGTTTGTTTGGATTAGGGTACGATAACATTGGTATTTGAACTAATGTTTGTTTTAAGGCATGAAATGAATTTTCACATTGAAGAGTCCATTCGAATTTTGCATTCTTGCGGGTTAAAGCAATCAATGGTTCAGCAAGTTTGGAAAAATTAGAAAAATAACGACGATAATAAGAACACATGCCAATGATAGATCGAACTTGTTTTACAGTTTGGGGCTGACTTATATTTTTGATCACACTGACTTTCTGAGGGTCGGGTTTAATGCCATTGGGCGTGATAACAAAACCTAGATAAGTTGTCTCAGTTTGGAGAAAACTACATTTCTTTAATTTCAATTTGAGCTTATGAACACGAATCCTGTCAAAAACTAAATTAATATGCTTAAAATGATCCTCTAAGGATGAAGAGAATATTAAAATATCATCTAAATATGCAATAGCAAATGTTTGCATATCACGAAGAACAATAGCCATTAATCCTTGAAAAAGTCCTGGGGCGTTGGCGATCCCAAAAGGCATAGTATTGAACTCGTAAAGCCCGCGATGACATGAAAATGCTGTTTTTTCTCTATCAGCTTTGTCCATTAACACTTGCCAATAGCCCGATTTCATATCCAATTTTGAAAAATACTGTTTGTCGTGCAATTGAGCTAAAATGTCGTCCACCAGGGGGAGGGGATATGATGAGAATTTAGTGATTTTATTTAATTTCCGGAAATCGACACAGAACCGTTTCGAACCATCTTGCTTGGAAACGATGACTATAGGAAATGACCAAGGGGAACACGAAGGCCGAATAATATTGGCCTTAAGCATATCATCAATTGCTTGATCAACTACAGGTCGCTTATTAAGAGGTGTCCTATACGGCGGAAGTTTAATTGGGGGGTGTGATCCAGTATTAATCGTCATTTTAACTGTGTCAGTTTGACTAAGATCTAAATCTGTGGCTGCAAATAGGTCATTATTACTGGAGATAAGATTATGTAATCGGTCTTTAAATTGTGCGGGTACATCAACATCATTGAGATTAACCGCCGGCGGCGTTTGGGCCGCATTTGTTTGAGAAATTTCCGTGAAAGCTATTAGTTTGCCTGAGGCAATATTTTCAATCCTACCAACAATACATCCCCTTTTAAGTTTAAACGTACGATTAGTGCTATTTGTTATCATAAGGGGAAATCTACGTCGCTTAGTCGCATTACTGACCCCATTACTAATTAACAACCCGGGTTGATTACTAATGAAGCCAAAATCCACAGGCGAAATGATAACAGAATCGTCATGCATTAAATTAGCAACTGGTTTGGCGTTGACGAAACATAAATGAGACGTTTGAGGTTTAATAATTACCTGGTTAGCTATTCGCACTAAAGAAGATATATTTAAATCTTCAACCAAAGGTATATATTCATCCTTAACTTTTAAGCACCCTAAATCATAATATAATCTAACGCCATTATTAATTAACCAATCGCGCCCTAATATAAAATTCCGATTGATATTTGATACCACATAAAATTTATGTGTCATCTTAGTTTTGCCTATTGTAAAGGGTAATTCGACATAGCCATGAATAATTAGCGACTCTCCATTGACCGATTGTAAATTAACCTTGTCGGGGATTAAATTAGGTTTATATTGTAATTTTTGGTATATGCGATTATTAATTATGCTTACTTCAGCTCCGCTGTCAATTAACGATCGGAAGTTTTGAGATCCTAATGCTAGTAAACAAGAACTTGGATTATTAGAAATATTTAAATTAAATAAAGGCAATTTTTGTGAGCTCTTTCCATTAGCTTCAACATGAAAAGAGCGTTTTAGTTTAAATGGGGATGTCGCCGGGAACCATTAAACCTAGGTGGATGGGGAGGGCGATGAACATACCTATTATTCTCGCAATTTCGACTGATGTGTCCCTGTTTATTGCAATTCCAACAAATAATATGTGGATTTCGCCGGAAAGGCGGTCGGTGTGTGAAATTTGACCTATTTGGAGAAAAGGGGGGTTTATTTATAAAATTAGACCTACTGGAATAAAAAGGTGGTTTAGTATCCTGAACACTATTAATGGCAGGTGGTAAACTAATTATGGACCGACACTCATTAGTACGATGGCCGTAATTATAACATTTTTGACATTTTTGCATGGGCCGAAGATGATCAATTTCCATTGGCTCATGATTATTGGTAAATCGAGGGGTAGAACGCTGATTTAGACGTAACGCAAATCGAGCTTGCAAATTTTGTTCTCTCATAGCCGAAACCGTGGCTTCTTGAAGAGTTGTAGGATTGTCGCGAATTAATTTTAGCTTTAACCGATCATCTAACAATCCCGTTATGAAATATCCTACTAATTGTCGCTGAACGGGTTCTAAAAGAATTTCAGCAGAATTATAAGCCTTATTTGCCAAAGAAAGTAAACGTTCAGCATAGATTTGTACATTTTCAGAAATATATTGTTTTGCCTGTTGTAAGATGACTAACGCATGTTGCGGGTCAACAATAGTGTCATATCGTGTGGCCAATTCCTTTTTTACAACTTCCCAAGTACAATTCGGGTGTTCCGTTAAATATCTATTCAAAAAATCGCTCACCGTACCTTTACTGGATTGATAAGCCACATATTTAACCTTATCTGTAGCAATTTCTGCCAAAAAGGAATATTTTTCAATACTTTTTATCCAGGGTTCAAAAGTTTTAGGGTCCCCCGAAAAAGACTCAACTAAATTAGAAATGCCATGATGCTTTAAAGTTGTAGACAGCCCACTTAATTCCCCAGTTAAATTCTGAAATAAAGTTGCAACTTCAGGATGATTTCTTATATCTGTAACACTACAGATAACAGACCATCAGCATAGGTTGTAGATCTTTTATTGAGAACATGGAATAGACATAGATCGGAAGGAGCTCTATTCAAGTCTGACTTACTGTCAGTTAATTCTGGCTTTATAAAGCATACAGCCATTAAGAATAATGATACATGACAGATTAACTTATTTGGAATTGAGAGTATAGTTTCTATAACTGCACTGCATCTTCCCTTTAATGTCGCGAAGTTCTGCCGAGTGTTAAACACATAGATCATGTGTAGGATATAAATAAATAAGATATTTAATGAGATCGTGCCTTTTGTCAAAACGAGCAGAGGTCATTCGTGTGTTGCCCGTAAATAACATATTGAACAGATTAGCAGAAGTTGTATATAGTTGAAAACGTCAAATATAATATAATGTCAAATCTAGCAAAGTTCTATGTAAAAATAACTTTGTCACAATAACCCAAGCGACCTACAAAGGTACAAAGTGCAGCGGAACAAGGTGAATAACCACAAAAAAGCACTAAAATCGCAATATGAAGAGCAGCTGTTAGCTGATATATCTAGCCCTAATTCAAACCAAAAGGATTTTTGGAAAATTATAAATAAACTGGTCGGAAGAAACAATGTAAATCATATTCCTCCATTGCACAATAAAACGGAAGATGAATTAGTTTATTCTGAATATAAAAAAGCAGAGCTTTTGAACAATTTCTTTGGAGCTGTGTCAAATAATACCTCATCAACAGAGTTGCCGGAATTCAGTTCCCGCACAAATCAGAATTTTTCTCTTCCAAAAATCTTAGAGTCTGAAATAATCGATATTATAACATGTTTAAAAGATAAGGCTTGTGGCCCTGATAAAATAGGAAACAAATTCCTGAAAGCTACTTCGTGCTCAATATGCACACCACTTTGTTTACTCTTTAACAAATCAATTGAAGAAGGGATATTCCCAGCGTTGTGGAAAATTGCAAATGTGATACCAATTTTTAAGGGCGGATCCATACACATAACTGCAAATTATAGACCAATATCACTACTGAGCTGTATAAGTAAACTCCTAGAAAGGATTGTATTCAAACACTTGTACAACTATTTTAAAGACAATGATCTACTATACAGTTTTCAATCTGGATTTAGGCCTAACCACTCTACTGTACACCAACTAATAGAAATTTATCATGATTGTGTTAGCGCTATTGAAAGTCATAAAATTTCTTGCTATGTTTTTTTCGATATTTCAAAAGCTTTTGATCGTGTATATCACTCTGGTCTACTATATAAACTTAGCAAATATGGAATCGATGAAGTCTGTTTGACTTGGATTGAAAGCTACATAAAAGGAAGGAAACAAAAAGTATTAGTAAATAATGTTTACTCCAATCAGATTAACCTGAATTCTGGTGTGCCACAGGGATCGGTGTTGGGACCGTTCTTGTTCCTCGTTTTCATAAATGACATCTATGAAGTACTGAACAACATTGCCAGGTTATTTGCTGATGATACTGCCATTGGTTGTACTAAAATAGTATCGAAGACTTAGAGAATTCGCTCAATAGTGATCTTTACCGATTACACATTTGGTCACAGAAATGGCTGATAAATTTTAATCCAAATAAGACTAAAGTCTTGCTATTTTCACCGAAGAAACTAGGGAAACTGCCTTCACTAAAATTAGGGGGAACTGAACTCGATGTTGTTCGGTACCACAAACACCTAGGCATTACTTTGTCGCAAGATTTAAAATGGGCTAACCATATTGATAGAATTTGCGATACTGCAGGAAAGCAATTAAATATTTTAAGAAAACTTAAGTACAAATTGGAACAAAACACGTTAGACAAAATCTATAAAGCATACATCAGGTCGATCTTGGAATATGCTAGTCCGGTCTGGGATAACTGTACCAAAAATGATAGTATTCGTATAGAAAAAATTCAGTTAGAAGCTGCTCGTATAGTTACGGGTTTACCAAAGTTTGCGAGTAAAGAAGTCCTTTATCAAGAAACGGGATGGGACAAACTGTCAACCAGACGTTTCAGACAGAAACTAATACTTTTTTACGATATATACAACATTTCGGTTGTCGAACGTCACGATATGAAAATTCGTTTTTCCTTAGCACAATTCGCGCCTGGAATTCGCTAGACTCGTCAACAAAAGCAGCGGCTAATAGAGCAGTATTCAGATCAAAAATAACTCAATTTGATCAACCGAAACCTCCACCTAAATACTTACTCACACGTAACAGGAAATTTAATATCTTGCATACAAGACTTCGTCATGGCTGTAGCCCATTAAAATCACATCTTTATAAATCTAACCTTGTAAATGATCAAAAATGTCGCTGTGGCCATGAAACGGAAGACACGCAACATTACTTCCAAAATTGTCCTTTGTATGATGAGCAAAGGAGTATATTATTTAATCAATTAAAAAACTACCATAACCTAAATCTGACGACATTGCTTTCGGGTGACCCGCAATTAACGACAATTCAGAATATGCATTTAGTTAAGCAAGTACAGAAATACATACAAAACACAGAGCGTTTTAAATCATGATGTAGTTTCTAGAATGGAAAACACGCTAACGCCCGCCAAATATGTTTTTGATTTCAAATATACAGTGATTTAATATCTGAACCTCACCAAATAAACCTTACACGCTTTCGTATATTTCGTTGTTGTAAGGTATGTTATACCGAGGTGTTTTCTCTTGTCCATATTTTAAATACACTGAGCTTGTGTAAATATGTTTGTCTTGTTAATTTATTGTTTATTAGTATCTGATATGTATTGACTTTGCTCCATTGACCACCTACAACGATTATATTGTATTGGAGAGGACTCTTTTGTAAGTTTTAGTAACTTTTGTCCAATCCATTTACTTTAAAGTAATAAAATATGTTTAAAATAAATAAAATAACATAAAGCTATTTCACATACACATTGTATCCAGGAAGACAACGAAATGGAGCCAATTTCAAGGGTGATTGAAATGTTAATGGTGGAAGATGCTGAACTAAGACGTTGCAAATAATTTTGCTCGACAGCAAAATGACCGATTTGCAGGTGCGAATTCAAAAAAGCAAAACGAAACAGACAGCTTACTTTTGTATACAGCTACACCATAATGTCAATAATGGAAGGAATAAGGCACATATGTGCAATAAGGTTCAAGAATAGCACGCAGAGTGAGAGTTTTAAAGAAAGAAAGAAATGTTGTTTAATGGCGCGTCAGCTCCAACCGGGCCATATTGCGCCAAACATGATGAAATTATCGAGACAAATTAAAACAATATCACAGGGATGTATTTATATATGTAAATAAAAACAAATATCACAGAAAATATAACTAAAAATAAATATATCAATTACATTACATATATAAATATTTAAAAGGCAGTATACAATAAATATATACAATTAATTTTGAATAAAAATTTGTCTCTCTTAAAAATGCTAGTATTTTACCATAAAGCTCCGGTTGTGCAAATAGCTGACGTGCTGACTGGCAACGGTAGTACTTAGATCTAATATTCTTGAGATGCTTGCACTCAATCAAAATGTGCTTCACTGTCAAAGGAACATGACAGTGTTGACATTCTGGTTAAGGCTCTCGCTTTAAAATGAAAATATGTGTTAAAAAAGTATGACCTATGCGAGAGCGACACAAGACAACTTCATCTCTCCTGGTCGTACGATAGGAGCTTGGCCAATCTCCTAAGAGAGGCTTGATGTGATGAAGTTTGTTTGTGCCCGCAAGATCCCAAGACCGTTGCCAGCGGTCATAAATAAAATGATTTATTGAAGATTTAAAATCTTGATATGGAATTAAAAAGTGTGATTGGGGAAGATCTAAAGCAGCTTTGGCAGCAAAATCTGCTAGATCATTCCCCCTTATATCGACGTGACTGGGGAGCCAGCAGAAGACGACGTCTTTGCTGCTGAGCTCGTACGATATTAACAGACGATAGACATCTGCTACTAATGGGTGTTCAAGCTGTTTATTGCTAATTGCTTGTAAAGAGGACAGAGAATCGGTAAAGATGATATGCTTTAAAGCTGAAGAGGACTGAATGAACTCCAAGGCCTGAAGAATGGCCAGGAGTTCAGCTGTAAATATGGAAGCAGCAGGTGGAAGACACACTGAAATGGTCTTAGATGGCGTCACAGTAGCCGAAGCTACTCGATCACCATCCTTAGAACCATCTGTGTATATAGGAGCATAATCACCATACTTAGACCTTAACTCTCTAAAGAGAGATTGGAACACCGTAGAGCTAGTATCTCTCTTTTTATGTTGAGTAAGCTCGAAATCGATCTTTGGGGGAGACATAGCCCACGGTGGAGTCCTAAAGACAGGGGTATTCGCAATACTGTCGAGGCTGATGCCAGCCTCAGACAAAAGGGGTTGTATGAGAATACCGAATGATGGAACAACATTAGTCTTCACCAGATACAAATGCTCATGGCGAGGTCTAAATATGGTGTTAAATGAAATATGATTCGGGAGTGATGCAATTTTCGTAGCATACTGCAGGGCCAGTTTATCACGTCTGTTGTGCAGTGAGGGCTCGTGCGCCTCGACGTATAAAATGTCCACTGGAGATGTACGAAATGCTCCTAAACTGATTCTAAGTCCCTGATTGTGTATGGTGTCGAGCTCTTTGAGATAACACTCGCGGGCAGACCCATACACAATACACCCATAATCGAGTTTTGATCTTATTAAAGCTCGATATAATCTGAGCAAGACCTTACGGTCTGCTCCCCAGTCCGTATTTGATAAGACTAAATATGTTGAGGGCTTTCAGACATTTCTTTTTAAGGTTTTTAATGTGGGGGATAAATGATAATTTCTTATCAAATATCAGCCCCAGAAATTTGGTTTCATCCACGACTGGTAGGCGATTGCCATCCAAGAAGAGTTCTGGATCTGGATGTAAACCTCGTTTCTGACAGAAATGCATGCAGACAGTCTTGAATTTCGAAAAACGAAATCCATTTTCGGTTGCCCATTGTTGAAGTGAATTCAAACAAAGCTGCAACTTACGTTCGATTATCCGCATGTCTGTAGAACCATAGCACATCTGAAAGTCATCAACATAAAGAGCGCCATTTGTACCTGGTTTAAGGCACGCTGGGATTGTATTAATTTTTATCGCAAAAAGTGTAGGAGATAATATGCTTCCCTGGGGAACTCCCATTTCCTGAGGAAATGGGTCAGAGAATATTGATCCCAGTCGTACCTTAAATGACCTATCTTCGAGGAAATTTTTAATGAAGATAGGTAAGCGACCTCGTAGGCCGAGGTTATGGAGGTCGCGCATGATACCGTGTTTCCACGTGGTATCATATGCTTTCTCCAGATCGAAAAAAATTGCAACTAAATGTTGCTTCTGGATGAAAGCGTCCCTGACGAACGTTTCAAATCGAACGAGATGATCAAGAGTGCTCCTTTGGGACCGAAATCCACATTGGAGGTCTGTAATGAGGTTGGACTCAAGGTACCAAACAAGCCTTCGATTGATCAATCTCTCCATGGTTTTGCAAATACAGCTAGTTAAAGCGATCGGACGATAGTTAGTAGGATTCGTATGATCTTTTCCCGGTTTAGGGATGGGAATTATTGTGGCTTCATGCCACGAAGGAGGGAAATTCCCATCAACCCAAATCCGGTTGAAAAGATCCAGTAAGATTAGGAGTGTTGGAAAAGGTAAATGTTTCAAAATTTGGTAGTGTATTTCATCTGGACCAGTTGCAGTGTCCCGAGCTCGCTTTAGCGAATCACGGAGCTCTGCAATGGAAAAACGATCATTGTAGCATTCATCATTGCGGGACTTGAAATTAAGTCGCCTTTTCTCCTGTAGTTGTCTAATGCCTCGAAAGGCATCGGAGGAGAAATTGGATGATGAATTGAATGAAAAAGTACTGGCCAGAGAATTAGCAATATCAGGAAATGTTGTTAAGGTGGTGTTATCAACATTGAGATGGTTAACTGATAAAGCACTACTTTTACCTTTAATCCTACGAATCCTGTCCCATACCGACTTAGATGTGGTACGGGAATTGATCCTCGAGACATATCCTTGCCATGAAGATTTCTTTGCTTGGCGTATGGTTCTACGGGCCTTCGCTCGGACCATTTGGTATGCAGCAATATTCTCCATGGAAGGATGGTTTTTTAATCGTCTCAGGATACGATCACGCTCTTTAAGGGCGGATTTGCAATCGTCGTTAAACCATGGTTTATTGAAACGTTTTGGTTCAGTCGTGGTTTTAGGAATCGCCTGCTCAGCTACATCTTGAAGAATTGAAGTGAATAAGGCCATGGGCTCATCTGCATCCTCTAACTCTTTTGTATCAAAAGAGAAGAGACACAAAGATTCAAACAGAGCCCAATCAGCCTTATGCAACTTCCACCTCTGGGGTCTTTCGACCGGAGAGGGACCATTATTATCAATTATGATAGGAAAGTGGTCACTACCACAAAGATCTTCATTTACTCTCCATGTAAAATCCTGAAACAGGACCGGAGAGCAAATGGTGAGATCGAGGGAGGAAAAAGAAGCTGTGGCAGGATGTAGATAAGTAGGCGAGTCATCATTTAATAAACACAAATTATTAAGGTTAATGAAGTCCGCTATTTGTTTACCTCTGTTGTTATCATCTGTACTACCACATAGAGAATGATGACCATTGAAATCTCCCGTAATAATAAATGGGAGAGGAAGTTGTGCAGCAAGGTCATCAAGGTCTCTGGGATTAAGATGTAAACTTGGTGGAAGATATACAGAGCAGAGTGTTATAGGAATATGCAACGTCACCCTAACTGCAACTGCCTGTAAAGGCGAGTTGAGGGTGACTTCACTCTGGGGAATATCTCCATTAAGAATAATAGAAACACCCCCATGAGCTCTACCATCACCAGCTGCGTGATGATGGTAACCAACAAAATGTCTAAAAGACAAAGTGTCAGAATTCCGTAAAAAAGTTTCCTGTAAACAAATAGCTAAAGGATTGTGTTTTTGAATTAATAATTGGACTTCATTAAAATTTGGTTTTAAACCACGACAATTCCATTGAATAATGGAATTTAACATTGTCAGGGAATTTTATTTTTTGACGGCTTACCATGCGGGTCCATATGGACATCCGCGACGGCAACACCGTCCATCAGATCATCCCCATATCTATTATAGAGAAAAATAGGGTCTTTTGAACCCTTTTTCATTTTCTCTTTAAACTTTGCTAATCTCCTCTCTTTCCTGGAGAGGACAGTTTGATCCTGAGAGGGTGGGATACCCTTCAGCTGCGAACTTGATCCAGCAGTGCTGGAATCAAGAGCGACAGCTTCAGCAGAAGGCGAGGGGCGCGACCCCTTGTCATTCTGGGTTGACGTGTTGGGGATAGTCCCAACACTTCCAGGTTGCGACAAGGAAGGTTGTCCCTCGCCAGGCAAAGAATTAATAGTTTGGATCGATGCCCCTTGATCTGATATGTCTTTTGGCATTTCCTCTCGATCAGGCCAGGTTATGTCTGTCTGAACAGAAGTTGTTTTAGTAGAAACTTTGACTGTACTTGCGTAAGATTTCCCTTGTGGTGCAATGGGAAATAATGCAGTAGGTTCTACTTGCTTACGAGCATCGAAATATGACATCTTTCGTTCAGACATCACCTGTTGGATTCGTTTCTCCTTCTGCCAAATTGGACATTCGCGAGAGTAAGCAAAGTGCTTACCCTTGCAATTTATACAACAAAAATCAGCCTGGCAGGTAGCGCTTTCGTGGCCATCATGACCACAGCGAGCGCAGGTGTCTTTACCTCTACAGACAGTTTTGCTGTGTCCAAACTTTTGGCATTTGTAACAGCGAAGGGGGTTAGAAATATACGAATCAACAGGTATATTAAGATAACCTGCCTTGAGAGTTTTGGGTATTTCGGGACGATTGAAAGTGAGGATGTAGGTGCTTGTAGCAATCACCTTATCTCCCCGACGTACGCTAATTCTTTTAACGTGCGAGGCGCCTTGGGATGAAAGGTATTCTACCATTTCATCCTCACTGCTGCCTTCAAGATCCCGACAGCGAATAACACCTCTACTTGAATTTAACGACCTATGCGGCGACACCTTGATCGGAATGTCTGCTAAGGATGTGGATTTAAGCAGCATGGTAGCATGCTGTTCCTTAGCACATTCGATCAGAAGTGTTCCATTTTTCAGTTTTTTTGATAGCCTTGGGCTCACCGGCCAAGCCAGCTATGCCCTTGGATATCAAAAAAGGTGAAATTTTTGAGAGGTCGGTAGAGGGACTCTCAATCAAGAGAAACCTCGGCCATGCCTTTGACATGTTATTTGTTGATTTAAATAGAGTAAAAACGTCCTCTGTACTAGGACGTTTCTGTTTTTTATTTTGTTCTTTATTAATATTGATTGGGGGGGTTGGGGAATCCATGAATAAATATTTTTTTTAATTCACCCCTCGTCGTCCCCCAGGTTACTTCCCTGCCTACCAGGGGGAGGACTAGCACGGATCGCCAGTGCATGGCCTCAGGGCTCGACGAGGGGTATACTCAAGCCAGAAGTAAAAAATACTTTCCAACCTGATTGACCCAAGCCGCCGCTCTGTAGATATTATGCTGAGTGAATAAACAACAGAGCATTAAACTGGAAAGAGTACACTCCAGAGATAAAACGACCAAAGCCGATTGATCAGAGTGGGCCACTCTGACCTGCCGTCTAGGTGAACCATGGGCCAAAGCAATGTGTTGCAGAGAAAGGGCTCGCAAGCCAAATCCCCACTCAATTACCAGGATTCCACTCTCCACTGACACGGGTCGCAACGCACGGCAAACACGTTGCCCCATTACAGGGGTCCTTTTAGTCGCCTCATACGACACGCAGGACATACGAAGGGTATATTCCTATCACCCCCTACACCCCAGGGGGGGTGTGATAGTTTTAAGGGAAGAAGTCCGTGGAAATGAAATGGAATGAAAAGAATGGCAGTTCAAACGGTCCTTTTAAGGGCCAATTACACCTGGAAAGATGGCATGATATTGTAGTAGTATTAAGTTCATTCCAGTGGTGACATCATCCCTCCAAAGAAAATACAAAAACATATGCCATAGGATGGTCTTTTGAACAGTGACCAGACATTTATAATCGGCCGTGGTTTCGTCAATTTTGCAATTTCGAACTAAGCCGATTCAGCACTGCTGTGCAGGTCTAGTTATATTGGTTCTTATTAGAACTTAATTTGTATATTATTAAAATTCTGGAAATGGTATAATAAGAATTCATATTATTTTGTTATCTGTTTCACTGAAGTGTCACAAACTTGTTACAGACTATACTTTTAAACCTCCTTTGTTGATTAATTAGTCATGGTCGCAAGCCAGAGGTGACTGCCCAGCTAGAGGTCGAAGCGCGGCACTCTACTAGGCCCCCCCCCCCCACCGGCAATCAGTTTAACCATAGAGATAACTCGCATTCATTCGCACATCCTGTCGGTCTTGGCGCCCTGCGGTAATCCTTGTATTTGTTGCTGAAGCCTGTACATTGACCTGTAAGTTTTGGGCAATGTGGCCAGCGTCGAGTCCTCCACGAGAATGACTCTTCTTAGCAATCGCGTGAATGCTTCACTCAGGTATGGGGATGCATTGTATAGGACTGGTCCCCGTGAACAGCACGAATTTACATGAAAATCATGGAGAACACATAACCATTTCAAAAGTCAGGTTGCGTTTTTGAGAACATTTCCTGGGTTCAATTCTGTGTTTGAGAAGGCGCCTTATTACTCAGGTAAAATTGTAGATGTGCAAACAAAAAAAATAAAAATATTTGGCAAGTTTAATGAAATGCGCCTATTTAGACTAACATACCAACCTGACGTTTCTTTTGCTGCTTAGTGTATTTAGTTTCTTTTTAATCACACTTTGTGTTGAGTGCATGCAAGAATACCACTGAGTTCCCTAAAAAAAAGGACCGAGCAACTAACTCAATAATGTGATATATTTTCAAACAAATTAAACCTGTAATTCTTCATCTGTCCCAAGCTGTATGGTGCGTTGTCTGGATAAAGCCATATTTTTATTTTATAAAGATATTGGGGGGGGGTAACTTTTTTATCAAGTACAGCCCACGGGTCATTCACTGTATAAACCTGATAATCGATTAATGTTTCGTGAGAGGTTTATACAGTGAATGACCCGTGTACTGTACTTGATAAAAGGTAAATTTCACCTACATATTATTTTTATAGAAAAAAGTCTGGTTTTATCCAGATACTGTATAATACAACAGTCTCAATTTCCAGATAAAGACTGCCAGGTTTAAGTTATTTACAAGCGTCTCACAAATACCGGGTTAGTTGGTCGGCATTAGGTAATGGGTTTTAAGGGATTTTAACACAAAATTAAGCAGTTTCATTCCCCAAAAAGTTATCGGGATTGGCCCTTTAAGTCTATTGTGATATCGAAGCATTTCATTTATTAAGAAAAATGTGTGCCTAATCAAATCACCCACTACTATCACGTAAGTAGAAATAAGCTGATAATCATAAGACCTTATATATAATATCGTAACCTATTCCATCGTTTATTAAAATGTTATTTATGTAAATAGGTCAACTACCAACTAAGTCTGATAGGATAAAACAGTGATCAATAATAAAGCAATCATTATACTGTATTATAATTTATTCACAAGAAACCTTATTATTAAAACGTCAAATTCCACAAGTAGGTCACAACCCACTACATTTTGGAGGCTTTATAAGTATATAAACACCATTTTCTACTTTAAAATTCTTAGCGAGCCACGGTGGCTAAGTGGACAAAACTCTTTCTCGCCAGGTTGGAGGTCGCGTCTTCCATCCAGTCCACCATTAGAGTGTTTAAAATCCAGATTGCATACATATTTATTTGAGAAATATTATGGAAAGAGTCATTATGTGTTTTATAGCGCTTTGTGCACGACTATTATGTAGAATTTAGCGCGATATAAGTAGACTTATAGTTATAGTCTTAGACGGAAGATCTGGCAAGGGACAGCCGTCTAGTCGTATGGATAAGACAACAACCTGAGGTCCTTGTACACACCGGCGTGCATGTAAAAGATCCATTGGCAGTTGGAATTAGTTATGAGTAGGCGATGGTGCCGCTGCCCAGGCAAAATGTCCCACAAATCACCCAGTATAGCGTATGTCCATCTTCATTATGACGGAGGAGAATAGGACATTAAAGGGACAATAACACTCTTGCTGGCTTGGCAGCTCTAGAAAATAAATAATAGCCTTATTCTAAGTGCTAGATGTTTAAGTGTCCTACCTGTTGTATAAATTATCCAATATATCATATTTTACTTGTCCAGGGGTTTCGAAAATATTTTAAAATCAAAGTCACATTTGAAAAGGTTTACGTTAGACTTTTCAAATCAATTAGATGAAATTTTCCAATTTTTTAAATTAAGAGTGTTAAGATGAAATTTGTATCACCAATTAATTTGAATATTGTAAAATAATACGATTTGTTGACCAGAATGAAGATTGGGACATATTATTCAGTTACAACGAGAGTGTTATTGGGGCTTTAAATGTTATGGAATTTAATTACAACTTTAAAGCAGACAATTTATTTCCTTATCATTTTACACACAAGCTATTCGGTGCCTACATCGATATGGCAGATAGTACAAGGCATTAAATATTAAGAATTGGGAGAATAATTTGAAAGATACTCGAGTCATGGAAGAGACTGAGGCAGGTGTCAATCTTCCATGATTTTCTCACTGTACAGAAGGGACATTTTCGTTCTTATGCACTATTTCTAACATGTAAAAGTCATTTCCATGCTTTGTGTCTTTTAGGTGGATCTTGTCTTGGGCCAACTTTGCAATAGCCGTTGGGCCAGTTTGCGTATCATATGCTTGTGTAGCCCTTCCCATTTTTACGAAAAGGACTCGACGAAGTATGTGGGTTATAGTATTGGGTATGTTATCTAAATGACGGACATCATCCCTATTCTAGTCGGAATGGCAAGCGGACCCCAACGAAGTGGTCAGTTAGTGTTTCGGGGGTGGTGTGGCGACGAGTCGTTGGCCTTGATATTGACAGTGTTATATTTATGGCTTTGGATATTCGGCATACCCTACTTGTAATCGAGCATTTTGAGGCGGTGGTAAATTGGCTTGGTTTTTCTTAGTGTACTTCTGTAAATGGCTAATGTAAGACGACCCTGTTAGAGCAATGTTCAACTTGTTGGTCATGTCGGTAAATGAAATAATCAAGGTTCTCCGGGCACGCATCGTCCGATCCCAATTGATCGCGTTATCGTGTAACATAATACATGAACTCATTTTATTAGAAATATACTTTAATGCTGGATAACATATTTACAGGTACATATGGTGAAATCTATCTGGCTCTTGTCCCTAGGTCTGCGAAGACCTTATTTCCAGGGTCCAAGGGCAGACCCCTTGCCTCAAGGTCTGAGGGCAAGTTCTCTACGTCTCTCTCTGCCCTCGTCTGTTCTTGTTTTCCAAACTAGGCTTATTTATATCGGCTATGGTATGCCATAGTTAATACCATTAGTAATCAGAACATTGAGACTTAATTATTAAGGTTCACACATCCTACCTCTAGACAATGTGTTAATGCTTGTTACCCAAATCTTGTATCATAATATACTTGTCGGCTAAACATTGTTTGAACAACCCATCACATCTTACATAATACTGTTATCAATCCCCACACATACGATTTAAATCTAACATGTACATGTACAACAAATAGTGCAAGTGCTTACATTGAATATGTAAAATAAACCATTATCAAAATACCCAACAGTATTTTGTAACAATCGTGCCTGAAAACATCTGTAAATTACGATCGTTTATTTGTCAGGAGAGCCCATCCCTACTCAAACGTACAACGCGGTCGTCCACCCCACACACTGAGCAAGCTTATAAAAAATCAGCTTGCGACTCTCTATCGTTATAATTGAAGAGCAACTTCTCGGCTGGTTAAAACATAGATGGGGACGACCGTTGTACACCAAATCTACCACATTTGCCCTCAAGTTTGCACAGCAGTCGGAATGGTTAATGCTGTTGGTTCTGTTGTAATAGAATTGGAACATGTAGCCCATTTCTGCCGTTCGTGACTCCTACAATCGCTTGGGGGGTCTTGGGTCATCCTTCTGACGAAACCTTCAAAAAGAAGACCATCAAACTGAACACATCAGCCGCGATCACAAGCGTGTCAGCGTAATGACAATTCTTTTTACGCTCCGCTACCAAAAGAAAGAGACACATCTTTCCCATCCTCATAACATCGGCAATGGCGTTATAAAATTCCCGCAAGGTTAGACCTTCGGACGAACAGTACCATGTCCAGAAAATATAATCCTCTTTGTGACCGTTTAGCTCACCCTTGTGAGCCAGTCTATCACGAGTCATTTTCAATCGGTCATTGATCTCGACGTTCTTCTTTGCCCTCGAGTTTTTTTTTTATATCATGCTTAGCACCTTCCGTCTGTTATTGTATTGGGCGCTGCAGCTATTCTACTATATTTATTTTTAACCATGACAGTCATGGCTTCGAGTAATACCTTAGCATGTTCCTTAAAAGCCGGGTCAGACACGTGGAAATTACAACTAATTGTTAGATAATGTCGTGATCTAGCCGGGAGCGATCAGCAAGACTATTTGTCGTCAACGAAAGTAGATAGACTTCTTACCTCAGCAATGTTTATGGATATTCTGTTGTGCTTGTCAAGTAGTTCCGGCTGGTTAACCAGGCTACAATAACAGTGGTGATTTGGTTTCCGGTAGTCTCTGGTGCCAGGTTTCCAATACTGATCTAGCAGTCGACGAGAAGTAGTGCAGTTCTAACTACAATGTCAAATAGAGTTTTACCGATTGTAGACTCAGTCATAATAAAGGTCCCCAGGGCATGCATGGTCCGATCCGAATTGATCGCGTTATGGTGCCAGGAATCCAACCCCACTCCATGTTGAACGGAGTAATCTACCCACACACTGGGCAAGCTTTTAAGAATTCCGCTTGGGACTGCCTATCATTATAGTTGAAAAGCAACTACTCGCCTGGAAGTATCTGCCGGGTGCACGTGAAAAATAGGTGGGAACGATGTTGTTAAGCCAATCTACGACATTTGCCCTCAAATTAGCACAGCAGGCGGAATGATTTATTAGGCGACCAAACGTGCCATCATCCACCGTTGCATCTCTCCAGTGCTCTGTGTTGTTATAGTAAAATTCAAACATATATCCCATTTCTGCAGTCCTTGATTGATATAACCTCTTGCTCTCAGAATCAGTTCTATAATATATCACATAGTAATCTATCACTACCTGACCCTTCTCTATTTCTTTCATGACAAAGGGTCCCCTACCCCGACCAGGTAAATGTTTCTTCACAATTACGTGATCCCATGACGGCTTTGAATGCATGTGCATCTGTCAGTTGTAAGGGGCGCTTATCTTTGCCCCGTTTCGACTGGGACTGGTGAGCCACATACTGCAAGGCGTAATAGGCTATCTTGCCGTATTGGCTCCAGTCGGGGAACTTAGCCTTGATTATCGAACTAGCAGTCTTGGCGTCTCCTAACTTAACCCTTGGATAACTATCTACGAAAAAGATACCCCTTATGCTGCGCTTTCCGCCATTTAGAAGTAAGATTTTTGGTCGTCTTCGGCCGTTGATCAGAAGTAACCTTTTCGTAATACTCCTTACTCTTGAACACTGCTTCGGCCATGGCTTTGTTGGGAACAGACCCACCATGGTTAATGGGGTATGCCTCAAATAAGGCTTCTTGTAACAATTTAGTAATCTGGTCTAATGACATGACATCCGACCCCTTCGAAGAAACGGATGGGAAGGAGCCAACTGAAGATGTGGGAGATCGACATTGTTCTAATACGGGGGCAGAACTGGTGCTAGTACCAGAATTGACACTTTCCACTAATGGTTCCAAAACAACCACACAGGGTTCTAAAACGGGTGGACTAGCACTAGAAGTACTAGCCCCAGAATTTACATCAAGGTCGATCCCCAGTTTCTCAGCCATGGTCTTGGCAACATCGTCAATTTAAACTCACTAAATGCACCATTAATAATATTATTCAACACCTGGGCGTTGGCGACGGCGGCTTTAACTTTACCTTCATTTCGATAATGCTTCTCGGCAGTCGACAGTGTCCCATTGCCGAGGACGCTTGAAGAGCTGTATCATGACTGATACCCGCCTCTTTGCCCTTGGAAATGGCGGCGTGCTGACACTCTGTCGAAGTGATAGCAGTCAACCCAAACATCTTCCTAAACTGCGTAATTGCCTGAAAAACTTGTGGGAGCATTTTGTCTTAGGATCATCCTTTTGCCTAAACCTCTTCAAAATAAAAATCCATCAAGCTATAAACGTAGGCCGGGACCACGAGCGTCCCGGCTTAATGGTAATTTGTTTTATGCTCCGCTACCAAAAAGAGAAAGACGCCTTTCCCTGCCTCATCAATACCCGAAATTGCATTATAAAATTCCCTCAATGTCAGACCTTCTGACACCCCCACCCTCTGAATGGCCTCAAGCTGAATCCTAACCATCAAGTACCTAGTCAAAAAAATAAAATCCGATCTATTGTCGTTTCGTACATCACTCTTAGCTAGCTTATCGCGAATCATTTTTAATCGACCATTGACGGCGACGTTATTCTCAAGTTCCGCTCTCAAGTTTTTGATATCATGCCTAACGCCCTCCGTCTGTTGTTGTATTTGACGCTGCGTGTTTGCAGCAGCTATTCTGCTGTGATTATTTTTGACCATGACAGTCATGGCTTCTAGTAATATTTTAACGTGTTCCTTAAGCGCCGGGTCGGTCACGTAAAAACTACAACCAGTTATCAGAAAGTTCAAATAGAGTTTGACCGACTGCAATTCATTTTTCATAGCCGTCGGCTGTAAACCAACCCCATTTCCCCAACCATCAAGATCGTGTGCAAGCCTATCATAATAGTTATTGAAAGTTTCCTGCTGATACAGACACTTGGGGTCTGCGCTACTCGTACCCATATTGTGGGTAGTCTGAACAAAATGCAATAACTTCGAAATGTGTTTTACTTTGTTCGAAGCACTTCTGTCTTTCTTACCAGTCTTGCATCTCATCAAATGTGCGAAAAATGAATCTACGTGGCCATCACCCTTGTCGCCCTTAGCACTCCATGATATTCTCTTGGCCATACCAGCATCCTTTCTAATCTTGCGGATTGGCCCAACAAGGGAATTCCCCCTATAAGTGTATCCCTTGAGCAAATGCCGTCATCCCTGTTTCAGACTCCCTCCCCGAGTCACTTCCAGAATCACTGCCACTACTGTAAGTCAAAACTGGCCGCATTGGCCTGGTCCTAAGGTTCTCCCAGTGTGGGGGGGGGGGCTATATCTGGACTACTTTCCACTGAAGGGGTGTGGGTGGCTATAACTGGGCTACTATCGCCTGTAGGGGGGGGGGGGCTTCGTCAACTTCATCAGACGCCAGTTCGCTCCCAGTCGGAGAATAATTGTAATCAGTAACGGGGTCTTCAGCCTCTGACTGGGCTTCTGCTTCCACCGGTGGGTCGAAGACGCACCGGGCAAGCGTAATGAGGTTCTGTTGCCTAACCATTGCAACGGGCCAAAGACCGTTAACTATCACCTCGATACCTGCTTCTAATATTTTCTGCACTTGGGGGAAACTTACCCAGCCATCATCCTCGGGCATAAGTTCCAAAATATTCGTCAGACGTACCCTGGGATTAATTGAGTACTGACGCTCGGTAATGTCGCGGGATATACCCTAACGCCTGTTCCTTACTCTTTATCATGAACCTTTGTCAATATACTCAAAGGACTTAAAACAAATAGGGCATTACTTAGCGTGTCTACCAGACATGTTGGATATATAACCAATTCAAAGACTGGCATTGTTCTGATATGGGGGAGAAGCGGTTTAAGCACCAGAATTAACAGCCACCAGACATGGTTCCAAAACGAGTTGGGTAGCACTAGCAGTACTAGTCCCAGAATTTACATCAAGGATGTTGTCTCCCAGTTTCTTAGCCATGTCCTTGGCGGCATAATCAGAAGACGGCTTCAACCTAAACTCACTACATTTTCCATCAATAATGTTATTTAAAACATGGGCGCTGCCGAAGGCGGCTTTAACTTTCCTCTCATTCCGATAATGTTTCTTAGCAGTCGACATAGTGTGTCCCATTGCAGAAGACGCTTGAAGAGCTGCATCATGGCTAATGCCCTCTGAATGGGCGGCGTGTTGACACTCTGCAGTGATAACGGTCAACCCAAACATTCCTATCGTGCGCGAGCCTATCATAATAATTATTGAAAGTTTCCTGCTGATACAGACACATGGGGTCTGCGGTACTCGTAACCATATTGTGGGTCTTCTGAATAAAATATAACGTTGAAATGTGGTGTAGGTGGTCCATATTCTCTTCGCCAATCCAGCCCCCTTTCTTATCCTGCGGATTTGACCAACAAATGAATTCCCCCTATAGGGGATGCCTTCATCTTGTTTTCAGGCTCACTTTCGCTGCTATAAGTCAAGTGGCCGGGGGGGGGGGGGGGGGCTTCATCCGACGCCATTTCGCTCCCAGTCAGAGAATAATTGGAATCTGTAACCTGTTCGGGGTGTTCAGCCTCGCTGACTGGGCCTCTGCTTCCACCGGTGGGTCTAAGACACACTCGGGAAAACGAGCTTGCCTGGCCCTTGAAACGAGCCAAAGACCGTTAACTACCACCTCGACACCCGTTGCTTCTTTAATCTTCTGTTCCATGTCGTTGACTGTTGCCTTTCTCTTGTCAGTGGAAACAATTGTGATATCATTTGGGGGGGGGGGGGGGGGGGGGTGAGGAAAGTGTTCTTCACCAATTTATAGTTCCTGCAAAATTGTACATTTTATTTTCATTTTATTAGTTTTCTGTCTATGCTAATTATTTCTAGATGAACCACAAATCATTTGTAATATGACTTTGTAGTATTTCAATTTAGTGCATAATTAATGTTATAAGTGCTTTGTTAGATATATTTGAATAATGTATTTTGGGGATTGGAAAACTTTGTACATCTTTATATTCCCAGCTGTTTTAGGATGGAGAAAAACTTAAAGTTACATTATGGGAGATAAGATAAAGAGATGGCAGTTCTCACTATTATAGTTAAGAACTAGATAGTAAAGGTAATTTGCTGAAAATTTCAGTCAAATTGATCCACTATTAGCCGAGAAAAAAGCGTTTGAAATATTCACTTAGCCTCGGTCATCATTACTCATGTCATTAATATAAACAGCATAGTCTCGATTATCCACTTGGTTGATTTAATTATCAACGGCCATTAAGCGGCATATAGGTTTTTAATCCGCCAACAACGAAGGCTAGCCTTGACATCAAGAGTTTATTATGGTCTGGATATGTTAATTAATGTCTAATTGATTTAGATAACATTACAGGCCTAAAGAAAGACCTGTAATAAGCAGTGCTTAGGCCTAAATAAAGACCTGTAATAAGCAGATTTTGCTCTTGCATAATGCTATTTTATATTTTGTAATGTGGGTGGGGGGGGGGGTATTTAAACCATTGTACTACTATGGGCACAAGGGCGGTTGCCATGTGTATCTAAAGCATGGCATAACCATATTTGGATTATCAGACTGTCATCTACCAGAAATATCCTTGCTAGCCTAGCTAACCGGAGCATCTGATTGGGTATAAAGCCCGGTTGGTGCCGAAGTGCCATAAAACCACATTTCATTTCTGATAAGGGAACTCGGATAACCTCTACTGGATATAGGCCATATAGTATTACATCCTGTACACATTAGCGTGTACGTGAAAGATCCCTGTTGAGATTGAGTTCGATACAAGTGTAGGCGGTAGCGCCACTTCCCAGGCCAAATTTTCTGCTGGATATTTTACTATTTCAATAATAAAGTTCGAGCGACTGATAAATACATCCGTATGTCGTAAACAACAAACAAGTCAGTTTTTTCTGATCTAGATTATACTTTAATATTTTATTAGGTTAACTGGTTGTAGCATATTGTAGTTGTTGAAGTAGGGTACAAATGACTACATTTGGAGTAGGGTGCTTTAAAGAGGTACACATGACTATATTTGGAGTAGGGTGCTTTAAAGAGGTACACATGACTATATTTGGAGGAGGGTGCTTTAAAGAGGTACACATGACTATATTTGGAGGAGGGTGCTTTAAAGAGGTACACATGACTATATTTGGAGTAGGGTGTTTTAAAGAGGTACACATGCCTATATTTGGAGGAGGGTGCTTTAAAGAGGTACACATGACTATATTTGTAGTAGTTGGAGTAGGGTGCTTTAAAGAGGTACAATTGAATATATTTTAGTTATTGGTATCTAGGTGATTTAAAAAGTACAAACTGACTCTCCACAATAGATACCTGAAAATACCAAAATAATATGGTTTATATATTATAAATATTTAAACAAACTGCCATAACCCTTCCCGATGATAACATTTTCCACATCTGGCCCCAAGTTAACAAAGCATTCTCAGACTTAAAGCAGCTAAAATCGCTAACATTTGGGACCTCGAAATTGACTCTAAGTGGGTCACATCAATTTTGATTTAAATTGACAAATAATTCGTGTTTTCAATGTTGAAGATTTTGGATGATATTGAGTTAAATACTTAGCTCCTTTAAGTTAATATTCTCAAAATTGTTCGCCTTAATTTAACTAATATAAACCTTTATAAAGCATTGGTTGTTTTAAAGTATTAAATACATCACAGATATTTGTCTGCTTTAGATCTTCCCATATCCGAATTTTACATTCCTTTTAAGGATTTTAATGTGTTATAAATTCGTATATTTATGACCGCTGGCAACGGTCTTGGGATCTTGCAGGCACAAACAAACTTCATCACATTAAGCCTCTCTTAGGAGAATGGCCAAGCTCCTATAGAACTAACAGGAGAGATGAAGTTGTTTTGTGTCGCTCTCGTCTTGGTTATACCTTTTTAAATCACATTTTCATCTTAAAGCCAGAGCCTCAACCAGAATGTGAACACTGTCATGTTCCTTTGACAGTTAAACACATTTTGATTGAGTGCAAGCATATAAGATCAGGGTATTACCGTTGTCAGTCACTTCATCATTTGTTTGCCAAGCCGGGCCTATATTGTAAAGCGCTAGACTTTTTAAAAGAGACAAATTTTTATCGAAAATTTTAATTGTACATATCCGAATATTTTCTTTCATGTTTTAAATATATATACATAAAGTTTGTGATATTTATTTTTAGCTGATGTTTACTCTGATATTTGTTTTTATTTATGTATATATAGATAATGTGATTATTTGTTTCTAGTTTGTCTCGTAACATCATCATATGTTTGTCGCAATATAGCCCGGTTGCAGCGGATGTGCCATTAAACATTTCATTCATTCAAAGATATTTCTCATAAACAGTGATTGCAAAGTTGAGTAAATTCTTTACTCAGTCTGAGAATGCTTTGTGAACTTGGGGCCAGGATTTTTTGACATCCACCACCCCCCAACTGTAAAATGATCCTAATTTCACTAGACATGGGGGGGGGGGGGTCACGTGGCTTAGTGGGTAAGACGTTATTCTCTTACTTTCATTTGCCCGCCTAGCTATAATAAAACGTAGAAATATGTTTGTTAAAACTGGGAAAGTAATAGATGTTATCAAATTATTCATTAAATGTATCGAATCACATTTTCAATACCTTTTGCTTCATTACAATGAAAACCACTTTAGAGAACTGTTCGAGACATCAAATGTATTACGTATTGAGAAAGATGAAGTTAAATTACGCCTTCATCCCTAAAAATTGTCCATAAAATTTCTTTCGACACCCTAACTTGCCTCGAGAATTTTCGTTAAGTTTCGCTCTCTTGAGGCCCACGTGACTCGAAATTATATAAATGGATTTCTTACTTCGGGTTCAGAGCGAAACCTTCTACAATATAGAATTATGTTTTTTTTTAACGCCGATCACATATTGTTTATATTAACTTATCACAGGTAACTTTTAATGAAACTACAAATTGATATATTTGTACTAATATATCAACTCAAAATATGCTTTTAATTAAGAGGTATGCTGACGAGCATGTAAGTGTGCGGGAGTGTTTGGGTGTGTGTGTGGGGGGGGGGGGGTAATTAGTAATTTTTATTTTTTTTTTTTTTTTTTTATTTTTTTTTTTTTTTAAACTGTAAATATCCTGTGAAATTAATTTTGTAGAATGAAAATAGAATTATGTATCTTATATATTGTATTTTGTGGGAATAAATATATTTAAAAAAAAAAAAAAAAGACGTTGGCTCGCTAGCCTAGAGGTCGGGTGTTCTATCCCTGCATTGGCCGTGGAAGTTCATCAAGACTTTCCGGCGTGGTTTCCCCTTTTAGTGATGCCGGACGGAGAGCCCGACAAGGACAGTTGTCGTGTCGTTCGGATGGGACGAAAAACCAAGATCCCGTGTACACATTGGCGTACACGTAAATTATCCCCTGGCAGCTGGGAGGGAAAACACGCCGGAAAAACTGGATGAACTTTCTCGGGCCAATGCAGGGACCGAACACCCGACCTTAAGGATATCGAGCCAGAATCTTGGCCACGTGATTCCCCAGACAGGGTAAACCTATATTACACCCCCAGTGTACACATTACACTCGACTAGAACGATAAATATATTTATGTGATATTTATTTAATTTGTCTCGTTAAAATCATCATTTGTTTGGCACCATATAGCCCGGTTGGAGCTGTCGTGCCATAAAACTCCATTTCATTTCATTTCATTTCGACTAGAACGAGGGGAGGCGACATAAAATTTCTTGTATTTTTCTTCTGATTAGTGTGGAGTACCACATGAAACTTTATGTAAAGAACTTCGATTTCATATTTTTAATTATTTATATATATTTATCATATTACGGTGATTGATTAGCGTATATTTACCTGCACAGAATCCATCGACACATGGGACTCCATTACAATCGTTGTCTTTTCCACATCGTACTATAAATAAACGCAATCTATCATATTTGAATATCAGAATATTGAAGTTGTATTCATCAACTTGGCAAAAGAAACCGAGTCATATTAACAGATGTCTAGAAATAGTTTGAATAAATGACCCACTGTCTATAATATAAATCATATTTACCGCGACAAACACCATCTGAACAAGTGCCGTAAAGAGTGTCGATGTCGCAAGCTGTACCATCCTCCTCGCAGCCACCTTTACCTACAATAAAGATAATATAGAAGTGTTCCAGGAGATAAAAAGCTATTATGATCTCGTTGACAAATCATCCAACATAGAATGATGTCACTAAATGTACCTTATGTGAACAGTTTAAGCATACACTGCTAAGCACAAGGTAGCTGTCACTCGCATAAAAAGAAATGAAATGGGGTTTAACGTCCTGGGGCCGGTTGCTCAAAGCTCCGTTATCTTTTAACGATCCGTTACCTCCATGTTAACGGATCTTTAACTTTAACAGAGAGAAAGACTGTTGCTGTAAGTCCCCGTTATCTTTAATGTGTCGTTAACTTTGCGTTATATTTAACGGAGGTTTGGGGCTCCGTTATCTGTTTAATGATGGCATTAGTTGGCTGTAGCAAAAAGTCATAGATTACCATTGTAGTTTTCTATAGAACATTCTAGAGGGTTGGGCGATGCGGGCCTATTCCATTTTTATACGATGAAATTCTATACTATTCTACAGAATTTTGGTGGACTATGGGAAATAATGGCCACATAATTCTGTAGTGCAAATCCCATAATTTTTCTTACAGATTTACGCTAAAATTTCTAAAGGAAAAAATAAAGTATTCTATAGTGTTCTCTGTAAATTCTACAGTCATCTTTTTGTCTTTAATCTAGTTTTGTGAACAGACTGCACAGTTGTCTCGCTGTCTTCAGTTTCTTGTTAATAGTAACTTCTATGAAGTTGTTATACATATACATTGTCGTTGAAATTAAAAATTTTAAATTCAGCCAATGAACAAACAGTCTTCTCTTGGATTAATTTTAATAAATCCGTTAGCTAACGGATAATGAAATTGACTTTCCAGCAACAGAAATTTAACGGACCGTTAACAAACGACACGTTACAAAGATAACGATCCGTTAGAGTTTAAAGGACAATATTGGTGCCAGTCATTTATACTTACGCCAGCACGTGCCATTCAAACATTTACTCCAAAAAGGACAGTTCCCATTTCCACATGCTTCACCTGGAAAAAATGAAATGAAATAGGGTTTAACGTCCTACTGTTCTGCTCCTAAACTGGGCTAATGAAGACGGGCATACGCCATACAGTGTGTTATGAGTCAAATTTTACCCGGGCAGCAGCGCTACGACCTATTCTTATATCGAATTTCAACTGCCAAGGGATCTTTTACGTGCACGCCAATGTGTACACGGGACTTCGTTTTTTCGTCCCATCAAAACGACTAGATACCTGTCCTTGGTAGGCTCTCCGTCCTGCATCACTGACAAGAGGAAACCACAACGGATAATCTGGATGAACTTTCTCGGCCAATGCAGGGATCGAACACCTGACCTCCAAGCTAGCGAGCCAGCGTCTTACCCTTTTAGCCACCGTGATCCCCCTCCGAGAGGGTAGACATCGGCTTGGTTCTTTACATGACCATATCATGTAGCGGTTTCCTGAGTTTCTCCATGCTGATAAAACTTTTACACGAGTTGGAGTTGAGGGAAATGTTAATTTTAAGTATGCCAGTGTTATCTATTAAGCATTGTAACCATATGAAGAGTCCAGGGGAAAAACGATTTTAAGTCAGTCACATTTTTGTCTTTTCGAATAAAAGGCAAAACAAACTTTTGAACGAGAATGCTTAACGCGAACAGAACGAGTGGGCTTAATTACAACTTCAAAATGATGATTAGGACAATCATAATTACCAGTACAACAACTGACTTCAACTTTTTTAGCCAAATTAAGGTCAAATAAAGGGTACGATGGCTGTATTTGTCCCGGGCGGGGGGCATTTCAGAAGGGCCTTGATTCGATGTGAGAGAGAGAGAGAAATGGGGTTTAACGTCCACTCAACACAAACTAGGTCATTTCGGGACTAACATATGGTTTTTAAATTTTATTTCAATATTTCAACCCCCCAAGATAGTAAGAAGAAAATACACAACGTGAAAAGGAATGGAAAGATGGAAAATACAAATTTTAGACGATCAGGGGTTATTGAAATGTGTAGAAGAAGAGTCGTTCTCCACATAAGTCTCGTTCTATCCAGCAAGGGCAGACAACTCTGTTTGGGAGATTGGACGAGAGTATGCGCCACACGTTATATGTGGGGAGTCTTCGACTTACTGACTTTCCACATCTAGGCAGTCACTAATAATACTACTTTATAAACTGTACTCTTGTTTTCTGTGTCGCTGGATATAGTCATTAACGTAATCATAATAACTCTCAGCATCAACTCGTTATGATTATGGCTTGTAAAATTAGATGACATTGTAAGATAACATACCCATCGTATTACAGGCGGTCCTGACCTCGTCATCTTGGATTATACAACTATTAGCTGAAGTATAAAACATATAATATATACATATATAAATAATGTCTATAAATGGAACGCCATATCAACCTCGAATTTAACAGGAGAGATGAAGTTGTTTTGTGTCGCTCTCGCATTGATCATACTTTTTAACTCATATTTTCATTTTAAAGCGAGAGCCTCGACCAGAATGTGAACACTGTCATGTTCCTTTGACAGTTAAAGGAGCTAAATCGCTAACATTTGGGACCTAGAAATTGACTCAAGTGGGTCACAACGCATATAATAAGGTAATATGAGTGTATATAAACTGATTTGCATTCAATGGTTTCCGTTTTTACTCTAATTTCAAATCAGTTATGTTCGGCGAAATAAACCAGCAGTGTCAACCTAAGGCATTTTTTTTTAGCGTCTAGTTATTCCAGTCTACATACGCCGTTTGATTTGGTACAATGTTTCTAGCCTCGTTCCTCGAGTCTCTTGCTAGAACTGGGGCTGAAATGCATTATGGTACACGATTCGTGTACCAATGGTAAAATATTCATTTTGTCTTAAATATTTGATATCAGAAGCCCATCTTTTTCCGGTAAGATCACAGCATTAATTTTGATTTAAATTGACAAATAATTCGTGTTTTCAATGTTGAAGATTTTGGATGATACTGACTTAAAGACTTAGCTCCTTTAAGCACAGTTTGCAAGCATCTCATTTTTGTATTTAATACTTATATGCATAAAAGTTTTTTTTTTTATTTTACAAACTGATATTGTTTTTATTTATGCATATAATGTTTTTCTGTGATATCTTATAAGGCTAATCATCAAGATTGTTATTTATTTAGAAGCTTCATACTAGATGCTATATATTTTACTCACAGATTCCAGTATTAACTGGGGGGTTGGGATGGCCTAGTGGACTAGAGTGCCGCGCTTCGACCTCGCTGGCCGGTCACCTCTGGCTTGCGGCTGTGGTTTCGAGCCCTGGTGTGAACGTATGTGGCATGGCGATAGGCGCTCCTTCTCAACCTCGTGGGATTCCTTCGGGCACTCCGGTTTCCTCCCACTGCTAAAGACCCCTACGCGCAATCGAATTATTGAAATAAAATTAAACCATGTTAGTCCCGAAATGACCTAGTTTGTGTTGAGTGGACGTTAAACCCCATCTCTCTCTCTCTCTCTCTCCAGTATTAACTGTACATGAATACCTTATGTGACATCTTTTAATTTGTCTCATACTATTCACCATAATTTTGGCGCAATATATCCCGGTTGGAGCTGGCGCTATTTCATTCATTCCCGTATTAACTCTTCTTGGACATTGGTTATCAATTCAACGCCTAAATACTACTCCACTTTGAGGTTTAATTATTTGCCATATGGGAAGTGTGGGGTTGGGATGGCCTAGTGGTCTAGAATGCCGCGCTTCGACCTCTAGCTGGCCGGTCACCTCTGGCTTGCGGCTGTGATTTCGATCTCTGGTGTGAGCGTATGTGGCATGGAGATAAGGGCGTCTTCTCAACCTCGTGGGTTTCCTCCGGTCACTTCGGTTTCCTCCAACTGCTAAAGACCTTTACGCGCAGGCGAATTATTGAAATAAAATTGAACCATGTGTTAGTCCCGACTTGTACTAGTTTGTGCCTAGTGGATGTTATACCCCATTCCCCTCCATCTCTCTTTAGAGTACATATATTACATAGTGACAAGGTTTGTATAAACGTCCCACTATCTATAATATAAGTCATATTTACCAGCACAATAACCTCTTAAACAAGTGCCGGTAAGATTTTCCATGTGGCAAGCTGTACCATCACTCCGACAGCCAAGTTTATCTATAATACAGATAACGTCAATTTTCGAAGTGTGCTTTCGTGAGATAGAAACGCTAACATGATCTTGTTGACAAATCATCCAACATAAGAATATGTCACTAAGTGTAGTCTTTGTCTGTCAAATCGTGTTTTTAAAAAGAACGTCATATCAATCTCCAATTTCAATAAGGAGTCTTATAATGCGCTAAACTCCACATCACAATAAGAATATACACTAAGCGCTTTCTATGCATAATTGAAGCCTCATCCAAAATGTTACTTGTCATATGATGTCAAGGTTTGCATAAATGACCAGCTGTCTATAATATAAATCATATTTACCGTGACAAACACCACGTGAAGACGCACCGTATCTAGCGGGATGCAGGGGGTATATTGCACCCCAAGAAAAATAAGGCGCCCCCCCCATCCAAAAAAATAAATAATAATAATCTGACAATCTTTCAATTATAAAATAATACTTTTGATTATGATCATACAGTGATGTTCTTAAAGCCCCAATAACACTCTTGTTGTAACTAAATAATATGTCCCAATCTTCATTCTGGTCAACAAATTGTATTATTTTACAATATTCCAATTAATTGATGATATAAATTTCATCTTAACACACCTAATTAAAAAAATTGGAAAAATTCAACTAATTGATTTGAAAAGTCTAACGTAAACCTTTTCAAATGTGACTTGGATTTAAAATATTTTCGAACCCTCTGGACAAGTAAAATAGGTCGTAATGGATAATTTACACAACAGGTAGGACACTTAAACATCTAGTACTTAGAATAAGGCTATTATTTATTTTCTGGGGCTGCCAAGCCAGCAAGAGTGTTATTGTCCCTTTAAGGTAATGGTCAGTCAGTCGGTTTTAAGGGCGCCCTGATCAAAACTTTCATATATCACTTACGTTGAGGCTATGACGCCCTACGTACGGCCCTGTGCCCTTACAAGTGCCATTAATTTTATGAACCGCCTATTATTATCACTTAGTACGTAATGTATTTTGTATTCAATTAAATATCTCAAGAATTGCATGAGTAGGTTTTTGAATCAAGTCGACTAGAAGTAGTTTCACGTGTGATTAACAACACGTGCTATACTTACGAAATGAATTGGGGGTTAGCCTTCTCTGCTTCGACCGGGATAATGAAGACGGGCATACACCATACATTTTACTGTGAGGGAAATTTGCTCCAACGACGAGACACCCGTTCTTGTCAGTGCCTTCTTCCTGTACCACTGACAAAGGGAAACAACCCCGGAAAACATGGGGAGTGAACACTCGACCACAAGACTAGCAAAGACAACGTCTTACTGACATAGGCACCGTGGCTCCCGTAGCTGATAGACGAATTTTTATCAAAAATTTTAATTGTATATATCCGATTTTCCCTTTCATGTTTTATGTTTAAAAACATATATACATAGAGTTGATATTTATTTTTAATTGATATTTACTGTGATATTTGTTTTTATTTATGTATAGATAATATTGTGATAAATTGTTTCTAGTTTGTCTCGCAAAACCTCAGGATATGTTTGGCGCACCATAGCCCGGTGGGAGCGGACGTGCCATTAAACAACATTTCATTCATTCATTCATTCATTGATAGACGACAAGGTATCTTACCCTTCCTAAGACATCCCAGTAGGAGACATTTCCCACCCCTCTCTCCGCACTCTGTCTTGTTACATCTTCTCACTGTAAAATGACATGAATATAAAAACTTCAGAAATCATTCCGCCTTCCAAACAGTAGGGGGTTAAACCAGGTCCCGAGTTCACAAAGCATTCTCAGAATTTGTTCGCCTTATTGTAGCTAAAACACTGCCCTGTATAATACTTTTGCTGTTTCAATGTATCAAATACCCTAATACGAAACTGTATGCAACATTTTGTGTTTCTGGATCAAAGATATTTCTCATAAACAGTGATTGAAAGTTGAGTAAAATTCTCAACTTATGTCTGAGAATGCTTTGTGAACTTGGGGCCAGGTTTCACATGACCCGATTTAAAGCGCACGGGCTAATTCATTCGGCCATACAACACCCCTGTAGGAACCGAGTACAAGAACAAAGACAGACAACTTTAATTGAAGACCAGACATCAATAATAACCCGGGTGTACAGTATTAGACATACATTATGCGAGAGCTAAATCTGCCTATTGCAATTCTTTATTTAAGCTTCAGGTGTTGTAGAAATTATTAGATCTTTCTTTACAGTCGTCGTTTAAGTTAAAGCAATCACTGACGGACCAAGCTAACGTTTTCCCTTAGTCACTGACGTCACTACCGAAGATTGGTGATGAAAGGCCCGCCAAGCGAGGGTACCATAGCCACTGAGAATGTTACTTGTTAATCGAGAATATGTGGGTTGAGTTATCCTCTGTAAGATCAAACGATCGGCAATTCTCGAAGGCGGCGCGGACACAGCGGATGCATAATCTAGTCCAAACTTCCAACTCTGTTCCAAATAAAGTAATTTGACTGAAATTTCAATATTTTCTTTTTTTTAGCATCTATTTTTGATTTATTATAGCAAGAATGGCCAACTCTGTATTAAACTAACAGGGGCGGACCCAGGAATTTTTGCAGGAGGGGGTTTGCCAGGTTTCGGTTACGAAAATCTGCCATCATCGTCTCTAAATTACGTAGGCATACATACAAATTGAGCTTTTTAAACAGAGAAATCGTTTTTATACTGATGTAGGATCACTTTGTGAGGTAATTTATATTGATGCAAGGCATTATTTTTTTATGTAGCTGAGCAGGGGGGGTAACCCCCCCCCCCCCAAACCCACCTCTGGATCCGCCCCTGACTAATGTATCTTTAAGAGGACCTTTAACCTTAAACTGGCGCAATATAGCCCGGTTGGAGCTGACGTGCCATAAAACAACATTTCATTCATCCATCTATCTTGGAAACCAGTGTGGTCAATAAGGTACAGTATACAATATCTTACCTTCACAATGTGGCCCAGAAAATCCAAAGTCGCATTTACATTCCCCATTATCACACTGACCATTGATGCATCTACCACATTCACATGGGTCTGAAATATTAAACATAAATTATGCAAGAGCCAAATCTGCCTATTCAGGGACGGATCCAGGAATTTTTGTAGGAGGGGGTTTGCCAGTTCTCTGTTACGGAAATCTGCCATCATTGTCTCTAAATTGCATAGGCATACATACAAATTGAGCTTTTTAAACAGAGAACTCATTTTTATACTGATGTAGGATCACTTTTTGATGTAATTTCATTAATGCAAGGCATTATTTTTTTATGTAGCTGAGCAGGCGGGTGGATCCGCCCCTGCTATTGTAGTTCTTTCTTTAGGCCTGAAATGTTATAAAAACTATTCATTAGACACTAACTTATTCAGACCATAATCAACTCTCGATGTCGAGGCTAACATGAGATTTTTGTTGGATTGTAGTTCGATTCGCTGCACTACCGACAGCAACGGATAACCGAGACTCCTGGTTTTGTCTTACCGACGTAAGTAATGATGATTGAGGCTAAGCGGAACTTTCATTCGCTTAGTTCTAAGTTCATAGTGGATCAATTTGACTGAAATTTTCAGCAAATTGCTGTACATTATTTAGTTTTTAACTATTGTAGTGAGAACTGCCAACTCGTTATCTAATCTCCCATATACCCCTGTGATATTGCTTTAATTTGTCTCGTTAATTTCATAATGTTTGGCACAATATGGCCCGGTTGGAGCTGACGTGCCATTAAACAACATTTCATTCATTCACTCTAATCTCACATAATGTATCTTTAACGATGTAGCTTTTAGGGGTTTCACTGTTATTTTTAACATTTCAAGAGGAATGTAGCTGGGTGGGGGGTAACGTATCTTTAAAGATGTAGCCTTTAGGGGTTTCACCGTTATTTTTAACATTTTAAGAGGAATGTAATATGAATACTGTCATCTATACTGCTGCATCTTGTTCGTTAAAGGGCCAATCCCGATAACTTTTTGGGGAATAAAACTGCTAAATTTTGTGTTAAAATCCTCTAAAATCCATAACCTAAGGCCCACCTACTAACCCGATATTTGTGATACGCTTGTAAATAACTTAAACCTGACAGTCTTCATCTGGAAATGGAGAACGTTTTATTATACAGTATCTGGATAAAACCAGACTTTTTTCTATAGAAATAATATGTAGGTGAAATTTACCTTTTGTTATCAAGTACAGGGCATGGGTCATTCACTGTATAGACCTCTCAAGAAACATTAATCGATCATCAGGTCACCCAATGAAAAAATTGACCCGAAATCTTAAAAGGGTTACGTGTCCTTATAAGCAGTGTTGACGTTCACGTCCAAACGACTCAATATTTTGAGCTGAAATTTTGAGACAAGGTAAATACACCATGCCACTATATTTTGGTCCATAAATTTCATAATTACTCGGACTTTAATTTTTGAGACTCTGTTCTTATCGGGATTGTCCCTTTAAATAGAAGTGTTTGTGTCAGAATTTCAAATACATTGAAATAGTAATACTTACAACTAGATTTTACAGTACAATCGGACAGCATGGAATATAATAGAACGGTTACCGTAACAGACAATAAACAATTCATCTTGATGAATAAAAATTCCCTTATTGAAGACTATTCACTTTGCTGTATTTTATAAGCCAACCGGATGACAACAGCTTGTATGTCTGGATATTGATTTATTGTCTGAAATATTTTATTCTAAAAAAAACCCCAACAACGTAGCGATATGTCCATAAACACGCTATTACACATTACAGGTATATTGCTGTTGATTTTATGGGCATATTTCAACTTAGTTTGTTAAACTGCGACCAGTTGGATTATGGAGCAATCATTTGATTCATGCAATTTCGTTTCTACAATGTGCATGTACTATGACGTTTAACTAGCAAGATCATTGATATATTTAATCAAAACGGCACTGGTTTATATACAAAGGAAATCGCGAGTACATTGTAACGTCACGGGCAAAACTGTGGCACAAAAGCACCGAAAGTGAAGACAACAGTTGCGTTTTGGTTCGGTGGTCAACCTTTTGGGATTAAACTGAATTCATAATTGTCTTACTTCGTGTCGTCATTTATCATTGGGTTTTTATTCAATTTGAATCTCCGGTTGGGGAGTAGGGTCACCTGTCCAACATCGTGGGCTTTCTTCGGGTACTCCGGTTTCCTCCCACTGCAAAAGACCCCTACGCGAGAGCGAATTATTGAAATGAAATTAAACCATGTTAGTCCTGAAATCACCCAGTTTGTGTCGAGTGGACATTAAACCCATTTCTCTCTTTTATACAAGCATTGAGTAATTGTGTTAATGATATATGACTGGATTTTAATGTGTAAGTACGACATTAACGGTGTAATGAGTTAAAAGATATTACAGACCCATCGGTATTTGCATACAACTCCTTTTGTCCCAGGGTGGTATAAAACTGGACAGTATTGCGAATACCCCTTTTTTAGGGCTCCACCGTGGGTTATATCGCCCCCCCCCCCAAAGATCACGATCAGAGAGATAAGCGCTCAGTGGTGATGTTCCATTCTTTCTTTAGAGAGTTAAGGTCTAAGTAACGGCCTTGGGATCTTGTAGGCACAAACACACTTCACCACATTAAGCCTCTCTCGGGAGACGGGCCCAATTCCTATACAACCAACGGAGGGATGAAGTTGTTTTGAGTGGCTCTCATATTGGTCATACTTTTTATACGCCCGCATTTTCACGTAGTTGTATTTGTGAACACTGTAGAGTCACAATTTTCATCTGATTGAGATGATAAACTTGAAATGCACGTTTCTAACCCATGGATTGTGGTTCCATTTGATATTCGCGCATATCGGATCGTAACTGCCTGAATTTATGGCCCCTGATTGTACGAAAAACAGCGTTTTAGCTTGTGGTCACTCTAGTGTTCAACTGGCGTGGTTTCAAATCCCCGGAAGTACGTGGCAAGGAGTAGGATCGCCTGTCCAACCTCAGGGGTTTTCTCCGGGACCTCCGCCCCCCCCCCCCCCACGGCTAAAGACCCTTACGCGCAAGCGAATTAATGAAATAAAAATACACCATATGTTAGTTCCGAAATGACCTAGTTTGTGTCGAGTGGACATTAAACCCCATTTCTCTCTCTCTGCCAGGTCCTCCACCCTGCCACATATATAAACGGTGTGATGTGTTTTAACAGCATACTGTTTTAACATGTTTTTATTATGACAAAGGGAGCGGTTTTATAGGTGTGATTTAACTCAGGACAGCGGTTTTATAAGTGTGATTTATATGACTTTTTATTTCGTGTGTTAACCGATTGTATGTTTTTACCAACTTTCAACCAATGAAGTGTAAATAATTTAATTTAATCAACCTGTCCATAATATCATATTTATAACATGTATTGGACGTTAAATCTGTAATAAACAACAAACAACAACAAATTAAGGCATATTAAAACGCACTTCCGGCGCGTTATGGACAGGAGTGATGACAAAATACGTCCACGTACGTGACAATGGACGTATAAATAGTAACCTACATTAATACACTTTTCGTTAATTTGTGTTATTTCTCGCTATTCCAACAAATATTCAGAAATATTATTAAAAATAAATCTGGGCCAATATAATTTATTTTATACTAGAGTGAAGTATCCGGTATTAATTAATGGTTGATACATAGTTCATATTGTAAATCAATATTTACACCGATTATCTTCAAGCATCAATTCACATTAGTTCCACTAACTTTAGATGATTTCATGAAATCAAAACTTGCCAACTATAAATGACTAAAGTAATGAAATGAAATGAAATGGGGTTTAACGTCCTACTCTTTTGGACCTAACCTGGGCTAATGGAAGACGGGCATACGCCATACATACGCCATACAGTGTGCTATGAGTGAAATTTTGCCCGGGCAGTGACGCTACAGTCTACTCAAATATCGAATTCCAACTGCCAAGGGATCTTTTACGAGCACTCCAATGTGTAGACGGGACGTGTTTTTTGTCCCACCCGAACGACTAGGCAGCTGTCCATGTCAGGTCCTCCGTTCTGCATCACTGATAAGGGGAAATCACGCCGGAAAATCGAGATGAACTTTCTTGGCCAATGCAGGGATCGAACACCCGACCTCCAGGCTAGTGAACCAGCGCCTTATCCACTTAGCCACCGTGATTCCCCCCCAGACTAAAGTAATAACAAAGACAAGAGGAATCCTTTGATAGACCAGTTTTTAATCCACCGTTGATATTTCCATGTTCTTTTCTTGACGAGGTGGAAGGCCTAGTGGTCTAGGGTGCAGCGTTTCAACCTCTGGCTTGCGGCTGTGGTTTCGATCCCTGGTGTGAGTGTATGTGGCATGGAGATAGGGGCGCCTTCGCAACCTCGTGGGTTTCCTCCGGGCACTCTGGTTTCCTCCCACTAGTAAAGATCCCTACGCCCAAGCGAATTATTGAAATAAAATTGAAACCATATGTTAGTCCCAAAATGACCTAGTTTGTGTTGAGTTGACGTTAAACCCCATTTCTCTCTCTTATGCAAGAGTTAAATCTGCTAATTATAGGCCTTTCTTCAGACCTGAAATGTTATCTAAATTTTTAATTCAACATTAATAAACTTATGCAGACCATAAAAAACCTGTGATGGCTTGGCTAGCCTGCGATATTTACTGGATTACAATATTATCTACTGCTTAACGTCTATTAATAATTAAATCAAATCAAACGGCCTGTCATTGGGTCAACTGATGTGGTTTTGAATCCCCGGTTCTACGTGGCAAGGAGTAGGGTCACCTATCCAACCTTGTGGGTTTTCTCCGGGTACTCCGGTTTCCTCCCCCTGCAAAAGACCCCTACGTGCAAGCGAATTATTGAAATAAAATTAAACCATGTTAGTCCCAAAATGACATAGTTTGTGTCGAGTGGACGTTAAACCCCATGCTCTCTAGATAAGAATATGGCCTCACCACCGTTTTACATGACTTGTGGAATATGCTTAGTCTCTTTTTTCGAGGCCTTTATTACAATGGTCCAAACCCCACCATGCTAAATCCCATCTCTCTCTCTCTCTCCCCCAAATATTAGATCTCAATAATCAATTGGAGAAACCATTTTGGCAACCAATGTGCTACAAGTGCAGATGTCCAGTAGATTGGATAGTGATTATGTTGCTGCTCAAACGTTCACGGTAACCCAACACAAATTCACAATTGCTAAATTCTACATGTAAAAAGTGTTGAATTATTATAACTGTTTCTCGTATGTGGCAAGAAATGATTCCTTTTGGCGAACAAGGAAGATTCGCGGTGAAAAATAGACGGTAAGGATTCCAAAGTAGTCTTAGCAACAAGGCCTTATATTAATATTAGATTAGATGAGTATAGGATCAGGCAGTAACGGATAGAGGTGATTGTCCGATATGAATCCGTTACTAAAGTAACTAGACACAGTTACACAGAACCTTTGTGAACATTCACAAACGGATTTTGGTATAGCCCTTAAAATAATCAGCAAAATACCCCCTCAATTGTTGGGCATCAGTACTTTTCCACTTTCTAAAAGAGTATGATTTTAAGACGTAACTAAATCACATCATTTATGTACATAAATTCAATTTATTTCCGTTATCGATTTCGGTTAATTATCCAATTCATTCATTTTAATTTACTTGTTTTAATTAATTTTTGGGTGGCTGTATTTACAATCATTTTCATTGATCTACATTCACTTGTTTTAATTAATTTTCATGATCTGTATCTCCTAACTGGACCCAAGTTCACAAAGCATTAAGGTGCGAGTTTACTCAATTTTCAATCACTGTTTATAAGAAATATCTTTGATCAAGAAACACGAAACTTTGCACATAGTTTCTTATTCATGTATTTGATACATTAAAACAACATAAGTTTTATAAAAAGCTATATTTTAGTTACAATAAGGCGAACAATTTTGAGTAAATTCTCAGCTTAAGTCTGAGAATGCTTTGTGAACTCGGGGCCTGGTATATTGTAATATAGTAATGTAATATAGTGTTCTTATCATTTTAATTAGATTTCATATCACTACACTAATGTGTATATTGAAACATACTGTTCTTATTAATTTAATTTAAATTAAAATTAAATTTATTTATTTTATCACACGCACTTTACCATAAAGTCTGTTATTGAGTCAGCTGGCGTGGTTTAGAATCTCTGGTTGTAGTGACAAGGAGTAGGGTCGCCTGCCCAATCTCGTGTGTTTTTGCCGGGTCCTCCGGTTTCTCCTACAGCGAAAGACACCTACGCGCAAGCAATTTACTGAAATACAATCAAATCATATGTTAGTCCCAAAATGACCTAATTTGTGTCGAGTGGAGGTTAAACTCCATTTAAATTTGAAAAGTCTAACATAAAGCTTTTCTAGTACCATATTACATTGATGTGCTTTTAAAGTTCCAATAGCATATTTTTAAGTTATATTTTTAAAATGTATTAAAATAAAGCCCTAAAATAGATTGTACCTATAAACAGTCCTACCTTGTTAAAGAATAATCTTATTAATCGTATAATTCACTATTGCCAGTTGAGACATTGGCAAAAATATCATTTTCAACTTCAAATTCAAACGTTTGAAGATGGCCGTCCATGGAGAGGAATGGGAAAACAAGGGAGGTAATTGAGTTACTATTTCCTCAATCAGCCTGTGTCACCCATTTTAACACCTCTGAAATTTTGCCCATGGTCGTATAATAGTGAGTTGACACCCTTTTGAGCAAAAGACATAGAAATAATTATGTTTTGACTTTCTTAGAAAATATGAAATTGGAACTTTAAGCTTCTAAAAAAGAGATGTACCCTTTAACATAAACTGTTCAGAAAAGTGATAAATGAAATTCAACAGTATGAAAATTAATAAAGAGCAGGATATTTGAAATGCAAGGATATGAAAATAATTAAAACTAAATTACAGAAAATAAATGAACTGACAATGTTCTAAGGGTAAATATTTCAAACCCTAAGTACATCTAGTAGGCTATTATTTATTTTCTGGAGCTACCAAGCCAGCAAGAGTGTTATTGTTCCTTTAAAGGGGCTAAATCGCGAATATTTGGGACCTAGAAATTGACACAAATGTGTAGCAACGCATATAATAATGTAATATGAATGTGTATTAACTGATTTACATTAAATCGTTTCTGTTTTACTGTTATTTCTAATCAATTAAGTTCGGCAAAATACGCCAGAAGACTCAACCAAAATGCAACCTGTAGCACCTGGTTATTCCAGTCTACAACTATAATATTTATTGCACATGCTCTCTAGATAAGAATATGGCCTCACCACCGTTTTACATGACTTGTGGAATATGCCTAGTCTCGTTTTTCGAGGCCTTTATTACAATGGTGCCGAAACGCATAATGGTACACGGTCCATACCCCACCATGTTCAACTACAGTAGAACTTGCTCGGGCGTGCACTCCTAATCAGCGAACACTTGCTTCAACGAGCACCAAAAAATCCCCCCGAGCGATTTTTAAGTAATTTAACCTCTACTAAACACGCACCTGTTCAACGCGTGCAACGGGCACCACGATTAATTCCCTCCGTAAAAATTCTACTGTTTCAACGGTCACTCCTCTAACAAAACATCGCCCATTCAACGGCCATTGTTGAATGATACCATCTTGTCGTTCTTTCTTTGAAACAATCCCGCTAATCCCGTGAGTAGTAGTTAATTAACTGGACCCCCACTGATCAGGTAAAAACAAATGCAAAAATAACAATCAACCCGGGATTATCTGTTAATTAATCTTTTGTTTTATTAACACTTAACGGAACATTATTTGATACTGATTGAATAAAATGAAAGTACCGAGTTTTTTCCATTGCAACTTTGTTGTTAGACGTTTTAGCGCCCCCTTTAATATTACATACAGAGTTACACCCCCTGTAAATCGGTGATAAAATCAGCGATGGATTTTTTGTTGATGTGCTTTTTTGATAAAATAAAATTAATTCATCGATTTGCTTCACAAAAATGGATAAATATTATCGAATGCATCACAATGGTAGACAGTAGTATCGAAGGTTGGTACACAATGACAAGTTTACAGAAGTTATGTTCGAGATTTGAGTAAAGAATTTTCGTTCGGCGCAAGATTCAACGGCACTCAAATTTATCGATGCAAGTAATTAATTTATGTCAGCACAAAAAGCGCCGAGATTTTATTTAGTGGTCGCGTAATCGCTAAAATAGTTGGGGTGGGAAATTCTCAAATTCACGGCATTTTGAAACGCTTTCAGACGCTATGAGTATGATGAAAGTAAAAGAAATATTGGAGGCCAGAGACCCAATATTACTAAACAAACACGTATACGCGACTACTTAGAATTCACAATAGATAAAAAGTACATGTATTGTTATTGTTATACTACATGAATAAAACAATATATGCAATCTATATCTTTATTTTTTGTGGGAGGGGTTGGGGCAATATTGGATACCTCTAGTCAAAGAGCACCTCCATTAAGCAAGCATTTTTGAATTTCCCTTGGGTGCTTGCTTAATACAAGTTCTACTGTACATATAAAAAATTGAATGCTTTGCGTCAATGAAATTACAACGTAAATCACAATAAGATCCTACATCATTACAAAAATGATTTCTCTCTTTACAGAGCTCAATTTGCATGTATGCGCATGTAATTTAGAGGCGATTTTCTTGACAGGAAGGGGGGTTGGGATAGCCTAGTGGTCTAGAGTGCCGCGCTGCGACCTCTAGCTGGCCGGTCACCTCTGGCTTGTGGCTGTGGTTTCGAGCCCTGGTGTGAGCATATGTAGCATGGAGATAGGGGTGCCTTCTCAACCTCGTGGGTTTCCTTCGAGCATTCCAGTTTCCTCCCACTGCTAAAGACCACTACGCGCAAGCGAATTATTGAATAAAATTAAACCATGTTAGTCCCGAAATGACCCCATTTCTCTCTCACAGTAATTCCTGCCATAGAATATACTCTAAAGATCAAAGAGATTTACAGCTATAGGTTTATAAAGTTACATACAAACAATAAACACATACATTGTAGTATGTAATTTTTTTCTTCTTTGATTGGCATTTAGTAATTAAACATATTAACACAAGGTACAATTTTATGGATGCAAAATTACTGAGTTTGATACTAAGCGATGTAGGAGTAGGGTCGCCTGTCCAACCTCGTGGGTTTTCTCCGGGTTCTCCCACTGCTTTCTTCTACTACATCACATTTATAAGGCGTGATTTTAGAGTGCTATTCAAGGTGAATGATTTACCACAAACATTACATTTGAAAGGTTTCCTATGGTTTATGAAGTTTCATATGATAGTTTAGACCAGAAACCTGTGTAAATGATATATCACAAACATCACATTTATAAGGTTTCTCTCCAGTATGGATTCTTATGTGTGCATTTAGATTACTTTTCTTACTGAATGATTTACTACAAACATCACATTGCAAGACGTGTTCTCCTGTATGAATTTTCATATGTTTCTGTAAAATATTACTTTGGTGAAATGATTTACTACAAACATCACATTTATGAGGTTTTTCTCCAGTATGAATTTTCATATGCCTCAGAAAACTTGATTTCCTATTAAATGAAGTACTACAAACATCACATTTATAAGGTTTCTCTCCAGTATGAATGCTCATGTGTCTCTGTAGAGCATCACTTAGGGTGAATGATTTACCACAAACATCACATTTATGAGGTTTTACTCCTGTATGAGTTCGCTTATGATAATGTAAACTACTACAATGTGTGAATGATCTACTACAAAGATCACATTTATATGGTTTCTCTCCAGTATGAATTCTCATGTGAGTCTGTAGAGCATCACTTAGGCTGAATGATTTACCACAAACATCACATTTATGAGGTTTTACTCCTGTATGAGTTCGCTTATGATAATGTAAACTACTACAATGTGTGAATGATCTACTACAAAGATCACATTTATATGGTTTCTCTCCAGTATGAATTCTCATGTGAGTCTGTAGAGCATCATTTAGGATGAATGTTTTACCACAAACATCACATTTATGAGGTTCCTTTGCAGTATGAATTAGCATATGATACTTTAAACTACCACTATGTGTGAATGATTTACCACAAACATCACATTTACAGGGTTTCTCTCCAGTATGAATTCTAGTATGTGCAATCAGATTAAAATTAGTCGTGAATGATTTACAACAAAATTCACATTTATAAAGTTCCTCTCCAGTGTGAATTCGCATATGACTCTGTAATGATGCAGAATGAGCGAATGACTTGGAACAAACATCACATTTGAATGGTTTTATTCCAGTATGAGAATTTATGTGTGTTTGTAGATTTATATTGTTGGTAAATGATTTACTACAAACATCACATTTATAAGGTTTTTCTCCTGTATGAGTCTTCATGTGACCCAGTAGATTACCCTTTTGATAACACGAATAACTGCAAACACCACATTGATATGGTTTTTCTCCCGTATGGATTTTCATGTGGCCTCGCAGATTGCTATTCCGACGAAATGATTTACTACAAATATCACATCTGAATGGTTTATCAGGTTGTTCACCGCAATCAGTTCTCATAGAACCTTGTTGTTTGTGTATAACGTTGTCATTATACTGACTTAAACTTGTCTCCCAATGTTTACCATGTTGTACAACAGACACTTCTTCTTTAACATGTATTACACAGTGGTTTCTTAATTCTTTTTCGGACCTAAATTCTTCATCACACAAATTACACTGATGCAATGTTTCTATATCTTCATTTTTGTCCTTTACATCATCAGTTTTCTCTTCTTTAACATGACAATATCCATCTACATAATCAGTTTTCCCATCTTTAAAACGAACACAATATTCTTCTACATCATCAGTTTTCTCTTCTTTAACATGTATTTTATTGTGTTTTTCCAAATCATCAGATACTCTAAAAATCTCATCACATACAACACATTGGTGGAAAGTTTTAATATCATTAGTTTCCTGCAATATATAAAAGTTACAATATCATTAGTTTCCTGTAATATATAAAGAGAGAGAGAGAGAAATGGGGTTTAACGTCCACTCGTTTCGGGACTAACATATGGTTTAATTTTCTTTCAATAATTCTAATGTATATAATTACAATACATAACGACAAATTGGTACTGCACCGTTCGCAAAATTTAATTCACATACTGACTGGAAATTCATGTCAATAATACAGTGGACTGTCAAATCCGACATCGTATGGGATCGTTACAATATGTCGGAAGTCACAGAGTGTTGGAATACCCAGTTTTGTCAAAACCGGAAATATTGTAACTTCGAAAACCGGAAGCATTATATTATAATGTTGATTCGAATCACCAGAACGTTATTCTCTTTAAAAATGATAAACTTTTCTGTACATTCAAAATTTTCTAACATTAATTTTTATTTCATTCAACATATAGGCATTTTGAATAGGTCAAGTCTGACGTTAATTTATTTTCTTCGTCTTCAGTTGATCGCACACTTGTGTTTGCTATCATGTGCTCTTTGATAATCTGTCGTTCTACAATGTACGTCAATGTATGTTAAATACTTTATTTAACTGAATTTTATTTCAGATCTTTACCAGAAGAGCAACTCAATACTTCATTAATAGATAATCACGAAATGAAATATGAAATAGTAGAGAATGGGACTAAGAGAGGAAAAGCGAAATTGGTGATCACTGATGGATTTTCCTTCACAGTAAAGGTGAGTTTCATATAATTGATTTAGTTAACGGATTACTGCTCACCCTTTTTAACCATGTTAATTGTGTATTTTAATTGTTTAGGTAAAAGCTGTTGCACTGGACCAACTTTTTAGACCTGCCCTTCAAATTGCAGAAAACGAGATTAAAGAGTGGCACCAGCCGACCGACGTACGGGTTCCTAATCCCATGTTATTGAAAAGGCAGGCCAACAGATACAGGGAAAAGCATCGGCCGGCAGAACCATCCCCAACATTTTCCCAGTTGTGGTCCATACATGTTTTTTTTAAAAAAGGGGGATAGTATGAAGCAGGTACCGCTATGTTTTGTTCTGATGACAAGAAGGACGTCCAAAGACTATGAACAGGTGGGTTAATAAATAAATAGTATACATGGTAACAATTTATCTATACACATTTTAATCTCATGCATATAACATGTGGGTTAATAAATACAATTTACATTTACACATTGCAATCTTTACATTTACATATTGTAATATTTTGTTATTGTAGGTACTATTACATATAAAGGAAAGGTATCAACCTGCAGTAGAGTGTGGCATGTTGGACTTCGAACCAGATTGCTGGTCAGCTATCCGAAAAGTGTTCCCCGGGATGAAGTTAAAGGGCAAACACGGACCCTTTACGGGAACTCGTTTCGTATATAAGACAAACCTGGTTCGAGTCCTCCATCTATTCCCTAAATAATATAAGCATTTTCATGATGGCTTTCCGAACAAACAATGATTGTGAAGGTAAGTTAATTTAATTACTTATATTCAATATTATTTACATTTAATTTGCATTCAATATTATTTATATTCAATAGTAATTAGTAGTTTAATTGAATATTCTTATTACATGTTGACATTCTTTAATATGAGATTAATGTATTTCAGGATGGCACAGACGTCTAAATTCAAGGTGTATGGGAGCGGGTCTCAGCTTTTATGTTTTAATACCAATTTTGAAGGAAGAAGGCGAATTAATAGATATGCAATGGACAATGGTTGAAGAAGGGGTGAATTTTAGGAACTGTAGGAAAAAGTACTGTAAAATAAACACTAAAATATTTGAAGCTTGAGGGCAATACACTAATCGTTCGATCACGACAAGTGCATTTTTGAAACTAGCGGGTAATTTGTATGGCCATAAATAGTTTGTTTACAAATTTATACAATATTATAACATACATTTACAAATTTAATTTAAGTATACATTTAATGCAATATTATTAGATACATTTACAAATTTAATGAAATAGTTTAAAGAACTTAATTTAAGTATACATTTCTTTATAAATATACATTTATTCATGAAATAATTTAATGAAATTTAACAAATACATTTATTTATAAAAGCCGTAAATAATAAATATATAATTTAATGAAATCAAAGTAATTGATTTAGGTATGAAATTTAACAAAAGCCGTAAATAGATAATTTAATGAAATCAAAGTAATTGATTTACGTATGAAATGCTGTGACATATTGTTATTGTTGCAGACGTGAGCTGATCTCCCTTAGGTCAGAATGGATCAGCCCGTCTGTGACGTTTATTAATTTAGCACGTGCATGTTTTTTTGGGTATAAAGGCCGTGGTTGGTCCATATTTGCCCCGCTTAGATTTCGTAGACACCTTTGAACTTCCTGGAGGTTGAGAATTGATAAGCTATTAAAACTCGAGACGACTTAGAATCAGTGATCGGATATATTCATGGGCTACTAAACTCAGATATTCAGCTCATTTATTATTTGGATTGCTTATTGTAGAGTAAGTAGAAAGCTTTTACTTATATTTATTTTGTATTAGTTGCATGTTGCATGCTGCTAGTATAAGAGCTTAAAGGGACAATAACACTCTTACTGGCTAAGCAGCTCTAGAAACTAGAAAATAAATAATAGTCTTATTCTAAGTATAGATGTTTATGTATCCTACCTGTCACATTTTCAAATCATGTAGTTGAATTTTTCCAATTTTTAAAATAGGTCAAGGTGTGTTAAGATGAAATTTGTATCATCATTTAATTGGAATATTGTAATATAATACAATTTGTTGACCATTATGAAGATTGGGACATATTATTCAGTTACAACAAGAGTGTTATTGGGGCTTTAATGCCGGTGTAGTGCATGTTATTGTTATTAGTATAGAATATAGTTACCTGTCTGTCGCTCTGTCATAACCCCTCAACCCATCCCGCCTATTCTCACTCAGGCCATCACAGATTAGGTAGGTAAACCCTGATCGCTTACTCCATAGATAATTACCCAATTTTACTTTATTATTGTTATAAATGTATGAAAAAAATATTAAACATCCTACCATCTTTCTGTTGGCCTGTTCCTTTGTACTGGTTAAAACACTAAAATCCATTAAAGTCTTTTTTTTCAACTTCGTTTCTTCAAGATATTAATTCACAATGACGTAGATAAAAAAAAAATAGGACGGTTTCCGTTTTACGACAACACAAGTTAATTATAGACCTAGATCCACCCAACCCGAGTAACTCACAGATAATGTTTGCGTGAATAGACCGGAAATAAAATGAAATGAAATGGGGCTTAACGTCCTACTGTTCTGCTTCCAAACTGGGCCAATCAAGACGGGGAATAGAACGCGAAGTAAACGAAACAGAATTTGAAGGGAATACAACGCAATAGATTTTTAAAAAGAAACTAAAGTGGACTTTATTATTTTGTGTATTATCTTAAACGATCTGTATTAAGAGGATGTTGCGATGGCCGAGCAGTTAGCCGGTTTCCTCTCACTGCTAAAGACCCCTACGCACAAGCTTATTACCGAAATAAAGTTGAATCAAATGTTAGTCCCGAAATGACCTAGTTTGCATCGAGGGGACGTATTAAACAACTGGTTAAACTTATAGATATTAGGGTTTGAGCAGCAGAAACGAGGTAGATATTTCTTTTTTTCGGGATATAATGTATTGCATATAATTATATAATGGAATTCGTCACCAAAGTCCCGTCTTGTTGCGCAACGGTGTGCCATCTTCGCAGCTCAATGGGTAGTTAGTGACTTCCACATCTAAACTTACAAAAAATATAAATAAAATAATTAGATAACGTATTAAAGAATTTTTTAACTTCAGTCTTAAAGGGTTTTTTTTTAACATAATGTCTTATGGGATATATCAATATATGAAAGACAAGATTGTTTAAACTGATCTAAAAGCTTATTTTTGATACTTTCACACCTCCACATATCAGCGAATTGGCAGTTCTAAATGTTTGACATACCACAGTCAAATATCTTTTTAACATAAGTTAACCAGTGAGTAAAGTAATTTTTATAATATACGTGATATTTTACCGTCTTTGTCATTAATAAGTCTACACCAAAATTTTATCATTCGACATTTTGCGTTAGTGATAATTGGATACCGCCCTAGTTCTGCATATTCCGGTGTTGGTTGTTTTAAAATTGGTTAACACACAAAATAAGAAGTCCTTGTATAATAAAAGCCAATTTAAAGCACACCTATAAAACCGCTGTCCCGCCCTCACTTCTCACGGCTTTGTAAACGTACTTTAAATTGACTTTTTAATATACGAGGACTTCTTATTTTGTGTGTTAACCAATTTTATGTAGACATACATGGACATCTAAATTTCATGGGTTTTTTTTACCAACTTTCAAAAAGATGGGCTTCTGACATCCAATATTTCAGACAAAATAAACATTTTACCATTGGTACACGAATCGTGTACCATAATGCGTCTCAGCCCCACTTGTAACAAGCGACTCGAAGGACGAGGCTAGATACACTGCACCAAATCAAACAGCGTATGTAGACTGGAATAACCAGACGCTAGAATTTTTCATTCGATTAAAATCACTGCCTCATTTCGCTGTACATAACTGATTTGAAAATAGAGTAAAAGCGGAAACCATTGAATGTAAATCAGTTTGTATACATTCATACTACAGTATTTTATGCGTAGCGACCCACATGTGTCAATTTCTAGGCCCCAAATGTTAGCGATTTAGCTCCTTTAATACAGCATACATCGCTTTTGTACCCTGTGCATCCAAGTATTTTTGTGTAGTTAGGAATGATTGACTTCTAGCAGTGCATATAAATCTATATAATTTGTATTTAGTGTAATGTACTACATGACACTGTATTCTTATAAATGTTTACATGTATGCTTATAAATGTTTAAATTGTTCTGTTCTGTGTTGCAGCTGACTTCCCTTTCCCTTTTCAGGTAACTTTTATCTAGGAAGAGTCACACACAAAGAAAATTTTAATGGACTGCTGAAAGGAAATAATTTTAGAAACCGAAGTTGTGATCTTTGTCAAAGGACTTTTTAACTAATTTTTATAAAATGGAAAGAATCACATCGACATTTTTATATGTAAATACCCCACCGATCCAGCTGCGAGTTTTTACTGCGAGAACAGCAGACCCCTTTTTCTACAGGGTTATTTCAATCTACAGTCCAGTACCGCAGCATGGTATAGGATTTAACCGTGGTGGCCTTCAAATAAATACCTGGTTTCTGGCGATAACATCAAGCCGGTTCCTTTGACATTTATACTGCCGTCAGGAGACTACAATAAGATGGGGCTATACTATATACCGGCAAACACCATGTTATTCTGAATACCGGAAATCCCCCCCCCCACACACACAGAGAAAACCAGATCACCTATTAAGAGTGCTTTCTGGTATTCAGTATAACAGGATGTTTTCCGGTATATAGTATAGTCGAGAAGGTAAATGTAAATATTTCAAATTGGTGAAATAAATATTATGACATTTTATTAAGGCCAGAAGTAAAGCAACGGCATATTAAGGACTGCAGTAAAGCAGTGACATTATTTTTAGCGTTTTTTATTTAATCTTCGAAGGTATTCAAGGCTACATTCAGCCAATGCAGTACGGACCTTTCTTGTGGATTTCGAGACAGGAATCTGGCAAGCGTTAACATATGATTTTAATGTGTGTTCCATTGGGATCAGGCAGTTTGGAGAAAGATTCAATAAATTAGAGGAGAGAGCCGCCACAGATCCTATAAAAGCTACATATTGAAAAACTGGATGGCCAGCAGCATATGGACCACCTCGAGCTGGAGTGTATTTGATGACAGAGAAATGGGGTTTAACGTCCACTCGACACAAACTAGGTCATTTCGGGACTAACATATGGTTTAATTTTATTTCAACAATTCCCTTGCGCGTAGGGTCTGTAGCAGTGGGAGGAAACCGGAGTGCCCAGCGGAAACCCGCGAGGTTGAGAAGGCACCCCTATCTCCATGCCACATACGCTCACACCAGGGATCGAAACCACAGCCGCAAGCCAGAGATGACCTGCCACTTTAGATAATCCCAACCCCGCAGTATTTGACGAACCATAAGGACAAATAATGATGTTGAAGGCTGGCACACCAGAATGATGGTCCATTTCCCCATGATATTTCTCCAGATACACGGCCTGTTGGACTTGTCAGACTCAGGAGGCCAGGCACATCCATTTGGGCCAAATTTTAATAATCATAATCTGTGCCGGTGGTTGTATCTGTCTCTAGGGTTGTTGCAATTTGTCCGCGAGTGTTTAAATCTTCACGACTTAGCTGAGTTATTGAATTAAGTAATCAGTCATGTTCTTTTTCTGGAGGCGGATGTTGATAACGCCTTTACCACTGAGGAAGAGAATATATTTAGAATTTGTCAGGAAATAGAACTGCCAATTCTTGAATTGCTTATATCTCGACCAAACTGCGTATTTGCCCTACTTAATTGGCGTATTATGGCTAGGTTGGTAACAGGCTAGGTTGGTAACAGGATTGTCCTATCAGCACAGGAGACAATTTAAACTCCAACATCGTTATGCCAATTTTGGAGGGTTCCTCGACGCCGTCCCTTTGACTCCCATGATACAAGTAATTTCCGACTCCCATTGTCATCTGGATCAGGTAGCCAAACGGGGTCACTGCCATCGCTTCAGCGAGATTCATCGGAAATTTTGTTCCAGGAATTGTGTGGCCGGTATGATCATTACTAACTATGTTCATCGTTTTACCTGGATCCAAAGTCAAAGCAGTGAAGGGGAAGATGTGTACGTGTCCTTTGGGTTGCATCCAAACTTTGTTCGCAGAGAAAAGACTGTTTGCTGACATTATAGCCTTAAAATCATTACTTGCGAATTCTCGATGTGTTGCAGTGGGGGAGATGGGTCTACGTCTGGATTACACCTCAAATGATCATCCTGACTTGCAGAAATCTTTTCTGAGGAAAGTCCTTAGATTGGTTGATGATAAGACCATTATACTTAATTGTAGGGATCAAGGAATGGGGCTTACGGCAGCAGATATTTTAAACATATTAAAGGGGCTCAATCTCACTAGTCATCCGATACATCGTCACTGCTTTGTGGGGACAAAACGCGAGCTGGATATCTGGGAGGCTGCTTTACCAAGGGCCAAATTTGCCATCACCCGCAGGTCCTTGGCTGACGATCGAACTCGGCAAGGATTGATCTCCATTGAGCTAGGCAAAGTTCTATTTGAATCTGATGCGCCATATATCTCTGCGTCTCCGAGGGGATTGCCTTCTCTGATACAGGGGTTTGCTTCTTTGAGGAATTTGCCCCCTAGGGCCATCGCAGGGATAGCCTTAAGGAACACTAAAACCATGTATCTTCACAATCACAGTTAATGCCGGATTACGGTATCGAGGGTTCCGTCGGATTTCACCTGGTACTTGTATAGGCCTAGTTGAGGATTCAATGCTCTCTTCTGGTATGAGCTGTGACCAAAACGAACACTTTAACAAAATGTAAATATCTAAATGTATATATATATATAATCTGCGGTGGGTATGAACTGAAAAAAAAATGAACGTTAATAAAATGTAAATATTTAAATGTATATATTTTTAGATGAGTTTGACTTTTAATTCGACGTAGTGTTTTCCAGGTAAGACGGGTAATCTGGCTCTTCTATACATTGGTTTTTCCTGCACAGCAATTATGTCTTGGAATTTTATGGAATTATTATAAATATAAAAATGACACAACTTCTAAGCCTAGGCTACCTGGACTCACACCTTTATAAAAGAATATTTGTTTGCTGCTAACAGTTGTCTTGAATTTACAAATTTTGTTATAAAGTTTACTTGCCTGAAGCACGTGTTCCCTTCTTCACCATGGAGGGGAGTGTAGTAAGAACTGCACGACTTCTCGTTGACTGCTAACAATGTGCTAGATCGGCATAAGAAACATGGTGACCGGGATTACCGGAAACCAAATCGCCGCTGTTACTGTAGCCCGGTTAACCAGCCGGAACTATTTGACGTACAACAGAATATCCATAAACATTGCTGAGGTAAGAAGTCTATCTACTTTCGTTGACTACAGTCTAGCTGATCGCACCCGGCTAGATCATGACATTACCACTTCCGTCATTTCTACTCAAATGTCGATAAAATGTAAAAAATCTCGAGTGATTTATGGAAAATAAATTGACTTTACATTTTTTTTAAACGTGTGTTTTTATCGAAAGAAATATATATGGAAAGTAACTGGGTAGTTGATTTGTATAGTAACCCAATTTTATTCACTATTTTGAAGTAAATAGCGACAGAGGTACCCCACGGAAAAAACTTCAACAGAAAAGTTTCTTACCTTTCTCTTTTATAAATACATCAGAAGGCATTATTTTAAAATATGGATTACATGTTTAATAGTAAATATTATATCATTTAGCATCAAATATGGATAAAATAAGATTAAAAATTTTAAAAATGTTCAGAAAAAAATTGGAACTCAAAAATGTTGAAAAGTCACATAGACTATTATTATTATTTATAGATCTGATGTGCCGTGTGCCATAGTAAAAAGGCAGTTCCTGTCCCCATGTCAGGGGCGTTTTAAGGTTTATCATGGCGGAGGCTATACTATTTTGAGGGCCCTCTTTCGCGGGGGTCCATGGGGGGGGGGGGTGTCTTGACTGATGATTTTCACACCAGTGCAATGCGATGCAGTCTCATTCAGTAGTAGATTCGACAGTAACATTGTAAAGAAAACAATTGATTCGGGCACGGGGGCCCTTTCCCTTGGCCAGAGGGGCCCTTTTGTCATAGGAGGGACCCTTTTGTCCGCCTTTACGCCCCCCCCCCCTAACTAGGGTACATTTCATTTTTCTCATCGGTTTTAGCATTTTTCTCCTGTTTTATTTGTTCAACTTCTCTGATTTGTTTTTCGCGAGGAGGCTGGCGCCTCGGCTATAAAACGCCTTTGCCCCATGTACCTGTGATTCCAAACTGTACCAAAGGCCTTGCTAATACCGGCAGCTAGTTTCTTATCTAAAGCTCAATGAACTGATGGGTGGTTGAAGAACCTGGCAAAATCTCAACTGAAATGGATATACAAGCTTGTTAATGTGGAAGTGATTATAAACAATGTTTCTAAAAATATTACTAACACTTGACAGTAAGGAAACTGGACGATGGTTGCACGGTAAAGATTAATCTTCCCTTTTAAATAACCCCATGACATGTGCTAGCCACTGATCTGGGAAAATCAATCACTTTTTAGAAGGATCTATTAAACAACAATAGCGAGCGGCTTTGAGCATTCATTTTAACAGTAACATCCTGTTACTGATATACTCATAATACCATGTCCTACAGCCTTAAGTCTGCTTCCAATGCTGTGACAATACTATGTCCTACAGCCTTAAGTCTGCTTCCAATGCTGTGACAATGTCAAATTTTGTTCAGAGACTCCTATGTCTAAAAGAACAATCGTGCTTCTACAATCAAAATCAGGTAATGCTTTATCCGTGTCATCTTAGTTCGATATAGAACGAAAATATGTTTGCTTCAGCATATTCATGATTTTCCAGTATAACTTACTATTCGAAGATTTCAAATCTTTTAAAATTCTTGTCGATACTTATCTTTTAAATTCTTGTCGATACTTGCCTATTAATTTATCTTGTTTTTTTTAAAATTATTAACCTTGTTGTTTATATTTCGTTTCGGTTAGATTTGATTTCACTCTGAGGAACATTTTTACGAAGTCAATCATAAACCATATTCTGTCATCACTTCGTTTAAGTACCTCCCTGTTGGAAATGCGTTGATTAACACTTCCGTGAATATCACCTGTCACCAAATTTAACCAGTCTGTTTCTGGTATTTTTTGTATCATAGTAAAGAGCACGTATCTGTGCGGTTATCAAAATACATAGGACTTATGATATTAACAAGATCATTGACTAGAACAATATCCATTATGTTTGAAGGTATATTAGTCATAAAATTTATATTATATTCAAGTCGCCGCAACATATGATTTTATTATTCTCGTGTAGTGCTCTGCTTAACATGAAATCAAAATACTGCCATTAAATTGCAAGATCTTGTCTCACTGACCTATAATTTATATCCAAGTTTACATAGAAAAAAAAGACCTAAATGAAAATGCAATACCGTGCCGAGATAAAAGTATGTTATCTAGATGACTCTTCGGCATTCGACCGGATCCTTCCATTAAGGCTCTGATATAAAGTTGGGGGTTACTGGCAATGTACTCAATCTTAATATCTAATGTATGTAAAGTTTGTATCTAATGTAAAGTTTAAAAGTCAGAATATTTTAATTTTCACACGGGTTTAATGCAAGGGGAGTCTTTGTGCCCAATTATGTACTCATTTTATGTTAATGATATGGATTTCGTATTACTGGAAAATAATTGTCAGTCATTAACATTAAATGATATAAACTTGTATCTAGTAATATATGCAAATGATACTGTCCTTTTAAGTGAAAATGGTTGCCAGTCCCTGTCATTAAATGGTAGAAACTTGTACTTATTAATGTATGCAGATGATACCGTCCTCGGATCTACATAGTATGCTAGAATTTTATTGTGTGTCAAATCACCTTACGTTAATGATATAAACTTGTACTTATTAATGTATGCAGACGATACCGTCCTCCTTTTAAGTGAAACGCCCGAGGATCTACATAGTATGCTAGCAATGGAAGATTTTTATTGTGTCAAATCACCTTACGTTAATGAGATGAAAACAAAACTGGTTGCATTTACCACGGCAAGAATTTTAAAACGTATTCATGGAAAAGATTGTAAAGATAGGCTGGCACTGCCAGGCAGGATACGCCCACATTTTCGAGAGATGGACAGAGAACAAGCAATACCGAAAGTGATTTTTCCTACATCTTTACGTCCTGTATTTCATACTGTATTGGGAGCAGCCATTTAGTTGGTCAGTTCCAGTCTGATATTAATGAAACTCGAAACCGACAATGATTATGGTGTGACAGTACACAACCTAGAAATGTGACTTTTCATCAAAATCGGATAAGAATTGTGACCTGTAGCGAGTCCACAACCATGATATACCATATTTTTACACTATTCGCGTACAAACGGCGACCATTTCGTCCGGCAATTTTTGTACGATTTTCACGAAATTAGAACTCAACCTTCCTCATCAAAATCGAATTAAAATTGTGACCTATACAGGGTCCACAACCATGATATATCATTTTTTTAACAGTATTCGCGTACAAACGGCGGCCATTTTGTCTGTCAATTTTGGTCCGATTTTCCTGAAACTCAACCTTCCTTACAGTGCAACGGTGATATAATCAAACGTTTTTTTAAATTGGATAATAATTGTGACCTCCAGAGGGACCACAAGCTAAAGAAAGGGGGATTTTACGTATAACCAGGGGCCATAATTCAGGAAGTTACGATCCGATATGCGCAAATATCGAAAGGAACCAAGATCTTTGGGTTATAACCATGAATTTCAAATTTCATCAAAATCGAATCAAAATTGTGACCTCCACAGGGTCCACAACCTTGATATACCATTTTTTAACAGTATTCGCATACAAACGGCGGCCATTTTGTATGGCAATTTTCGTCCGATTTTCCCGAAATTCGAACTCAACCTCCCTTAGGGTGTAACGGTGATATAATCAAACGGTTTTTTAAATCGAATAATAATTGTGACCTCCAGAGGGACCACAAGCTAAAAAGGGTGATTTTTCGGACAATCAGGGGCCATAATTCAGGAAATTACATTCCGTAAGCCGCAAATATCGAAAGGAACCAAGATCTTTGGGTTACAAACATGCATGTCAAGTTTCATCAAAATCGGTTCAAAATTGTGACCTCTATAGGGTCCACAAGCTAAAAACGTGATTTTTCGTACAATCAGGGGCCATAATCCATGAAGTTTTGATTCGATACATGCCAATATCGAAAGCAGCCGAGAACTTTTGGGGATAAACCTATATTTCAAGTTTCGTCAAAATCGGATAAGAATTGTGACCTGTAGAGAGTCCACAAACAAATTGTGGACGGACGTCCGGACGGACAGGGGCGACGACATAATACGTCCACATGAAAATGTGGGCGTATAAAAATAAATTAATTGCCTAGGTGTTAAACTTAAATTTTAATTGTACCACAAAATCTTATTCAACAAACAATAGTATCTCGGGTAATAAAGCATGTTTCAGCTTACAACGATAGATCAATTTAACAGAAAAATAAAAACAAATTAACTAATGGGTAAGTTGCTGTGGCGTACATACAGTGATTAGTAGGTTTTAATGTCAAACCTTACAAAGAAAATGGAATTTGACAAAATGTTATCAACCACCCCTTTCACTGAAATAAACACAAATGATTAATGAATAGGTTGTTGTGGACTATTTACAACGACTTGATCATGTTTCATAATAACACATCCCAAGAAGATGAGATTTGATTGGTATATGCATGTTGATGCGAGTGATTATACTGATATACGAAAAACCCTTAGAATAATGACTTTGCAAATGATTAATGATCCCCTGAAGGCTGACTATTTAAAATGGTGAGTAGTATTTCCACTGGATGTTATAGTGATGAAGAAAGGCAAGACTAGAAATATTAAGTGCTTTAAATTACAATTACAGGCCTGAAAAGCAAAAATAGTTGGCAATTATTAGTTTTCATTTTTATAAATTGTGGAGGTTATTACAAACTTATTTTGTTTACTGGAATATTGAATATGATTGAAATAAAATAATTATGCTTGCTTCGTGCTTTTACGTTGGACAATTGGGACTCTGTGGCGACGGTTGGGAGTTAGACTTTCGGTCATCTATTTTTTTTTTAAATATACTTTGTCTCACCGATTTATGCACGCCTACAATTGCTTACTATTTGACAAACACATCCCTTTTGGTTGTGGCGGTTGAGTCGGATTTTGTTTACCGTTGGTTCTTAATATATCTTTAGTGCTGTTACTTTTTGTGAAAGTTACATTTATTTCTGGTTGTTTCATTTGTAGCTGTTTGATTTGGGAGATTTTGCCGTTGAAAGGAAGGAAGATTCTGATAGGAGCAGTCGGGGCTTTGGATTTAGCTGCACTTGCCGACAGGGTCTTATTAATGGTGTTTATCGGAAACTTCTCCGGATAGCCGTTGCAATTTGTGAAGACATGTTGGAGATTATCAATTTCCTTGGAGAATCTCTAAGGATATTGGTCGGTTTCCTGTATACACCTGTACTGATCGAGTTGTTGATTTAAGATATACAAACGTCGAGGAAGGGTAGTTGGTTATCATTTTCGGTTTCCATTGTAAATTTTATACGCCGGTGTTGCCTGTTGAGATGTTGTAACAGTGTTTTTGGAACATCTTGTTTTGATAACAAAGGTATTGCTCATTTGCTTAAAAAAGCATGGTGTACGATTGAAGCGCCTTCTCTTCTAAATCAGTTAAAACTATTTCTGAAATTAAAGGGGAGGAGGGGGCTTCCCATGTGTAATCCATTGGTCTGTTCGTAAACGTCGTCATCCCAGGAGAAATATGTTGAATTGATCCATTGTTTCAACAGGAGTATGATGTTGTCCGTTGATAGGGTAGTCTCTAGTGGGTTGTCTAAACTATCTATACGCTTGCGTAGAATCTTCAGAGCCTCTTCCCTCGGTACATTTGTGAACAAATCTATGAGACTATCCTCCCGGAGTTTGAGTATTCTGCAGCTTTTCACAGAATTCACCCTAATCTTTGGAGCATGATGCTGCTGTGTCGTTAAGTATTGAGCTGTGTTGTAGAAGACTGAATCTCGTGTGGTGTTTTTTTTAAGGATTTTTAGTATAGCCTGGCATAAGGTGGTCGAGAGTCGGATTTTCAATGATGTTAGTTATGTTTATATGTAAACGATATTATGACGGTCTGTTCAAAGAACTTATTTCCGGCGTGGTTTCCCCTTGACAGTGATGCAGAAGGAGGGCCTGACAATGACAGCTGCCTAGTCATTCGGACGGGACGAAAAACCGAGACCCTGCACACATTGGCGTACACGTAAAAGATCCCTTGGCAGTTGGAATTCGATATAAGAGTAGGCCGTAGCGCCACTGCCCGGGCAAAATTTCTCTCATAGCCCATTGTATGGCGTATGCTCGTCTTCCATTAGCCAAGGTCAGGTGCAGAACAGTAGGACGTTACACCCCATTTCATTTCAAAGAACTTAATTTGGGGAAATCAATCCACAGTGCTACGTATAAACGATCTACTTTTAGTAAGGTTGAAATTGTATCCAATCACAAATCTGTACTCACTTCATTTGGTACTCCATCGACGTTAAGTATATAGATTTGCCCCTGTTATATTGGATACCTAAACTACATAAAAAAGCAACGTTTTATAGCAGGTTCATCCCGATGTTCCACATAACCACTTTCAAAAGTATTGACATCTATACTGACTGCAGTTAAAGAGGGTATTCAAAAATACTGTGACAAAATATACTCTAGTAGTGGTATAAATCAAATGTGGATATTAAATTCCAAAGAATTACTTGGCGCTTTGCAATCTAGACTTCTTGCTTCGGTCTCATCTATTCAAAACTTTCGACTTTTCTACTTTGTACACTAAAATTCCCCATAGTAATTTAAAAGCTCGGCTGAAAGACATTATTTACAGTGTCTTTTCATCTAAATCGGGAACTGCTAGATATCAATATTTACAATTCCTCATATTTCGTTAAGTACCATAGTGATTTCAAAAGTAAATGCACCGCCATTAAGATAATTCAGATGTTGGCTTTTTTAATTGATAATCTCTTTATTGAATTTGGAGGGAGGGGAAATATATCCGTAACGGGTTATAGGTATCCCCGTGGGCATAAACTGTGCACCTTTGCTTGCTGCTTTATTTCTCTATTCCTGTAAAGCCGGATACATGCAGGCGCTAGTTATAATAATAAATAATAATAATAATCGTTTTCTATAGCGCTGAACATTCAGTCAGTCTGAACAAACAAACGATTAGTCAGACATTTTAATTATCGGTATATCGATGAGGTTCTATCACTGAATGATCCTAAATTTAGTGATTATGTAAAATTCATATATCCCGATGTTCATCACGTGCCTTTTGCATACCGATAGTACATCGGCCAATCACGCTATTTTACCGAGATTTTAACTAATAGTTTGGATGCAGCTATGGTGCGTGTGGCGCCAGACAAGGTAAGCATGCTCTTCCGGACACCTGTTACCACTGTTTGTCGTGTATTTTGCACACAATGAACAGTCCATTTGCTGATTACACCATTTTGCCCAGGACTTCGAATTTTGTCTAATGGTTTGGATTGTTCGTACTTGGGTTTTATTTTATTTGGTCTGAGCTTGTAATAGATAGCTTCAGTTATCCGTTTGTCTTTTAGTTTTTTGAGCAATCTCTTATATCGAATTCCAACTGCCATGCGGTTTTTCTTAACGCGAACGCCAATGTGTACACTGGATCTCGGTTTTTGCCCCATCCGAACGACTAGTCAGCCGTCCTTGTCGGGCCCTCCGTTCTGCATCACTGACGTGGTATGGGCGTAACAGACTTTAGATAGCGCGACCTAAAATCTTCACACAATTCCTTGATTTTTATTTTAGGGGTCCGATTATAGATTCTACCTTGGATTAAGTTCCCAAAAATTGCGAGTGCACGAAATGGATGTAACAATACTATATTGTTCTTCCGATGGACTTTGAATAAATTAAAGATTGACTACAAATTAAAGATTGACTACCGAGAAACTAAGATGCACACGTTTGCACATTTTAAATAAAAGCATTATTTTAGCCTTAAAAAAAAAAGGGAAGCCCCATCCCCTTCTTGGTATTTTTTTTTAAAGACGCCGTCAGTTCAGTATTGGAATATTTGTCAATTCTGTACATTATTCATCCTTCTTTGGGACTCTTCCAGCTATTCCTGGCAGTCGGAAGGAACACTCTTGTTCTGCTCGGTTGGCTGGTTCTGCTCGGGGTCTTTTTCTTATAGATCTTTTCCTGGGGGATTATCCGTCATTTCCTTGCATCTGTAGCTATTTGGTTGATATTTTCGTCTAAATAAACGTTTGGAACGGACATATTTGGGTCTGAGAAAAGGCACTTTCAGCAGTAAAAAAAAAAGGGCACTGTCGAAAATGAGGGGGGTGGGGGCGCACGCCCATCCACACACACTGGATCCGCCTCTGCTCTGCGCAATCTGAATAACAAAGGGAAATAAAGAGTGTTGTATCAGTATTAGGTGCTGCCTTGCCCGAAACCATCCTAACAGATACATTAAGAGAGAGTGAAATGGGGTTTAACGCCCACTCAACACAAACTAGGTCATTCGACTTGATAGCCTTGTTTGTCACGCAATTAGTTTTACTGCAGTATTCTGCTATGCACGGGTTAATTAGGCATAATAAAATCGTGAGTCATGACGTATACGTTATGTAAACATATTTGGTCCAGTATTGGCAGCTCGTGATTGGTTGGTAGACGGACTACTGATCAATCAAAATTTAACACAACAATAGCCACTCATAATATATCAGCGTGTAGTTGGATTACCTCTAATCAGACGCAAGACTGCGCGGAGTATGCGAGGTTGAGGATAATAATAGGGGTGGAGTGGTTACAATTGAAAATATTGCAGAAATTAGGGAAGGGTGTCGCTTTTGTTCAAGACTTAAAACTATGCTCTTTGTTTATTATAATTTAAGCAATTGTTTTTAGTTAAAATTGATTTTGGCTACAACAGCAAATTGTGCTTCTTAATATATAAATTATTACCGACAATGGGTGTATTTATCCCAAACTGATAAATTTAAACATTAAATCACTTTCTTACCTGCTGTGAAGTATTGTATACCTGTACTTATTGATTTGTTAATTTTATAATGTAATAACAAATAGCTTTGATCAAGTTTAAGTTCCTGATTGGTATACAGTTGATATACTAGTGTTCCATCAGAAATTGAAAACACTTTTTTTTTATTTTCAACTTTACTGGTTATGACAATAAATTTTAAAGGTTTTTTGTAAGGGCCATTTTTGTCATTCAAAATGGATGTAAATGAACTCATTTTGAAAAAGGTGACAATGCTAATTCTTTTTGTTTATATAGGTGAATTTCCAAGTGGTATTCCAATCCGAGGCAGAACTCGATTTTTACCTGGGCTTTGATGTCTAAGAAAATACCTGTAGAATTTAGTATGGTGGCCTATTTGTGTCATGGGTTAAACTGTAGCATTTTCTCTAGTAATCTGTAGAATTTAGTATGGTAGCCTATTGGTTATTATTACTATAATTATTAAGGATTTATAGCGCCACTTAGTTGGGTACAGGACCTAAAATCCATGACCGATTTGCGGGGAAGTTGTTTTGAAGGGGGTTTCTACATGAAAAAAATCTGCTGAAGCGATTAAGCTTGGGTGACTCTCTCTAAAATGCTGGCGGAAGCGGCTAGAGGGCCAAATTTAAAATGGTGGTCAGATGTGGCGGGGAAATAAGAAATTATGTAATATAGGCTTCTGATGTGTCTATTCGTATGTTTTAAGGGTCTCTGATCGAAGTATTGTAATCAAAAATCCATGCAGCCACTAGTTTTGCCAATATGGCTGAACAATCCAAGATGGCCACCATTTTTTACCTGGTAAATAGTTTCGGGGTTGATGTCTTCAACTCTGCTGCGAGCGTCGTCTAAACTAATTACCTCTAATAAATTAAGGCTGACCCAAACTTTCTACCTGCAATGCACGTGCATACAGGTAGTATATAAGTCGGGCTTGTTGGGAGATGAATTATGACAGTGGTACTGAGGACTCGATGCAGGTACTTGGGTGAGTGAAATTATACTTTTAACTTTGTTCTTTTAGGTTTCTCTGTGCAGGATTCATATGTTCTACTCATCGTTGTATATTTTAGTATGATTAAATTTATGTACAAATGTTGACTAATTTTACAGGTCCCCTTTAGACACCTACTGATTGTTCCTGGAATGGTATCATCTAAGAATAGTCGCCGATAAATGGTTTCGTTGTTGAATAGTCGCCGAAACATGGTATCGTCATTGAATAGTAGACGATACATGGTATCGTCGTTGACTGGTCGCCGATAAATGGTATCGTCGAAGTATGGTCTTACCGATGGGTGGACATTTTCTAACGTCATAATTCATTTAGTGCGCGCACTCATGAAAGAATTGTTATGTTGTATATTTATGTTGTACTATATAAACTGAATTCTTTTTTATCTTAGTTTTTTTTATTCCCCCAAACGGCCATGCCTCGCCCATCCTGTGACAAACATGTCTTCAAACAACGTCCACGGTGCTGGGTCCGGCAAATTTTAGCACTCGCAATGAACTGGCCTTGATACACTAAGAGAGAGTGAAATGGGGTTTAACGTCCACTCAACACAAACTAGGCCTATCATATGGTTTGCGCGTAGGTGTCTTTAGCAGTGGGAGGAAACCCACGAGGTTGAGAAGGCGCCCCTATCTCCATGCCACATACGCTCACACCAGGGCTCGAAACCACAGCCGAAAGCCAGAGGTGACCGGCCAGCTAGAGGTCGAAGCGGGGCACTCTAGACCATCCCACCCCCCATAGACACTAAGAGTCCATTTGACAAATACTGGTCGTTTCGGGACAAACTGGTGGTTTAATTTATTTCAGTCAATTGCAACGGTGTATAATAATATTACTGAAAGAGAATCGGTTTCAGAAGAGCTATTTGCCCCAAATTAGAAATCGTTATCAGAAAAGTTACTTGATTATCTAGCTTACGAACCTGGACGTAACCGGTATTATACATAGTCATAGCTCGGAAGTTGTTTATGAAATATTTTCCACGTTATAGGCGCCTGTGGGGCGTAGGGCTTACTAGCAGTGGAAAAGGCTTTCTTGTATGGATAACAACATATTCCCGAAGCAATGACCCGAGAAATCCCTCTCTGGCCATTGTTGGAATAGTGTCTGTTTTTTGAACTTATGCGGGAGGGTGTCTATTCTTTCCGTTCAATGAAAGCTATCACTTAAGTACAGCAACATGACATTCCTTCGTTTAATCTGGGTCATCCCTAAATTTTTAGACAGTGATTTAAGGTATTAAAAACGGTGAAAGTATGTTGTTTCCAAACAGTCTTGTTTACATTTCATTCGACTAGATAGCCTCGTTAGTCACGCAATTTGATTTACTGCAGTATTCTGCTATGCACGGGTTAATTAGCCATAATAAAATCGTGAGCCATGACGTAACGTTATGTAAAGATATTTGGTCCAATATTGGCACTCGTTTTAAATATAAAGCTTTTGTAGGGCAGCTAGTGATTGGTTGTTAGACGGACTACCAATCAAAATTTAAAACAACAATATCCACTCATAATATCAGTGTGTAGTTAGTGGGATTACCTCTAATCAAACGAAACGCTGTGCGGAGTATGGGATAACAATTGCCACATTGTTCTTATATTTTATCTGAAATAATTATCTAAATATTTTAATTTGATTTAGTTAGCAGACTAAAAAAAACTTTAGACGATGAAATACCTCTAACTATATTCCCACCGGGGGGGGGGGGTAGTGGTCTAAAGTGCCGCGCTTCGACCTCTAGCTGGCCAGTCACCTCTGGCTTGCGGCTGTGGTTTCGTGACATGGAGATAGGGGCGCCGTCTCAACCTCGTAGGTTTCCTCCGGGCACTCCGGTTTCCTCCCACTGCTAAAGACCCCTACGCGCAAGCGAATTATTGAAATAAAATTAAACCATATGTTAGTCCCGAAATGACCTAGTTTGTGTTGAGTGGACGTTAAACCCCATTTCTCTCTCTCTCCTTTAAACCAAACATTTGTGAATGTTACGTAATTATTCACTTTACACACACTTAACCACGCTCCATGTTTCGGTGTCTATAGAAGTACTTCTGCAGTTGAGGAGTCGTCTCTGACCCGGACTTTTTTTTTACCTTATGGTTTTGTTTTTCTGCAGTCGTTACAGTATCTAGTTGCTTTTCCTGAAGTTATTAATATTGATGAAATTATATATCTTTATATTTTTTAAATATAAATTTGTCTGTGGTACAAAAGTAGTTCTTTCTGCAAACAAAAAAAAATTTAAAAGGTAAAAAAGCTTAAACGCGGAAGATGGGTGAAAGCTGAATAGTGCTTCGTTCTTTTATATTCACTGTGATCTCATCATAGTATTTTGTAATTTCAAAGACGCAAATATAAATGGGATTTTACACCTCCTTTACGGAGGGACTGGACTGACTAAAGAAGACGACTGTGTGGCATACGTTGCGTTTTGGGGAAACACTTGCCCGTACAAGGGGGGTTGGGATGGCCTAGTGGTCTAGAGTGCCGCTCTTCGACCTCTAGCTGGCTTGCGGTTGAGGTTTACGGCCCTGGTGTGAGCGTATGTGGCATGGAGATAGGGGCGCCTTCTCAACCTCGTGGGTTTCCTCCGAACACTCCGGTTTCCTTCCACTGCTAAAGACCCCTACGCGCAAGCGAATTATTGAAATAAAATTAAACCATATGTTAGTCCCGAAATGACCTAGTTTGTGTTGAGTGGACGTTAAACCTCATTTCTCTATCTGCCCGTATAACTGTGCCACGGCTTAACTTTAATTTATATCGATGTGAAATGCCAAGGGCAAGCACTTCACCTACATCACCGAACAAACTACATGTATGTCATTTCCGCACAAACACATTCTTCAATTTTGTTTTAATAATCCGCTTGTTTGTACAATTCTTTATCAGTGAGATGAACCGGAGAAAACCCATCAAGTTGGCCAGACACGCTTTTCTTGTTACTCAGACACGTTTGGGACCACCATACTCCGCGCAGTGTTGCGTTTGATTAGAGGTAATCCTACTACACACTGCTATTATGAGTGGATATTGTTGTTTTAAATTTTGATTGGTCAGTAGTCCCGTCTACCAACCAATTACTATCTGCCCTAATACCTTAAATCACTGTCCAAAAGATTTTAGAGACGACCCAGATGAAACGAAGGACTGTCATGTTGCTGTCATGTAGTGATAGCTTTCATTGAACGGAAAGAATAGACACACTCCCGCATAAGTTCAAGAAACGGACGCTATTCCAGCAATGGCCAGAGAGGGATTTCTCGGGCCATTGCTTCAGGAATATGGGGGCCACCGACTGAATGACAGTGTTATCTAAAGAGCACTCTTTAGACACCCACCCCCCTATCGGACATATTGCGACAGACGAGGTGCTTAAGTTATTAGGATGGTTAACCTCTATGATGTTCTCAGTTATTGTTGACAATTCTGTTAATTTTTGTGCCTCCGTGATGGTTCTTGAAGGAGCCTAAGGGAAAATGAGTTTTTTGGCGGTCTAATTGAACGCATCAGTTATGATGGCTATCGGCATTGTCCTGGGTTTAGATTCTGTAATAGGGGGGTGGGGGTGAATGTCCGAATGGCTAGCGTGCGCACGCTGTATCATACGGCCTGTCATTGAGTCAACTGGCGTGTTTTCGAATCCCCTGTTGTATGTGGCAAGGAGTGGGGTCGTCTGTCCAACCTCGTGGGTTTTCTTCAGGTACTCCGGTTTCCTCCCACTTAATTCCCTGGTTAAGTGGTTGGAGTTTTGATGTTGTGTTGGCAGGCAGAACACGATCTTGACGTTTGATAATTTCATATCCGGGTGACCCGGGGCATTGTCCATGAATAGCAAAACGTTTGTTTTATTATCTTCATTTTTCGGTAAAAATCCTGTCATCCATGCTTTTTTATTTGATCCCCACGTAACTGGCAGACGGGAAATGTTCAAATTTCTAAAGCACCGTGGCTCCGCGGCCTTGCCTATAACGAAGAGCTTTTCAAATTCTCCCAACATGTTAACACAAAGCATAACAGTAAGTGTGTCTTTTGATCTTTAGACATCAGAACATGTTTCATCACGAACAAGAGAGTGTTTTATCAGGGAAGCCACGATAATTCACTCCTGTCTCATCCATGTTGTAGAAATCCTGGGCCTCGTAACCAATGACAATGTCAGGTACACTATCAGTCCGTTCTTTCACAACGCCGTCGTCTACGTGTAGCCTCCCGTCTTCCATTAGCCCAGGTTAGGTGCAAAAGAGTAGGACGTTAAACCTCATTTCATTTCTACGTGTAGCCGGAGCTTTATCTCCCAGGGGTTTTGTAGGTTAATGAGGACAGGAAACAGCCCTGGTTTAAACATTTTAACAGAATACGAAAACACAAAACCAAAAAGGAAAACCAAAAACACTGAAAATATAAATACAAACATGCAAACAAGGCGGACGGAACATAATCAAAATAGAAATAAATGTACAAAAGAAAGATAATACATAATTTGAACTAAATACATTTATAGATATATGAACATTTAAAAAGATAGGAGAGAAAAATTAAACATACCCTGGGAAAGGTGTTTTAATTATATCACCATGCCAGTAAGGACTATATTACAGAAGCTAAAATAAAACAAACACCACAATAAGTAAAGACCACTTGAAAAAGGGGCGAAAATGGCGGGAAAACTAAAGATATGAAATTATATATGAATTAGGGAAACTCTTATGATAAGAATTATTAAACTAAACTACTTGGAACAAACCCATACTAAATATATTTACTGATAAATAAGCTTATAAATTTACTATAAACAAGAAATATAAAATACCTGAAGTTGAAGAGAACACAAAGGTCTTGTCATTTGTCATGTCAAGAGAAAAGTGCAGTTTGAAACAAGGTGCGAGGTGACATAAGATACAACACCATATATTACATAAACTTCATTTACATATAAACAACAAAACATTTACAAATTACACCCTACTTCATACGCTACCACTTTCACCGCACATCTCAAAAATGAAATGTTGTGTCTTTCTCTAAATCTGCAGAGCCAGCCATTCGATGCTTTGAAATCAGATTCCGGCATGTTCAGTTCTTTGGCCAAAAGCAAGGCCTTTTCGCGAAGCATAGGACCGGAGTCAGGTATTTGCTCAACCGGGCTACATAATAAATTGCTAGCAATTTGTAAAAAGACAAACTGTTACTCACATTTTTAATTGTATATATTTATCTTATATTGTGTTTTAAATATTTTCATATGCAAAGGGATTGATATATTTATTTTTAATTATATTTTCTGTGATATTTGTTTTTATTTACATATATGACTTCATCTCTGTGATATTGTTTTAATTTGGATCGTTCAATTGACCAATCGTGTAACGCAATATGGCCCGGTTGGTGCTGACGTGCCATTGAACAACGTTTTCGTTTGCTTTGTTACTGTTTTAGTTTACATATCTGCTCTATAATAGATGATATAAACATGATTTTCGCATTATCTCCGCCGGGGACTACACCAAACCTGATTATTACCCTTTGCTTCAATGTGTATGGCCCCTCCCTCGACAAAATCCTGGATCCAGGCCTGACTACCATTCGTTTAGCTAAATATGTCACAATTACTTTAAAATCACAGTCATCTTGTGTTAAAATCCAACCCACCCATAATTTTGAAAATTAGCAACCACAAACTCATTTTCGAAGCATTTCAGACCAAAGCTTCCTATCTTTTCTTTCTCCTGTCCTCTCCTTCCTTCTTTCTTTACTTCCACTCCCCTCCTCTCCCTCCTTTCTTTCTTTTTTTCTTTCTTTTTTATTTTCTTCTTTTTTTATTTTTTCGTTATTCTTTATAGGCTTAGGCCCACCTGTCACGGACAGTCCGGCACTGGACCGTATTACTGAGTACAATTTACAAGAAGAAAACAATGGTTCTTTTAAAGTGATAATTTCATATTTTCAAAGAAAGTCAAAACATAATTATCTCTCTCTTGCTTAATAGGTTGTCAATTTACTATTATACAATCATAGGCATTATTTGCCACTCTTATAACTCATTCACACAGGAAATTATAACACAATTACCTCCCTTGTTTTTCTATTGCCCATATGCAGTAGCTATCTTCAAACGTTTGAATTTAAAGTTAAAAATGATATTTTTGGCAATTTCTCAACTGGCAATAGTGAATTATGGGATTAATAGGATTATTCTTTAACAAGGAAGGATTGTTTATAGATACCATATATTTTAAGGCTATTTTAATAAATTATAAAAATATAACTTAGAAATATGAAATTGCAGCTTTAATATATGTGGCCCGTAATACTGAGTTGGTCATTGAGCTGGGTTTCACTTTTCAAGTCCCAAACTGTTCAACTGGTATCTTTTGGTCATAGCTCTTTTAGTTATCAACCACCCGTTTCAAGGTATAATCTACCATTTAGTTTAAGATGTTGTACATCTCTATATTCTTTTAAAAAACAACTTAAAACACATTTATTTAATCAGGCTTTTAACTGACACTATATACAATCGTTAACATGTCCATAATCTAGTTGTTTATTTATGATTACATTGTCACTTTGTAAAGTGCCCCTGAACATGTTCTATGAAGGGCGCACTATAAATATGCTATAATGATAATGCTGATGAGTCTTCCATGTATTCCCACTGTCCGATGTGCTGTCTCGGGTGCCTGTGTGAAGAGATTCTGCACGTGCTATTGGACAACATGGCGGTCTGGTCGTCTTGTGGTAACCCTTGGTCTACCAGTTCCAGGGGCGATCATATGTGGTCTTGATAACCCGAAAGTGTTGCTGACAGACCAAAAAATGATTGGCAACAGCTTGGGCAGTGTTGCCAGCATTGGGTCGTCCAAGCGCCTGGTTCCTCTGAGCTGTCGTCAGTCGTGGCATGCACCTGACGTTGTAGTGTGAATGATTCAACCAGGTAGAGGGGGGATGCATTACCATCTCAGAAGTCAAGTTGCGTTTTTGAGAACATTTTCTGGGTTCAATTGTGCCTATTGCTCAGGTAATTTTGGAGATGTGGTCACAAATGTGTCTATTTTCCTGCTTAGTATTCATTTAGATTATTATATGCGTGGGGGGAGGGTTTGATTGCTGAATGGTTAGCAGGTGTCACTGAGTAGGATCGCCTGTCTGCTAAAGACCCTTACGCGCAAGTGAATTATTGAAATAAAATTAACCCATATGTTAGTCCTGAAATGACCTAGTTTGTGTCGCGTGGCTGTTAAACCCTATTTCTCTCTCTCCCTATTTGGTCCAGAATATTTTAACTACTCTGCCTCAATGACAATATTGTGCTCTCTTTTACTACTACCAACCATCTACATATACAGATTTTATAAAAGTTTTATTTTACTATTTACAGTATGATTTCTGGTGTGGCTAAATACACTGTCAATCTATTATGGCTTTATGCTTGGATGCATTCTCGTGTCTTTTCAGCAAACCAATCCTGGAGAATGATTTACTACAAACATCACATTTATATGGTTTTTCACCAGTATGAGTTCTAATGTGGCACTGTAAAGTACTACTTTCTGTGAAAGATTTAGTACAAACTTCACATTTAAAAGGTTTTTCACCAGTATGAATTCTCATGTGTCTTTTCAGTAAAGTACTCCTGGAGAATGATTTATGACAAACATCACATTTATATGGTTTTTCACCAGTATGAGTTCTTATGTGGCACTGCAAAGCACCACTCTCCCTGAAAGATTTATTACAAATATCACACGTAAAAGGCTTTTCTCCAGTATGAATTCTGATATGTTTCTGTAGATCACTACTGTTAGTAAAGGATTTACCACAAACATAGCATATAAAAGGTTTTTCACCAGTATGAGTTCTCATATGTGCCTGTAGACCACTATTCTGAGTAAATGATTTATCACAAACATCACATTTATAAGGTTTTTCTCCGGTATGAATTCTCATGTGTCTCTGCAGACCACTATTATCAGTGAAAGATTTACTACAAACATCACATTTATAAGGTTTTTCTCCAGTATGATGTTTCAAATGAATTTTAAGGTAATATTTGTTAGTAAATGATTTGCTACAAACATCACATTTATTAAACGCTTGAGAATTGTGTATTTCCCTTTCATTATTCTGGCTAAAACTCTTCTCCAAATGTTTATCATGTTGTAAAACAGGTTCCTTTTCCTTAACATGTATTTCACAGTGTTTTTCTAGATCAGTTTCTAATTTAAATTCCTCATCACACAAATTACACTGATAAACAGTGTCATCTATATCATCGGTTTTCTCATCGTTAGCAGGACAATATCCATCTACATCATCAGTTTTCTCTTTTCTAAAACGAATATGACAATATTCATCTACGTCACTAGTTTTCTCTTCTTTAACATGCACTTTGTAGTGGTTTTCTAAACTACAAATACTTTGAAACATTTCATCACATATTGTACACTGATGAAAAGTTATAGCATTGTTAGTTTCCTGTAATATATAAAAAATATAACATCATTAGTTACTAGTAATATGTAACACCATTAGTTTCCAGTACTATATAAAACTTTAAAAGCATTAGTTTCCTGCAATATATAAAATTTATAACATCATCAGTTTTCTGTAATACATGTATAAAACATTTTTATAATCCCAGAGTGGCATTTAGTGATTGGCCATATTATAAAACACAACACAATTGCTATGGAAACAATCACTGGATTATACTCATATAGCACGACGTTTTAACAAGTATTTTCTTATTTTAGAGACGAGCAAATCAGGTTATCAGAAGTTTGATATGTGAAATAATCCAAGGCTAAAGGGTTTTAGGGTAATATTTGTCTTATAAAGAAGGCCTAATGATGTCATAAGAGATTAATTTTACTCTTATGTAACTTCAGTTTTTATCCGATTTTAAAAATTGTATATATATTTCATAATCACACTCTGATGATGGTTGAGTTTTAATTTTGTAAAAATCAGATCAAAACTGCTCAACAAAATGGCCACTCCTTCAAAGTAAATACTGTCACAATTGCTATTCTATTTTGATGAAAATAAAAATATATCCCAAAGATCTCGGTTCATTTCGATATTTGCGAAATAACTTCTTGGATTATGGCCCCTGATTGTACAAAAATCACATGAAGTCTGTGTCACCACAGGCCCGGGACTGTACAGCGCAGTGGACTCTTACGGCTAGCCCCCGGATCCATTCACTCTTTTTGATTTGTTTTTGTTTGTGGTCTCTTAGTATGATGTCTTGTCTGTATATTTGTTTTTGTGTAGAATTGTGTGTGGTGCAGTCCCCCTGCACTTACTATTAGCTTGTGGACCCTCTTGAGATCGTAATTTTTATCTGATTTTAAAACCCATTTAAATATATTACGTTAGACCCTGATTATGGTTGCGTTCAAATATCGGAAGAACAGGGACAAAACTGTCCAAAAGAATGGTCATTGCTTGAACATAAATAGTGTTAAAATATGCAATATGAAGATTAAGGACCCTTTATAAGACACAAGTTTATTTCATCTTACCGGTATATGGCCGAGTTTGTAAATTTGGGTGTTACCCGTTCCATGAAGTCGGTCAAGTCGGTTACAGGACATACATGTATATTTTAACAGCGTGTTGTGTTGCTCATATGCCCTAGATTTACATGTAGTATTTTGTCTATATGAATGCATTGTGTATGTGCATGTATTATTAAATGTTTGACTATAGTACTATGTATAAATGTATATGTATGCATGCTGTCCATAATGGACGTTTTGATGCAATAAACTTCTTATCTTATCTTATCTTATTGGTTCTAGGGAGGTTAGCATGGTCTTATTCACTCAGCAAGATGTTCCTTTACATTCACAGGGACTGACACGCAAATGTTTAGCAGTAAAAAGTTGCCCAGTAAAATTGACTGGGAAGCGATTTAACTTTCGACAGGGATTCAATAGCAGAGTTCCTGAACATACAGAGTTGAACTAATTCTGGATAAGTAAATCAATGTCTAATTAATAATTTAGATGATATTTCAGGCCTAAAGAAAGTCCTGCAATAATCATCATGAATGTTATAATTTCTCGGTCGGCATTGTATTGAGTAAATTTTACAAACAAAAATACACTCATCATTGTTGGTGATAGTTCAGCTCTGAACGTCGGTCTCATTACACTCACCCTGACCGTTCAGGGACTGGCCTATTCAATCAATGTCGAAAATAATTTGAACCCCAGTCAATTTTACTGGGCAACTTTTCACTGCGAAACATCGGAGTGGCAATCCATGTGGACGTCTGTACAATGTAAAGGAACATCTTAGTGACAAAATAAGACCTTGCTGACCTCGCTAGACTCAGTATGAGCGAAACAACACGCTGTTTAAAATACGTCCCCTCCTATCAAACTACCCTTTCGCCACCATGACACAGCGTGTTGTGATGCTCACACTGACTCTAGCGAAATGAACAAGGTCTTATTTTCTCACTGAGATGTTCCTTTACACTGTACACGCGTCCACCCAGAGTGACACCCATCGTTTAGCAGTGAAAAGTTGCCCAGTAAAATTGGGGGTCAAATTATATTCGACATTGATTGAATGGGCCAGTCCCTGAACGTTCAGGGTGAGTGTAATGAGACCGACGTTCAGAGCTGAACTATATATGTTGGTGATTACAGGTTTGTCATCTTTTCCTACACTATTTTATCGATTAAATTTTACAATAAGAAAAACAACCTCACCATTGTTGATGCTTACAGTTAAGGTCTGTATAAACGCTTTAAAAAAAAACCCACACGTCTGGAAAATATAAGGAAATCTCTTAAAGCAAGCAGCCTTTTCTCACTCTGCCTTGTTCACTTCCGGAACGATTTGGTCATAGTTGTATACAGAAAGACGATGTCGTTCTATCCAACACGAATAATTCATAATTAAGAAGACAGGACAGTCACATCATTAGCAATTTCGCCAACGCTTGAAAGGAAGTGGTTAAAATTGTAAGTAAACAAACTCATCAATACTGCATTATGTAAGATTTAGATTAGAAGATGACAGTTCTCACTATACTACCTAAACCTAGATGATGAAAGAGTATAGCAGAGTCTAGAAAGGAAAAAAAAAAACCCAACAAAAAACGTGTTATTTTATTCAAATAACCTTTTATAACACTATGTAAGGTTGTGTTTGTGGGGGATTGGATGGCTTAATGGTTAGCATGTGCGCGCTGTATCTTTAGGTCAAACATTGAATCAACTGGCCTGGTTTTGATTCAGTGTTTGTACGTAATAATCACTTTATTTCGAACGGGTAGAAAATTAGGCCTGGGGCCTTTCTTACATTTTGTCCTTATAACAACAACAAGCATGCATAAAATCCAGAACAACCGTTTTACATAATGATAATAGATATAATAGATGTGATGTGATGTGATCTAGATAACCTTTCACACTTATTAATTGGCCTAAGTAATCCTTATAGCCTAAGAATGGCAACTATTAATTTTGATACATCTGTAGATCCCCAGGGACAGAGCCACACCCAATTATTTGGTACACTTTATTGATTTTGGTGAATGATCCAACCCATTTGGGCAGTGTATCAAACATTTTTTGTTAATATATATGTTCCATTTCGGCATGATCCACTGGATAGAGCAATAAACTACAACACATACTTATGGAAGAACAATTACTTATTTATTTGGGTGACATTTCAAAGAGTATTCTCTCAACGTTTTCAAGCAAGTACCGTAACAAATGTGTAGGCCAATTATACATAGACAAGTAATAACAACAAATCAGAAACCAGATCAAAGGCTTAAAGGGACAATAACATTCTTGCTGGCTTCGTAGCTCCAGAAAATAAATAATACCCTTATTCTAAGTACTAGATGTTTAAGTGTCCTACCTGTTGTGTAAATTATCCATTACAACCTATTTTACTTGTCCAGAAGGTTCGAAAATATTATAAAATCCAAGTCACATTTGAAAAGGTTTACGTTAGACTTTTCAAATCAATTGGTTGAATTTTTCCAATTTTTCAAAATAGGTGTGTTAAGATGAAATTTATATCATCATTTAATTGGAATATTCTAAAATAATACGATTTGTTGACCAGAATGAAGATTGGGACATATTATTCAGTTACAACAAGAGTGTTATTGGGGCTTTAAGAGGTTCTGGAATGGCGTGAGGGCCAGGTACCAAAAGACAGGGACCATGGTATTGGGGCTTTAAGAACAAGATGATGAAAGGCAAGGTCCTTATAAAGGATTAGTTAGATCAGATAGGCCTAAGAAGGACGCAAATCCTTAAGACAAGTTGGTGAGGGATACGACGATTCAGCACCAACTTTAGCAGGATATGGTGCAATTCCTTCAGAGCTAACAATTAAGTACTTACAGTATAGGAGTTAATAATTTTAAATCAGAGGTGAGGGTCCAGGGGCTAGATGAGAGAGAGAGAGAGAGAGAGAAATGGGGTTTAACTTCCACTCAACACAAACTAGGTCATTTCGGGACTAACACATGGTTATAATTTTATTTCAATAATTCGCTTGCGCGTAGGGCTCTTTAGCAGTGGGAGGAAACCGGAGTGCCCGGAGGAAACCCACGAGGTTGACAAGGCACCCCTATCTCCATGCCACATACGCTCACACCAGGGCTCGAAACCACAGCCACAAGCCAGAGGTGACCGGCCAGCTACAGGTCGAAGCGAGGCACTCTAGACCACTATGCCATCCCAACGCCCCGGGGCTAGATGAAGGTATATCAAAGGAATAGTAAAAGTAACAAATAACCTAAAAGATAGGCTGGCACTGCCAGGCAGGATACGCCCACATTTTCGAGTGATGGACAGAGAACAAGCAATACCGAAAGTGATTTTTCCTACATCTTTAAGTCCTGTATTTCATACTGTATTGGGAGCAGCCATTTAGTTGGTCAGTTCCAGTCTGATATTAATGAAATTCGAAACCGACAATGATTATGGTGTGACGGTACACAACCTAGAAATGTGACTTTTCATCAAAATCGGATAAGAATTGTGACCTGTAGAGAGTCCACAACCATGATATACCATATTTTTACACTATTCGCGTACAAATGGCGACCATTTCGTCCGGCAATTTTGGTACGATTTTCACGAAATTAGAACTCAACCTTCCTCATCAAAATTGAATTAAAATTGTGACCTATACAGGGTCCACAACCATGATATATCATTTTTTTTAACAGTATTCGCGTAGAAACGGCGGCCATTTTGTCCGTCAATTTTGGTCCGATTTTCCCGAAATTCATACTTAACCTTCCTTACAGTGTAACGGTGATATAATCAAACGTTTTTTTTAAATTGGATAATAATTGTGACCTCCAGAGGGACCACAAGCTAAAGAAAGGGGGATTTTGCCTATAACCAGGGGCCATAATTCAGGAAGTTACGATCCAATATGCGCAAATATCAAAAAGAACCAAGATCTTTGGGTTATAACTATGAATTTCAAGTTTCATCAAAATTGAATTAAAATTGTGACCGTTACAGGGTCCACAACCTTGATATACCATTTTTAACAGTATTCGCGTACAAACGGCGGCCATTTTGTATGGCAATTTTGGTCTGATTTTCCCGAAATTCAAACTCAACCTTCCTTACGGTGTAACGGTAATATAATCAAAGGTTTTTTTAAATCGGATAATAATTGTGACCTCCAAGCTAAAAAAAGGCGATTTTGCGTATAATCAGGGGCCATAATTCAGGAAGTTACGATCCGATATGCGCACATATCGAAAGGAAGCAAGATCTTTGGGTTATAACCATGAATTTCAAGTTTCATCAAAATCGAATCAAAATTGTGACCTCCACAGGGTCCACAACCTTGATATACCATTTTTTAACAGTATTCGCGTACAAACGGCGGCCATTTTGTATGGCAATTTTCGTCCGATTTTCCCGAAATTCGAACTCAACCTTCCTTAGGGTGTAACGGTGATATATTCAAACGGTTTTTTAAATCGAATAATAATTGTGACCTCCAAGCTAAAAAAAAGGCGATTTTGCGTATAATCAGGGGCCATAATTCAGGAAGTTACGATCCGATATGCGCAAATATCGAAAGGAAGCAAGGTCTTTGGGTTATAACCATGAATTTCAAGTTTCATCAAAATTGAATCAAAATTGTGACCTCCACAGGGTCCACAACCTTGATATACCATCTTTTAACAGTATTCGCGTACAAACGGCGGCCATTTTGTATGGCAATTTTCGTCCGATTTTCCCGAAATTCGAACTCAACCTTCCTTAGGGTGTAACGGTGATATAATCAAACGGTTTTTTAAATCGAATAATAATTGTGACCTCCAGAGGGACCACAAGCTAAAAAGGGTGATTTTTCGGACAATCAGGGGCCATAATTCAGGAAATTACATTTCGATAGCCGCAAATATCGAAAGGAACCAAGATCTTTGGGTTACAAACATGCATGTCAAGTTTCATCAAAATCGGTTCAAAATTGTGACCTCTATAGGGTCCACAAGCTAAAAACGTGATTTTTCGTACAATCAGGGGCCATAATCCATGAAGTTTTGATCCGATACATGCCAATATTGAAAGGAACCGAGATCTTTTGGGGATAAACCTATATTTCAAGTTTCGTCAAAATCGGATAAGAATTGTGACCTGTAACTGTGCTCTCTTTTCCTGCTGACCATCTCTTGCTCCAACCAGATGTTGCAATATAAACATATTCCCGAAGCAATGGCCCGAGAAATCCCTCTCTGACCATTGCTGGAATAGCCTCCGTTTCTTGAACTTATGCGGGAGTGTGTCTATTCTTTCCGTTCAATGAAAGCTATTACTTAAGTACAGCAACATGACAGTCCTTCGTTTAATCTGGGTCTTCTCTAAAACTTTGGACAGTGATTTAAGGTATTCAAAACGGTGAAAGTATGTTCGTTTCCAAACAGTATTGTTTACATTTCATTCGACTTGATAGCCTCGTTTGTCACGCAATTAGTTTTACTGCAGTATTCTGCTATGCACGGGTTAATTAGGCATAATAAAATCGTGAGTCATGACGTATACGTTATGTAAACATATTTTGTCCAGTATTGGCAGCTCGTGATTGGTTGGTAGACGGACTACTGATCAATCAAAATTTAACACAACAATATCCACTCATAATAGCAGTGTGTGGTTGGATTACCTCTATAATCAGGCGCAACACTGCGCGGAGTATGTCACATAACATGCATCATATAACCTTACCAAAAAGACAGACAAATTCAAACTAAGTACACACAATAACCCTGTTTACATTACAAATTTTAAGCGTGCCAGGTACCGTTCCTGGTACGGCACTGTTAATTTTTTTGTAGTGTAAACGGGTCAAACACAAGAGTGCCGTACTGAGTACCGTGTCAATCTGGCCCACTGAAGTGAGGTGGTCTCGGAACCGTGCTAAGAACGGCTCGGTTTAAATTTTCGTAGTGTAAACGCTAACCAGTCAGAGCACGGATTACTGCGCATGCGCCAAATGAACCTTGACCTTTTTTCTCGCGAACTTTGACAACTCTGTCATCAGTTATGTCAAAATGGCTACACGTACCAAAATCAACCGCCATAATTGTTTTCATCCGGGTAACTTGCTTAGGGACTGAAATTAACTTTTCTGTGAAGAGTCCCACATTTGGCGTGCTTGGCACGGTTCCAAGACCGGTAATGTAAACAGGTCAATTTCTTAAAATTTATCGCGGCCTAGTACCGTGCCCAGTACGGCCTGCTTATCGCGGTCAAGTGTAAACGGGGCTAATCATAAAACTTGAGATTTTATAGAAGTTTTATTTTACTATTTACAGTGTGATTTCTGGTTTGACTGAAGACAACAGTTCTGACTATAGCGTAAATTTATCATAGTTTTTCGCTTGGATGAATTCTCATGTGTCTTTTCAGTAAACTACTCCTGTTGAATGATTTACAACTAACATCACATTCCAGAGGTTTTTCACAAGTATGATTGCGGGTGTGTTGCTGTAGACCTCAGATGTCAATACATGATTGATTACCAACTTCACATTTAAAAAGGGTTTTTCTCCAAAATATATTTTCTTGTGTTGCTGCAGACCAACACATCAGTGAATGTATAAGATTTTCATCAAGTGTGAATTCTGATATGTCTCTGAAGATTACCATATCTTGAAAAGGATTTACAACAAACATCACACTTAAAAGGTTTTTTCTTCAGTATGAATTCTTTTATGTCTCTGAAGACGATCATTCCGGGTAAATGATTTACTACAAACATCACACGTAAAAGGTTTTTCTCCAGTATGCATTCTTATGTGCCTCTGTAGATCGTTACTGTCAGAAAATGATTTATTACAAACATCACATGTAAAAGGTTTTTCACCAGTATGAATTCTGATATGTCTCTGAAGCTTACTACTGCACGTGAATGAATTACTACAAACATCACATTTATAAGGTTTTTCTTCAAAATGAGTTCTCCTGTGTTGCTGTAGACCACTATTATCAGTGAATGATTTACTACAAACATCACATGTAAAAGGCTTTTCTGTTGTATGAATTCTGATATGTCTCTGAAGTTTACTACTGTATGTGAATGATTTACCACAAACATCACATTTAAAAGGTTTTTCTTTAACATGAGATCTCATGTGTTGCCGCAGACTACTATTATCAGTGAATGATTTACTACAAACATCACATGTAAAAGGCTTTTCACCAGTATGAATTCTGATATGTCTCTGAAGATGACTACTTCTTGAAAATGATTCACAACAAACATCACATTTATAAGGTTTTTCTCCAGTATGATCTCTCATATGCCTCCGAAGACGATCATTTCTAGTAAATGATTTACTACAAACATCACATGCAAAGAGTTTTTCCCCAGTATGCATTCTTATGTGCCTCTGTAGATCGCTATTAACAGAAAATGATTTACTACAAACATCACACATAAAAGGTTTTTCACCAGTATGAATTCTCATATGTCTCTGAAGTTTACTACTGGCTGTGAATGATTTACTACAAACATCACATTTATGAGGTTTTTCTTCCAAATGAGTTCTAATGTGTAGCCGCAGACCACTACTATCAATGAATGATTTATTACAAACATCACACGAAACAGGTTTCTCACCTGTATGAATTCTTATGTGTCTCTGTAGCTTACTACTGTATGTGAATGATTTACTACAAACATCACATTTATGAGGTTTTTCTTCCAAATGAGTTCCAATGTGTAGCCGCAGACCACTACTATCAGTGAATGATTTACTACAAACATCACATGTAAAAGGTTTTTCACCAGTATGAATTCTGATATGTCGCTTTACATCGCTACGGTTTGTAAATGATTTACTACAAACATCACATTTAAAAGGTTTTTCTCCTGTATGACTTCTCAGATGAATTTTAAGGTAATATTTGTTACTAAATGATTTGCTACAAACATCACACTTTTTAACCTCTTGTGAATTGTGTATTTCTTTGTTATTATTCTGGCTAAAACTTGTCTTCCAATTATTATCCTGTTGTAAACCAGATTTCCCTTCTTCAACATGTTTCTCACAGTGTTTTTCTAAATCAGTTTCTAAATTGAATTCCTCACCACACAAATTACACTGATAGCATGTTTCAATGTTTTCAGTTTTTTCTTCTTTAACATAACAATTTTCATCTACATCATCAGTTTTCTCTTTTTTAACATGACAATATTCATCTACATCTTCAGTTTTTTCATCTTTAATATGACAATATTCATCTACATCATCAGTTTTCTCTTCTTTAAAATGAACATGACAATATTCATCTACGTCACCATATTTCTCTTCTTTAACATGCACTTTGTAGTGGTTTTCTAAACTACAAATACTTTCAAACATTTCATCACATATAGTACACTGATGGAAAGTTATAACATCATTAGTTTCCTGTAATATATAAAAGTTATAACATCATTATATTAGTATCCTGTAATATATAAAAGTTATGACATCATTAGTATCCTGTAATATGTAAAAGTTTTAACATCATTAGTATCCTGTAATATATAAAAGTTATAACATCATTAGTTTCCTGTAATATATAAGTTAAAACATCATTATATTAGTATCCTGTAATATATAAAAGTTATAACATCATTAGTTTCCTGTAATATATAAGTTAAAACATCATTGGTTTCCTGTAATATATAAAATGAAATGAAATGGGGTTTAACATCCTACTGTTCTGCTCCTAAACTGGGCTAATGCAGATGGACATACAACATTAGTGTGCTATGAGGGAAATTTTGCTCGGACAGAGGCACTACGGCCTACTCTTATTTCAAATTCTAACTGCCATGGGATCTTTAACGTGCACATTAATGTGTATGCGGGACCTCAGTTTTTTGTCCCATCCATACGACTAGACAATTGTCCTTGTCTGGCCCTCCCTCCATCCTACATCACTGACAAGGGGAAAACAGACCGTAAAATATGGATGAACTTTCTCGGCCAATGCAGGTATCAAACACCCGACCTCCAGGCTTGTGAGTCAGAGTCTTACCCACTTAGCCACGACATTATCTCCCTAATATATAAAAGTTATATCATTAGCTTCCTGTAATATAAAATTCATGAACATCATTAGTTTCCTGTAAGGCTGTGTCGAATTGAAATTATGTTTCTTGTCACTACCTTCGAGACAATCCAATGAGGGTGTAAGGCAAACACAACACAAAGCGTATTTTTCAAAACAAACTATCATTTTCATTCTTATTCTACCCCGAAATGAGGTCAATTCATATTCCCAGGCATTAGCCTACATGGTAAATTGAATGAATGAAATAATGAAGTAAATAATGAAGCAAAATACAAAAGTTGTCTGTAATACTTTAAAAAAACTTAAATGCCATCACCAAATAACAATTGGTTTGACCAACACCCCCTACTAAAATAATTAAACATACATTATGCAAGAGCTAAAATCTGCCTATTGAAAATCTTTCTTTAGTCCTGAAATAATTCATAAATCATTAATTAGACATTAATTAATTCATCCCGGCCATAATCACCTGTAGATTGTTTCGAATTTCTCTGATATTAAATATATTGGAACAGTTCAGCCGTATTTTGATTTAAGCTAAAAATGGAAGGACGAGACTTAGCTTCGAAAAACCAGTACCAGGGCATCATTTCTGACGGGCGTTTCCGCGCTTGCGCCCGCCTGCGCTTGTAATCTTGAAAACACAAGCGCAGGTTATAGCTCCTGCTAAAAATTCAGACAATTTCGACAGTTTTATCAAGAAAGTCGAGCTCGAAAGTTAAATGAAATATTATTGTATCCGAAAATCGTGAAGAATAGTTTTGTTAGCAAAATCCAGTAGCGTGCGTTTTGTTATGGTATCAAGACATTTGGGTTGAAGATTATTAGCCCGGTTGTCAAGTCTCTCCATGGCGTTTGCATTCACGATAGATTATTATTTATTAGTGATAGTATTACATTAGTAATAAACGATTGATCGTTTTTAAATTAAATGCTTTCCATGTTACGGCGTTAGTTTTGTAAGAGTTTTTGATTGTGAAATTTGAATAAATATAACGTTATGAATTTCTGTCGTGGTCATATAGAAAGCGTCTGGATAATCACGATGGGAGCAGTTAGTTTCATCCCACGACCGTTTCACCCCGGGCTGTGAATATCATAATTAATTTCTTCGACATGGCCGGACTGAAAATATGCATGAATTGCCGGATTAATTGTAAGTCTCCGACTCGAATTGACATGGATTGACGTGGATTCCACTAAGTAAAAGCATGTGTCCAAAATCATGCTTTAAATTTAATGTGCAGGCCTGTGACACTGACGTTGAGAAAAGTGTAGAATTCGGATTCTAAAATATCGGTATAGAATTGAATATCAAACACGACGTCGCACCTTTCCCGCTTTGGCATTGAGCCAGAGATTTACTCGAACGTCCAAGGTAGCGTTTTCTGTTGTAAGCATATGACCGGTAAATCTATAAATAGATAACTTGTATTTTTATCTGTTTTCTTTTTTTTTCTTTTTTTTTAATACACCATTTGGATATGACCGGTAAATCTATAAATAAATAACTTGTATTTTTATCTGTTTTCTTTTTTTTTCTTTTTTTTTAATACACCATTTGGATAGATGGTAAAAAAAAAAGCTCTTGCAAGCAAATTTGCAGGTGCGTTTTTTTGTGCTCCCGGAAATTTAAGTGCAAGAGCTTTTTGTGACTCCTGCATGTTTTACAGAAATGATGCCCTGCAGTACTGTGGTTGAAATCATTGCACACGTCTAGTCAAACCTTCAAAAGCTAAAATCTTGGCTCGCAATAGAGTAATTTGAATGAAATTTTCAAATTATTAATTTTACATTATCTTTTTCCAAACTATTATAGCAAGAATGGCTGGTTCTTTATCTAAATCTTACATAATTACTCTTAAAGAAAAGAACATCAGCTTTTTGATTCAACAAACAATTGTGAAACAATAATAAACATCAAATGTTTTACTTGGTGCAATATACCAGCAACTATTTTGCAGACTTCACAAAAATTCTCTTATTGCACAAAGTCAGTATAGGAAGTGGTTCCAAGTTTCAATAAAATCTGACCATAACTTTCAGAGATATAATTTTGACTAAAATTGTTAACTGAAGAAAAAAAAACTGATTTGAGATTTGTCCCATTGATTTATTTAAATAAAATGATTTTTCAACAGAACTTTAAAGGGACAATAACACTCTTGCTGGCTTGGTAGCTCCAGAAAATAAATAATAGCCTTATTCTAAGTACTAATGTTTTAGTGTCTTACCTGTTGCGTAAATTGTCCATTACATCCTATTTTACTTTTCCAGAGGGTTCGAAAATATTTTAGAATCCAAGTCACATTTGAAAAGGTTTATGTTTGACTTTTCAAATTAATAAGTTGAATTTTTCAAATTCTTTAAATTAGGTGTTTTTAAATGAAATTTATATCATCATTTAATTGGAATATTCTAAAATAATACGATTTGTTGACCAGAATGAAAATTGGGACATATTATTCAGTTACAACAAGAGTGTTATTGGGGCTTTAAAGTTGATAAGTTTGGGTCCAATAATTCAACTCACCATTATGATGTCATCGCCGTTAATTGCTGATGTTTACAACTTATAGATCATACAAGTTAAAAAAAAGACTACTTGTGTTGTGAGTTCGCACAAAGAAAACTGCTTAATCTTTATCCCATGTTCATTTCCGGAACAACTTTTGGATAATTGTATAATGAAATGAGACGTGGATCAATCCAACCCGAATAACTCATAATGTTACAAGCTTTGACACCATAAGATTATTTCGTGCACACATTACGGAAAGTAATAACATTACCATCTGCGCATGACAGAAAGTAGTTATATCTTTATCTGAAGACACTCGTTATGTCTGCACGGTTAGACCTATTTTGCAAGTCCACAGTCACAATTGTTTTAGTAAATCGCTGTGGTATTTAAATTTTAAGCTCCTATCTGTCCGTGTATTGTTTTAGTAAATCGCTGTGGTATTTAAATTTTAAGCTCCTATCTGTCCGTGTATTGTCTACATCGTCTTGAAACTTTACATACATATTCCCTCGACCCTAAAGATGATCCCTATTGTTTTTGGCCCAGGGAGAGAGTTTGGCATCTACGATCTGCATTTCCTAACGGATGGTTTTGAAAACTTTGGATACTTATTCCCGATAGGCCTACTCAAAAGATTATCCTTATTGCTTTTTGTGCTTCCCCAACCCCCAGGGACAGAGCCACACCTATTTTTCTTGGTGTGTCTGTGTTATGCCTACAGACCGCAGTTCTTAATTGAAAACTTTTCATACTTACCATAAGGATGATCTGTATTATTTTTTAAGCATGTCTGACCACCTGGGACAGAGCCATGCCGAATTCCTGAGTTTATATGTCATCGTATCATATAATTAACTTTATCACAGACAGTCAAGGGTGTTGGGATGGCCTAGTGGTCTAGAGTGCTGCGCTTCCACCTCTAGCTGGCCGGTCACCTCTGGCTTGCGGCTGTGGTTTCGATCCCTGGTGTTTGCGTATGTGGCATGGAGATAGGGGCACCTTCTCAACCTCGTGGGTTTCCTACGGGCACTCTGATTTCCTCCCACTGCTAAAGATCCCTACACGCAAGCGAATTATTGAAATAAAATTGAAAACATCAGTTAGTACCAAAATGACCTAGTTTGTGTTAAACCTATTTCTCTCTTTCTCTCTCTCTCTCTCTCTCTCTCTCACAGACAGTCAAAGTTAAAACCATATACATACAATCTTAAAACTTGAGATTTTATAAAAGTTTTATTTTGATTATTTACAGTGAGATTTCTAGTGTGACTGAAGAGAACAGTTCTTACTACACAGTCAATTTATTATTATTATTGATGTTGTTCAATTTATATATTGCTTCATTACACATGAGCGTTTCTAAGCACATTCACTAAAAAAACACTTCAAAACCCTTTTTTTTAAAAAATAAATGTGTTTAAGTTATTCTTAAAGGTTTGTATGGAAGAGGACTCACAGAGGGTTTTTAGCTGCTCTGACCAGAACGCATATTATATTTAGGAATCCTCAATATGCTACAATCATTAGAGGAACGAAGGTCGGACTGCTCGGGAGTATAGAAATTGAAGAGTTCTTGAAAATGACTGGGTGCAGTGTCAGAATAAACGGATTTAAACACATTCACAAGAGCTTTAAATTGAACCCTCGCTCAAACTGGAAGCCAACACAGTTTTTGATCATATTTTCATGTTCTGTTTATGAGAGGTATAACATTATATTGAACTCTTTTTATTCTATTCAAAACTGTGTCTAATGTTTACTTAATATGCTCTAACAATACTTTTTTTTCACTGTTACTAATGCTCTAAAAACACTTACACCTTTTCATGTGTCTTTTCAGCAAACTATGTGTGGTGAATGATTTACTACAAACATCACATTGAAACGGTTTTACCTCAAATATAGGAAACGCGTATTTCGTAGTTCAACTCCTTGTCCTATCAAAATTTGACTACTCTAACAGTTTACTAGCTAGCAGTACACAAGCCATAGATTTCAAGAACCTATATTTGAACAGGCCCGGCTTTAGCCCCCCCTCCCCAATAATTTGGCCCCAAGTACTCTTTTCTCCATGTTATTGCGTTCCCTATGATGGAAGCCCCCCACAATCAAGAATTGCTTCCGCCGGCCCTGTTGAATGTAACCAGTGACAACAGGGGACAGAACCCTGGTATCTTCAGAACTACTACCTGTGTACCAGGTAACTCATACACTCAGATCCCTGCATCAAAACTGTTTGAGCATCCCATCAACAACACTAAAACAGTTGAGAGATTGAATTGTACTGCTGAACTAAAACTCTTACAAGTTTCAAATCCCAATTAAACCTCATCTGTTCAAGCAATCTTAGGTAGACAAAAATTGAATACAATATAGTTAGTTTATTGCTGTTAAAACAGTTGAGTATGCTTAGGAATGGATTTGGCACTCAAGAAATGGACATATCATTATTATTATTCAAAGTGCCTTATTGACAATATTTTTATTATTATTCAAATTGCCTTAATGACAACACTGTGCTCTCTTTTTGTGCTGATCTTCTCATGTATTCATTAACGCCTGACTGATTCCTTAATCCTCCTTATAATGTGGTATGACATGTCATCCTGTACGATTTGTATGCTAAAATTGATTTTTTTGTAGTTTTGGGTTGATTAGGGACCAAGCTATCCAAAAATGTCGGGGTTCAAATTTTTCGACCCCTTGACCCCCCTGGAAGCTATATACAGTCGGCATGTGTATTCATTAAGGCCCAACTGATTCCTTAATCCCCCTAATGAAATAAAACAATTGACTACAGAATAATTCGTTTGTAATTCATTTTAATTTAAGATCCAATTTAGAATTTGTTTCATAATGTACGGTCAAATGGTCAATCCAAAATGGTCAACGCCCTGGTTAACTTTAAATACATTGCTAAATACTAAAGGTGGTCAGAATTTAGTGCTAGATGGTTTTAAATTCAGAGCTAAGTCCAGACGTAATATTATCATATATTAGGAATAATTATATATGCATATATTAACTAAATAAATAAATATTATTATATATCAAACTGTTTATAAATATTTATACTATAAAAAATGTATTTATTTATTAATATGTTGAAGTGTCACAAACTTGTTACAGACTATACTTTAAATCCCCATTGTTGGTTGATTACGCATGGCCGGGTGGACATAGACTCTAAATAATAATAGATGTGGGGAAAGTGAGGTGTCCCAGATTTTAATACCCTCTACCATCGTGTTGATTACGCATGGCCGGGTGGACATAGACTCTTAACAATAGATGTGGGGAAAGTGAGGTGTCCCGGATTTTAATACCCTCTACCATCGTGTTGATTACTCATGGGCGGGTGGACATAGACTCTTAACAATAGATGTGGGGAAAGTGAGGTGTCCCGGATTTTAATACCCTCTACCATGGTGTTGATTACTCATGGGCGGGTGGACATAGACTCTTAACAATAGATGTGGGGAAAGTGAGGTGTCCCGGATTTTAATACCCTCTACCATCGTGTTGATTACTCATGGGCGGGTGGACATAGACTCTAAACGATAGATGTGGGGAAAGTGTGGTGTCCCGGATTTTAATACCCTCTACCATCGTGCATGGAACCGTACATGGTGATAAGATTCCCAGCGTTGATTGGCTGAGAAATGAGGGCGATCTATTGTTATGTATATAGTCATTGGAAAAATGCCAAATTCGCTGTGAATTTCAAATGGAGTTACGATAAAAGTTGTTTTTGTGTATAAAAATGGTTATTATTGTTATATAAAGTAAATGATGAATATATCAACAAGTGACTGGCACCATTTGTATTTCTGTACTTATAGATAAAAGGTTGGGATATCATGTATTACTGGGTTATCCAAATTAATTGCATGTGTCGTCTTCATTTTTCACGCGGATGCTGAATGGATTTACAGTATGATACGGTATTTTAAAATCACTCTAAAATATTCCAATCGCAAATGTCTAAACTATAACAAAGTAAGGCAATCATTTGGTGATTATGATTAGGGAAGTCACGTGGCGATTGGACAGTCAAGTGACACTTCTCAACTAATAGTGTGTATTGATAGCGTTACATTGTAAGTAGTACAGGCAGTGATATACTTTAATAACGACGTTTCGTAACACACACAGGTCACGTTTTCAAGTTATATCCATTTATACCTTGTGTTGTTTTATTATGAATAGTGATCCGTGCTTCTAGATGTCATTTAAAGAAGTGATATACTGTATAGATGATGTATATAGTATGTGCAGTGTCTGTGACGTCACCAGACAATCATCCGGATTATGGTTGTAATTGAAAATTTGGAAACCGTTTTTGGCTCTCAGATACTTAAACCATAACAACTGAATTAATTTTAATCAGATTAGTTTGAAATTGCCTTTAATTGGATTTAGTAACTACGGAGAATATTTTTGGGCCATTATATGTGGTCTTTAAGTAAAATACTCCTGGTCAATGATTTATATGGTTTTTCACCAGTATGAATTCTCATGTGTCTTTTTCGATGACTTATGTTAGTAAACGATTTTCTACAAACATCACATTTATAAGGTTTTTCTCCAGTATGAATTCTGATATGTCTCTTTAGATCACTCATGCCAGTAAATGATTTACAACAAACATCACATGTAAAAGGTTTTTCTCCAGTATGAACTCTTATATGTCTCTGTAGACAACTATTTTTGATGAATGATTTACTACAAACATCACATTTAAAAGATTTTTTTCCAGTATGAATTTTGATATGTTTCTTCAGAACACTACTATTGGTGAACGATTTCCTACAAACATCACACTGATAAAGTTTTCTCTCAGAACGAATCCCTCTGTGTTTCTGGAGAGTACTGCTGTCTGTATGAATTCTCATGTGCTTCTGTAGACTACCTTTCTGTGTAAACGATTTACAACAAACATCACAATTAAAAGGTTTCTCTCCAGTATGAATTCTCATATGTGTCTGAAGTTTACTACTGTGTATGAATGATTTACTACAAACCTCACATTGATATGGTTTTTCTCCAGTATGACTTTTCAAATGAATTTTAAGGTCATAGTTGTTAATAAATGATTTGGTACAAAGATTACATTTCTTAAACTCTTGTGAATTGTGTATTTCTTTGTTATTATTCTGGCTAAAACTTGTCTCCCAATGTTTACCATGTTGTAAAACAGGTTCCTCCACCTTGACATGGTTTTCGCAGTGTTTTTCTAAATCAGTTTTCCATTTAAATTCCTCATCACACAAATTACACTGATAGCATGTTTCAATATCTTTAGTTTTCTCTTCTTTGACATGACAATATTCATCTACATCATCAGTTTTCCCTTCTTTAACATCCCAATATCCAACTATATCATCAGTTTTCTCTTCTTTAACAGGACAATATTCATCTACATCATCAGTTTTATCTTCTTCAACAGGACAATATTCAACTATATCATCAGTTTTCTCTTCTTTAACATGACAATATTCATCTACGTCATCAGTTTTCTCTTCGTTAACATGCACTTTGTAGTGGTTTTCTAAACTACAAAAACTTTGAAACATTTCATCACATATTGTACACTGATGAAAAGTTATAACATCGTTAGTTTCCTGTAAAATATAAAAGTTATAACATAATTAGTTTCTAGTAATATATAAAAGCTATATAACCCAGTTGACCTAAAATGATGATACATGTACACTACTCAGTATTGTAATATGATAACCTAATAGCTGGACACCAGTATAATTACTGCAACGAATGATAGATAAGTATGGATACGGGCATCTTCAATAGAAGGCTTGATCTCACCTTAGCCCTTAACTACGTACACTTCAAGTCCTTCACCTAACACCATACATATTTCACAACTAATTTCAATTGGGTTTTCCACAAGTTTCTTTATTGAAAAAAAACTTTCGTTGGCTGTAAACTATGGAGGCTGCCATGTTTGTTTACAGTGTGTTATGTTCCACGACCTCTGATTGGACAATGCTAATTAGTCACGTGTAAACACAACGGACGCAAAAGTTCAGGAATTGCCGAGTATAGAAGCAGGTTGTATAAGGAATATAGTCATGGAAGTATCTATAACTCGAACGACTCACAAACAACTTTTAAAAAGTGTAATTCAATTCGTAATTTTTGACTGATATAATTAAATAGAAATAAAAAATATTTCCAAAATTTACTTTCTAACCTTGACAAAAAATATTTCCAAAACATGGATCAGGACCACACTGATCAGCAGTGAATATTTGCTAGGGTGCTACAATCACTGATAAGGATGACATCGACGCGACTTAACTCTTAACTGACCCACGGCGACTTTTGTCGACACCTATGACGTTACTGTTAAGTACCCTCGGCGACTTTTGTCGACAAAACCAGTTAACCGATTGCAACGTTCCTAGCGCAATGAGAGTTACTCCCCTTATAAACAGGTGGCCTTTTATCATTTGTTTACTTCCTATTTGACATTTTGACAGTTAAAAATCTTATTCTTTCTTCTTGAAAAATTACAATAAAACAGTGATATATCCAGGCCTATACAAGTCTACATGAATTGTGCATGAAATGTCTAAATTATATATTTTTTTATTTTTGTATAAAATTCATATTTATGAAAATGGCAATTTAGAATATTTCATCCATTTACATAAACATGAAGCCCAGAAGGGGGCTTTTTTCAGTTGTTGTATGATTTTAAAATGCATACCTATATTTTAGCACTATTGGTCATTATGACGTGGGTTTTTATGACGTTATGACGTCAAACCTCTGGGTCATTTAAGAGTTAATGTGTCAAAAATATTAACTTTTTTCCTCCGACAAATTAAATTCTAAAACATTTATTTTTTGATGTATTAGAAAAATAAATAAAGACGTTTGGAGAATTTGCATGAAACAATTATGTAAATGGGGATTAAAATGAGTAAAAGAAAGCATTCTGCCCGAACTAGTAATGTCTTATGTAAACAATGCATGCGCCATCAAACCAATGATTGATGCTAAGGCAGTCATCCTTTACAGAAATATTAGAAGACTTTCATAATTCTCTGTCAAACAGATTGGGATCAGGGTTGAATTAATAGCAGAATCAAAATCGAATTATTTTCAATTTTAAACAGTAATTCAAATGGGGGTAATTTACCTTTCGTGACGTCATGTAAATTTGCCGATTCAAAAACAGTCATGTAAATTTTTGTAAATATATTTCATATCGAGAGCAAAAATAATCATGTAAATATGTTTTTTATCAAGAGCATAAATGTTGTTTTCCAATAAACATCATAGTGAAGCAATACAATTCGATAAAGCAAAGTTTTTCGGTGGAAAATATTAGAAATAGCAACGATAACTAAAACTAATTAACAGCGGGATAACTAAAACTAATTATCAGATAATCCTGTTGTTATTGTAGTATGCGCAAAGAACTGTAGTATACAGAAATTTTCAACAATATTTTATTGCAAAGTTAAATACTCGTGGATGAAACAAAATGAAAAAAAACTAGCACTGTATACTTAGTAATACTTTGTTAGTTTTCTTTTATCAAATAGTAAACGAGCTTAAAATCTAGCTACTTTGTAGCATGATACCCAACACTCAGACTGTGTTCTAATAAACTTTGTCTTTATTTCATTGATTTCCTTAAAGAATATTTTATTATTTTTGCTTTAAAGATTTACATTTACTGGCTTTTGGGGGAGGGTGGGGTGAGAGGATTTCATTTATATTATATATAGGCCTACAATACATTCAAAAAAATATTATTTTTAATATTCATTTGTAATAAAACTAACATAGAACAAGTGAAAATTCTACTGGAAATTAGATGTCATATTCTGAGCTGAAATTTATTGTGTTGATATTTTGAGGCATTTGGCCAGTTGGATGTGGGCCATCTCTGGCCCAGATATGGCAAACTTCTCGCGTAATATTATTTTTTCAAATGTTTTGAATATAAAACAAAAAATTTAAAACTGTTAAGCAAACTGACAAGTTATTCTTAGATATCAGTAACAAAAATAAGTTTAAATTCATCAGTAGTGAGCCAATAGTTCCCAAGTATTAGTAGCGTGTACCAAGCTCAAGGGCAGTTAACTCTGTTTGGCTTAATATTTGGTCCAAAAACTCGTCATGATTTTTAGCGGAAAAGTAGGTATCGAATTACGTTTGACCATACCTTTATTTTTATTGGCCGATGGTGTAACTTGGCGGGAGATGTTCGGGAGAATGTTGGGCTTGTAGAATATGACAATTAGACCCGTATCAGGTGAGTGGAATGATTTTTTCCGGAATTTTAAAAAATTCAAATATTTTTCATTTCTTTACGTAGGCATATTCCAATATAATTTTACGATTTTATGATACTTTAGTGAATAGTCTATTCATAAAAAATTAAAAACCGAATTGTCATGGACGTAATCATGCGTTAAATTGAGAATTAAGTAAAAATACAGCGAATAACGGTAAACCGGAAGTTAAATATCCATCATGGATGCCTATGGTGAGCGCTGTCGCTATTTGTTTTCATTCTGTAAAAACTTGCTTATTCTGTCTTTTTTTTACATAGATTGGTTACAACATGGCTTCGAAAATAAATCCACCCATGTTTATAATAAATAATGATTTAATTTTAGCCGATATTTTTCGATCTGTAGAAAATGGACCGAAGCCGACCCGATGAAACGGCATTATTATTGACGGACAAAAAGATACAGCACGTTTTTTTAAAAGCAGAATTCTATATGATGTCAATGTATACATATTGTACCAAAAAAAAAATATTTCACATAGAAACTACAGTTAAATGTCAGGCCAACGTTGTGTCACTGACATAGAACATAATGTCATGCAATATTGTTTTAAATTGTAAAAGTAATAACTTTGTCACTAGTAATAGTAGTAATTATCAGTGGGTATAAAAACTAATCCTTTGCACTGGTTATATCTTTCTATGAAAGCTGTTTACGATAGACTCTGAAGCAGAGGCCTCATGCATTCATATCAAAAATTGTTACCCAAACCAATTGATAAACAAAAATAGAAACAAGCTAGCAAAAAACAATTATTGTTTGAAACTTTCCAAATATTATTATATAATACCAATATTGTTATTTTTTTAATATAAATAACCATTATCTATTTATTATTATATAATACAATATATTGTTATTATTTTATATAAATAACTATTATCTATTTATTTTTTGATTTATTAAGAATTAAATTGAATTGAATTGTTTTTTTATTTGTTGGATGAAATCTTAAAAAGCCTTGTTGTAATTTTACTATTTAATATCTATTTTCAGGTATGGGTAAACAAAGCAGTTGCATAAGAAACAAATTTTACTTTCTTACAATTTCATTTTCTTTCAATTAAAAAAAAAATGTTAACTTTTAATAAATCATATTAAAAGTATTATATGGTTAGATTCAGTTTCCAAGGTGTAGGGTCAACTGCCCACCTCTTTGATTTTCTCTGCAGCATCCCCATGGTGGTGTATGTTAGTCCCAAAATGACACAGTCTGAGTCAAGTGGAGTTATAACCCTCTCTGCACATCTTTCTTTCTATTTATCCATGTATCTTCCTTTTTCCCTGCTTGAATGCATATTTTAGGATTTGTATGATGGCCGCAATGTTTGATAAGGAGAAATGGCAAACAATTATCAATTTTAAGCCTTACCATGGTCATTGACAATCATTTTTTCTGCTAAAAGGGGGTCTTATTTGTTATCTGAATGATTGTAAATTTTATAAGGAGAAACCAAACTATGATTATACCAAGTTTCATGTTAATTCCTTGGAAAATAAATTTTTTACATTGCACTGAAGTCAAATTACCACTTTTTGGACAAGATTTCGATTTTTGACCGAAAAAACAAAATTAATAAAAATTGAATATTTCAAAAAGTATAAGTCCGATTCTAAAAATTTAAACGGTTTTGAAATTCTAATGTTTGGGCAATTACTTCTGCCAAGTTTCAAAGCAATTGCTCAAAAAATAAAATTTGGTTGGTACATGCTAGTATTAGCCAGATATGGCCCACATCTGGCAACATCTGGCTGGATATGGGCCACATCTAGCCAGAGGCTGCCAGATGTGGGCCATACTTGGGCCAAAGCTGAGTGGCTGTCTGGGACACGGCTGCCATTATGTCAAGTCTCTACGACCACGGGAACTGGTAGAGGTGCGAAAGTTCCATAGCGCCCCATTGTTGAGGTCGAGATTTTAAACTTGACATTTTCAGGGGATGTTAAGGGGGGCTAGCGATGACCTCACGCCAAATTTCAGCCGAATTGATCAATAACTTTTCATTTTACCGATCTTTTACCCTCTGCTTCACAGATAATTTTATCCGTTCGACGCCATTTTCTTTGTCCAAAAGATCTACTCACCATCATTAATTGTTGATGTTTACATCTGACCTCGATAGATTATACAAGAGAATTTAATTATATCAATAAAAGACAACTGGTGTGGTAAACAGGCGTCTTGTTCATTTCCGGAACAACTTTGTGAAAGTTATACAATAAAATGAGACGTGGATCAATCCAGCACGAATAACTCATAACGCTAGAAACTTGACAGCGAAAGACTATTATTTGATAGTATTTCGTGCACACATGACGGAAAATAATAACATTTCCATCAGCATATGTTATTAAGGGGAAATAGTTACTAGTCTTAGTCATTATGTCTGCAGGGTTAGATCTATTTTGCAATGCCAAATTGTGGTGTAATTGTTGAGCTATTTGGAGGTATTTATTTACGGTGGGGGACCCTGCAAGGAAAAGCCTGTGTGGATATCACATTATTAGTTCAACTCCTTGTCCTATCAAAACTTAACTACTGTAACAGTTTACTAGCTGGCAGTACACAAGCCATAGACTTCAAGATTCTATGTTTGAATGTAACCAGTGTCAACAGGGCACAACACCCTGGTATCTTCAGAACTACTACCTGTTTACCAGCTAACTCATACACTCAGATACCTGCATCAAAACTGTTTGTGCATCCCATTAACAACACTAAAACAGTTGAGTGATTGAATTGTACTGATGAACCCAAAACTGTTACAAGTTTCAAATCCCAATTAAACCTCATCTGTCAAGCTATTTTATGTAGACTTAATTGAATAGACATGGATTTAGATTATTGCTCTTAAAGGAACAATAACATTCTTGCTGGTAGCTCCAGAAAATAAATAATACCCTTATTCTAAGTACTAGATATTTAAGTGTCCTACCTGTTGTGTAAATTATCATTTACAACCTATTTTACTTGTCCAGAGGGTTCTTCGAAAATATTTTAAAATCCAAGTCACATTTGAAAAGGTTTACGTTAGACTTTTCAAATGAATTGGTTGAATTTTTCCAATTTTTTAAATTAGGTGTGTTAAGATGAAATTTATAACATCATTTAATTGGAATATTCTAAAATAATACGATTTGTTGACCAGGATGAAGATTGGGACACATTATTCAGTTACAACAAGAGTGCTATTGGGGCTTTAAGAGGTTCTGGAATGGCGTGAGGGCCAGGTACCAAAAGACAGGGACCATGGAGCAATTTAGATCTATCATTTAAAAATGAATAGACTAAAAGGTTGAAGTCTTTCATCATTAGGGCATGGGTACAAATGTATACCCGAAAAAAGGTCAGGGCACCGTTAGTATACCCTGGTATCTGTATACTTGAGAAAAGGGCATGGCAGCATTTGTATAACCTGGTATCTGGGACTTCTTTGCCCCTGTTGTTCTTAAAAGCGCTAGTATGCTAATGGATGGATTTTGCACTCAAGAAATGGACATTGGAAAATTTATCATTGTCAATCTAACTGCCTTATTGACAATACTGTGCTCTCTTTTCCTAGTACCCACCAAATACAAATACAGATTTTATAAAAGTTTTATTTTACTATTTACAGTATGATTTCTGGTGTGGATAAATACACTTTAAATCTATTATAGTTTTACGCTTGGATGCATTCTCAAGTGTCTTTTTAATAAACAACTCCTGGAGAAGGATTTACAACAAACATCACATGTAAAAGGTGTTTCTCCAGAATGAATTCTGGTATGTCTCTGAAGATGAGTTCTCTCAGCAAATGATCTACTACAAACATCACATTTAAAGGGGTTTTCTCCCATATGGATTTTCATGTGACTTTTCAGTAAATTACACCTGAAGAATGATTTACTACAAACATCACATTTAAAATGTTTTTCTGCGGTATGAATTTTGATATGTCTCCGAAGACGAGTACTCTCAGTGAATGATTTACTACAAACATCACATTTAAAGGTTTTTTTTCTTATATGGGTTCTCTTGTGTTCCCGCAAACCACTATTATAAGTGAATGGTTTACGACAAACATCACATATATAAGGTTTTTCTCCAGTATGAATTCTTATATGTCTCTGTAGATGACTACTCTCAGTGAATGATTTACCACAAACATTGCATATAAAAGGTTTGTCACCAGTATGAATTCTGATATGTTTCTTTAAATCGCCACTGACGGTAAATGATTTATCACAAACATCACATTTATAAGGTTTTTCACCAATATGAGTTCTCGTATGTCTCTGAAGTTGACTACTGTATATGAATGACTTACTACAAACATCACATTTATATGGTTTTTCTTCAGTATGATATTTCAAATGAATTTTAACGTAATATTTGTTAGTAAATGATTTGCTACAAACATCACACTTAAACTTTTGTGAATTGTCTATTTCTTTGTTATTATTCTGGCTAAAACTCTCCTCCCAATGTCTATCATGTTGTAGAACAGATACCTCTTCTTTAACATGTATTTCACAGTGTTTTTCTAAATCAGATTCTAATCTAAATTGCTCATCACACAAATTACACTGATAGCTTGGTGCAATGTCATCTACATCATCAGTTTTCTCATCTTTAACATGACAATATTCATCATCATCATCAGTTTTCTCTTCTTTAACATGCAATTTGTAGTGGTTTTCTAAACTACAAAATCTTTGAAACATTTCATCACATATTGTACACTGATGAAAAGTTATAACATCGTTAGTTTCCTGTAATATATAATAGTTATAACATCATTAGTTTCCTGTTATATGTAAAAATAGGTTGCCAGGCAACGAAACATACACCCACACATTGTTAGTTTCCTGTAAAATATAAAAGTTATAACATCGTTAGTTTCCTGTAATATATAAAAAATATAACGTCATTAGTTACTAGTACTGGACATTTTTGAGTGGAAAAAACACATACAAGGAGGAATTTCATACTTCACCCTGAAGTGTACTGTAACTGCTATGCACATTAAAGAAAAAACTACTACCAGTTATATATTTATTGAGTAAATTTTTACAATAAAAAATACACTCACCATTGTTGATGATTACAGTTAATGTCTACAGTTTCAAAACAAGCCAACCATATTGTTACGGTCGACAGATACAAGATGAATTAACGCTTCAAATCAAGACCACTCGTCTGGTAAACAAAAAGGAAACCTCATAAAGCAAGCAAATTGTTCATTTCCGGAACAATTTGGCTATAGTTGTATATAGAAATATACCGCGGATCTACCCAGCACGAATAATTCAGAATTTAGCAATTTCGCATACAATTGACAGGAAGTGGTTACAATTGTAAATGAACAAACTAACTAAAACTGCATTATGTTGATCCCACTATATACTGCTTTAGTGGATGCAAATTTCTGTTGCAAATTATGAGTGGTCAATGGTCCAATTAACAACCAATCGCTAACTGCGTAACAAAAACCCTTACGCTTTAAACAGGGCTCCTAATTGGACCAAACATGTATACATAACGTTACGTCATGGCTCACGATTTTATTATGCCCAATTAACCAGTGTATAGCAAAATATTGAAGGAAAACTAATTGCGCGACAAACAAGGCTATCAACAAGCATACAATGGGTCAATTCGAGTCCCGAGTTACACTTGTGTTAAGTTTGTGTTGTAGTGGTGTATAACTGGTGTTCTTTTTAGTGCCTTAACCATTTTGTCCGACAGTTTCATTTCAATTTTCCCGAAATTTGAATTCAACCTTCATTATGTTGGAATGGTGATACATTTAAAGGGTTTTAAAAGTCGGATTATAAATTGTGACCTCTAGAGAATCCAAAAGCTAAAAAACACCATGTTTCATACAATCAGATGTCATACCCCATGAAGTTACGGTCTGATATGGGGAATGGAACCGAGATCTTTCAGACAAACATATATTTTAAGTTTCATCAAAATCTGATAACAATTGAGACTTCTAGAGGGTCAATAACCTTGATGTGACATATATACTGAGCTACCATTTTGTCCGACAGTTTTGGTCCGATCTTCACAAAATTCTAAATCAATGAAATTGCGATATAACGTTGATATATTCGAACATTTTTTTTAAATTCGATAATAATTGTGACCTCTAGAGGGACCACAACCTAAAAACACATTTTTGCAAGTCCAGGGGCCATAATTCAGGATGCTACTATCAGATATGGGCATATATCGCAAGCAACCAAGATCGTTGGGTTATAAACATGCATTTTAAGTTTCATCAAAATCAGAAAAATATTGTGACTTTTAGAATGTCCACAAGCTAAAAACATGATTTTTCGTATAATCAGGGGCCATAGTCCAGGAGGTTCCGTTCCGATTTCATGCCAATATCAAAAGGAGCCGAGTTTAGTGAAAATCGGATAAAAAACAGTGACCCGTAGACTGTCCGTAAAACAAATTGTGGATGCCAATATCAAAAGGAGCCGAAAGCTTTAGTGAAAATCGGATAAAAACTGTGACCCGTAGAGTGTCTGTAAAACAAATTGTGGATGGACGGACGGGCATCCTGGGGCGACAGCATAATACGCCCATATGAACACGTGGGGGTATAAAAAAAACAGCAAAAGGAGGGTAATTGATGAGGAAACCTAACCGCTTCCGTGAAATTAAGTAACTAGGATCTATGTTGAATTTTTGTAGTTTAAATCTTGAAAATAGAGTCAAACAACTGAAATTGAACCATGTTGACAAAATCTTTAATAATGTGAGTCTGGTATACTAGATCAAGTATTTATAATTATGTTGTACCAAAATGCAAAAATAATACCCAATATTCAACTTTCTACTATTCAAGTATTCAGGCCTGGAATGAACTTGATATTCCAAACATCGCCAAGGTTGAAAGAAGTGGCAACAACCTTTGTCTGTAGACTGTATTCAAATGAATAAAACGAGGACGATGACGGTGACCTTGTCCGATTGAGGGTGTGAATTCTTCAAGGCATGCATCTGGGCACCATTATGCCTGTCAACAACCCAACTAACCATGGGTAGACGGAGGACGGCAAGCTGCTTCCCTTTGGACTGCGCTGCCCCTCGCCTGGATTTGAAGTGCACTTGCTCTCGGTACAAATGCGTGACAACAAATTGCATTTGGCAGTGAAAGTGCACATGCAAGAAGTAGCAATCTGATTAAAACACAGATCCAATTTCGTTTTGTTTTTTATAGTTCAAAATTTCGTTTTTACTTGTCTTTACTACTCTTGGATCTGGAGGGCTTGTTATTTAACGTGTGTTCTGCCTGAAATGAGGGGTCAAATGGTCTGTCGAATCGCCCGTTTGACCTTTTCATGCTTGGAACTGTGGGTAGATACGTCTATACTAACACCAGCGGATAGAAATCAAAACAAAACAAAAGTAGATTTTAAAAAGCATGGCGGTCGCTAATTGGTTAATCGAATGACTGACGTTATCGGGTCAAACGTCCTGTGCTTGATACCTGACGTCATAGAATGTGAGCTCCCACTATAACTTGTTAGATCTACATGAGTGTAGGCCATCGAAAGTATAAAAAACGAAACGAAATATAGATCTATATTTTAATTAGATTGCAAGAAGTAACTGGATTTAAACAATTTCAAATACTAACATGTATATTATAGAGGAACTGGTTATTTTGTTAGCCATTTTCTTACTGAATGCATTGTTCAAGGAGTTTTATTCAGGCAAAGTGTAAGAATTTATTGGGAAGTAGGACTCAATAAAAGAGATGATATGCTCCAATCATGTACATTTTATTATTGTTGGATAACTCATACATAACATAGGTTGAATAGTACAAAAGAATGGTTTACTACAAAAATCACATGTAAAGGGTATGAATTCTGATATGTCTCTGACAATTACTTCTTCTTGAAAATGATTTACAACAAACATCACATTTATCAGGTTTTTCTCCGGTATGAGTTCTGATATGTTTCTGTAGATCGCTAGTTAGTAAATGATTTATTTACAAACATCACATGCAAAAGTTTTTTCTCCAGTATGAATTCTTTTGTGCCTGTGTAGATTGTTACTGACAGAAAATGATTTATTACAAACATCACATGTAAAAGGTTTTTCACCAGTATGAATTCTGATATGTCGGTTTACATCGCTACGGTTTGTAAATGATTTACTACAAACATCACATTTAAAAGGTTTTTCTCCTGTATGACTTCTCAGATGAATTTTAAGGTAATATTTGTTACTAAATGATTTGGTACAAAAATCACACTTTTTAAACTCTTGTGAATTGTGTATTTTTTCTTTTTCATTATTCTGGATAAAACTCTCCTCCCAATGTTTACCATGTTGTAAACCAGGTTTCCCTTCTTCAACATGTATTTCACAGTGTTTTTCTAAATCAGTTTCTAATTTAAATTCCTCATCACACAAATTACACTGATAGCATGTTTCAATGTTTTCAGTTTTTTCTTCTTTAACATAACAATTTTCATCTACATCATCAGTTTTCTCTTCTTTAAAACGAACATGACAATATTCATCTACGTCACCAGATTTCTCTTCTTTAACATGCACTTTGTAGTGGTTTTTTAAACTACAAAAACTTTGAAAAATTTCATCACATATAGTACACCAGAGTTGGAATTTCGCCCGTATTTTCCGGACTTGTCCGAATTTTTTTTCCAAACGCACATTATTGTCCGACCGGGAATATGCCCAATCGGACATCAAGACATAGTGAATAATATTCAAAATTCCAAAATTAATATAGTGTACTGAAAGTATAACTACCACTCAACCCGATTATCGTTGACAATAGGCAGGATTGATTAGGTAATTAAGTGATCAACGTATTTATTGTGTTATACCGTCAATAAACCTACCTTGATTAACTACTTAATCCGTCTTGATTGATTGACTTAATCCTTTGTCGGACAATTCATCAATCTAATCTTAAACAGAAGTCATTGCTTTCCCTTTGTCCAATAAGAGTGATTATAATTTTAATCCACCCGTTTACCTCGTGGTCTTCAATTGTCGGGCATTTTAATCGCATTGACATGAGCCGACAGCATCAATAAACTAATCATAGATGTCACATATCGTAAGAGTATATTATTTTATAACACCGGACATGTAATTCATTTTGTCTACGATAACCTTTATGTCTTTTAAGAATCCATATATAAATTCTCATCCACAGTGGCACTTTCCCGTGATCTCGAGCGCCGCACGAATATTGCTTAACGTTAGGCAGTGCTTACTATCCATCATCCACAGTGGCACTTTCCCGTGATCTCGAGCGCCGCACGAATATTGCTTAACGTTAGGCAGTGCTTACTATGAAGCTGTGTGCTGTAAGTCACGTACGCCATAGTGGCAATACGCTGAAGTCAGCTATGCCTTTTGTCATCACCACAAGTATTATTATTTCGAACGCTTTTCTTTCATTTGCTGCCGTGTTCTCATTTCTATTACGCACGGATTTGAATATTTTGTTGACATTTTATAAAGAAAAAACGAGGTTCTGACATCACAAACTATTCTTATTTCGGGAGTTCGGCATTCATTTGCTGTCACGTAAATCTAAAGGAATATTACGGTTGTGAATTTTATGCCGAAGCAGGATCGGCAAGCTTTCATTCAATGTATTACGAAAATGCTTAATTTTGTATGACATTTACTGACATAAATTTGAATGCCGTACGGGAATTAGGTGTGAAAAATAGCGAGGTTCACCAATTTTTATTAGTACGGGATTTGAATATTTTGTTGACATGTGATTTTTAATTGTGGTATGAATTGAATACCGTACGGGAATTAAATATGAAAAATAGCGAGGTTCACCTTATTTGTTATGTACGTGATTTGAATATTTTGACGACATGTGACTTTTAATTGTGGTGTGAATTCGTCTGCTTAAATAACGATAAGAGTTATGCCCCTTTATTTTCGGTAAAATGTCCGACACGAAAAATTCTGAAATCCCATCCCTGAGTACACTGATGAAAAGTTATAACATCATCAGTTTCCTGTAATATATAAAAGTTTTTACATAATCATTTTCCTGTAATTTTATGCCTTTGTTTACTACTGTATGTGTCCATTTACACTAAATAGGCAATATTTGTTAATGCAGATATAGGCTACTTCAAACATTTAACTTTTTTCTTAATAATATTTGAAAAATTGTTTTGGAATTTAATTCGCAAAAGGTAAGAAAGTCCTGTACTACTGTTTGTGCCCATTTACACTAAATAATAGGGATGATAGTAGTGGCCATGCTAATATTTAAGGTTGATAAGTTTGGGTCAAATAATTCAACCCTTCATTATGAAAGTTTTATTTGAAACTTAATTCAATCGCCCCGATGCCATCCCTCCCTGTGGTGATAGTAATGGCCATGGAATACATGACCACTCGGACCAAAGACCACTCGGACCAAGACCACTCGGACCAAAACGAAGACCACTCGGACCAAACAAATAGACAACTCGGACCAAACAAAAAGACTACTCGGACCACAATAAAAAGAATACTCGGACCAAGTATTTTTATAGATAAATAATTGTTAATATGACTTCTCGGATCGCTAATAAATAAAGTACTCGGACCAAACAAAAAGACTACTCGGACCAAGTGTTTTAATAGGATTACATGTCATTTCGGACAATTTAAAACACGAAAGAAAATATTTATTAACATGAAACACGTGGTTAGTAAAAGGCTCCACCAAACGATAAAACATTAGTTGCACTTACGGTTCTTTGATAATCATCGTTTCCCGTAAAAGTAATGTATTTGTTTAAATCCAATAATATGCTGATCAATTTATTTGAAAATGACCTACACAAAAACAAAAATTTAAACGACATGCACTCTTTTTACAAGTCCCTAGAAATTGTTAACGATAACCCGGTGAGCTGCACGTTGACATGCATTCCTCCCGCTTGGCAATACCAATCGATAAATTAGTGCGTACCTAAAAAGCAAAGTGTTTCTGAGGAAAATATTAGAAATAGCAACGATCAAAGAGGGATAATTAAAGCTGATTAACCGATAATCCCTAAGTAATTGTAATATGTGCAAAGAAATCTTGCTGTTCTTTGGTAGATGATAAAAACGTGAGTTGTCAATCATCGATAATGGCGGCCGTGTGTTGATTGCAATTATTCCGTTTCACAAAAAAAAAAATTAGCAGTGATCGATCAATCAAGCTCGCTTAATTTTTGACAAAAGAAAAACAATGAAGTATTTCTAAATATACACAAATTTTCAACAATATTTTGGTCCGAGTGGTCTTCCAACGTAAATTGAACAGTCCGAGAGGCAACAAATATTGTTTTTTGGGGTTGGTCCGAGTGGTCTTTTGGGTTGGTCCGAGTAGTCTCCGTTTTGGTCCGAGTGGTCTTTTTTTTGGTCCGAGTGGACTTGGTCCGAGTGGTCTTTGGTCCGAGTGGTCCGGATACCTGGCCATGCTAAGTTTGGGTCGGATAATTCAACTCACCATTATATGATGTCATAACAGTTAATTGTTGATGTTTATAACTGAGTTTTATACATCATACAAGTTAATATAACGTATCAAAAAAAGACTACTTGTGTAGTGAGATCGCACAAAGGAAACTGTATTTCTTCTCTACACCATGTTCATTTCCTGAACAACTTTGGGATAGTTGTATAATAAAATAAAACGTTGATCCATCCAACCCGAATAACTCATAATGTTAGAAGCTTGACAGGATAAGGCTATTTCGTGCACACATTACAGTAAGTAATAACATCGCCGTCTGCGCATGACAGAAAATAATTTTATTTATATCTTATACCATAAAGATGATCCCTATTGTGTTGAATTTTTGGATACTTATTCCTATTCCTTATACCCTTTTGCGAGGGGGGGGGGGGTGGCCGAATGTTTAGCATGTGCTTGCTGTATAATGAAGCCTGTCATTGAGTCAACTGGCGTGGTTGTAGGCCTATGTGACACGGAGTAGGGTTGCCTGTCGAGCCTCTAGGGTTTTCTCCAGATCCTCCGGTTTTCTCCCAATGTGAAAATCCCTATGCGCACGCGAATTATTGAAATAAAATTAAAAACATATATGTTAGTCCCGAAATGACCTAGTTTATGCCAAGTGGCCGTTACACCCCATTTCTCTTTCTCTCTGTGATACCCTTAGGATCACCCTCTTTGTTTTTGGTGCGTTTCCAACACCCGGGGACAGAGCCATAACCATTTTTCGTGGTGTGTCTGTGTGTGGTCACGCTTCGCCATTACCTGATCGACAGTCTTGAAAACCTTACATGTATTACTCAACGCGTGCACAACACAATGATAATTTTTCATTGGTTAAAGCCGTAAAAATGCAGGAAAATTTATTTATTCCATTAATTGTAACCACATAAATCAAACACTCGCGGTTCATTTCTTGACAGCATCTAAAAACTAAACCCCTTTCAAATCTAAATGGTAGTGTTCATTTCTAAAAACGTCCTGAGAAACTGAATGGTCGTAAAGTAGACGATCGAGGTCAAAACTAAACAGCGTTTCTAAATCTACACGGCATTTAACAGATTCTAGACGGCAATCTATTGACTGGACACGTGTGTTAGATTCTAGACGGTAAAAGTAGTTTCTTTCCTTTTTTTCGTAAAATCTAGACGATACCCAGTCCCTAGCGTAACCAAGTCTCTAACTCAATATCATCCAAAATCTTCAACTTTGAAAACACCAATTATTTGTCAATTTAATTGATGCTGTGATCTTACCGGAAAGAGATGAGGTTCTGGTATCCCATATTTAAGACAAAATAAACATTTTACCACTGGTACACGAATCGTGTACCATAATGCCTTTCAGCCCAAGTTCTAGCAAGAGACTCGGAGAACCAGGCTAGATACATTGCACCAAATCAAACGGCGTATTTAGACTCGAATAACCAGATGCTAGAAATTTGCATTTGATTGACACTGCTGGCTTATTTCGCGGAATATAACTAATTTCAAAATAAGAGTAAAAATGGAATCCATTGAATGTATACATTCATATTACAGTATTATATGCGACCCACTTCTGTCCATTTCTAGGTCCCAAATATTAGCGTCACTCGTTTGTAATTCTGTCGCTTCTGGACGTTCTGGACTGTAAATCGAGTACCCCCTACATGTATGTTTGTAATTTGACCTTCTATCATATCAGAAATAGTGGTTTACAGCTACATGTACAGTTGTAAAAATACGGTGGTCGCTAATTGAAGGATATGTGGTTTAGAATGCTTATCTTACTGGAAAGATCACGTTGTTCAATGAGATATAAAGTGCTACTTATCTCAATTATTTCAAAAGCATATCATTCATCTACTGTCAAACATATGCTACAAATTAACTTTACCATGTTCCATACATGTACAAGGGATAATTTCTGAGTAAACATCCACTAACCAACCCTCGCAGGCCCCCGAGGTCTAATCAACAAAATAATTGTTGGACTTGTGTGCCCAAGCCAGGTCATGTGCATCATACAAAACCAGCTGTCTCCATGCACCTGGAAGTCTGCTATCAATTACTGACTTTTGACAGAAAGGGAGATAACTCTTTTTTAAAAATGTTAATGGACTTCCAGAATTCTTTATTCATTTTTGTTTACATCACAATTTAACCAATAAACTGTTCCTTGTCAAGGTTAAAGGCATCAGGTGTTTTTGCAAATATTCAATTCTACATCAATTTCAGAATTTTGAGTACAAATATAGCATTTATTTGAAAATTATGACGAATTTCAATTCATCTGGCCCTAAATCAATAATTGCAAACATTTTGCTTGGAACTCCCGGATTTTGTGTTCCTGGTGTCATGAGCTTTCCAAAAATGTTTTTTAGAGGACCATGTAGTGGAATTGTGTTTCTAAGCTAGCTAGAAATTTGGGCTGCAGGCCTAAATCTTAAAACTTGAGATTTTAATGAAAGTTTTATTTTACTATATACAGCGTGACTGCTAGTATCACATTAACTTTACCACAGACAGTCAAATTCAAACCATATACATACAATCTTAAAAGTTTTATTTTTACTATTTGGTTTGTCTGAAGACAACAGTTCTAACCACACCATAATTTATTATGGTTTATTGTTTGAATGAAGACATTCCTTACTACAGAGTAAAATTTATTATAGTTTTTCGCTTGGATGCCTTCTCATGTGTCTTTTCAACACACTACTCCTGGTGAATGATTTATCACAAACATCACATTTAAAAGGTTTTTCTCCAGTATGACTTCTGATATGTTTCTGAAGATGACTTCTGTTAGTAAATGTTTTACAACAAACATCACATTGATATGGTTTTTCTCCAGTATGAATTCTGGTGTGTTTCTGTAAATCACTATTGTTACTAAATGATTTACTACAAACATCACATGTAAAAGGTTTTTCTCCGGTATGAATTCTGATATGTCTCTGTAGACAACTATTGTTAGTAAATAAATTACGACAAACATCACATTTAAAGGGTTTTTCTCCAGTATGAATTCTGATATGTCTCTGAAGATGACTACTGCTATTAAATGATTTACTACAAACATCACATGTAAAAAGTTTTTCTCCAGTATGAATTTTCATATGATTCTGAAGAGAACCATTTCTAGTAAATGATTTGCAACAAACATCACATGTAAAAGGTTTTTCACCAGTATGAATTCTGATATGTCTCTGTAGTTCACTGCTGTATGTGAATGATTTACTACAAACATCACATTTATAAGGTTTTTCTCCAGTATGAATTCTCAAATGAATTTTAAGGTTATATTTGTTACTAAATGATTTGCTACAAACATCACACTTTTTAAACTCTTGTGAATTGTCTATTTCTTTGTCATTATACTGGCTAAAACTTGTCTCCCAATGTTTACCATGTTGTAAAACAGGTTTCTCTTCTTTAACATGTATTTCACAGTGTTTTTCTAAATCAGATTCTAATTTAAATTCCTCATCACACAAATTACACTGATAGCATGTTTCAATATCTTCAGTTTTCTCTTCTTTGACATGCCAATATTCATCTACATCATCAGTTTTCTCTTCTTTAACATGTACTGTGTAGTGGTTTTCTAAATCTTCTAATTGTTGAAAAATTTCATCACATTTTGTACATTGGTGAAATGTTATAACATCATCAGTTTCCTGTAATATATAAAAGTTATAACATAATAGTTTCCACTAATATATAAAAAAATATATCATTAGCTTCCTGTACTACATGTATATAAAAGTTATATCATCATTGGTTTTCTGTAATATATAAAAGTTATATCATCATTGGTTTTCTGTAATATACAGTAGACTTCGCATATAACGGACACCTCAGGAACGAAAAAAATCGTCTATTATAAAAGGTGTCTGTTATAAAAATCTGCTATCCATGTTGAAGATAATTATTACACAAAGAACAAGAGGTCGCAATCACCAGTCGTATGCTTATCAGCATGGCACACTTCAGAGTACTGCAAGGTTTCCACACGTTGATTTCCCATCTCCTCTGGGTTTTTAACAAAGAGCTCTGTTAACACTAAAATATTGTAACACAATCTTGGTGTCACATGGAACTCTTCGTCTACCATATTAGGCATGGCTTACTATGAAATGTGTAAAATGGTTGATTTTGGTGCGAAATAACTGAAAATGGTCACATACACCCATAACAGACACACTGAAAGCATGCCTCACGTGACAGGGAAGTTGACTATGCTTTTTTACAAGTTACTAAACTACCAATATAATATTAATAATATACCATTTTATATAATATGAAGAAGAAAACAATGAACTCTATTAATTCACAATCAGAATGTGACGTTACTGTGTACCGGATATAACAGCCAGGTGGCTTTTCTATTCGCCGAACTTAAGGAGACACATGGTTTTTATCTTATCTGTACCGTCTTGTGTCGCTTCTGTTGTTTTTTGTTGATACGATTACCGATATCCGTGTTAAAATATTACATATCATGATGTACGGGAGAAGTTGAACTAGTGAATCGTAGTCTAATTCAAGTAATATTGGATTTTTGATTCGCGGTTAAGGCAGTAGGGGTAAGTTAGAATGTGTCAATGTCTTACACAGCCCAACCAATACGATTTTTGACTAGGCGATTAACCGATTCAAGTATATTGTAAACATGACAACACTAAAAATCAGTATGGATATTTTCTGGGAAAAGTATTCCGGTCAGTAATATCAAGATTTTGTTCTGCTTATTCCAGAGTCTGTTATAAAAATGGACTTTTACATTTATTTGTCAATTAGGGACCAATAAAAATTGTCTGTTATAATTGATTGTCCGTTATAAAAGACGTTGAAAACAAGAAATTTTTATTACAAAAAACTGTCTGTTATAAGCGATTGTCTGTTGTATGCAGGGTCTACTGTATAATACACTGATGGAATGTTTCAACATGATTAGTTTCCTGTAATTTTTACGCCTTTGTGTACTACTTTATGTGCCCATTTACACTAAATAATAGGGATGACAGCGGTTCACTGTAAGATTGGCGTACCTATAAATTGGCAATATTTGTTTATCCAAATACAGGACACTTGCAACATTTAAAAAATTGTTTTGGAATTTAATCATTGATGTTCTTAACTCACCATTTTATATATCATACAAGTTATTATAAAGTATGTGTAGTGAGATCGCGCAAAGAAAACTGTCGCTATCCCATGTTCATTTCCGGAACAACTTTGGGGTAGTTGTATAATGAAACGAGACGTGGATCTATCCAACCCGAATAACTCATAATGTTACAAGCTTGACATCACACATTACGGAAAGTGTTAGATTTATTTTGTTCTTGATTTTATTATCTTAGCATGCGTGCGTGGGTCTTTCCCGTGGAAGGAATCGGGATCATTCGTAGGGTTTGATAGGTACAACTGTGTGTATAGTTTTCAAGGTATGACTGGAAGCGTTAAAGTAACAAATGGCCTAACTATGGTCTAACACGTGGTAACTATGTTCTAATTCAATAACTATGGTATAATATGTGGTAACTATGGTCTAATATGCGGTAACTAGGGTCTAATTCAGTAACTATGAAGTTTGATTTATTATTGTCAGTGATGTATATTTTTTTTATATCATTGTGAACTTTACAAAATGACAATTTTGGAGAGAAAATTCAAAATGGTAGCACTCTCCCAATTTTGGTTGGGCAATTCTGAAACTTTGTAATGCTCATATAGGGTCTTTCTGGTAACATAGAATACATAGCCAGCATGGACTACTCAAAATAGTTGAAACATGAAAACACCCTAAGCTACATGGCTCCTGTTTGTTAATCAGGATTGTAGCGTTGTATTGATCACAGCCCTGTTACTGCCTATTGTAGTATATGCCGGTCAAGACTGAGGACTATGGAAAATGACAGAAACTAGAACTGATCGATCCATCAGTCATTTTGTACGCCGGAAAAATAGTCTATTATTCTAAACCCAATTTTCAAACATGGCTATGGTCGAAATCGCTATGTAAGTATAAAAAATGTAAAGCCTATTTTGAAATACACATGTATAGAAGCCATGCATGGTTTACTACAAACATCAAATGTAAAAGGTTTTCATCGAGTATGAATTCTCCTGTGTGTTTGAAGTTTACAACTGTATGTGAATGATTAGGGCAGATATCACATTTATATGGTTTTTCTTCAGTATGAGTTCTTGCAGACCACTACTTTCGGTGAATGATTTACTACAAACATCACATGTAAAAGGTTTTTCTCCAGTATGAATTCTTATATGTCTCTGTAGCTTATCTACAGCTTACCCAAACCTCCATTGACAGAGCAACTATTTCCCTTTGTGTGCCTGTATGTCGCCTTCAAGGTGCATTTCTTAATTGATAATCTCGAAAACCTTTCACATTTATTCTTTATACCCTAAGGATAATTTCTATTATTTTTGGTGCATAAGAACCACATGATCAAAGACAAAGTACATATAAAGGATCAGTGATACCAGATAGGCCTAAAAAGGCACCCAAATCCTTAAGACAAGTTGGTGTGGGATGCTACGATACAGTACCAACTTTAGCAGGATCTGGTCCATTTTCTTCAGAGCTAACAATTAAGCAATTACAATATAGGCTGTATGGGATTTCGCCCGTATATTCCGGACTTGTCCCAAACTATTTCCAAACGCCCAAAATTGGTAAATAATATTCAAAATTCCAAAATTAATATAGTTTACTGAGTGTATAACAACCACTCAACCCGATTATCGTTGATAACACGCTGGATTGATTAAGTAATTAAGTGATCAACGTATTTAACGTGTTATACCGGCAAGCAACTACCTTGATTAACTAGTTAATCTGCCTTAATCCTTTATCGGACGATTCATCAATCCAATCCTGAAAGGAAGTCATTGTTTCTCCTTTGTCGGGATATGTATCAATACAATAAGAGTAATTATAAACTTACTCTACGCCATGTGATTGACCATGATTTTCCCATTGTCGCATTTTTAATCTCCTTGATGTCGACTGACAGCACGTAGAAATTAGTCATAAATGTCACATGTCCTAATTATAAAAAACACTCCAAATAAATCAATATGTATGCGATATAACTCGTCTGCGATATCACTTCGGTGGAAGCGAGCGTTAAATAAAGCTATTTAACACACAAACATATCCGTTTCTTATCGCAAGCGGTTATAGCACTCGGCAAACCTCGGTGATTCCGTTACTCTACATGTACACCCAGCCTTGGCTGTATGACGCGAAGTGATGCGGCAACGGTTTACTTATTAGGAAAAATTGCCAGTTTTAAAAAAGAAGTTATCAAAATTGCGCTGTTCAAAGATTTTTTAGAACTTTTAGAGCTAAGTTGTCCTTGTTTGAAAGAAAAACAGCTTCAGGCTTTGAAATGTGTGTATGAAAAATCTGGAATCTGTCGAGGTTTGCCGTTCATAGTCTAAATCTCGCGAGACGTGTGAAACTGTAAACTGATAGTCTCGGTCACCCAGAACCTCCTAGTCTTCAATGCACGGAGGGTCTGGGACGGTTCTCAATTTTTGACGAAAATTACTGGATAATCTACCCCATAAAAAAACCAAACATTTGGTTACGCATGCGCAATGGAACCTTTTGGCTAAAGTCTCGGGTAAATGCTAGATCTTATGAAGCCGGGCCGATTTTCTACATTCTATAAAGCGTGGTTGAAATATATCCCACAATTCACTTGGCACATCTATTATTAGAAACAAATTAGACGATGAAGAATTAAGAAGATTGCGAGTAGTCATACGTCTGATTCATGACGAGAGAAAATTACCATTTCAATTGAAACCTTTAAAAACAAAATTTTAAAGAGTGTCATTGTTGACAAACGTTCTGTTTTGATAGATTCAGTACTTGGTAACTTAAAAGACTGGATAATCCAGACAATGACCTATTTTCGGTCAAATTTTGAGGACCCATCCAGACTAATATTCGTAGAATATTTGTGTGGATGATAGAGACTAGTAAACTGAATGTTCTTGACAAAATTCACGCGTCTAATGTTGAAAAAAAGATTCTATTTTGATGGCATATTCTCGGATTTATGATCATATTTTGAATGGGGTTTATTTTTTTAAATAAAGAAATAAGTACGCAAGGCAATGTTGACGAATATGTCGGTTGGAATAGTATAAGTACTTTATTGTTTAAGACGATAGCGCGTGCTAGAGAGGAATGCTAATATTTAGCTGATGGTGTCACTCGCTCGTTGTGGTAGAGCGACGTTTACTGCCAAATAAATTTCGGGATATCCTTTTTTCACCTCCCGTATATAAGTCGAAACAGAGTATAATACTTCTGCTGAAAAAATGTATATGGACTTATGACCCGAAAAATTTTAGCAGAATTTTAAACAGTATCGTATTATGACATCACGTAATTTTGTCGGAATATTACTGACATAAATTTGAATACCCTACGGGAATTAAATCTGATAAATAACGAGGTGCACCTATTTTTGTATTACGTACGAATTTGAATATTTCATTGACACATGATTTTTGGGTGTGATCTAAAAACTGCCTTCTTAAATAACGATAAGAGTTATGTCCCTTTAATTTTGGTAAAAATGTCCGACAAGAAACATTTGGAATCCCCATCACCCTATACTATAGGGGTAAATAATTTTAAATCAGAAACAATGCATGACAAAAAGATCAACGACAAGGTACATATACATATAAAGGACTAGTGAGATCAGATAGATAGATACCACAAGCTAGATCTGGTGCAATTCCTTCAGTAATTACAGTATAGGGGTAAATAGATTTAAATCAGAAACGATACATGAGGTGAGGGACGAGGGGCTAGATGGAGGTACATCAAAGGAATAGTATAGGACTGATAATAGGTAGCAACAAATAACCTAAAAAAATAAACAAAAATCACATGATACTAAACATACAAGTAACTGTGCTCTCTTTTCCTGCTGGACCTTTCCTTGTTCTAACCAGATGTAGCAATAAAAACCAATCACACTTAATGCATCTATTTGATGATTACAAAATTACATAGTCTGAATTACAACACAGATAGCTACATCATGAACTTTATTGTACAGAGACAACTTAATCACAGACAGTGAAATTCAAACTGCATGTACATACACACAATCTTAAAACTTGAGATTTTGTAAAAGCTTTATTTTACTATTTCTGGGGTAAATGAAGGCAACAGTTTTTACTGCACTGTAATTTATTATAGTTTTTGGTTTGGATGAAGACATTTCTTACTACACCATAAATTTATTATAGTTCTTTGCCTGGATGTATTCTCATATGTCTCCTCAGATCACTATTCGTACCAAATGATTTACTACAAACATCACATGTAAAAGGTTTTTCTCCAGTATGAATTCTAATATGTCTGTGTAGATCACTACTGTTAGAAAAGGATTTACAACAAACTTTACATGTAAAGGGTTTTTCCCCTGTATGGATTCTGATATGTTTCTGTAGATTACTGCTATCAGTGAATGATTTACTACAAACATCACATTTATGAGGTTTTTCTCCAGTATGAATTCTGGTGTGTTTGTGTAGATCACTATTGTAAGTAAATGATTTACTACAAACATCACATGTAAAATGTTTTTCTCCAGTATGAATTCTCATAATGTGTTTCTCTAGGCCACCTTTCAGTGTAAATGATTTACTACAAACATCACATTTAAAGGGTTTTTCTCCAGTATGAACTCTGAAATGTCTCTTTAGATTACTATTGTTAGTAAATAATTTGCAACAAACATCACATTTAAAGGGTTTTTCTCCAGTATGAGTTCTCTTGTGTTGCTGCAAACCACTTCTATCACTGAATGATTTACTACAAACATCACATTTAAAAGGCTTTTCTCCAGTATGAATTCTTATATGTGTCTGTAGATTATTGCTGCATGTGAATGATTTACTACAAACATCACATTTAAAAGGTTTTTCTCCAGTATGAGTTCTCAAATGAATTTTAAGGTTAGATTTGTTACTAAATGATTTGCTACAAACATCACACTTCTTAAACTCTTGTGAATTGCTAAAACTCTTGTCCCAATGTTTACCATTTTGTATAACATCATTAGTTTCCTGTAAAATATAAGTTATAACATCATTAGTTTTCTATAATATATAAGTTATAACATCATTAGTTTTCTATAATATATAAGTTATAATATCATTTTTCCTGTAAAATATATAAGTTATAACATCATTAGTTTTCTGTAATATATAAAAGTTATAACATCATTATTTTGCTGTAATATATAAAAGTTATAACATCATTGATTTCCTATAACATTGTTATAAAATTCATTAACATCATTAGTTTCCTACAAAATATAACAGTTATAATATTTTTATAATCCCAGAGTGACATTTAGTGATCGAGCATATTTTAAAGCACAACACAATTGCTATGGAAACAATCACTGGATTATACACATATAGCACGACGTTTTAACAAGTATTCTCTTATTTTATAGACGAGCAAATCAGATTATAAGAAGGTTGATATGTGAAATAATCCAAGGCTAAAAAGGTTTTAGGGTAATATTAGTCTTATAAAGAAGGGCTAATGATGTCATAAGAGATTAATTTTACCCTTATCTAACTTCAGTTTTTATCCCATTTTAAAAATTGTACATATATTTCATAATCACACTCTGATGATGGTTGAATTTCAACTTGATAATGTAAAAGGAATTTGCTGAAAATTTCAGTTGAATTGATCCACTCTGAACCAAGTATTTAGCGATTGAAATTGTGGGCCAACCTCGATCTTTGCGTTTAAATTAATGAAGCTTTGTTGTTATCCGAAACACAATGTCAAACATCTTCCGTTTAAAAAAGGTGTTTTTAGTAACAGCTTAGCGTTTTGCTTTTAAATACCTTGATTTATCTGTGTTTAGGTAGGATTATATGTAGTGATGGTTCAATAATCGGTTTCAATATTGGTAATTGGCCGATAAGTTCCCAATCGGCAGGTATCGATCGGTGTCACCTGATAAATTGCCATTTTTGCTGATATCTGTTCAAAACGACTAGAGTTGCTGATATCTGTTCAAAACGACTCTGTAAATACCCTTAAAATATTATCAGAGTTGTGAAGAAATCATTATGTCGTTTGACACAGGGTGCAGCTAAATAGTTATGCACACGGCAACTTAGCCTTGCGTGTTGCTTTTTAAACATATCGGTAATACAAGACTCATTTTAAATGTATCGGTAATAAAAGACGCATTTTTTTAAAACTTTTTTGGAAAAGGTGAGAAAATATCACGTGGTTTGCGGGTGGTGGAATGAAGGATGGAAGGGGGGTATTCCTTTGATGTCTTGTAATCACTGTTTAACATTCCGGCTTCTAGATGCTGATATAAATTTAGAAATAATTTAGTGATTTATATTGTTATGCTTGGCTATTGTGTTGACAAATAAAAACTCATAATAAAGATCATACTTTATTAATTAATATTTTTATCAACAAACAGGTTCCCATTAGATGTTTTATTTTTAACAATAGTTCTAGAAATGACGGGAGAATGTCACGTGATAGACACTGTTGACAAACAGGTCAGGAAGTTATCACTTTGATGTATCATTTCATTATCCGCATGAACTAAGGCATGTACCCACATAACAACAAGTTTACGTTAGATTTACGTCATTTTCTGACGTAAAAGTAACCATAACCATTATGACGTAAAAGTAAAGTAAATCTAACCATCCATGTTTACTGGGTATAGACATACAGATGCCGTACCGATTACTGTAAGGAATTATATATAGTAATCAACAATTAAGATATGATAATCTTGACCCTTAATGTTACACCAAATAATTAAGTTCATAAAGGCTATATTTTTGATTGCGTAGGAAGCGTGGCCCAATTATTACTTCAAAAACACAGGATTCGTGTTTTATTCCCGCAGTAAAATAGTACCATTAAAGATGCAGCAAATAATTAAGTTCATAATGGATGGTGTGTATTCTTGATTGTGTTGGAAGCATGGCCCAATTATTACTTCAAAAACACAGGGGTTGTGTTTGATTCCCGCAGTAAAATATTACCCTACAAATAAAGACAAATATCTACATAGATCATCATGCCATTTGAGACATTTTAATGTGTAATAGTTTTATATCCACCACTATCTGTAATTTATCTGTATCGGCCGATATATTTTTCGTCGTCAATATCAGTAAAACCGACCATCACTACTTATATGTTTTATTGTAGTTGGATGTGGTAGAGAAGAGAGAGAGGTGAGGAAACCAGAGGACACGGAGGAAACCCAGTAGGTTTGAAAGGTGACCCTACTCCTTGTCACGTACAACCAGGGATTCGAAATCAAGCCAGTTAACTCAATGACAGGCTTTATGATACAGCGCGCATGTGATAACCAATTGGCCATCCAACCCCCCAGGATGTGACAGAAATATTATAAATAACAATAATCCATAGTAGTGTTGTGGTCGAGGGTAATTCTATATGTACCAAGTCCCACTTGGTGATCCAAGGCGTCCGCAAGCAATAACAAGTTACCTATTTGAAGTCTAATGCATAATCTGAACAGTAGCCACTGCAAATCGGCTATATATAGGTGAAATCCCGCTGGTAGCACGGGACTCTGTTGAAAGGCGGAAGTAGTCCCGGTTATCCTGACGGACATCTGTATTCTACAGGGTAAAATCACAACACACCTCCCCGTCTTTATTTGAAAGGATTGGTTCCTGGTTCTGAAAAATAAATCCTACTCTTCACATTCACACTTTCAATCACACTAGTAACGGTATACAGGTACACCGCGTCATTCACGCGTCAATCAAAATCAAATCGGTTATAACTTCACCGAAAAAATCTACATACACACAGCTATTTCACGGTTTACAGGAAAGTCACCGTAAGGCATGGACAGGTATATAATCAACATCGTAATGTTGAAAACATCTTCGCTTTAAATTTTGTTCCTTTATTTCGAATGAAAGATTGAGTCTTATTTCTTAAACTCCAAAAATAGCATTTTATTCTGGCCAGATATTCTTGTATTCGTAACAAATAGTGCATGCTGACTACAGTTGGTCGCGCAGATCGTTCAAACAAATTCTCTGAAATAGTTAAAGATCCAGACGCACACTCAGTTAATTGATAGTAGATATTACACCGTGAGATAGTCAACGGTGAGGCCAAGTTACTATTTGTAACTTCTGATTCGTAACGCGCGTCGATGGTGAGCAAATTATCAATAAATAAATCGGCGTTCACATTTACTGCATCACTGTGAAGGGTCAATGACAATTTATCTTTGAAGAATCTGACACACTGCTTAATCAGTTCTGCTATGAACAAATTCATTTCTTCTCGAAATAAATGTTTCTTCAAATTTACGGGTACAGCCAAATAATGCATTGGAACTTCGGACCATTTATCTATGGTAGATCTGTTTAACTCTACTAATTTAAGTCTAGGAGGCTTTTCTTTTTGTTGCTCAAAGAAACTATCCGAAATTGAATATTCCCCAGCGGTATATTCCGTAACAACTAAAGTTGATAGACCGCGAAACAGAAGTCGCGTTTGACTATTTGTTATCGAACGCAACCAGTTCATAACTGAATTTTCAAACGCATTAAACTCGGGAACTTCTTCAACTTTTGGTAATTTCTCCTGTAACTCTTGACTGCGAAGATCGGAAAGTTTTGTCACTTGTTGACTTTGAGTTTTTAAATTAAGCTGACCGATATAATCTAAATGATTACTGTGGATGCACGTCGCAGCTAATACGCACGTTTGCTTAGCTTTCGCGGAATCGATTGAGTCGATTCTTGGAATGACACCGGTTGCAACGGTATCCTGGAACTTTTGATCACCCCCCGGGGTGGTAATATTTGTTACATCACCGTATAAATCGGTGTTAGTGAAACCGTTCGATGCCTTAGCGGTTTCAAAACTGGCGATCGTCCCGCGTCTATCCGACCCGTTCGTAGTCGAAGTTTCAGATATTCCGAAATGCGAATCCACGGACAAGCTTGGGACACAAGGCTTGCCTTCTTGATCGAATTCAAGTTTTAATTCTATTGCAGCCTGTTCATTGACAATGTGTGGGTCGCACGTTAAATTCTCGGGAATAAGCTTGGAGACTGCAGTTACCGACTTGGGCATTATTGCATGTGACCGATGAGTTACTTCTGAGAAATTACAAATATCGGTCAACTGACGTAACTGATTAGTTAATTTGTCAAGTTTGGTAATGGCGTCATCCCACTTCTGGTCCGCTCTGTCACAGCGCTGCTCTGTGTTTTCTAAACATTCTTGTTCGGATGAAGTCATGGTCTGTGATTTGGGAGTTTCGGCTCTGGTTTTGTTTGCTGCCAGTATATAATCATTAGGCCTACGATCAATTCTTTGGGTCGGTGATGATCGATTCCGAAACGAGTTTGCGGTCCTAGACATTTCTGCACGATTGAAACATTCCTGGAGCTTAGTCATTAGTTCAAAGCATGTCAAATTGTCATTACGAGAAAGGACAATCCTATGAACATCGACTGCATATCCCTTTAAACAAAAGAACAACTGTTCCTTACATTCCTGATCGGACCAGGACTGTGATATGGCAAACCGGGTAAATTTATTTGCAAAGTTTGGCCAGTTTGAATAGCCGTCATAAAACAATGACTCTAGGATGTTATGACACCGTTGAGATCGGTTAAACGTACTGTCGTCACCCGTATAAAACTGGCGGGGTGAGGAATTGCCACCGGTCAGCGACGGTGGAATATGTCGCCCATCTAGCCATGACGATCTCATTATTTCATCATCAATTCCTCCTTACAAATAAACAACTTGGTGAGATAATCATAAACAAAGTTACAATCGTATACAAACCACGTGCAGGCACACAGTGTAAACACACAAGCACCACACGTGCAACTCGCTCAATAAAGTTTCTGTCAATTCGATTACTAGTAGATATGCAAAACAATATAATTTATATTATATCCTTCTCCCCTTGTTAATTAAAAGTTTTTTTTCCGTTCCTACCATTTGTTGTGGTCGAGGGTAATTCTATATGTACCAAGTCCCACTTGGTGATCCAAGGCGTCCGCAAGCAATAACAAGTTACCTATTTGAAGTCTAATGCATAATCTGAACAGTAGCCACGGCAAATCGGCTATATATAGGTGAAATCCCGCTGGTAGCACGGGACTCTGTTGAAAGGCGGAAGTAGTCCCGGTTATCCTGACGGACATCTGTATTCTACAGGGTAAAATCACAACAGTAGTTTTGATGACAAATATTGTAAATTTTTCTTACTGATGTGGGAGTTTCGTATTTTACAGGTCATTGAAATAGCTGTGACTTCAGTTATTCTTGTCCCGTAGATAGAAATGGCCTATATTATTTGCTCTGCGTTGCATCAAACTCGGAATTGCCGGTAATCCCACGTAGAAATGGTATAGAAACACGCCATTTTGTAAATAGGCTTGGTATAGTACATGTAGATCGGCACCTCCTATTGGATAACGTTGGTTAAACGGCCAACGGAAGTGACTACCGAATTAGTGCGAATGCAGTGTGAAAGGTTACGCACGTGCATTCACCAGTGTAGAGCGTATACAACGGGTATATAAGGCCACTAATAGCCAGTCTTAGTGGAACGGTCGGGGGGTGCGGACCTCAGCTGGAATATACACATATTTCGCTCTGCGGTAAGCATTCCCAAGGGAGACTCTGTCTCTGGTGGCTAGCGAGTTCCGCTGGAATGATCACTCATTTCGCTCGGGGCAAGCCAGTTCTCCGGAGTAGAGTTTAGTAGCGTGCGAGTCCTACTGGCGTGACCACTCATGCCGCTTAGGATAAGTGCGAACTAAGACGGGCGTTCCAAACTTTCAGGGGAGGGAGACTCTGTTTCTGGTGATTAGCGAGTTCCGCTGGAATGATCACTCATTTCGCTCGGGACAAGCAAGGTCTCCGGAGTAGAGTTTAGTTTTGTAGTAGATGGTTTAAGGTATAAGTTTCTAGTTATTTTTAGGGTTCCGATCGGGTGATGTAAGATTTATTGTTTCCCTTTGTACGAATATTGAAGTTCGGGCAAAAGGCAGACATATTGTATTTATTCGTGGAGTTATAAGTTTCTAGTTATTTTTAGGGTTCCGATCGGGTGATGTAAGATTTATTGTTTCCCTTTGTGCGAATAATGAAGTTCGGGCAAAAGGCAGACATATTGTATTTATTCGTGGAGTTATAAGTTTCTAGTTGTTTTAGGGTTCCGATTGGGTGATGTAAGATTTATTGTTTCCCTTTGTGCGAATGCTTTAAGTTCGGGCTGAGGCAGGCATTAATATTGTTTATAAGGTCGCTGAGTTCTAATTAGTTCATCCCTAGAATTTCGTTCAGAAATTACAAGATTTGACAATACTGGACGTTCCGTTTTGGTTTTGTGAAGGGACAAGGTAGAAGGATTTGGCGTAGGAATTTCCATTTCAGCTGGTTACCAATTGGAGAGAAGAAGACCAACCACTCGGACGCGCGTATCGGTCAATATAATCTTTGTAATTAATGAAATAAAGAATTTGAAACTTAATAAAAGTGTTTTCTTTGACTTCAGTTCACGTGGGAAACCTGACATCCTGTGTACGAACCTGGACTTCCGGTTTGCACGAGCCGGTCACGCCCGACGCTCAAGTGCAAATCGAAAACGACCCGTCCTGTTACATATTTTTGGCGAGCTTGCCAGGATGTCAGATAATTTTTCCGTGAATTGAGGTTGAAGGAACATTTTTTATTGATAAGTCATAGGTTACAATATAGTTACAGGATTAAATATAGGACTCAGTTGTATTCTGTATTTAAAGGATAACATATGGGAGTTTGTTCTATAGTCACTTAAAGATAAACACAGTGTGTAGTTGCTTCAAGATAAAAATAACAGTAGTAGTTAAGATGGACACATATTGGCATATTCTTGATGAAATGGTAGGTAGAGGTTATCGTAGGGATCGAGTGTCTTTTTCTAATCCATTATCGACTTCTGCTATGGTGTTCGGTAGTAATACGACTGGTGTAGGAAGTAGTTGTTCTGGTCAAAATAGTTATTCATTTGTTTCCCCGACTACTCAATATAGTGGAGGTCCTGCTGCGGGCACGTGGCGGAGCCCTGAATCTCTCCTCAGCAGTGTTAGGAATAATTGATATGCTGACGCAAGTTATTTACGGGAGGACAATTTTGATAGTTATGTCTCTGAACCTGCGGTTAGGTCCGGAAATGGGCTTGCCGGTCTGGTTTCTGAAAGGGATATTCCTAGTAGGCATGAGATGGATACAGGGTATGCTAGTAGGGAAGGTTACTCCGCTAGGTCGAGTTTAAAGGGGAATCCCCCAGCGCCCATGCAATATATGTCAACGGAGACTTGCACTTCTCCCGCTCCTAGATATACCGGTACCCCACACCCTTATGGGTCAGCTCAGAATAGTTATCGGGGAATGGGACCTGGTGACCCAGATTATGTGCCCCAGGGACAAAATTCCGCTCGTCAAGTTACACGTAGAGAAAAAGAACCTGATAAGTTCAATGGGGATAGCGACGATTGGCCAGACTTTCTCATCCAGTTCGAACATGTAGCGGAATGGAATGGGTGGTCGTCCCGAGAGAAGGCACAACAACTCGTGATGTGTTTGCGTGGGAAAGCCCTTAAACTTTTAAGTACTCTCGTACCCTATCAGTTAAAACAATACGAGGAGTTAAAGGCGGTCCTTTCCCGTAGGTTTTGTCCAGCAGAGCGACTTGCTGCCCACAGGGTTGAATATAGAAATAGGCGAAGAAATAAGGATGAATCGGTTTTAGATTACGGATATAGTTTGAAAAACTTGGCTAGGAAAGCTTTTCCTGAGTTTTCGGCCTTAAATTTAGAATCCTTAGTAATCGATCAATACGTTCATGGGCTAGGAAATCATGAGATTAAAAAACATGTTCAGTTTTGTCACCCCCAAACAATTGAGCAAGCCATTGCCGTAGCGGTAGAGTATGAGGCGGTTGAAGGGCCTATAGACCGTATACGGAAGCCAAATTGTGAGGAAGTGAGTTCTAGGAATGGTGAGTTCGAGGATTTCCGAGTACAAATTGCCGACATGATTGATAGAAAATTTAAGGAGAATAGGGCTAACACATTTCGGCCGCGTAGTGAACACCGGGTGGATAATGTAGGAAGTGATAGGCCTGCGACCGGGAATTATATCCCGAGAGATGGGTGGAATCGGGGTAGGAATTTCCCTTCTCAGGATGTTAGAAATGACATGCAATTTGATAGGCAGCCACGTTGTTTTTATTGTCAAGAACCTGGACACTATAGGCCTGATTGCCCAAAGCTAAGGAGTTCCAGAAATTCAAGAGAGGGTCCTTTAAACCAATAAGGGCTGATGATATAGCTGCATCATCAGTCCCCAATCTTCCAAAGCAGCTTGAAAGTATAAAGGAAAATAAAGATAGTGTCGATAAAAACAAAGAAAATTATACAGGAATTAAAAATAGTGTTGACAATATTAAAGACAATAGTAGTGAAAATCAGCCTCAAAATATTAGGACAGGTAGTGCACTTTGTGTATTCGTGTCGGTAAGTGTGCCTGATATACAGTTACAAAATATGTTACTGGACACAGGGTCAGCTTTCTCGTTGATATCAGTTGCAGGGTATGAAAACATGGGTCCCCACCCACCTGCATTGCAGGATACAAAAGTTGTTTTAAATACAGCGGATGGACATCCCTTGGAGCCAAAAGGGGTTATTTATCTTCAAGTGGAGATAGACGGCCAAATGTATACACACCCATTTTTGGTGGTTGACCTGGGCATGGATGGTATCCTGGGTATGGACTTTATCTGGGACTATAAATGTAGTATTGATTTTGAAAAGATGATGCTAACTACTAATAAAGGATTAGTAACCTTACATACTAATGAAATAGTTTCAAACTGTGCACGAGGTATGCTCGGGGAAACACTAAGTAGTCCTGTAAGGTCAGATGAAATAATTAGTAAATCGTCGGTAGTCAAATCCGTAATAGATAAGAGAAAATATGTACCAGATGAATCACATGGCAATGCAGATGTACTTTGTCAAATCTCTACTCGTAAAGGTCTCATTGTTACCTGTACGGACAGTTTTCCGGAATATATTGATAAAATTGGTCTTAGTGAGGCAAGAATTGGTAAAGAGGGTTCTGAACGAGCGAGTTTAGACTTGTCGCTTGATAAAACTCTGTTACCGTTTTTCAAGTGCAATGGCAGCAACAAAGTTGGTAGTTGGAATGAATGTGACGGGGAACAAGATATCTCCTTTCCGAATTGGTTACACACCCGCACTGGTATAGGAGGACCGATTTACCCAAGTATTATGAAGCACAATGAGAGACCAGCTCGAGCTCGAATTAAAACTGTTGACAAGGAGAAAGGGACTGATGAATAACTAAGATTTGTTTTATTTTCGTTGGTTCGTTGGGGTTTCTGTTCTCACGCCTTCTTTTGGTCAGGCGTTCGGTTTTAACGAGGGGGGAATGTGGGAGTTTCGTATTTTACAGGTCATTGAAATAGCTGTGACTTCAGTTATTCTTGTCCCGTAGATAGAAATGGCCTATATTATTTGCTCTGCGTTGCATCAAACTCGGAATTGCCGGTAATCCCACGTAGAAATGGTATAGAAACACGCCATTTTGTAAATAGGCTTGGTATAGTACATGTAGATCGGCACCTCCTATTGGATAACGTTGGTTAAACGGCCAACGGAAGTGACTACCGAATTAGTGCGAATGCAGTGTGAAAGGTTACGCACGTGCATTCACCAGTGTAGAGCGTATACAACGGGTATATAAGGCCACTAATAGCCAGTCTTAGTGGAACGGTCGGGGGGTGCGGACCTCAGCTGGAATATACACATATTTCGCTCTGCGGTAAGCATTCCCAAGGGAGACTCTGTCTCTGGTGGCTAGCGAGTTCCGCTGGAATGATCACTCATTTCGCTCGGGGCAAGCCAGTTCTCCGGAGTAGAGTTTAGTAGCGTGCGAGTCCTACTGGCGTGACCACTCATGCCGCTTAGGATAAGTGCGAACTAAGACGGGCGTTCCAAACTTTCAGGGGAGGGAGACTCTGTTTCTGGTGATTAGCGAGTTCCGCTGGAATGATCACTCATTTCGCTCGGGACAAGCAAGGTCTCCGGAGTAGAGTTTAGTTTTGTAGTAGATGGTTTAAGGTATAAGTTTCTAGTTATTTTTAGGGTTCCGATCGGGTGATGTAAGATTTATTGTTTCCCTTTGTACGAATATTGAAGTTCGGGCAAAAGGCAGACATATTGTATTTATTCGTGGAGTTATAAGTTTCTAGTTATTTTTAGGGTTCCGATCGGGTGATGTAAGATTTATTGTTTCCCTTTGTGCGAATAATGAAGTTCGGGCAAAAGGCAGACATATTGTATTTATTCGTGGAGTTATAAGTTTCTAGTTGTTTTAGGGTTCCGATTGGGTGATGTAAGATTTATTGTTTCCCTTTGTGCGAATGCTTTAAGTTCGGGCTGAGGCAGGCATTAATATTGTTTATAAGGTCGCTGAGTTCTAATTAGTTCATCCCTAGAATTTCGTTCAGAAATTACAAGATTTGACAATACTGGACGTTCCGTTTTGGTTTTGTGAAGGGACAAGGTAGAAGGATTTGGCGTAGGAATTTCCATTTCAGCTGGTTACCAATTGGAGAGAAGAAGACCAACCACTCGGACGCGCGTATCGGTCAATATAATCTTTGTAATTAATGAAATAAAGAATTTGAAACTTAATAAAAGTGTTTTCTTTGACTTCAGTTCACGTGGGAAACCTGACATCCTGTGTACGAACCTGGACTTCCGGTTTGCACGAGCCGGTCACGCCCGACGCTCAAGTGCAAATCGAAAACGACCCGTCCTGTTACACTGATACCCGATGCGATTCGTGTTCAATTTTGCTACATGGAACAATATAGATCCATCTCTTGTCTCGAAACACAAAATGTTGAGAGGTCAGGTTTGTTATCTCTCCCTACACTATTTTACGGATTAAATTTTACAATAAAAAATATACTCACCATTGTTGATGATTACAGTTAAGGTCAACAGGTTCAAAACAAGCCCACCATATTGTTGGTGATTACATTACAGTTATCTTTTCCTACACTATTTCACTGATTAAATTTTACAATACAAATACACTCACCATTGTTGATGATTACATTTAAGGTCGTCAGATATAAGTTGAATAAACGCTTCAAAACTAGTCCACTCGTATGGTAAACAAAAGGGAGATCTCATAAATCAAGCAGCCTTTCCACGCTATACCTTGTTCACTTCCGGAACAATTTGGCCATAGTTGTGTTGTGGTTTTTCACCGTATTTCCGGTATTGGTCCGGATGGGCGAGGCTATGCCCTATCACATTTAGTGGATCCCTCCGCCGTGAGGATATATAAACAGTCGGCAACTAACTAGTCTTGTAGGGGGGTTGGGATGGCCTAGTGGTCTAGAGTGCCGCGCTTCGACCTCTAGCTGGCCGGTCACCTCTGGCTTGCGGCTGTGGTTTCGAGCCCTGGTGTGAGCGTATGTGGCATGGAGATAGGGGCTCCTTCTCAACCTCGTGGGTTTCCTCCGGGCACTCCGGTTTCCTCCCACAGCAAAGACCCCTGCGCGTGCGCTAACATAATGAAAATGAAAAATAAGACTTGTCTGCGATATCACCTTCGGTGGAAGCGGACGTTAAACACCAACAACAACAACTAGTCTTGTGGACGTTAAACCCCACGAACGAACGAACGAACTAGTCTTGCTACAGTTTTGCTACAGATGTTACAAGGTAATTACATAGTTTGATAGATTGCGGACTCGCCTTAGGATTCCAAGTGGGACTTGGAGTAAATATATATATATATATATATACATACGCTCGACACAATAAATTGGTAGTATTGATAAACGATTACTATTTAAAGGGACAATAACATTCTTGCTGGCTTGGTAGCTCCATAAAATAAATAATACCCTTATTCTAAGTACTAGATGTTTAAATGTCCTACCTGTTGTGTAAATTATCCATTACAACCTATTTTATTTGTCCAGAGGGTTCGAAAATATTTTAAAATCCAAGTCACATTTGAAAAGGTTTACGTTAGACTTTTCAAATCAATTGGTTGAATTTTTCCAATTTTTTAAATTAGGTGTGTTAAGATGAAATTTATATCATCATTTAATTGGAATATTCTAAAATAATACGATTTGTTGACCAGAATGAAGATTGGGACATATTTTTCAGTTACAACAAGAGTGTTATTGGGGCTTTAATTACTAATTCTTTTTCGTTAATAGAAGAGAGGAAAGTTATAATAATTTATATTTATTTCATAGGTTAAAATAAAGATTGTTTACTTTATTGATTTGTTTTGTGAATCTAAGTGTGAAGGATTGTGTTTGTGAGCGTGTCTCGCAGGTCCAAACACAGTTCATTAACACCTTTTTGTAAATTTGTTTACTTAACGCACGTGTGCGGCGGCTGCACGTGCAACTAGCCAGTCAGTACCAGACGTATTACACGTGGTATATGGCTAATAATTTTGTCAATAGATTATCACCAGACAAAAAGTGAGTTACACCCTAGTAATTATTAGTTGTATTTAATAGGTTCTATTTAATTGTTCAAGAATTATTTAAAGGGACAATATGCCTTATAAAATTAATGTTAACAATTGTTCCTATGAACAGTTATGTGACATTGGGGTCAGTCAAATAGCTGCCGAAAAGATATGTGACGCTAGAGAGGCTATGGGCGTTATCGATAGGGAGGAATTAGAACAGATTCCGGAGGTACTGAGTTTATCCGCCTCAGTATTTTTGCTCTTAGGCACAGAGGAAATAGAGGGTAGGCAACCGAATGGGAGTTCGAATGGTAACAATTCTCCTTCGACCCGATTGCCTACGGGTAATGGCGGAGCCCATCAACGTCGTCAAATCACATCGTCGGGAAACAATTCTGAATTTAACCGGTCTGGCCGGACTTATACAAATTCGCCTTCAGATGACCGTCGTCGAAGGATCTCATTCCCACCTAAGTCATTGTCTTATGATGGTTCGACAAGTTGGCAGGCATTTTCCAGCAAGTTTACGCGTTACGCTTTGCTACAGGAATGGAGCGATTCTGAAAGCAAGGATCAATTATGCTTTTGTCTTGAAGGGAAAGCCAGTGATTACTACTGTGTAATGGCAGAAAGATATAATGAATTGTCATTTTTTGAACTTTTAAGCAAATTGGAAAAACGATTTGGTAATCAAGAATTGGCCGAGTCAGCGATGACCCAGTTTTATAATTTACGCCAGAATAATGGGGAAAATACTAACGATTGGGCAGACCGTGTTCTATCTGTTGCTTCACGGGCCTTTAGAGAATGTTCCGATGAACATATAACTAGTCAAGTTGTCTTGAGATTTTGTCACGGTAGTATAGATAAAGAAGCTGGACAGTACGCCTGTAATATGCGCCCGAAAACTCTGTGTGAAGCCATTCAATCTATTAAGTGGTACAATCATAATAATATTGCGATTTACGGTCGAAATTCCCGCAGAGAAACGCGCAGCCCAGCTAGGGAATATGAACCTCCGAGGGTAAGGTCTGTTAATGCAACTGCAAAAGAAAGCAGTTCACCTAAGTCTTCTAATATAGACTCTCGACTCCAAAGTTTAGAAGAGCGAGCCATTAAATCCGACAATAAAATGGAGAGTGTTTTAAAAACAATGGGAGAACTTTCAGATAGTGTTTCCAAACTCAGCTTGAATATGTCAAGATTTAGACCGCGCTCAAGATCGCCAGCTAGGTCGCCGTCACGTGAACAATCCTCATGCTTTCATTGTGGTAAATTGGGTCACTTTAAACGAGAGTGTTCAAGTTTTGTAACCCCAAAACAAAGTACGCCTAACCCAACTATGGAACAGAAACATGTCAGTTTTGTCCGCGACGAAGAGCAGGGTTTAAACTACCAGGGGTCGAACGAGGAGGCGAGCGTTTGATCCATTGTGCTTTACCATCGCCGATATTATTTTCAGAAAGTGAGGCGTCGAGCGAAGCTACGGGCGTAAATGAAAGTGGAACCGTTAGCCGTTCGACCGGTTCTAAATCCACCGTTACCGTCGGTGATGAGCAATATATCACCACCCCGGGGGGTGATCAAAAGTTCCTGGATACCGTTACTACTGGTGTCATTCCAAGAATCGACTCAATCGATTCCGCGAAAATCGAGGAAACGTGCGTATTAGCTTCGACGTCTATCCGTAGGGTATCTTCCGATTCGATGTATAAGCTTAATGTCAAAGTTCAAAACATGGCAATTTTGACCGTTTTAGATACTGGTAGTCAAGTCACCATACTTTGTGATCGTCGGTACGATGAATTACCGGAAAAGCCACCTAGGATTAGGGATGTGCGCCTACATACTGCAGGTCGTAAATTAGATTTTCCAGGTTTTATTGTAGGACCGGCTAAATTAAAAATCGGTAATTTCGAAATAGAACTTAGTTGTATGTCGCTCCAATAGAGGATGACATGTTATTAGGACTTGATTTTATGCGCGCTAACAAAGTGCATATCGATATGTTAAACGATAGAATGCAAATAGGCGACGATGTTTTCAATTTATTTTATGGCGATGTTGATGGGTACTCCGATAATGCCAATATTTCCGTAGCTAAACGGATAGTCATTCCACCATTATCAGTAGCTAGGGTACGGTGTAATTTGAATAAAAATTTATCTCACTATCTGATAGAACCGCTGTCACACCCGAAGTTATTAATTGCCCGGTCAATACATTCACATATTGAGACAGAATTCCCTCGAATTTGTTTAATAAACCCGTCTGAAGAAAGGGTAATACTGGACACGAACGAACAGATAGCTAAGGCTATTGAGTTTAGGGAGCAAGATATCATTAATCCGTTACAAGCCGATGGCACCGACAATATAGATTGCTCAAATTTTGAGAATATCCCTGAGCATTTAGTTGATTTATTTGAGCGATCTAAGACGTTGTTAACAGAATCGGACCAATTAAAACTTAGGCAGTTATTAATCGATTATCAAGAAGTCTTTGCAAAACATCAGTTTGATTTAGGAAATTTTACGGCTATGGAATACGTGATCGAAACCAATGACGCCAAACCGATTAAACAGAGTTTAAGGCGTACCCCTATTTGTTTTGCGAGGGAGGAAGAAGAACATTTTAAAAAAATGTTAGAAGCTAAAGTCATTCAGCCGTCAAATTCTGATTGGGCTTCCCCACCGGTTTTAATACGGAAAAAAGATGGCACGTTTCGATGGTGCATAGACTACCGGAAACTTAATGGTCCTCGCTGCGAATTTAATTCAAACCAGAGATCTATTATTATTCAGAGTTTACTTACACGACTGAATTACGTGTCTATAAATGTTTGCTCACTGTGTACTGGACCAACATGGACTTTTCACGCATATGACGGAGGTCCAACAACAATGATCGACCACATAATTTGTTCGCAAGACTCTTTAAGATTAATAACTGGTGCAGCTGTTCTTGAGCACCACAATTTCAATGTATCCGATCATCTACCAGTCGTGTGCTCTTTCAATCTCGTTTCATCAGAGAAAACAAATGACTTTGGATTTACTTCGTTCGCGTGGAATAAAGCTCGTAAAGATGGTAACGTGGTCGATTACACATACCATGTGTCAAATGGTCTTTGGACACTGGCATCAGATTCGATAGATTCCATTACAGATCTTGAAACTTGCTATAACGAGATAGTCACGGCATTACTTACAGCATCTAATGAGATGCTTACACGAAAAAAATTTAAGAAGTTTCTTAAACCCTTCTGGTGCGAAACCTTGAAGACTCTCCATCGGCAGATGCGTGTGTCTAGACAGGAGTGGATACGTCATGGAAAGAACTGTGATGCTGATGATCCAAATCGTCTCTCATATAAACTGTGTAAGACATCATTCAGGCGCGAACTAAGGCGTGCATCTAATGATCACATCAGCAATCACTACAATGAACTAGATTCCGCCTACGACATGGATCAAAAATTATTCTGGTCACTTGTAAAGAGAGGAAATCCGAAATCATCTTCAGGAGCTAGCTTCCTTTCAATTGGCGGTAATATCTTAAGGGATGAGAGAGCCATTCTGGATGGATGGGCAAGTCATTTTAAATCGATTTTCACGAATCAAGATGACGAGAGTTTTGATGATAGGTTCAAGGCTTATATTTCAAACTTTGTGAACGAATGTAAAGTAAATTCCCCAAACAGTGTTCTACCCCTACATCTATTAACTTCTCCAAGTGAAATCCGACAACTCTGCTCCAAATTGAAACGCAATAAAGCCGCTGATATCGATGGAATTGTATATGAACACCTCATCCACGGAGGTGAATGTCTATACCATCATCTATCTAACTTATTCAATGCTGTTCTAAAACTGAAACAAGTCCCAACCAAATGGAAGCATAGTGTTATAGTTCCCCTCTTTAAAGGAGGCAACAAACCTAGAAGTAATCCTAATTCCTACAGAGGAATTTCACTAACGCCAACTATTGGTAAATTATTTGAAAAACTACTCGAAACGCGTCTGTCGTCACTACATCCATCAAGTGCCTTCCCTAACAAGCAGCAGGTAGCTTATCAGAAGGGTCTTTCATCGTTACACGCTTCTTTTAACCTTCAAGAGACAGTCCATTATTATCAAGCTCGTTCGAACTCTGTCTACGTGGCGTTCTTAGACAGCACCAAAGCCTTCGACTGTGTTTGGCACGATGGTCTTCTGTATAAGTTGCGCATGTGCGGTACCCATCCTGCGATTTGGAGTGTTATAAACGACATGTACACGGATATGAAGAGCTGTGTTCGTGCTAAAAACCAACTGTCAAGAGACTTCACACTAGATCGAGGTATTAGACAAGGTGGCGTTCTCTCGGCAAAACTGTATCTTCTGTTCATCAACGATCTTCTTGATGAACTATCAAACAGTAGTTTTGGCGCATCACTCCTGGGTGTGAAGGTATGTTGCCCCACACAGGCCGACGATGTTGCCATTGTTAGCTCATCGCTCATTGGTTTACAGAGATTGTTACAAATATGCGAAACCTACAGTAGGAGATGGCGATTTTGTTTTTCACCTACCAAAAGCGTGATCCTGAATTTTTCCATATCCACAAAATCTATTGAGAAAGAACAAATCTACCTCTGCAACCATGAACTTCCCATAGTTAGCACCGTTAAACATGTTGGAATCACTCTTTCCGATACCTTTAAATCTAAAGATCGGACTATTGGCGCATGTCGCGCTATTCGGTCTGGTGTCACTGTCCTGGCTAAATCTGGTGTTCATCAAGATGGATTAAACCCTTTAATCAGCGCTAAGTTGATAAAACAGTGTGTATATGCTAAAGCTTTATATGGATGTCAATTATGGAACAATCTGACTCGTGAAGAAATTGCCATGCTTGAACGAGCACAACACTTTGCATGTAAATATGTTCTTGGGTTAAATCTTCGAACTCGTTCGGACATGTGTACAAGTCTCCTCGGATGGGGATCATTGGAATCTTATATTGACGAACGAAAACTGTTCTTCTTTGGTCACATTTTGAACATGAACCCTAAATACCTTCCAAGATCCATACTCATCACAAGACTTTTGGAATATAATTTAGATTGTACAAAACATCAGAAAGGCTTTATTCCAGACGTATGGAGAATTATTAATAAATACAATCTTAATCAATATATGTCCATGTTCCTCCAAAACCGTGTTTTTCTTGGATATTGTTCCTGGAAACGGATTGTGAAACAAGCTGTTACAGCAAAAGAGTGTAACGATTGGAAGTTACGGATGTCGCTACACAATGACTTTCGTCTGTTTTCCCAAATACAGAGTGAGTTGTCGCCACACCCCGTATTTTCAGTGTGGATGCGTGATCCTTCATTAAAAGTTGCTTGCAGAATATTTGTGAGAGCATGTACCGCAATCCGACAAAATGATGACATTTTGGTAACAGAATTATGTGAAAAATGTGGTAGATTCTTTAGCTCTAGACCAGAACACTTAGGCCCATATTCTCGAACGTGGATTAGTGTTAATCAGACATTTAATCCTTGATTAACTTGGTGATGGTATTCTCGAAGACGGTTTAAATTTTGATCTCAGGTTAAAATAATCCATGATTACCTAAATCGGAGGATTAGTCTGCATTTGGGAATATCGATTAAAATCATATTCTCGAACGTTGACTAACTCATAAACTTCGACTAACTTAAATCTAGGATTAATTTAATCTTGGTAGCCTAAAAAGTGTTATTCTCGAATGTAGACTAAAATTTAATCAAGGGCTAAACCAAGCCAAAATTTAGTCAGTCAAGGGGGGTAGTTTAAAGTCTGATTATGCCTGGAAAATGGTACATTTTAATCATTGCTCTTGTCTGGTAAGTAAAAAAAAATTCAATAAAAAAATCCAAAGAAATTCTAAAACATTTTATTATTTATAACAAAAAACAAAAGTATATTAATATCTGATACTTTCAGGTAAATTGGCTTTTATGAAATATTTTATTATTTACAACAAAAAAAACCCACAATCCACATATGACGTCATAAGACCAGGCTCCGGTGGACGGAAAAAAATGCTTACCCTCTTAAAGCCCCAATAACACTCTTGTTGTAACTGAAAAATATGTCCCAATCTTCATTCTGGTCAACAAATCATATTATTTTAGAATATTCCAATTAAATGATGATATAAATTTCATCTTAACACACCTAATTTAAAAAATTAGAAAAATTCAACCAATTGATTTGAAAAGTCTAACGTAAACCTTTTCAAACGTGATTTGGATTTTAAAATATTTTCGAACCTTCTGGACAAGTAAAATAGGTTGTAATGGATAATTTACACAAATAACTCCTCTTGATTTGATGTGACTTTTATTAAATCGCTTCTCTGCTCGAGTAACAGGGTTTGCCATAGGTGTGATCAAATACGGTAGGCATGCATAACCCTGATCACCAAGTAAAATGCCTGAAATTTCGTTATTCTGAAAGCGTTCCTTTATATTACTTTCATTGAAAATCCTACTATCATGGGCACTGCCTGGCCATCTTGAGACAATATTCAAAATTTTGCCTTCACTATCACATATAACCTGAGTATTAATAGAAAAAAAATTCTTCCTATTTATGAATCTAGCAGGATCATCTCCACCAGGATTCGATATCTTAATGTGGGTTCCATCTATGGCCCCTACAACATTTGGAAACTGATCAATTTCAAAAAATTTAGCCTTTAATTGCCTTATAGTGTTTGGATCATTTGGAAAATTAATATAATTCGATCTAAGTTCAGCTAATAAAATTGACACTCTCTTAATAACCTTACTCACTGTAGGTTGAGATACTGTATTTAAATCACCAACATTAATTTGAAAAGTGCCAGAAGCAAAATATCTCAGAGCTATGAAAATTTGAATTTCAGAAGATAATGCATTGGAGCGATTTGTTTGTCTTTTTAAATGATCTTTAATTAGATTATGAATAAAATGAACCCCTTCTTTTGAAAATCTAAATCTATTCCTAAATTCCTCATCACTGAATTTATCATAAGGATTTAATCGGTCCCTAAATACTCTTTCACGGCGCAATGCTCGCCTATAGTTATTTAGATGATTTATGCGAACCAGGGCTTGATATGCCATTATAATGCCTTATCCTAACAAATAATTATAGCATATTAATTAAACAATTATAGATACAACCCCAACTGTTAGTTGAAGTTAGTTGAAATTCCCTACATTAGTTTAAAAGGATATCAAGTCACAAATCTAAACTATTCACAACTGAATAATATATAATAAAATCTTTTACATGCACGCCAATGTGTACACGGGACCTCGGTTTGTCGTCCCATAAAGAGCACATTCAAAGACAGTGGTATAAGGTGTCCCAGGAAGAGTAAGCACACGCATCCACCACTGCTGTTATTAATAATAGATCAAATTAAGCGCAAGAGGGTCGTACCACAGGTTTGTAAAACCATAAAACAAATGTAAGAAAACAAAGGAAATGGGTCCAGTCGTGAGCTACACCAGGCCTTAGTGGTCATATTAAAAGCCTAGACACATTTATGACAGAAACAAGACCAATTTAATAATTTAGACCAAACACTTTGTCATATTGTATTGTTGAAGGCCTGTAGCCAGCCTTGAGGGCCAGGGAAGATGGTGCAGATTCATTCTGGGGGTTAAACGCTGCTACTCTTCTATGAACAATTCTCAATTAGATTTTGCCAAAGGGGGGGGGGCAAGTTCTTTCTATGGGGGCAACTGTCCTGTATTGTTGGTGTTAATTCTGAGGTGTATATATATGATTTTCAGTGAGCAAAATGTTTGAATATGTATGACTAGAAAACCTTAACACAGAGCAAACGTGGATTAATACCTGACTGGGGCTTGTGTTTGTAAACGTCGATTGTCTTCACTTTTCCCTGAATGTTGAGGTAACGGTAGTTCACTATTTTTCTGTGGATTTCCATCTGCAATATCTTTATCTTCAATATCTTTATCTTGTAGGCCTACTTCATTATCCATAATCTCATTTTCTACAATAGGTATATCTTCTTCTATGTCACTTTCTTTATTTCCATTATCAGCTGTTAATTGTAGGGGGCCTATCTGTTCTTTATCTTGGCCTGACATTTGAATCGCATCATCATCATAAGGATTGGTATACTGTTGAAATTCTCGTGGTATTAAATTCAAAATTCGTTGAGTAAGGTTGGATAAATCACCAGGACCTGGGCCTCCGCCAGTCTTTTTACTTTCTTTTTTGTATTCTTGATATTCTTTTTTTGCAGCATCTTTAATGCGCTTCCACAATTCCTTCATTCTTTTTACCTCTCTGGATCCTTGAGACACAGTAAACTGTTCATGGATTTTCCTCCAGGCCGCCTCTTTCCGTTTAGTGACATTACCGTCTGTTCTTTTATCTTCTATATCCTTAATATGTAATTCAATCAAGTCGACTAAACATTCCTTTTCTTCAGGAGTCCAATTCGAACCTCGCTTACCACTTTTTGTCTTGTCTTCCATTTTCTATAATCTTCCTAAACATGTGCTTTTCCTTTCTACTTCCTGTCAAGGGCCCTTAACATCATTGACAAAAACTCAAAATCATTGATTAACTAATCTTTGATTAGAGATAGTCTCTCGTTTATGGTACATTGGCCAAGGAAGATTATCTCGAGTTTTAATCATTGATTTAGCAATTATTTTAGTCAGAGATTAGCTGATCAGAGCTTCAAGAATACCAACTAAAATGAACCTCTAATCTCTGATGAGCTAATCTGTGATCAAAGTCTAATCAATGACTAATTTAGACAGCGTTCGAGAATATGGGCCTTAATCTTAGAATGCGATTCATTCAATGACGCGAGAACAAGTTTCATACTTTGGTTTGGCGCAGATCGTAATAACCTCCTTAAGGATTTGTTTAGTTTAAAAGTGGAACAATCACGTGCTATCACTGTCAGTAGTACAACTATTTATGACTATCAAAGAGCTGCAATAATGTTTGTATATTTTGCTTTACGTCACTGTGATCTTTAGGTCCTTACTTTAATTTCGATTGTATACTGTATATTTTTGTATTTTATTCTCTGTATTGTGTGTATTTCATATGCTGTATTGTCTGTACTCTTCATAATTGGAGGAAATAAAGAATATATATATATATGGACGCCCTATCGGGAAATAAATGGTTTTCAAAGCTTGATGCGAATTCCGCTTATTGGCAAATTCCTCTGAAACAGGAAGATAGGAAAAAACCGCCTTTATAACAAAATACGGTTTATTTGAATTTACTAAACTACCATTCGGTTTAACGGGAGCCGTTTCGGGGTATTCCAGGAGTATTGGATTAGTCTTTTTAGACGATACGATGGTCATGGGAAAAAATGTAGATGATCATTTGGGCAATCTAAAATTAGTATTAACTAGATTTCGGGAATATGGGATGAAATTAAAACCTAAGAAATGTGTACTATTTCAACAGGAGGTTGAGTTTTTAGGTAGAATGGTTAGTCAGAATGGACTCAAGGCGGGTAATAATTTAACTAAAACCGTAGAAAAATGGACGGTTCCGACTTGCACAAAAGAAGTCGAATCTTTTCTAGGTTTTGCTAACTATCATAGAACGTTTATAAAGCAATTTGCTGAAATAGCTTCACCGTTATATTCGATTACGGGTAAAAAGCAATTTATGTGGGGTGACAAACAACAATTTGCTTTTGATAAACTTAAACATCTGCTTGTGACAACTCCTGTACTGGCTTTGCCCACGGAACATGACACGTTTATTCTGGATTGTGATGCTAGCATGAACGCCGTTTCTGCGGAATTATCACAAATACAAGACGATAAAGAGCGGGTTATTGCATATAGTAGTTTTTCTTTAACGCCAGAGCAACGTCGCTATTGTACGACAAGACAAGAACTTTTAGCAATTATACGTTTCACTCGACAATTTAGACATTATTTACTGGGTAAACCTTTTATAGTGAGAACCGATCATGCTAGTCTCACTTGGTTGTTAAGGTTTAAACATCCGACCGGTCAATTAGCACGTTGGTTGGAGGAATTGGGTCAGTATTATATGACCGTAGTTCATCGGAAAGCACGTTTGCATATAAATGCTGATGCCTTAAGTCGAATGAAATTGCCAGATAAACCTTGCGATGACTTTAATATAGACGTACAAATGGCTGATTTGCCGTGCGGTGGCTGTCGTTATTGTGAAAGAGCACAGAAAAATTGGATAGAATTTGCGACAAACGTAGATGACGTCATACCTTTGCCCTTTAAATCCGGTATTAAGCGGAATTTATTGTTAGAAAAAGAGTCGGTTTTTGAACCCGTTAGCATAGCGGTTACAGGGTATCCGAATGATCCGCGGGTAAATATTGTGACTATAGACGAGGTTGAAAACGATGACGTAGATGGTGATGGTATTTCATTAAGTAGCTTTTCTCCCGAACTCATTAAAACTGCACAGGCAAATGATGAAGATTTAGAAATAATTATGATTTGGTTAACATCGGGGGTTGAACCGGAACAGGCTCAGCTAATGCTACAAAGTCCCGCCGTAAAACATTACTGGATTAATCGGAATCTGCTTGTTCTAGACAAGGGGATTATACGAGTTAAACGTCCGAGTAATTTATCGGAGACGCAGTTGTTGGTACCGGAGGAATTAAAAATTGATATTTGTCGACTATGTCATGACATACCCTTGTCGGGTCATCAGGGAATTCAAAGAACAAAAAGTCGCATTAAACAGCAATTTTATTGGTACGGCATGACCGAATATGTGCGCGCATACGTTGCCTCTTGCGCCATATGCAACATTAACAAGAATACCCAGGCCAAGCCTCGTGCTAAATTAACCTATTACCATGCCGGGTCACCCATGGAAAGGGTGCATTTGGATTTCTTAGGTCCATTGCCCATTACGCCAGAGGGAAATGAATACATATTAATGATGGTTGACCAATTTACTAAATGGGTTGAATGTATCCCTCTGCCGTCGCAAACCGCAGAAATTACAGCCCGGTCTGCAGTTAATGAGTTTTTCTCGCGTTTCGGTTGCCCATTTCAGGTTTTTACCGATCAGGGAAGGAATTTTGAGAGCAAACTATTTACTGCGTTGTGTGATGTACTACAAATATATAAGACCCGTACGACATCCTACAGACCCTCGTCGAATGGCCAATCTGAGCGGTATAATCGGACATTAGTAGAAACCATTAAATGTTATATTGACGGTTGTCAGAGTGATTGGGACGTGTATTTACCACAACTTGCGAGTGCGTTAAGGTCAAGTGTGAACCGACAGACTGGGTTTACGGCAAATAAACTAATGCTAGGTCGTGAAGTAAATCACCCCGCAGATTTAATGTTCCGTTCACCCGTTGAAAACGATGGTGATGTAGACTCCTTTGTCGAAAAATTAGAAAAAGCTATGACCGATACGCATAGGTTAGCGCGAGAAAGGCTAAAAACAAACCAAGAACGAATGAAGAAAGATTACGATCTACGTTCAAATGTTAAAAAATATAATGTAGCAGACGCCGTTTACATTTTAGATACCGCTACTAAAAAGGGTAAATGTAAAAAGTTATCCCCATCCTGGAAGGGGCCGGGGATTATTACGCAAGTTATCACCCCTTATCTTTTCAGAGTTAAAACCCGTAAAAATGAGTGTGTTCTGAATCATGATCGTATTAAGCTTTGTCAAGACAGGGAATTGCCAAATTGGATTCTTAATTTCCGTCGCCGTTCGGATTCTGATGTGTCTTTACCGACTGTTACGAGGAATGCAGAAGTTTATTGCATTTGTAGGAAACCGGATAATGGCACACCGATGATTTGTTGCGATAAATGTGACGACTGGTTTCATTATCATTGCGTTAATATAGCCTTGGATTCCGATTGGGATGATAAAGAATATATTTGTCCCAATTGTTCTGAATAGTTGTTTCATTCCGGTTCTGATGCGGAGCACAGAGGGTGGGTTGCGATAATGTTATATTTCGTTCCGGTTCTAATGCGGAGCTCAATGGGGGGTGATTTGGGTAATGTAGGTACTGTCTTCACCGTTTTTTTCGGTGGAGGCAGTGCTTTGTCATTTTATTTTTTTAGGTTACATAATGGAGAACGATCTTATGAATGAGCATTGGACCATTCAGCTAGGACGTCCCGGAATGTCTTTCCGGGTATAACGTGTAGAGCAGGCCGTGGGACTCGGAGACAGGGTTATCAGGTCCCTGTGGGAGACATTGGCTTTCATACCCCTGCCTCACATCAAATTCAGGTGCCATATATTGTAAGGCCAACAGGGCCCCAAAATTCTATTCAGCCCATAGCAGACACACTCCAGCCAGAGCCAGTTATGAGGACAAGACCAGCCCCTCCGCTGCCTGCGGCACCCAGGGATCACGTTCCACGATTCTTCCCACAACCCCATGTCCGAAGGGTAATTAGAAGGTTGCAGGGACGTGAACAGAAATGTCCAATTATGGGTTGTCCCATTCGCAACCGTAAGATAAAGTTTCACGTATACTCGTACCATTTGCCCCCGTACTTTACCCGGGAGTGGGATTGTGCCCCCGATGCCATTGACAGAAGGGTGGAGGCTCTGAGAACTCTATGTAGAATGATGGGGGAAACCCCACATTCTATGATGACCAGAATTAACAGAGAGGCTTGGCTACCCGACGGCTGTCTGGTAAGAAATTGCCACCGACCCGCTTTAACTGCACTTTGTTAAAGGGTTGGGTGGATGGTGCCCCAGGGAAACCGATTCACGTTAATTCCCCTTAATTCGCCCGCAGGTTTAACATACTGGAGGTGCTTGGCAATGATTCTGAATCATTTAACCCCAACTCAACAAGGTGCCTTTGTGGCGTTTCTAGTCGTGAGGGACATCCCTCTTCCCGGAGAGGAGGTGCCAACGGAGAATTGGGAGTCGGACAGCGATTGGGACCGGGATATAGAAATTGTTTTAAGCCCTCAGTAGAGTAGATCTAACGGTTTAAACCGTATTGTCACGGGGTCTGAAAGGGTGTGTATGTTCACGGTGTAAAGTATATACCGCTATCTGTGTGACTGTGCGTGAAAGTTTTGAATGAGAACCCGGTGTAAATATTGTAAATTTGTTTTAAAATGTAGTTTTGTTAGAACAGGTAGTTCCTCCCATAAGAAAAATAGGAGACGATTGTTGTGGTTTTTCACCGTATTTCCGGTATTGGTCCGGATGGGCGAGGCTATGCCCTATCACATTTAGTGGATCCCTCCGCCGTGAGGATATATAAACAGTCGGCAACTAACTAGTCTTGCTACAGTTTTGCTACAGATGTTACAAGGTAATTACATAGTTTGATAGATTGCGGACTCGCCTTAGGATTCCAAGTGGGACTTGGAGTAAATATATATATATATATACATACTCTCGACACAATAGTTGTATATAAAAAGACGCAGCGGATCTAACCAACACGAATAATTCATAATTAAAAGACAGCCCAGTCATATCATCAGCAATTTCGGTGAGAGAGAGAGAAAAATGAGGTTTAACGTCCACTCAACACAAACTAGGTCATTTCGGGACTAACATATGGTTTAATTTTATTTCAATAATTCGCTTGCGCGTAGGGGTCTTTAGCAGTGGGAGGAAACCGGAGTGCCCGGAGGAAACCCACGAAATGGGCTCGAAACCACAGAAGCAAGCCAGAGGTGACCGGCCAGCTAGAGGTCGAAGCGTGGTACTCTAGACCACTAGCCCCCCCCCCCCAACTCTTTAAACTGCATTATGTAAGATTTAGTTAACAAGGTGACAGTTCTTACCCATGCTCCTCGCAGCGCGTTTCATTTGATTAGCGTTAATCCCACTATACACTGCTTTAGTGTAAGCAAATTTCTGTTGCAAATTATGACTGGGCAATTGTCCAATTAACAACCAATCGCTAACTGCATAACAAAAACCTTACACTTTGAACGGGGCTCCTATAGCAGAATTTTGCGGGAAAACCTATTGCATGGGAAACGAGGCTATCAGCAAGAACACAATACTTGAGATTCGGATTAAACGGAGGACTGTCATGTAGCTGTACTTGTGTGACCGTTTTTATTTCATAGCTTACCGTTGTACGGCAGATTTATCCGTATCCACCCACATTCCCTAGTCTTTTGCATTTATCATATATTCAATTGTCCATCCATAATACAGAAAGCATGTACTTAATTTATCTTGTGACTTTTGATGTTGATGTTATTCTACTTTCGATTTATTTATAAATAAACGTTTGTCTCGCGAATGAACGTCACGTTAGCGAGTAGGCGTATTTACAAGGTATTACGGGAGTTCTCGCTGCCCTCTATTTTATATCGTATATAAGCTGTCGCACAGCGAATTTTCAACAGATCTTTGATTGAGAGACTAAGCATTATTATAGAACGTGAGTGGATGTCTTTTTTGTGTTCTCTTGTTATTCAGTGATTTCCCCCCTGAGTGTTCGGTGCTATATGTTATATTGTCTTCGTATTTGAATGGCTTCGACATCGTGTAATCGGCGTCTCCGATTTTATCATTGCTTGATAATAACTAGAAGAGCCTAGTGGAAACATCGCTCAGTAAAAAGACAACGTTAATGAGAATATATACAGCGCTAAATATCTTTCTGTAAGCGATGTAAGTCAGCCAGCCATTTGTAAACAACCGATATTGCCAACCAGTCAAGTCACGTGACTAATTGTGACGTCACGGCGTGTTTTACTACCTCTAGTGTTATTATATTAGAGATCATGTTATTTATTGTTCGTCATTACGTGTGTGTCAGTTTACCACATTTCACATATCGTGTCTGATCGTGTATACGTGTGTTTGTGTTTCGACCATAATTAGGGTTTCGCCTGAAAGCGGTTTTAATATTAATATCATTTTCATCACTGTGTTGTCTCTTTCTTTGATGTTGTTCAGAAGATAATATATTTTTATATAAATATTTATTTTGTTGTGTGTGTTATTGAGTAAGGGGAGACATTCTGCAAGGCAACATCGCAGTCATATTTTTTTCAATTATTGGAGATCCCGGTCAAGAACATGGGAAGGGATTCCTTAAAGGCACTCTTTAGCTGACACTTTCTCATTACTAACCGAAGAGAATTATAATCCCACCCAGGCGAGCTTAGCAAATCCCCTCCCTGGATAACAGATCAGTAGCCGACAGTCCACTGATGAGTCTTTGTGGTAGAGGGGTCCATGTTTTAGTGGATACAACCAAGTGGATACACTTGGAACAGATTTGATTGAACGGGAAGAATACATACACTCCCTCAAAAGCTCCAGTATCAGAAGCCAATTCAGCATTGGGCTGAAAGGGTAATATTGCTTCAGGAATTTGGTTTTCATTGTACTAGCTAAAACAAGATAATGAAAGAGACTAGCGTGAAAATTTTACTCAAATTACCGAGCAATGTTAGTGTCTGTTTGGAGAATAGCTAGAAAGAAGCAAAAAACCCTATAGCGTTTTATTCAAACTTGGCATAATGAATCCTTTTAGCCTGAGGATGACAACTATTTTTTTTTGTGCATGTCCAGATCCCCTGAAACAGAGCCATGCCCAATTATTTGGTACACTTTATTGATTTTGGTGAATGATCCAGCCCATTTGGGTGGTGTCACACACATTTTTTGTTAATATATATATGTTCCATTTCGGCATGATCCACTGGATAGAACAATAAACTCTAACACATACTTATGGAAGAACAATTACTGATTTATTTTGGCGATGTTTCAAAGAGTATTCCCTCAACTTTTCAAAGCAAGTACCGTGACAAATGTGTGGGCCAATTATATATACATTGTAGTATGAAAGTATTCTTAGTCTTGTTTAGGGGGGTTGGGATGGCCTAGTGGTCTAGAGTGCCGCGCTTCGACCTCTAGCTGGTCGGTCACCTCTGGCTTGCGACTGTGGTTTCGAGCCCTGGTGTGAGCGTATGTGGCATGGAGATAGGGGCGCCGTCTCAACCTTGTGGGTTTCCTCCGGGGACTCTGGTTTCCTCCCACTGCAAAAGACCCCTACGCGCAAGCGAATTATTGAAAGAAAATGAAACCATATGTTAGTCCCAAAATGACCTAGGTTTGTGTCGAGTGGACATTAAACCCCATTTCTCTCTCTCGTCTTGTTTAATAACATTTCTATCAGCATATGTTATTAAGTAGTTATACTTATATCTGAACAAACTCATTAGAACTCAAACTAGCAATTATTTGTCCATTTACATCAATGTTAAATGGCTGTAACATCATAGGCTGTAGCTTTTTGCCCAACATTACGCTGGTTCCTATCTTCATAGGCACAATGGGGACTAAATTGAATAGACATTAATTTAGATTATTGCTCTTAAAGGGTAAACGTTTTTTTCCGTCCACCGGAGCCTGGTCTTATGACGTCATATGTGGATTGTGGGTTAGGATAAGGGTTAGGCTTGGCCCAGGTTTAGGGTTAGGGCTAGCCCTGTCTATATCTCGAGACTGTGACGAAATCTGCAGGCCACAGCCCTTATCCTAACCCACAATCCACATATGACGTCATAAGACCAGGCTCCGGTGGACGGAAAAAAATGCTTACCCTCTTAAAGCCCCAATAACACTCTTGTTGTAACTGAAAAATATGTTCCAATCTTCATTCTGGTCAACAAATTGTATTATTTTACAATATTCCAATTAAATGATGATATAAATTTCATCTTAACACACCTAATTTAAAAAATTGGAAAAATTCAACCAATTGATTTGAAAAGTCTAACATAAACCTTTTCAAATGTGACTTGGATTTTAAAATATTTTCGAACCTTCTGGACAAGTAAAATAGACTGTAATGGATAATTTACACAACAGGTAAGACACTTAAAACATCTAGTACTTAGAATAAGGGTATTATTTATTTTCTGGAGCTACCAAGCCAGCAAGAATGTTATTGTCCCTTTAAGAGGTGCTGGAATGGCGTGAGGGTCAGGATACCAATAGATAGGGAGGGGGGCGGCCTATAGAAAATTTTGAAATTCGTCAATTCAAAGAACGCTGTTTAGAGCGCCTCTAGCATTTCAAATACAAACATAAAACCCTTTAAAATACATGATAATGAAGCTAAGTGAAACATCAACAGTCGACCATTGATTAATTTAGATCTATCATTTTAAAGGAGCTAAATCGCTAACATTTGGGACCTAGAAATTGACTCAAGTGGATCGCAATGCATATAATACTGTGATATAAGTGTATATAAACTGATTTGCATTCAATTGTTTCCGTTTTTACTCCAATTTCAAATCAGTTATGTTCGGCGAAATAAACCAGAAGTGTCAACCGAAGGCATTTTTTTAGCGTCTAGTTATTCCAGTCTACATGCGCCGTTTGATTTGGTACAATGTTTTAGCCTCGTTCCTCGAGTCTCTTGCTAGAACTGGGGCTGAAACGCATTATGGTACACGATTCGTGTACCAATGGTAAAATATTTATTTTGTCTTAAATATTGGATATCAGAAGCCCATCTTTTTCCGGTAAGATCACATCATCAATTTTGATTTAAATTGACAAATAATTCGTGTTTTCTATGTTGAAGATTTTGGAAGATATTGAGTTAAAGACTTAGCTCCTTTAAAATGAATACACTGGTAAAAAGGTTGAAGTCTTTCGTCATTAGGGTATGAGTATACATGTATACCCCAGAAAAGGGCAGGGTACCATTTGTTTACCCTGGTGTCTGGGACCTTGGTTCCAGTGCTCCTGTTGCTCTTAAAAGCGCATTGGGTATGCTTATGGATGGATTTGGCACTCAAGAAATGGACATTGGACATATTATCATTGTCAATCTATAACTGCCTTAATGACAATATTGTGTTCTCTTTTACTTGTACCAACCAACTACATATATACAGATTTTATAAAAGTTTTATTTTACTATTTACAGTAGGATTTCTGGTGTGGCTAAATACACTGTAAATCTACAGTAGAACTTGCTCGGGCGTGCACTCCTAATCAGCGAACACTTGCTTCAACGAGCACCAAAAAATCCCCCCGAGCGATTTTTAAGTAATTTAACCTCTACTAAACACGCACCTGTTCAACGCGTGCAACGGGCACCACGATTACTTCCCTCCGTAAAAATTCTATTGTTTCAACGGTCACTCCTCTAACAAAACATCGCCCATTCAACGGCAATTGTTGAATGATACCATCTCGTCGTTCTTTCTTTGTAACACTCCCGCTAATCCCGTGAGTAGTAGTTAATTAACTGGACCCCCACTGATCAGGTGTAAATGTAAATGTAAAAATAACAATCAACCCGGGATTATCTGTTAATAATTTTTTTGTTTTATTAAACGACTAACCTGATAATCGTTTTCACACTTAACGGAACATTATTTGATACTGACTGAATAAAATGAAAGTACCGAGTTTTGTTACGATCATCTAGTATCTTTTCCATTGTAACTTTGTTGTTAGACGTTTTAGCGCCCCCTATAATATTACATACAGAGTTACACCCCCTGTAAATCGGTGATAAAATCAGAGATGGATTTTTTGTTCATGTGCTTTTTTTGATAAAATCAAATTAATACATCGATTTGCTTCACAAAAATGTATAAATATTATCGAATGCATCACAATGGTAGACAGAAGTATCGAAGGTTGGTACAAAATGACAAGTTTACAGAAGTTATGTTCGAGATTTGAGGAAAAAATTTTCGGCGGAGCAAGATTCAGCGACGATCAAATTTATCGATGCAAGTATTGATGTTCGCTCCCAATGCACCCAATGCGTAATTAATTTATGTCAGCACAAAAAGCACCGAGATTTTATTAAGTGGTCGCGTAATCGCTAAAATAGTTGGGGGGGGGGGGATTCTCAAATTCACGGCATTTTGAAACGCTTTTAGACGCTATGATGAAAGTAAAAGAAATATTGGGGGGCCAGAGACCCAGTATTACTAAACAAACACGTATACGCGACTACTTTGAATTCACAACTAGATAAAAAGTACATGTATTGTTACTGTTATACTACATGAATAAAACAATATATGCAATCTATATCTTTATTTTTTGTGGTAGGGGTTGGGGCAATATTGGATACCTCTAGTCAAAGAGCACCTCCATTAAGCAAGCATTTTTGAATTTCCCTTGGGTGCTTGCTTAATACAAGTTCTACTGTATTATAGTTTTACACTTGGATGTATTATCATGTGTTTTTTCAGCAAACTAATCCTGGAGAATGATTTACTACAAACATCACATTTATGTGGTTTTTCACCAGTATGAGTTCTCATGTGTCTTTGTTGATGACTTAAGTAAGTAAATGCTTTACTACAAACGTCACATTTATGAGGTTTTTCTCCAGTGTGACTTCTCATGTGCGTTTGTAAACTACTGCTGTTACTAAATGGTTTTCTACAAACATCACACTGATAAAGTTTTCCCCCAGAATGAATCATCTTGTGCCTCTGTAGAGTACTGCTGTCAGCAAATGATTTACTACAAACATCACATGTAAAAGGTTTTTCTCCTGTATGAGTTCTCAGGTGTCTCTGTAGATTACCTCTCTCTGTGAATGATTTACTACAAACATCACATGTGAAAGGTTTTTCTCCAGTATGAGTTCTTCTATGTTGCAGAAGACCACCACTATCAGTGAATGATTTAGTACAAACATCACATTTATATGGTTTCTCTCCAGTGTGAGTTCTGATATGTCTCTGAAGATGAGTACTCTCGGTGAATGCTTTACTACAAACATCACATGTGAAAGGTTTTTCTCCAGTATGAATTCTCTTGTGTTGTTGCAGACCACTTCTATCATTGAATGATTTACTACAAACATCACATGTATAAGGTTTTTCCCCACTATGAATTCTGATATGTCTCTGAAGTTGACAATTTCTAGTAAATGATTTATAACAAGCATCACATTTAAAGGGTTTTTCTCCACTATGAATTTTGATATGTCTCTGTAGAGGACTTTTGTTAGTAAATGATTTATGACAAACATGGCATGTAAATGGTTTTTCTCCAGTATGAATTCTGGTATGTCTGTGTAGATCGCTACTGTTAGTAAACGATTTACAACAAACATCACATGTAAAAGGTTTTTCTCCAGTATGAATTCTGATATGTTTCTGTAGATCGCTATTGTTAGTAAATAATTTACAACAAACATCACATTTATACCTTTTTTGTCCTGTATGACTTTTCGAATTAATTTCAAACGCTTGTGAATTGTGTATTTCTTTTTCATCATTCTGGCTAAAACTCTCCTCCCAATGTTTACCATGTTGTAAAACAGATTCCTCTTCCTTAACATGTATTTCACAGTGTTTTTCTAAATCAGATTCTAATTTAAATTCCCTATCACACAAATTACACTGGTAGCATGTTTCAATATCTTCAGTATTCTCTTCTTTAACATGACAATATTCATCTACATCATCGATTTTCTCTTCTTTAACATGACAATATCTTTCTACATCATCAGTTTTCTCTTCTTTAAAATGAATATTATAATATTCATCTACATCAGCAGTTTTCTCTTCTTTAACATGCACTTTGTAGTGGTTTTCTAAACTACAAAAACTTTGAAAAATTTCATCACATATTGTACACTGATGAAAAGTTATAACATCATTAGTATCCTGTAATATATAAAAGTTATAACATCATTAGTTTTCTGTTATTTTTATAAAATTTATAACATCATTAGCTTATTGTAATATAAAAGTTATAACATCATTAGTTTCCTGAAATATATAAAAGTTATAACATAATTAGTTTCCTGTAATATATAAAAGTTATATCATTAACTTCCTGTAATATATAAAAGTTATACCATCATCAGTTATACGAAAAACTAAGTGATGCGTTTTCTATGGCGCTCAGTATATATTGTTCATTCATTACACATGCATGTTTCACTAAAAAATCTTGACGGTATTTAACACTTTCTGGACAACAATCTATTAAGTGAATATGTGTATTAGATTATAGATGGTAAGCTCAGTTTCTTTCCTTTTTTCTTAAATCTGAATGAATTTTAAAAATATAACTTAAAAATATGAAATTGGAACTTTAATATGCTCTAACAATATATTTTTTAGCAGGAATTTGAAAAGTCCATACTATCCCATGTTACTAATACTCTAAAAAAAACATTTGGATGAATTCTCATGTGTCTTTTCAGCAAACTACTCCTGGTGAATGATTTACCACAAACACCACATTTAAAAAGATTTTTCACCAGTATGATTTCTCATGTGTTCTCTTAGGTTACTGCTAGCTGTGAGTATGAATTTTCATGTGTTTCTGTAGATTACTTCTATCAGTAAATGATTTACTACAAACATCACATTTATGAGGTTTTTCTCCAGTATGAATTCTCATGTGTCTCTCTAGGCAACTTTTCTGTGTGAATGATTTACTACAAACATCACATGTAAAGGGTTTTTCTCCAGTATGAATTCTAAAATGTCTCTGTAGATCAACTGTCTGTGTAAACGATTTATAACAAGAATCACATCTAAAAGGTTTTTCTCCTGTATGAGTTCTCAGGTGTCTCTGTAGATTATTACTGCATGTGAATGATTTACTACAAACATCACATTTAAAAGGCTTTTCTCCTGTGTGGCTTCTCAAATGAATTTGAAGGTAATATTTGTTACTAAATGATTTGCTACAAACATCACACTTTTTAAACTCTTGTGAATTGTGTATTTTTTCTTTTTCATTACACTGAATGCCATCTACATCATCAGTTTTCTCTTTTTTAACATGACAATATTCATCTACATCATCAGTTTCCTCTTCTTTAACACGACAATATTCATCTAAATCATCAGTTTTCTCTTCTTTAACAGGACAATATTCACCTAAATCATCAGTTGTCCCTTCTTTAAACCGAACATGACAATATTCATCTACGTCACTAGTTTTCTCTTCTTTAACATGCACTTTGTGGTGGTTTTCTAAACTACAAAAACTTTGAAACATTTCATCACATATAGTACACTGATGAAAAGTTTTAACATCATTAGTTTCCTGTAATATAAAAGTTATAACATCATTAGTTTCCTGTAATATATAAAAGTTATAACATCCTTAGTTTATTGTAATATAAAAGTTATAACACATAACAATTTTGACCAATTCCATCACATTCTGTACATTGATGAAATGTTTTAACATCATTAGTTTCCTGTAATATATAAAAGTTATAACATCATTAGTTTCCTGTAATATACAAAAGTTATAATATCATAAGTATCCTGCATAACATCAATAATTTCCATAAAATATAAAAGTTACAACATTGTTACAATCCTTGATTGACATTTAGTGATTGAGCATATCATAAAGCACAACACAATTGCTATGGAAACAATCACAACGTTTCAACAAGTATTAACTTATCGTTTTAGAGACGGGCAAATTAGGTTATAAGAAGGTTGATACACATGTATGTGAAATAATCCAAGGCTAAAGGGTTTTAGGGTAATATTTGTCTTATTAATACCCTTTAGCCAAAGGGTTTTAGGGTAATATTTGTCTTACATACGGTACTTGTTTAACTCAAATTGATCCACCTTGAACCAAGTATTTAGCAATTGAATTTCTGGACCTAGCCTCGATCATCGTTACTGAAGTCGGTACGATAAAAAATGTAGTTTTTTTATTTGATAAGAGGCAGCAGACCAGGTTCTAATCCAGTAAAGAAAAGAACATCGACTTTTTGATTCAACAAACAATTGTGAAACAATAATAAACACCAAATGTTTTACTTGGTGCAATATACTAACAACTATTTTGCAGACTTCACAAAAATTTTCTTATTGCACAAAGTTAGTATAGGAAGTGGTTCCAAGTTTCAATAAAATCTGACCATAACTTTCAGAGATATAATTTGACTAAAATTGTTAACTGTAGAAAAAAAAACCTGATTTGAGATCTGTTAGGCAGATTTGTCCCATTGATTCATCTTAATGAAATGACTTTTAATATATATATATCCATTTCTTATACATTTTACAATATTTCATTTGGCTTGGTTCTTTTTTGTGTGTGTGTAAATTTACAACACATACATGTAACTTTGACATACGGTAAATGTTATTCAAAACAACAGAACTTAGTAATGGTATTACTATTATTTTGGGTGTCTGAGTGATGTAACCTTTTTTTTTTGAAAGTTATCAAATATATTGACAAACAATGACGTATTGATCAATAATATTAGCAATAAACTGACAAGAAAGGATACATGGCATATCAACTCAGTGCTCATGCCTAATAACCTGATCCGAAAGATTGCTTGTTTCTGATTGGGCACTTCAACCATTGACCTTAGCGATCGACCAATCAAATAACATATTCTTAAAATAACTTTATTAGGTTTGCAAAAACATGGTCCTATTTACCACGCCAAAGGCGAGAATTCCGCTTGTGAAATACGTTTTGTTTTTAGATTCAAATTAATAGTTCAAATACATGTAGAACAACATGGTTATGAGAGAGAGAGAGAGAAATGGGGTTTAAGGTCCACTCAACACAAACTAGGTCATTTCGGGACTAACACATGGTTTAATTTTATTTCAATAATTCGCTTGCTCATAGGGGTCTTTAGCAGCGGGAGGAAACCGGAGTGCCCGGAAGAAACCCATGAGGTTGAGAAGGCGCCCCCATCTCCATGCCACATACGCTCACACCGGGGCTCGAAACCACAGCCGCAAGCCAGAGGTGACCGGCCAGCTAGAGGTCAAAGCGCGGCACTCTAGACCACTAGACCATCCCACCCCCACAAAAAATGGCTATGAGTGCATCAAATTTACGTAAATTTCAGCTGCCATCCAACGAAATCAATTGTCATATCGTTCTGTATTAAACTTGTCAACAGTAATTTTTGTTTAGCCGGTAAATGTTGATAAACAAGACATTACAAGGTAACTTATTTCTAAAATAATTGTTAAAAATGACCGAAACATTCAAATAAAACTTCACAATTTTTTGTGTTGAAAAGCAATGTGGTCGAAAATAGACCCCCCCCATCCTAGGCACTAGGCGGCAAGAAACATAGTTCCAATTCAACACTGCCTAATATATAAAAGTTAAAACATTGTTTCCTGTAATAGGCCTATATAAAAGTTATAACATCATTAGTTTCCTGTAATATACAAAAGTTATAACATCATTAGTTTCCTGTAGTAATATATAAAAGTTATAATATCATTAGCTTCCTGTAATATATAAAAGTTTTAAGAGTCATTCCACGAGAAAACCATGCAATATCATGCAGATGTTCGAAGGTGGGGGTCGGCCGTTTTAGTTCATATTCACAGGGTTTGGTCGATCCGTTGAGCCTACTCCCTGTCCAAAATCACCGATTTCAGAAATCAACCGTTTTTGAGATACAGGCCTTTTACGTTTATCGGTGATTTTTTGCCATTTTTAGGCCAAATTTTAGGTATTTTCGTCGCACTACTAACGCTGTTACATGACCCCGGAGAACTAGGTTTGGGTTGTTCATGATAGCCGGGGTCTTGCACTACCACATTATCATGGTCATCCGGATCAAGTTGATTTTCCAAAGGTGTCCGGATACTTCACAAGGTACGTGTCTAGAGATGCCTGAAATGTACCCCATCTTTAGATCGTTATAACTCCACTGGAGCAGGGTTTGCGATAAAAATTAAAATCAATTTATTTGCAGCTTGACCAGTTCTAACAACATAAGAAATAAATTCGTTGTCAGCTAACTTGCAACAGTATGAAAATTCATGTCGAAAGTTAGCAAAAACTTCAGTTTTCGTTGGGATACATGGGCGGATTATTAAGGTACCCTATCGCCTATATTGTTATTCAGAGGGTCAGTATATCACCTCCTCCTCCCCTTCAACCGACTTTGCCACAGTATTCAGTCCCGGTTTGGTTTGGGTATCCAGTCTGCAAATCCATGATGGCGTCTACCAGAGAATATGGATTTTCGCAAATTCTCGATCTAAAGCGTCAAAATTTTGAAAAACGGTCGAGTTAGAGCATGTGGAAATACTTTTCATAGTTAATCCCCGTATGGTACAAAATAACGTGTCTTCGTTTATTCGACGGCAAATTAATGCAGAATTGCCCAAATAAGAATAGTTTTGCGATGTCAAAACATCGTTTTCGTTATAAAATGTCTACAAAATATTCAAAATCCGCCTGTAATAAAAATAGGAAAATCTCGCTATTTTTGTACACCTACATTCTCATGTGGACCCCCCTGTCCGTCTATCTGTCCACATTTTCGCGTGGACGTGTATTGTCGTCGCCCCTGTTCGTCGGTCCACATTTTGTTTACGGACACTCTATGTGTCACATTTTTATCCACTTTCTGCAATACTTGAAATAATTATAGGTTTATCTCCCTAAAATCCCGGTTCCTTTCAATATTGGCATGTATCTGATCGTACATGTAACTTCTGGCACCTGATTTACGAAAAATCACGTTTTTAGTTTGTGGACTAAATCGGAAATAACATAATTATCTCCCTTGTTTTCCCATTCCCCTCATGCAATAGCTATCTTCAAACGTTTGAATTTGAAGTTGATAATAATAATAATAATAATAATAACTTTATTAGAGACCCAGTTGCACAAGGCAATCTTCCCTGGGATCTGTCTACATAAAACTACAATAACATATTTACAAAATGATAATGTGAGAAAATGAAAATAAGAATATTATGATGTAAATCAATATATGAAAAGGTAACATGGATATAGAATAATGTGATTGACACATTAAAATAAAATGAACTAAAGCTAATATTTACATATATATATTAAAGATGAAAAGGGAGTATAAAACTAGGAAAATAATTGCATATTAAGATTTTAGTTCCCTTTTCAGTCCCGTCTTAAAACTCAATATATCGTTAGATTGTTTGAGTACCTGAGGTAATGAATTCCAGAGTAAGCTAGCCTTGTATTTAAAAGTTCTTTTCATGGCCTCAATACGACATTTTGGAAGATGTAATGAGTTTTTTGTTTCCGAACGTAGACAGAGAATTGTAGTGGACATAGAAGATTGTAAGCAAAAATAATTTTGAAAGTAATGTGGACATTTTCCATTCATAATTTTATAAGTCAGTATCCCAGTGTTATATTTAATTCGTTGTTCAAGAGTTAGCCAATTTAATTGAGAGAACAAGTCTGCCGATCTTGCATCATATTTCGCGTCGAGGATACTCCGCGCTGCACGTTTTTGAAGCTTAGATAGGAAGTCAATTTTATTCTGGAAAGCATTACCCCAAACAATATTACAAAAGTCTAAATGAGACAATATATAGGCATTATAAAACAAAATTCGGGTTTCTATAGGTAGATTTATTTTAATTCTATTTAGAAGATATATTTTTGACCCAACAAGAGAGTGAAGCTTCATTATATGTTTTCCCCAGTCTAAGTGATCATCTATTGTAATTCCGAGTAGGACAGCTTCCGTTACATTCTCCAATTTCTGGTTTCCAATGGACAGGGAAATACATTTTCCACTGTCTCTTACGTTTTTTATTAACATACTTTTAGTTTTATTTATATTAATAACCATACCATTATCATTGCACCATTGGCTGATAATGTCTAAATCTTCTTGAAGACAACTTTGAACGCAGTCAAGATTCTTGTCAGAAAAATGAATGGTAGTATCATCAGCAAATATTTCGGGAATGACATTTTTAGTAAAAAGTGGAAGATCATTTATGAAAATCAGAAATAAAAGTGGTCCAAGGATAGATCCCTGAGGAATACCACATTTTAGTTTCCTTTGTATTGATTGGAAATTACCAAGACAGACTTTTTGATTTCGGTTTGATAGATAAGATTTTATCAAATATAGCAGATTAGGATGAAATTTATATAATACAAGTTTGTCAAGGAGGAGCTTGTGATCAATAAGGTCAAAAGCCTTACTAAAATCCAGGTAGACAACACCTGTTAGTTTACCTTGATCTAAAGCTTCAAGCCAGTGATCAGTAATTCGAACTAGTGCTGTAGAACATGAATGATACTTTCTAAAACCTGACTGATTTACATAAAATAAATTGAAACTATCAAAGTAAGACTTAATATTGATAGATATATGTTTCTCAAAAATTTTAGAAATGGTTGGTAAAATTGAAATTGGTCTATAATTGGAAATGATTTCTTTGGATCCTTTTTTAAAAATTGGCACTATTTTTGCTTCTTTCATTTGATCAGGAAAAATACAATTTGTTAAACATAAATTAATAATATGAGTTAGTGGATTCGCAATCACCTCAGCTGACATTTTTAAAATTTTTGGTCCAAGATTGTCTAAACCAGTTGCCTTTTTTGGTTGTAGGTTTTTAAGATATTTCAGTACTTCTGGAAATGATATAGGAGGTAAGTCATACAGAAAATTTGGGGGGACTTTGTTATTTATATAATTTTGAATAATATGTGGTTGTTGGATCGGTTTATAAGGAGGCTTTATAGAGTCTGTTATATTGGTAAAATATTCATTCATAAATTCAGTAATTTGAGTAGGGTCAGATGTTTTAAAGTCATGATATTCGATAGTTTGCGGGTAATTTGGGCCTAATGACGATTTTCCTTGTAGAGAGTTTAGATATTGCCAAATGGTTTTATTGTCTTTTTTATTTATGATGATATCTTTAACATGGTCAGTTTTAGCCTGCTCAATTAATTTTTTGGTTTTATTACGCCATTGTTTATATAAAGTGTCATTTCCAATCATTTTATAATAGTCACGCTTCTTTCTTGCATCTTTAATTTCATCATTAAACCATGGGGGTTGAGTATGGTACTTTACACGTCTGGTTTTAATAGGGGCATGTTTATTTAGTACAGTAAGAATAAGGTCATAAAAAGCTGGCAAGGCGGTTTCAATATCATTCATTAGTTCTATATTGGAAAATGGCGAGTTGATTAAATCAAATAAAAAATCAGGATCCTTAAAATTCTTAAATTGTCGATATTGAATCAGGGTGTGCCTATTTTTTAAAGTTTTACAATTTTGAATATTCTTCACTGAGAAAATTACGGGAGAATGATCACTTAGACTGTATGGAGGTATTTTAATTTCTTTAATATTATTTGGTACGTTAGTATAAAGATGATCTAAAATAGTAGCTGTAGAATCGGTTATTCTCGTTGGTTCCGTAATCATCTGTGTTAAAGAATATGATGAAATAATTGTCTGCCAATGATTAGGCACAGGAGAATTAAAATCAATATTAAAATCACCAAATATATAAAATGGTGCTGATGCATATTTCGATGAAATATTATACAAAATCTGTTCAAATTTCTCATACCACTTAACATTCGAATGAGGTGGTCTATATATTAAGCATAAAATAAAAGATTTGGAAAATTCAGGCGAGACAATAAGCCATATACATTCAACTTCGTGCATTTCAAATTCAAAAAGCCTTTCATACTTAATTGTATCTTTGACATAGAATAAAATACCCCCTCCCTCCTGACCAAGACGATCCTTTCTTTCAGTCACATAATTGTCAACATGCAGATCATCTAATATTAATTTATGTAAAAATGTTTCAGTAAAACCCACAATACTTATATTATTTTCTGGTTGAAATAAAACTTCACGCATTTCATCAAGCTTGTTTTCCTTTTTTGTAATTAGACGATTTACATTTAGATGACCAATGATGTAATCTGATTTCCCATCACCCAATTTAAAAGGTTGGGTTATAGATGATGAATTTAACTTAAGTGGTGTTATTTCACCAGAAGGGTCATTCGGGGACATACTTGATGAAATGTGAGAGTCTGAAGAAGATATAACACTGCAATCAATATCGGGTGTCGAGCCTGTAAAGGTATTATTATTTTTAATGGGATCCCTTGCAGTTTGCACATTATTAAAACTTTTTGATTCGGTAGTTGGGTTAAAAGATGACATATACTTAGATAAATGCATGGTAAGGAAGTTGTTGTATTCATTAAAATCATTTCTGAGGCCATCATGTGCTGGAAGACATTTCAATAAGGAATTTTCGGCGATATCATTGCCATTATGTTAATATAAATTGCTATAGATACAAGACTTAGCCTTATGCCCAGCAACACCACAGGTTCTGCAAGTAACATAATCTCCATTTCTGCAGGTATTGGTATTATGTCCTCGTTGCTGGCAGTAAAAGCAGTGGTCACTTCGTTTGGTATAAACATTTTCCTTGGGTTTAACTATGGGAAGGTGCTTGTCGTAGGATTGGAGTAGTCTTGAGGTACCTCTGTCAGATAAATGTATACCATCTTTCCAAAAGCTTGAAGATTCCAGTATGAGGTCTGTTGAATGTCTAATGAAAGTTGCTCCTAATTCTTTACTTAATTGTTCTAATAGGTGGTTAATTGGTAGAACTTCTACATCTCTTCGGGGGGTAATTTCAGAGAAATAAACATCTGTTGATGGGGAACAGTATTTTATATGCTGGAAAATTTTAGTATAGTCTTGTTTTATATGTTCTGTTGTCTGGCCTTGGGAGATGTCATTTCCACCTGCTTGGATGATGATTTTATCAAAATCTGGAATGTTGAGTCCAACTATTCTATGGAGAATTGTTGGAAGCGTTGCTCCACGATGGGTGTGAACTTCCACATTACCAGATAATCCTCTCATTCTAATTCGTTGAAGTATCGAACTGCCTACAATCAGGGTTTTCTTTGGTATGTAAGGTTTATTCTCAGAAGGATTGCATTTTGAGCTGTTTTCTGGTTGGTGTATCTGAGGTTTAATTACACTGCTAACAGGTGTTTCTATGGGTTCAGGGATACCATCTGTTTGTGATTCCACGGTTCTGGTTGACTTCTTTATGGCTTGTTGAAGATTTAATAGCTGTTGTTCTAATTCCTTAATTCTATTTAGAAGGCAATCTCTGTCTGACTTGTTGAAGATGGAACTGTGATCAGCATATTTAATAGGTGTTGAAGTTGTTACTGGCACTGGTGTGTTGAGTGGACCATGACTGCAAACATCCTGAGTTTCATCTATAGTCATTAAATCACTAGCAGATGTGCTATTGGAAGAAGAATCATTTTCGAAAATTGAAGATTGGCTAAAATCATAGTCAACTTGAAGAATATCATAAAATATTGTTGCAATATCTGGAAATTTCTCTTGAAACCATTTAAAACATCCTGCTCCTTGAATATGTATCAACTGTGTAGTTTCATGAAGATGCAATACGACTTTCATGTTTTTATATGTCAATGAATATAAAAAACCATTTCCACCTTTGTCTTCAAAATTCTTCTTATCATAGTAAGCATAGATAATATTTCGTAAGAGCTTAAAATAATAAATAGTATTAAATTTGATAGATATGCTGCAGCAGTTCTCTTGGTTATAGTTTATCACATGAAAAAATTTAGAGTTTTCTGTCTGTGGCTCATCTGATTTCTGTGGTGTTGAAAAACCGAAGAAGGATGTTATATTGAAATAACTGTTGAGTAGAAATGATGCCATTTTGATAAATAACAGGAAGGAAGATCCAATAAAATATATAAATAAACAGTAGGTTGGGCAAGCACAAAGTCACTGAAAATACTCTAAAATCTAAATAGCTGTATAAATATAACGTTTACTCCAGTAAAATTCGAGCAGGGTATAAATTCCAGTAGATGTCACATTAGCATTAATAAATAAGGTAAATAAAGCACAAAGTCACGGAAGATATTGAGAGTAGGTTAAATTTTCTCAGTGTCCAAGACAAGAGATTCCCAGTTCACAATAATAGTACAGTTGTAAAATCTAAATAGCTGTATAAATATAGCACATAATCCAGTAAAATTAGAACAGGGTATAATATCCAGTAGATGTCACATTAGTAAATAAAATGTACTGCTTTAGATGTAGAAATATGAATATTTAGAGCACAGTTTTCAGATTTAGTGTAGAGCAATTTTATGTGATAATGATATTTTTGCCAATTTCTCAACTGACAATGGTGAATTATAGGATTAATAGGATTATTCTTTAACAAGGCAGGACTGTATAGATACCAACTATTTTAATCGTTTTTTTTAAAATATAATTTATAGATATAACTTAAAAATATGAAATTGTAGCTTTAAAGGGATCGTTTATAACTCTAATCTAATAGCTCGGCGCCTATCGATATTCCCGGATATCGGATATTAACTTCCTGGATTATAGCTCCGTTTACACTTGGCCGCGATAAGCGTGTCGTACTGGGCACGGTACTAGGCCTCGATAAATTTCAAGAAATTGGCCCGTTTATATTACCGGTGTTGAAACCATGCCAAGCACGCCAAAAGCGGGACTCTTCACAGAAAAGTTAATTTCAGTCCCTAAGCAAGTTACCCGGATGAAAACAATTATGGCGGTTGATTTTGGTACTTATAGTCATTTTGACAGAACTGATGACAGAGCTGTCAAAATTCGCGGAAAAAGTCAAGGTTCATTTGGCGCATGCGCAGTAATCCGTGCTCAGACCGGTTAGCGCTTACACTACAAAAAATTTAAAACGAGCCGTTCTTGGCACGGTTCCGGGACCACCCCACTTCAGTGTGCCAGATTGGCACGATACTCAGTACGACACACTTGTGTTTGACCCGTTTACACCACAAAAACATTAACAGTGCCGTACCAGGAACCGTACCTGGCACGCTTAAAATTTGTAATGTAAACATGGTTTATGGCCCATGATTCTACAAAAAAAAAATGCTGTTTTAGCTTGTAGCCGTCTAGAGGTCACAACTTTCATTCGATTTTTAAAAACGTTTTGATATATCCCAGTTATGATTTCGGAGTTCGAATTTCATGAAAATCGAACCAAAACTGCCAGACAAAATGGCCGCTTTTCGTTCGGAAATAGTGTAAAAGTATGTAATTCCAAGAATGTTGACACTCTTAAGCGGCCCACATACGCACAATACTTGATATTGACAATCATATTGAGAGTGTGTATGCGATATTGAAGCTCGAAATAATTGATGTCAATAATATGATTGAAGAAATCAATTGTCCGTAGATTTTTTATTGACGAACCGTCAATTTTTGTGCAACAATTGATCGTGTGTGGGCGTCATCAATAATATTGATGCAATATTTCGTTTTCACGAAGCTCTCGAAGTAGGTGTTTGTGCCCAAACTTTTCCCCCTGAGTACACCCTTGTTATGACCATTTTCGATGTATTTTCTTTTTCTTGGGACTTGGAACTGCCATAGCTAATGCTAAACAAATTGTTCCGTCAATGATGGCTGCTTTCCTCAGAATGAATATTGAGACAATATTTGCTTCAATAACATTGACATCAGTAATATTGACAATTATATTGAGCGTGTGGGGACCGCTTAAAGAACATAAATTTTATCAGATTTTATCAGTGTCTGCTTCAATCAAATTCAGGCCAGTGATATTTCTCAAAAATTTATTCGTTTATATGGTAGCAAATGAAAAAAAAGCTTCCGAAATGGTATTTTAACCACTGTTTGTCGTGTATTTTGTACACGGTGAACAGTCCATTTGCTGATTACACTATTTTGCCTCGACCGTTTTTATTGGAATTCGAATTTTTACTAATGGTTTGGATTGTTCACTCTTTGTTTTATTTTATTCATAGATAAATCATTTCTACAATAGATTAAGCAGGTAAACAAGGTAGGTGTACGTATCGACGGTATAACAAGATAAATACAGGTCGAGTGGTAGTTATATACTCAATACACATACTAATTTTGAAATTCTGAATATTATTCACCATATTGGTCAATATTAATGTCCAGTCGGTCATATTCCTGGCCTGACATTTGGAAAATATCGCAGGACATGTCCGGAAAGTATGGCTGAAATCCAATCACTAAAGAAACCAAAATACGACGCGAAAAATGACGAATTTCGTAACTTTCGACACAAATTTTCATACTGTTGTGGGTGAGTTGACAACGATTTTATTTTTTACTTTGTTAGAACAGGTCAAGCTGCAAATAAAACGATTTACATTTTTATCGCAAACCCTGCTCCAGTGGAGTTATCGAAATTTGAAGAAAGGGTATAATTCGGGTATCTCTAGACACGTATCGTGTGAAGTATCCGGACACCTTTGGAAAATGAACTTGAACCGGATGACCATGATAATGTGGTAGTGCAAGACCCCTGCTATCATGAACAACCCGAACCTAGTTCTCCAGGGTCACGTAACAGTGGTAATAGTGCGACGAAAATACCTAAAATTTATCTTGAAAATGTCAAAAAACTGCCGAAAAACGTAAAAGGCCTGTATCTCGAAAACGGTTGATTTCTGAAATCAGTGATTTGGGCTGGGGAGTAGGCTTGATGGGTCTACCAAACCCTGTAAATATGAACTCAATCGGCTGACCCCCACCTTCGAACCTTCTGCATGGTTTTCTTGTGGACTAGCTCTTAACATCATTAGTTTCCTGTAATGTATAAGTTACAACATCATTAGTTTCCTGTAATTTTTACACCTTTGTGTAGGCCTACTACTGTTTGTGTCCATTTACACTAAATAGGCAATATTTGTTTATACAGATATAGGCTACTCCCAACAATTAACTTCTTTCTTAATAATTTAAAAAGTTGTTTTGGAATTTAATTCGCAAAAGGTAAGAAAGTCTTGTACTACTGTTTGTGTCCATTTACACTAAATAATGGTACCGTAGTAGCGGCCATGCTAATATATAAGGTTGATAAGTTTGGGTCAAATAATTCAACTCACCATTATGACATCATAGCAGTTAATTGTTGATGTTTATAACTGAATTTTATATATCATACAACTTCATATAACGTATCCAAAAAAGACTACTTGTGTAGCGAGATCGCACAAAGGAAACTGTCTTTCATTCTCTATTCCATGTTCATTTCCGGTACAACTTTGAGATGGTTGTATATTGAAATAAGACGCGGATCTATCCAACCCGAATAACTCATATGTTAGAAGCTTGACAGGATAAGGCCATTTCGTTCAGAAATTAATAGCATCGTCGTCTGCGCATGACAGAAAGTAGTTATATTTATATCTTACACCCTAAAGATGATCCCTATTGTTTTTCATGCATCCCTGACTACCAGGAACAGAGTCACAACGATTGTTGTCTACAAGCCCCATTTCATAACGGATTGTTTTGAATTATTCCTTGGTTGGAGGAGGGGGGTGTCACATGGTTCGCAGTGCATGCTGTATCAGAAAGCCTGTCATTGAGCCAACCAGCATTGTTTTGAATCCCCGGTTGTACCTGACAAGGAGTAAGCCTCAAGGGTATTCTGCGGGTCCTCCTGTTTCCCCCAACTGCTAAAGACACCTACGCGCAAGCGAATTATTGAAATAAAATTAAAACCATATGTTAGTCCTGAAATGGACGTTGCACCCCATTTCTCTGTCTTTTATACCCTTACGATCATCCTTATTGTTTTTGGTGCATGCCTAACTCCCAGCGACAGAGCCATGCCCATTTTTCTTGGTGTGCTGTGTGCGCCTTCAGGCGGCACTCTAGACCACTAGGCCATCCCAACCCCCCGTAATAGTAAGTGCAGGAGGACCGCACTACACGAAAAACAAGAACCTATAAGATTAACCTGCGGAAAATATCAAATCAAGTGAATGGATCCGGGGGCCAGCCGTAAGCGTCCACTGCGCTGTAAGTCCCGGGCCTGTTATGGTACAGGCTTCACTAAAAACGATTTTTAAAAAAAAGAGGTAACAGAAATAATGCGACCAATCTTAACAATCGTCTCTTCAAAGGTGATAGTCTGCCAGTTGACGTCATGTGTTAGAACGTCAAACAATTTCAACAATAAGGCCGATAATCCGAATAGTATCTCGGAAAACGCTAAAATAATAAGTGTAGTGAGCAAACAGGAGCAAAACCCGACAACGAGAACATTCTGCAGTACGGAGGGCTAAAACTCTTTCTAGTGTGACTGAAGAGAACAGTTCTTACTACACCGTCAATTTATTATTATTATTGATGTTGTTCAATTTATATATTGCTTCTTTACACATGAGTGTTTCTGGGCACAGTCACTAAGAAAACACTTCAAAACCATTTTGTGAAATAAATGTGTTTTTAAGTTTTTCTTAAAGGTTTGGATGGAAAAGGACTCACAGGGTTTTAGGGAGATCATTCCACATTTTAGCTGATTTCACCAGGACACATATTTTATTTTGGAATCCTCAATATGCTACCATTAATAGCATACGAGAGAGAGAGAGAAATAGGGTTTAACGCAAACTATATCATTTCGAAACTGGGAGAGCTTTTTTAGGAGAGCCATTTTTTCAATTTCTTCATTAGGGGAGCTTTTTTCGGCTTTCCTCTAAAATACAAAAAACGACTGTCATTTCGGGACTAAAACATGGTTTAATTTTATTTAAATAATTCGCTTGCGCGTAGGGATGTTTTAGCAGTGGGAGGAAACCTGAGTGTCCGGAGGAAACCCTCGAGGTTGAGAAGGCGCCCCTATCTCCATGCCACATACGCTCACACCAGGGAGGGGGGTTGGGATGGCCTAGTGGTCTAGAGTGCTGCGCTTCGACCTCTAGCTGGCCGGTCGCCTCTGGCTTGCGGCTATGGTTTCGAGCCCTGGTGTGAGCGTATGTGGCATGGATATAGGGGCGCCTTCTCAACCTCGTGGGTTTCCTCCGGGCACTCCGGTTTCCTCCCACTGCTAAAGACCCCTACGCGCAAGCGAATTATTGAAATAAAATTAAACCATATGTTAGTCCCGAAATGACCTAGTTTGTGTTGAGTGGACATTAAACCCCATTTCTCTCTCTCTCTCTCACACCAGGGCTCGAAACCACAGCCGCATGCCAGATGTGACCAGTCAGCTAGAGGTCGAAGTGCGGCACAGTAGACCACTAGGCCATCCCAATCCCCCTTATAGCAGAACGAAGGTTGGATTGACGGGACTACGGGAGTAAAGAAACCACAGAGTTCTTTTAAATAACTGGGAGTTGTGTCAAAATAAATGGATTTAAACAATTTAAACACATTCACAAGAAAAGAGCTTTCAATTGAACTCTCTTCCGAACTGGAAGCCAATGCAGTTTCTGTAACTCATCTGATAAACAAGGAAAAGGAGAGGGCCTGAGATAGAGCCTTGGGGAACTCCAGTTTTTGATAATGAACATTTACTTCGTAAGACGACTTTCTGAGAATGATTTTGTAAGTGCATGTAACTAACATTAAGTTTGTAAGTCTTCCCTCTCATACATATGCCTATTGAAGAGATTTTGTGTAGAAGGCCTTGATGCCAGACTCTGTCGAAGCCTTTACTTATGTTAAAAAAGATTGCTTTCACTTCTTACATATGTAGTCGTTCAGCTCAATCAGTTGATATACAGATGAATTTTGATGTAGAAAAAATGATTGAAAGGGGGGTAATAATTCCTTCTTTTAAAATTAAGTTATGGATACGTTTCTGTGGAAGACGTTACCCAGAGTGCTTAGCAAAGAGATATGTCTGTATGTACATGTAGTTTGAACAGTTGTGAATATCACCTTTTTTGTAGATAGGGACCATATTGGCCTTTTTCCAGGGACCATATTGGCCTTTTTCCAGCAATCGGGATGAGACATGCAGCATTATTTTGCACTAATTTTATTCTATTCAAAACTGTGTCAATTGCTCACTTGATATGCCCTAACAATACTTTTTATTTTGCTGTTACTAATGCTCTAAAAACACTTAAGTATTTTCATTTGTCTTTTCAGCAAACAAGTCTGATGAATGATTTACTACAAACTTCACATTTATAAGGTTTTTCACAAGTGTTTTTGTAGGGCACTACTATTACGAAACATTTTACTACAAACATCACATTGATAAAGTTTCCCCCCAGTATGAATCCATTAGTGTTTCTGTAGAGTACAGCTGTCAGAAAATGATGTACTACAAACATCACATTTATAAGGTTTTTCTTTACCATGAGTTCTCATGTGTTGCTACAAATCACTATTATCGGTGAATAATTTATTACAAACATTGCATGCAACAGGGTTTTCTCCAGTATGAGTTCTGATATATCTCTGTAGAGGACTACTGATAGTAAATAATTTACTACAAAGATCACATGTAAAAGGTTTTTCCTCAAGTATGAATTCTGATATGTCTCTGTAGATGACCACGGTTAGTAAATGATTTACCACAAACATCACATGCAAAGGGTTTTTCTCCAGTATGAATTATGATATGTTTCTTAAGATTACTACTGTTAGTAAATGATTTAAAACAAACACCACATATAAACGGTTTTTCTCCACTATGAATTCTCATGTGTCTCTGCAGACCACTGCTATCAGTGAATGATTTACAACAAACATAACATGTAAACGGCTTTTCTCCAGTATGAATTCTCGTATGCCTCTGTACATCGCTCCGGTTGGTAAATGATTTACTACAGACATCACATTTATAAGGTTTTTCACCAGTATGAATTCTTACATGTCTCTGAAGTTTACTAATGCATGTGAATGACTTACTACAAACATCACATTTAAAGGGTTTTTCTCCAGTATGAGTTCTTATGTGTTGCTGCAGACCACTACTATCAGTGAATGATTTACCACAAACATCACATGTAAATGGTTTTTCTCCAGTATGAATTCTTATATGCCTGCGTAGATCGCCACGGTTGGTAAATGCTTTACTACAAACATCACATTTATTAGGTTTTTCTCCAGCATGAGTTAGCGTGTGTTGCTGCAGACCATCTACATCATCAGTTTTCTCATCTTTAACATGACAATATTCATCTACACCTTCATCAGTTTCCTCTTCTTTAAAACGAACATGACAATATTGATCTACGTCATCAGTTTTCTCTTCTTTAACATGCACTTTGTAGTGGTTTTCTAAACTACAAAAACTTTGAAAACTTTCATCACATATTGTACATTGATGAAAAGTTATATCATCGTTAGTTTCCTGTAATATATAAAAAAATATAACATCATTAGTTACCAGTAATGGAGACCGTTGTATAGACCTCTCAAGAAACGTGAATCGATTATCAGCTCACCCAATGAAAAAATTGACCCAGAATCTTAAAAGGGTTACGTGTCCGGATAAGCCTATTTATAGGCCTATTATACTCCCTACGCTAACTACGTAAGAAAATAGACAGGTATACATAAATTGTTGTTTACTTATACTAAAATAATAATAAAAAATAATAATATGCGTCATTTTGTTTTATTCCTTCACAATTTCATTTATGTCGGTTGCCATTTTGGCAACCGTAATCCCAGTATATATTATTATGCTTAAATGAATTCCATATTGTGGAGTAAAGGGACAGAAAAAAAAGCTGTGGAATGAGGGCCCTGAGAAAAAAAAATAGACGGACGGAAAGACATATTAGTGCTGTTCTATGTCAGCAACGAGAAAGTGGTCCAATATAGCGGTATTTAAATGGTTTTGCACAGAATCGTGGCCCGTGAAGCAACTGGCCACATGCGCTGAAACAAAAAATAATATGCCCGAAAAAAATGTCTCGCTTAGTAAGTTCACAGAAGAAAGTAGATGCAGTTTATAACACCGATTTTAAATGTTTTAATTTTGAAACTTCAGAAAAAAATATGCTGAAAATATAACGTTTAGCCTTTAATGATCGAAGCAGCTGTGGATCGAGAGCCGCGTCTGACAGAATATTTTAATCCATTTACATGTAGATCAGTACAAATTCGCCGTCTAAATAATAATAATAATCGTTTTCTATAGCGCTGAACATTATCAAAACTACTTCATTTCGGCTCTTTATTGTATCGTATCCAAAAATCGCTAACATTTGGGACCTACAAATTGACACAAGTTGGTCGCAACACATATAATACTGTAATATGAATGTATATAAACTGATTTACATTCAGTGGTTTCCGTTTTTACTCTAAATTTGAATCAGTTATGCTCGGTGAAATAAGCCAGCATTCTCAATCGAATGCAAATTTCTAGCGTCTGTTTATTCCAGTCTGCATATACACGGTGAGATTTGGTGCAATGTTTCCAGCCTCGTTCCTCGAGTTTCTTGCTAGAACTGGGGCTGGAACGCATTGTGGTACACGATATGTTGAAGATTTTCGATGAGATTGAGTTAAAGACTTAGCTCCTTTAATCAATAACTTTTCTACAGGCAAAAATGTACAAAAGTAAAATATAAAAGAGTTAAGAATGTATAGAGACCAAAAACGTGTCAAAATTCTACAAAATCATAATAAAGTCAGCAGGGCCGCAACGGTGTTTTCGCTAGTTTACTTCGATTGACCTTTGACCTACATCGAAGCCAATATGGCGGCCTCCAATGGCAATTCAACTATAATTCAACTCACCATGTTATCATTAATTGTTGGTTTGTTTTTATTTACATGTGACCTCTATAGATCATAAAAGTTAATATACGCATCAAAAAGACTACTTGTGTGGTAAACAGACCGCTTTTAGGCGGCGTATATCGCATCAAGTGAGAACGTACAAAGAAAACTGCCTTTCTTCACTATCCCATGTTCAATTCCGGAACAACTTCGGGATAGTTGTATATTGAAATAAGATGTGGATCTTACCAACACGAATAACTCATACTGTTTGAATCGTGACAGCATTAGTCTATTTCTGTCCGCGCATGACAGGAAGTTATATTTTTATCAGAAAGAAAACATAGGGATGCTCGATTCATAGTTCCGGAAATAACTTCTATCAATTCCAAAACTGGTGATCATCATACAGAGACCCTGAGAAAGAAGAGTTTATCTCTCGACACAGAACTCACGCTAAGTGACGGGGAACATATATTTAGCTCATACTTAATATTGAGCAGGTGTCAGTGTTACAAGTCATTTATAGAACTCTTTATTCGTTAACAGGTTTAACATCTCAGCTTACGCCTCAATGTTTAAACCTGTTAACGAACGAATGCCGTTCTATAAATATAACATGTAAAATGTTTTTCTCCAGTATCAATTCTGATATGTTTCTGTAGATTGCTACTGTTGCCAGTAGTATTGGTGAATGATTTACATGTACTACAAACATAACATATGTATCTGAAGTTGATAGTTTAAAAAATTGTAGGTTATTAATTGTTTACATAAATTAGAATATTTTTTCAGCATGATTTCGGCACTCAAGCAATTCACCATGTTCCACCATGGACAAGTTTCAGGAAGTTACTGTACCGGAAGTCACTAAAATCATTCAAGAAGGCAACATTAAGTCTTGTTCACTGGACGTTCTTCCAACAAATCTCGTGAAGGACATGCTCCCTGTGCTGGCTTAGTTTCTCACTGAACTCTTCAACGCATCACTGTCTTCAGGAATTTTCCCTGATAGTTTCAAGGAAGCGGTTGTTAGACCTTTATTGAAAAAGGCAGGTTTAGATGTGAACATTCTGAAAAATTTCCGTCCTCTTTCTAACCTTTATGTTTTGTCGAAATATCTGGAAAAAATCGTTGTGACTCAAATTACCAAGTACCTAAGTGAAAACGATTTGTACATGAAGTATCAGTCAGCATACAGAGCTTACCACAGTACCGAGACCGCACTTTTGCGGGTGCAGAATGATGTACTTTGTGCATTGAACGATCGGAAGGACGTGGTTCTTGTGATGCTTGATTTGTCAGCTGCGCTTGATACGCTTGATCATACGGTTTTACTGCATATTCTTCAAGAACGTTTTGGATTTACTGGTATTGTGCTGAATTGGTTCCAGTCGTATTTATCAAGTCGTCATTTTCGAGTTTCCATTGATTCCTTGCCAGCTTCCCGCGAGTTCGACCTTGAATTTGGTGTTCCGCAAGGATCGGTATTGGGACCGATCCTGTTTACTTTATATACAAGTCCACTTGAAGACATTTTCAGTAAACATGGTGTAAATTCTATGCTCTACGCTGACAATTCACAGCTCTATATTGTGTCCGAGAAACTACAAGATGATATTGGTTCTCTCGAAGCTTGTACTGATGAGGGTCGCGACTGGATGAAGTCGCATCTGCTGATCCTGAACGAGGACAAGACCGAGCTGGTTCATTTTACCTCAGTCCTGAAACCAGATGCAGTGAAATTGGACAGTCTCAGAGTCGGCAGTTGTGATATCACTCCTTCGCAGTCTGTTAGAAATTTGGGTGTCATGCTTGACGATGACGGTCTAATGACGTCGCAAGTGAATGCCATTACCAAGTCTGCTTACTTTGCTTTATTTCGAGTCAGTAAGATTAGGAACCTTCTCGACCGTGCTACGACTGAAAAACTAATTCACGCTTTTGTTTCATCGAAATTAGACTACTGTAATACGCTTGATCACACGGTTTTACTGCATATTCTTCAAGAACGTTTTGGATTTACTGGTATTGTGCTGAATTGGTTCCAGTCGTATTTATCAAGTCGTCATTTTCGAGTTTCCATTGATTCCTTGCCAGCTTCCCGCGAGTTCGACCTTGAATTTGGTGTTCCGCAAGGATCGGTATTGGGACCGATCCTGTTTACTTTATATACAAGTCCACTTGAAGACATTTTCAGTAAACATGGTGTAAATTCTATGCTCTACGCTGACGATTCACAGCTCTATATTGTGTCCGAGAAACTACAAGATGATATTGGTTCTCTCGAAGCTTGTACTGATGAGGGTCGCGACTGGATGAAGTCGCATCTGCTGATCCTGAACGAGGACAAGACCGAGCTGGTTCATTTTACCTCAGTCCTGAAACCAGATGCAGTGAAATTGGACAGTCTCAGAGTCGGCAGTTGTGATATCACTCCTTCGCAGTCTGTTAGAAATTTGGGTGTCATGTTTGACGATGACGGTCTAATGACGTCGCAAGTGAATGCCATTTCCAAGTCTGCTTACTTTGCTTTATTTCGAATCAGTAAGATTAGGAACCTTCTCGACCGTGCTACGACTGAAAAACTAATTCACGCTTTTGTTTCATCGAAATTAGACTACTGTAATAGTTTGCTTGTTGGTCTTCCTCAGAATCAGTTGTCTAAATTACAGTCTGTCCAGAACGCTGCAGCGAAGTTGATCTCTAGATCACGAAAGTACGATGAAGTTTCCCCAATTCTGTACGATTTACATTGGTTAAAAGTTGAATTCCGTATCAATTTCAAAATTATGTTATTCGTTTTTAAAATTCTAAGTGGTCATGCTCCGCATTATCTCAGTTCACTGATTGAGCGCTATGTTCCAAGAAATCGCAGTTTGCGATTTGGTGACTCGAACAATGTAACACTTGTTAGAACGGATAAACACAAGAAGACGAAAGAAAATCCACGAACTACCATCAAGAGATACGGCTGGAGGGCTTTCTCTGTGGTTGCCCTGTTCTTGTGGAACGAGCTTCCACGCAGTGTGCGCCAATCACCAAATCTAGTGACTTTTAAATCCGGACTAAAAACATTTTATTTTAAAAAACAATTTAATCTATAGTCTAGTCAGTCGTTTGTTTTAATTTGTTTCTTTTAAATGTGTAAACTGTCTTATTCATATTTGTACAGCGCTCTGAAACGAAGTGTAGATCGCTTTAATCAATAAATATCATTATTATTATTATGAAACACCTTAATACATCGCGAAACACCCTATTGTGCAGTGATATGGCTGGCTGCCGTTTGGCTGGCAATTCTCCAAGATTCCACTGTTACGCCGCTTAGGACAAGCCTGGACTGAGACGGGCGTTCCAAACTTTAGGGAGACTGTTTCTGGTGGTTAGCAAGTTCCGCGGGAATGATTAATCATTTCACTTGGGACAAGCAGGATCTCCGGTGTAGAGTTTAGTTTGTCGTAAATGGTTTGAGTAATGAGTTTCTAGGTATTTTTAGGGTTCCGAATAGTGTGATGTAAGATTTGTTGTTTCCCTTTGTGCGAATATTGAAGTTCGGGCATAAGGCGAGAGAGAAATAGGGTTTACCGTCCACTCGACACAAACTAGGTCATTTTAAGACTAACATGGTTTCATTTTATTTCAACAATTCGCTTGCGCGTAGAGGTCTTTAGCAGTGGGAGGAAACCGGAGTGCCCGGAGGAAACCCACGAGGTTGAGAAGGCGCCCCTATCTCCATGCCACTTACGCTCACACCAGGGTTGAAACCACAGCCGCAAGCCCTAGGTAACCGGCCAGCTAGAGGTCGAAGCGCGGCACTCTAGACCACTACCCCCCCCCCCCGGGCATAAGGCAGGCAAATTATATTTATTTATGGAGTAACGAATTTCTAGTTATTTTATGGTTCCGAATAGGGTGATGTAAGATTTATTGTTTCCCTCTGTACGAATATTGGATCCTAAACGAACAAATTCAAGTTTTTGTAAAGATCTATTTTTCTACGCGTGGGTATATTTTTAAGTGATTCAGTCATCCAGGCACATAAAATCTGGGGCGTACGACGCAAATAAACGTAGGAATTACATATCATTTTCCGGGAAAATGGCTACACCGATTCACCAGAGAAATTTCTTCAAAAATTTTTCTGGTTTCGAGATTGAGAGATGATGATAACGAATGTCGTGTAAAAGTAGTTCAATGTCCCGAGTGTAAGCGACATAGAATGTCAACTGCACTCAGGTGTACCGAAATATATCACCGTTATAAAACGGCACTAGAGAAGTATGACACTCGAGATTATCCAAATTGGGATGAGTTGATGAAGGCAAGTAAAAAATATAACAAAGCTAAATAGAAAGATTTGGTACACAATGGGGTAAATATTTATTGGTCACGGTTGTTGTTTATAGACACTTGGAATTACGACTACCTAAAGTTGGTCTGTAATCCAAAATGATCACCGCTTATGACAGACCAAAGACAAAAAGAGGGAACGTCAAACCAATAATTAGTTGATCACGTGAACAATAACTATTTGTATTCAATAATTTGGTTCAATGCAATCATATTTAAATTCATCTAAACACAGTTATAATTTCCAAATCAACATACCTTCGTCGGAACGGAAATTTGTGAGTACTGGAACCCGGGTAACGCTTTATCTTTCATGTATCGTTTGTTGTTAACGGTCCGTTAAATTTCTGTTACTGGAAAGTCAATTTCATTATCCGTTAAAGTTAACGTGGCTTCCAGCAACCTTTCTCTCCGTTAAAGTTAATGATCCGTTTACTCCATGTTAACGGATCGTTAAAAGTTAAAAGAGCTTTGAGCAACTGGCCCCAGTACATAAACTTTACATCAAACCACCCCATTATTTCAACCTTAACACGTCGCGCCCTTAAAATATGTGATCCACCGCAAATAGAAGCAGAAATACAGCACTTGAAAGAAGTTTTCATCCAATTCAACCAATATCCACCTCGACTGACAGAAAACATAATCTCCGCTACCATCACCAAACATCAGAAGGCACCTAATCCCCCACCCAAACCCGAGACAGCAGTAAGAATATCCATTCCGTTCATAGGGAAAACATCATATGAAATAAGAAGATTACTGAGTAGAGCAGGGATAGACGCCACTTTCAGCACGGGACCCACAATTAAACAACTATTAAAGGCCAACGGGAAGAACCCCCCATCAAACCCCCCACTACCAACAGGATGCATATATAAACTGACTTGTACGTGTGATAGCCTGTACATAGGGGAAACTAAAAGAGGGTTAAGCATCAGACTCAAAGAACATCAATCGCTATCCAAAGACAACCAATCCGCAGTCGCAGAAAATCTGCGGAACAACAAGAGACACAGAATCCAATGGTCAGAAGTAGAAGCACTGAACCCCAACCAGCATGTGAAGAAGACAAGGAAAATCATGGAGATCATTCAGATCAGACGACACAAACCGGCCCTTAACAGAGGTGTAGGAGTCACCTCGCATACGATAGAATAATTTTTCAGTAGAATATCATGTTATCAGGATTGTTGTTTGTAGATTCTCAATATAATTTCATTCAATATAATTATCATGTATAACGGATTTTAAGTGACCATAATGTTACCAAAGAGCAGCTTCGGTTGGATTTTAGGACATTATTATTATTATTATTTTGGATTTTAGGACATTATTATTATTATTATTAAAATAATAATAATAATAATGTCCTAAAATCCAACCGAAGCTGCTCTTTGGTAACATTATGGTCACTTAAAAGAAAACACTAGTTAAAAGGAGTATGCGATCAACAATTAAAAGAAAACGTTTCTAAAAAAGATGGGTTTTAAGATTCCTTTTAAAACTGTCAATTGGTGCACAGTACTTGAGTTCTATGGGAAAATCATTTGAATTCCACAGTTCTGCTGCCGCAAAAGCAAAGGAGCGTCTACCGAAAGAAGAGTTTGCAGTTACTGATTTAATAAGGTACTTAGATTCAGAACGAAGATTTCTGGTAGGGTGGTAGGGTTGAATTAATTCTTTAATATAGAGAGGAGAGTCATCACATGACAAAGCACAGAAAGTCAGCATGAGAATTTTAAAATCAATTCTGGTCTTAATCGGTAGCCAGTGGAGTTCTTTCAAAACAGGAGTAATATTGGTGTGTAATTTAGTTCTTGTAACAATTCTTGCAGCTTTGTTTTGAATCTTCTGTAGTCGATTAATTTGATATGCTGGTAAGTTGTAGAGTAACGAGTTGCAGTAGTCGAGACGTGCGGTCACCAAAGAGTTGATTAAAAGTTTTGTAGAGTCAATGTCGAGGAAATTGCGGATCTGTCCAATTTTGTGAAGTTGGAAGCTTTACAGATTGAGGAGATGTGAGTATTCATGTTCATATTCTTATCAAAAATTACACCAAGATTTCGAACGCTATTAACTGGGTTAACAACAAAATTACCGACAGAGATATTACTAACAATATTTTGGATAAAAGATGATTAGAACCGACTTGCACGAACTCTGTTTTTTCATCATTGAGCTTTAAGAAGTTCTTTTTCATCCAGCACTTAACAGAATCAAAGCACGATTCAAGTTTAGACACTCGCAGAGATTCATTTTCGGATTTAATTGAAATGTAGAGTTGAGTATCATCAGCATAGATATGATAATTCAGATTGAATGATTTCAAAATACGCCCTAGAGGAGTGGCATAAGCGGTAATCAGCAACGGTCCGAGTACCGATCCCTGTGGCACGCCGAAATTAAATTCTACAGATGTAGACTTAACATTATTGATGACAACAGATTGGAAACGGGATGTGAGATATGACTGGAACCAATTCAGCACACTACCCTCAAGTCCGAAAATGTCATGAAGCCGTTCTAACAGTAGAGACTGGTCGATTGTGTCGAAGGCGGCACTTAAATCAAGAAGAACGGGTTATGGACATAACGGCCAAAAGCAAAAACGGCCAAATATTCCTGGTCATAACGGCCAAAATTTTGGTCGTAACGGCCAAAACATTGGTCATAACGGCCAAAACATTAGTCACAACGGCCAAAATATTTTATTGGTAATGATATAATGGAACAAATATTAAAAAACCATAAGAACAAAAACAATTTTAATATATTTTATTTCTGAATGGCAATAAATTATTTATAACAAAAAAAAACAACAAAAAAATAAACATGTAGGCATATGTACATGATCTTATTCAACCGAATATATTAATTCAAAAGCAGAATAGCAATATTTTAAAATCCAACGTATTTGTAACAGTTAATATGGCATGCACACCACCTTTTAAAGCTGCAATTTCATATTTTTAAAATATATTAAGATAAAGCCTAAAAATAAATGGTATATATAAACAGTCCTATCGTGTTGAAGAATAATCCTATAATTCACTGTCGCCAGTTGAGAAATTGACAAAAAATTCCATTTTCAACTTTAAATTCAAACGTTTGAAGATAGCTATTGCATGGGGGGAATGGGAGAACATTCGAGGTAATTGTGTTATTTTTCCGATGTGAAAGATGTTTAAGTGTGGAAAATAATGCCTATTATTGTATAATAGTGAGTTGATAACCTATTGAGCAAATTGACATAGAAATAAATATGTTTTGACTTTCTCAGAAAATATGAAATTCCCACTTTAAATATGATTCCAGGGCGTGGGGGGTATAATCCACTTGTCAATCCATGAGTATTTATTCAATTGGTCCATGGTGTCGGGAACATATTCTTAGCATCATGCTGGCACTCAAATCTCCATTCTCATATTCTCTCCAAGCATGGTAAATCTCTTCTTGGGCGTTAGTGCATGTTCTAATGAAATAACGCCTCAATTTTCCTTCGAACAATAAGGCGTCTTGAAGGGGCAACATATCGGGTTCTCCAAAAAGAAAGTCAATCAGCTTATACATTCCCAACTGTTGCTCAACAGCCTTGTGGTTGTTGCCATCCTGAAATAAAATTTCACAAATAATTAAATACATGATATAGGCAAGCAAGCCGAATATGCATTTAAGCTAGATAAGACTGTACATTGGATAGTCTGTACATTTTACATACCTTCTAAGTTATTGTTTGTCCTTATTGTCTGGTTAAACACACTCCAAGATTACATTTTAAAAAGGCTATGGTCGATTGACCATATAGTCCATTAACTTTATCAATTTATCATTTGAGGTTTTTCCCTGAAGTTGGCGAAATATGTCACGTATGTGCGACTTTGGCAAAAATGGTAAACTCATTAGTTTTTTATGAAGTTATGGGTGCCACCATGAACTTTATATTTATTATGAAAAAGATCTGAACCTACCTTTCAGAAGAAGCTAATAGTGATGATTCAATTGTTGCATTAAGTGAAAAGTTTCCAACAGGGACATTACAGACAGAACACATAAAATTGATAGTCTGGTCTTGGGCTCTTAAAGTAGTCTTCCTTCGAAATGTTTGTACCACATAATCTGTTGGTCCAATTGCCACAAACATCACAAGAAATAGCATTATGATTCGCTTCATTTTGATTTATATATAATCTAAATTATTGTGAGAATATCTGACAAGAATGCCTCAACATTATGCAAAAATGGTCCTATTAAAGAGGGTTAATTTAATAGGTGGTGTCAACAATTACAAAAAAATAAGCTTAAAACAATGGTGTCTTTTAAATTTGAAAGTTGAAAATGCTATAAAAGATGTTTTGATAATCATTGAGACAAGAATGCCTCATCATTGTGTGAAAAGGCTTGAATTATACCAGGTGGTTAATTTGGGATAATGTTGTGACAATCAAAAAAGACAAAAGAACTTTAAAACAGGTGTCTTTATAAAATGCAAGATTGAAAAAGTTATAAAGGATGTTTTGACAACCATTGACAAAATTTAAATATTTTTTTTTTAATCTAAAAGTCAGTAAACTTAAACAGGCTACGAAGGAGGAGAAAATTTGGGAGTTCTGACTAAAAAAATTTTTGGCCGTTATAAGACAGGTAGGAGAAAAATTGTGACCAAAGTCTTTTGGGCCGTTATGACCAAATTATGTTTGGCCGTTATGACCAAATTTTGGCCGTTATGACCAAATATGTTTTGGCCGTTTTTGCTTTTGGCCGTTATGTCCATAACCCAGAAGAACCAGTAACACAACATTTTTATTGTCGAGACTAGTAAGGATATCATTATTCACACGAGTTAATGCTGTTTCTATATTTGCTTCTGTATGCTGATTGGAAGGGTTCGTAAAGATTATGTAACTTCAGATGGGCTTTGAAACGTGCTGCTACAACCTTTTCAATAAGTTTGGAAATGAACGACGGGTTTGAGACAGGTCTGTAGTTTTCCAAGACATTGTGACAAGTGTAAAGATCAATGCTTCTTTCAACACATCAGGAAAGTTTCCAGTAGATAGGGATGTATTCACAATGCTACAAAGAATAGGACAAAGTTCTGTAGAACAGCTTTTAACAAGATGGGTTGGGAATACATCTAGCTCACAAGAAGAGGAAGAGGATGTAGAAATGATTGATTTGATTTCATCTACAGCAGCTATTGGAAAGGTTGATAGTGGTGAACCAGTGAAGTTTACGTCAATATCATTATCAGATACCGATAAAGAACGATTGTCAAGTGTCCTACGTATGGTAACAATTTTATTGTTGAAGAACTGACTAAAAGATTCAGCGAGTAGCTTAGGGTCACGATGCTCTGGTAGAACGGTACCGTCACTAGTTTTAATCATATTGTTCACAATTTTATTACGTTCTATAGGGTTTTTGTTATTTTCTTGTATACGGTTTAAAACAAAAGTCTGTTTGGTCTGATTGATGAGGATGTTTGTATCATTACGAGCCTTTGCATATATTTGTCTGTCAATTTCAAGCTTACTCTTGCGCCAGATCTCAGCCTTCCGACGTGCCTGTTTGCTTTCGCGAACAGAGTCATTGTACCATTTACGATTTGGTCTGATGGTGAGTGTTTTTCTGACAATTGGTGCATGACTATCAATAATGTTTTGAAGCTCTGTATTATAGATTTGAAGTTGATCCGAAACATCACAGAAATTGCCAATCTTATTAAGGGCACCGGCATTTAAGATATCAGATTTCAAGTTGGATAAGTTGATATCTCTCAGTTTACGATATGATACAGTCTTCTGCAGTGATTTAGGTTTTGGAAGTGTAAGGACAGCCATGATTGAAAAATGATCAGAAATGAGATGGTTGTCTACTGATAAGTTAAACACCACAGATTCAGATTTGCGGGTAATAACGACATCAAGCATGTGACCTTTATTGTGAGTAGGTTTAGTGACATGTTGAACTAGGTCGAAAGATTCGAGAATATCGTTAAACTGTGTAGTAGTTTTGGAATCAACATCAAGGTGTAGATTTATATCACCACATATCAAAAGTTTTCCAGCACATGATGTAATTTCTTGAAGTATGTCCAATCAGTCGTTGCAAAAAAAGTCTCAACAGAGGCAGAATTAGGAGGCCGATACAATGAGATGAGATGAAATAATTCATTATGGTGTTTAGTGGTGGTGTGTTGTATTTCGCAGCTAAAAGGACCTATTTTAATCTTATATGCTTTAATGGTGGACTTGAAAAAGACTGCTATACCCCCTCCCCTCTTACTAGTACGGTTGGTCGTCAATGCAGAGTAGTTAGTTGGAAGAAGTTGGTTTAGAGTAATGTTGCAATCATCTTTTAGCCAGGTTTCGATAGAGACAAAAATATCGAGGTCATTATCCAAAATAAATTCTTGAATTCCATTGGCTTTGTTTCTAATGTACTGACATTTTAAAAGACAGAAATTGAAATTGGAATCCATAGAACAGGGATTGGGGGATAACTTAGTTACTTGAATTAAATTTGCCACATTTACTCCTCTACCTGTTTTAGTCTTTCTTGGCTTGTTTGAAACTTTTATTTTAGGTTTAAAGGTGTTAAAATACACAGGTTTATAGTCAGCGATTAACTCAGGAAAAAAGCACAACTCAATAGACACTCTATTGTTTCAGGAAAAAAGCACAACTCAGTAGACACTCTATTGTTTTCACAGTTTATAGTACAATTCAAGGCTAAAAGTTGATGTTTGGTATAAGTGATCATGATCAATGTTCAGCTCACCAGTACTCACTTCACCAAATTTAAAAACTAAAAATGTTAATAACACAAAAACTACACAGAATTTCTAAAATCCAATTTTGTAAAATAAAAGATACACTATTTAAGAAGTAATATGCCAAGTAATAGTCCAATAAAATAATCACAAGTTTAAAAAAATAACTAGTTTTCAGCAAACAAGACACAGTGCAAACCACTAGGCAGCCATCTTGTTTTACTCACTTATTCATCATTATTAATTATTATTATTATCTTATTCATTATAAAACAAGCATGTAAATTGTATTAGCCCTTATTATTAATCTTATTTAATCATTTATGTAATATAAAATCTAGTGCTCACAATGTTTGTACAACATGATTTTGCATCATTAACCAATATGATCACCAGTTAACACTTTCTCCCAGTTCTCTAGATATTTAATTAATTATGGCTTTGTTCACTATAACTACTTAGGGCTTCGTCATCATCGCTTTGATCAGTGATTGTTATATATACTCTCTATAATTATGACTTCTTTTTGACTGTATATAAATACTAAATGCTTTACATATCTGTTATCACTTGCTTCATAAAGACGAGAGTATCATCGTCGAAACGTTGCATGTTAATAAAACCAGTAATTGTTATTCCATAAATAGTGTTATTGTGCTCTTATCTAATGACATTCAATTACTTTATTGAATTGTTAGATATCCTATTGCAGTCCCATATAAAAACTTTTGGTCTTCGAAGGAATTATTAGTGAGCAGAAATTCGGCCGTGTATCTGTTATCACTCTTCATTTCCGTCAGTTATATAGAGGGATGATGACTTGAGTTTTCCTTTGGCGTTCGTCACTTTCGATTCATGAATCCTTTATTACTCATATATCGTAGCAATGATCGTCGTGTTAAAATAATATTTGGAATGTGTAATGTGTTTTACCAGTCAGAGGCGGATCCAGGATTTTCAGAAAGAGGGGGCGTGCCGCACCCACTTGGGAGTGCGAAGCCCGGAACAGTGATTTTTGAGTGGAAAAAATGCCCACAGGGACTAATTTCATACTAATCCTGTAAATTAGGATTACCAACCTAAACTATTTTTGTTCTCCTTTCTCGCGAGAATATATGGAGCTAAAAATTGTTCGCCACCTCAAAAAATAGAGGCGGCGTGCGCCGGGTGCGCCCCCCCCCCCTGGATCCGCGCCTGTCAGTTCTATCACCTATGTGACAAGGACTGACAGCAATATTTCCCCCTGAACGACTGAATGCTAATAAAAGCATTTCCGCTTTCGAACTCTGTTTAGCATTAAATCATTGAAAAAAAGATTTCCTGGCCCGTACTTTTAAATTTTTATAAGTTTAAAGTAGTTAGTCTCTAACTCAATAGCATCTTAAGTCTTCCACAATGAAAAATACGGATTATTTGACAATATAAATCAACATTGATGTTGTGAGATGGGCTTCTGATATCCAATATTTAAGACTAAATAAAGATTTTAACATTGGTACACGAATCATGTACCATATGCGTTTCAGTGCCATTTTTAACAAGGGACTCGAACAACGAGGCTAGACATAATGCAAGTCATGACAAACAGTGACAACATATGCTTATCTCGAGAGCATGCGCAATAAATATTATCAGTGTAAACTGGAATAAGAAGACGCTAGAGATTGCCATTCGATTGAAACCACGTCGAACATAACTAATTTGAAATTACAGTAAAAACAGACACGATAGAATGTAAACAAGTTTATATAAATTCATAATACATTATTATATGTGCTGCTACCCATTTGTGTCAATTTGAACACTGAACATTTTTTATTCCAGGCGAAGCAAAAAGTTTGCTATAGCCAAAAACATATATACAGCTATAAATAGTATGCATTGTAATTTATACTCTTTTTGAATTGTTTATGTTTGTGGTCTCTGAGTATGATGTCTTGTCTGTATATTTGTTTGTATGTAGAATTTTGTGCGGTGCAGTCCCCCTGCACATACTATTAGAGAACAAGCTAAAAATAAAGTGATTTTTCCTATAATCAAGGAACATAATTCATGAAGTTAAAATTCGATATGCACAAATATCGAAAGGAACCAATATTGGGTTATAAACATGCCGCGGCCATTTTGTTCGGCAGTTTTGGTTTGATTTTCATGAAATTCTAACACAACCTTCATTGCTGTGTAACGGTTATATAATCAAACGTTTTCTTAAATCGGATAATAATTGTGACCTCCAAACCAAGATCTGCGAGTTATAAATATGCATATCAAGTTTCATCAAAATAGGATTAAAATTGTGACATCAACAGGGTCCACAACCTTGATATACAGTATTTTTACACTATTCACGTACAAGCGTCGGCCATTTTGTCTGACAATTTTAGTCCGATTTGAACTTCACCTTCATTACGGTGTAACGGTGATATAATCAAACTTGTTTTTTTTAAATTGGATAATAATTGTGACTAAGTTGATGAAAAGGCGTTTTCACGATTTTAATGGTCCCATCAATAAACCATTTCCGGGTTGGCTTGGGTGGTTAATGTTATGGGCAATTGTTCGGCGGGGGACATCAGCCTCACTGTTGGCTTTTTATTTTTATTTTATATATAAATATAAACAGCAGTTTGGTAATACAAATAATATGGGTATTGTTATTGTCACATAATTATTGTGTTCCAAAGTCTCGACCAATCAAATTGTGTATCGCACTGCTTACTCTGAGCAGAAAATGCTCATTATCGACCTTAGTCAAGGTATTACTGTAATGAAATTATACACCAAGTTTCATCACTCTCACTTAATTAGAACTAAAGTTATCGTGTCCCAAAGCATCAGCCAATCAAATTGCTTATCTCTGCTTACCCTTAGCGGAAAATGCTCATTTTCGAACTCCATCAAGGCATTGACCTAATAAGCATATACACCAAGTTTGAACATTTTAACTCAATTCGAAGGAGAGTTATTGTGTTCCAGAGTCTCGATCAATCAAATTGCGTATAGCTCTGCTTACCCTGAGCAGAAAATGCTCATTATCGAACTTAGTCAAGGTATTACTGTAATGAAACTATACACCAAGTTCCATCACTCTCACTTAATTAGAACTAAAGTTATCGTGTCCCAAAGCATCAACCAATCAAATTGCTTATCTCTGCTTACCCTACGCGGAAAATGCTCATCTTCGAACTCCATCGAGGCATTGACTTAATAAGCACATACACCAAGTTTGAACATTTTAACTCAATTAGAAGGAGAGTTATTGTGTTCCAAAGTCTCGACCAATCAAATTGCGTATCGCTCTGCTTACCCTGTGCAGAAAATGCTCATTATCGAACTTAGTCAAGGTGTTACTGTAATGAAGCTATACACCAAGTTTCATCAATCTCACTTAATTAGAACTAAAGTTATCGTGTCCCAAAGCATCAATCAATCAAATTGCTTATCTCTGCTTACCCTAAGCGGAAAATGCTCATCTTCGAACTCCATCAAGGCATTGACCTCATAAACACATACACCAAGTTTAAACATTCTCGCTCAATTAGGAAGAGACTTATTGTGTCCCAAAAAGTGTGACGGACAGACGGACGAACCCATTTTAATAGTCCCCCAACATTCTTCGAAAGACGGGGGACAAAAAGTATGTGACCACAATGTAACAACACACGCAATTTAATTGGCAATTTTAATACATGTTCAAAAGGTATGATTAGTATTTAACTCGAAACAATGAACCCGTGAGTCCATAACATCCACAATGGAAGGCTTGACCTCGCTTTAACTCTGTACAATTTCGATTGGATATTCAGCATATCCGATTCCACGATGATCGCGAATACCAGGTCTAGCACTTTCAAGCTAAAGTCTCTACCTGTAATAATGGAGTTGCAAAGTTCAAGTTTTGTACAATGTCAAGGTTTCCGTGGTGGTTGCTACTGTTCACATATTTGCAGTAAAGGGAGAAAACGTTACTACGATGTATAAGTTAATCTAGTAATGTTTGCGAGTTTTGCAACATCTAACCGTTGCTTCTATACTCAGCAATCCCCGAACGTATACGCCCATTGTGTTTACACGTGACTAATTACTTGTAGAATTGTCCAATCAGGCCCCAAGCTCACAAAGCATTTTCAGACTTAAGTCAAGAATTTACTCAAAATTGTTCACCTTATTGTAACTAAAATATAATAATAATAATAATAATAATAAGACATTTATATAGCGCCTAATCGTCCTAAGATGCTCTAAGCGCTTTACAATCGTGATATCACATTGCCCGACATGTCAAATTATAATACATATATACATGTACATTTAATTACTGATATGCTTGGTTGTATAAATGAGTTTTTAATTTTGTTTTAAAAATGTCCATGGTCTTGCTTAATCTAGTGGTTTCTGGCAGCACATTCCATAACTTCGGGGCGGATACAGAAAACGCTCGATCTCCACTACGTTTCAGTTTTGATCGTTTTTCTGTTAGTAGATTATGTGAAGTTGATCGAAGATTTCGATTTGGGTTGTATTTTATGATCATCTCTTTGATATAGTCTGGCGCTTGATTATGGAGTGCCTTGTATGTCATCATATTAATTTTAAATATGATCCGATATTGAACTGGCAACCAATGCAGATCCCTCAGAACTGGAGTCACATGGTCATATTTCTTCTTTCTCTTAACTAGCTTTGCTGCACAGTTTTGGACAGTTTGGAGTTTGTTTAGGAGATAATCGGGAAGACCATAAAACAAGGCATTAGCATAGTCCAGCTTCGACAGTATTAGGCATCTCACCAATGACGAGGTTGCCTCTTCAGTCAGATAAGCTCGGATCTGACCAATCTTACGTAGTTGTTGATAGCATGAATGTGTTACACTATTAATATGTTCAGATAGAGTTAGAGAATTGTCCAATATGACACCAATATTCCGAGCGGAAGTTTTTTCAGCTACGATCGCGGACCCAATTTTAATAGACATTGGATGTCTTTGTCGTGCATTTCCAACCACCATAAACTCTGTCTTGGCATCATTAAGTTTTAAGTGGTTCGTTACCATCCATTCTCTAACAGATTCCAAACAGTCTTCAAGATTATGCAGAACAGCAGCACAGTTACCTTTTCCGAATGAATCATACAGCTGTGTGTCGTCCGCATACATATGCATATTAATATCATATTCTTTAACCACAGAAAAGAGGGGGGATGTGTATGAAGGGTACGAAAATGGACCCAGTACTGATCCCTGTGGAAACCCGGTGATTAGTTCCCGTGGATGAGACAACATCCCTGCTAAACAAACAGTTTGAGTTCGATTTTTGAAGTAAGAATTTAGCCAATTCAAAGCAGAACCGCATATTCCATACATATTTTCGAATCTGTGTAGTAAGATATCCTGATTTATCGTGTCAAAGGCGGCGCTTTGATCTAACATCACTAAAAATGAGGATCTGGAATCATCCATAGAACAAAGGAGATCATTTACAATTTTAACCAGGGCCGTTTCCGTACTGTGGAATTTCCGGTATGCTGACTGATGACTCTCAAGCAACCCATTATTTCTCATGTGACTCTCCAGTTGTTTCACAATAACCCGTTCGATGATTTTTGATATATATGGAAGATTACTGACTGGCCTATAGTTCTTTAGGTCATCCTGATCCAAGCCAGTTTTTTTCAACAATGGTGTTACTCTGGCAGACTTCAAGGACTCTGGCATGATGCACGAGGAGATTGAAAGATTCACTAATCTCGTTAGCAAAAGACAGTCTAAACACTCTTTAAGTAGTTGAGTAGGTAATGGGTCTAACGAACAGCTCTTTGAGTTTCCATCAAGAATCATCTTCTGTAGATCTTCACTACAAATTCGATCAAATGACTGTAGCTCTTTGATATCGTTCGCATAAGAAATATGTTCGAACAACGGGTCAAGAAATTCATTTGTTATCTTCTTGATCTTTTGAGAGAAGAAGTCGACAAAATTATTAGCAAGCTTCTTTGGGTCTTCATGACATGGGAGTTGTGACTCCTGTTTCACATTCATCAAGGAGTTTGTGATTTGGAACATTTTCTTTACATTATGTTCACATTTACAAATTTTCCCAGTGTAATAAGATGATTTAGCTTCCTGGCAAAGTTTGTTCATCTTCCTCCGAATATGTCTCAGAACATCCATATCGACAGTTAATTTTCTAGACATCCATCGCCTTTCTGCCTTTCTGCGCTCACGTTTTGTTTCTCTTATTTCTTCTGTAAACCATGTGGTATTCTGTCGGATGAAAACAACTCTAGTTTTTAAGGGAGCATGTTTATCGACAATCTCGCTTAGTGTTGTATTGTATTGTTCTACAAGAGCATGTATATCATCTGAAGGTGTCTTAAACAATGTACTTCTCATAATATCTTCCTTAAAAGATGCCAAATCTATATCCTTGAATTTCCTAAAAGTTACAGTTTTTTTCGGAGCAGCTGGTTTCTTCATGTCTACTTGAAAAGTCAGTGGAGTGTGATCAGAAAATACCGGCGGATGAATCCTCAAGTTAATTGGGGAGAGCTGTGGGTTTGGGGTTATTACTAAGTCTAAGATATGACCAAGCTTATGTGTTGGGTATTCAATATGTTGGTCCAGATTGAGTCCGAACAATGTGTCCTTAAATAACTTCACTTCAGGAATGTCTCTTTCAAAATGAATATTAAAGTCACCCATTATCAACAATTTTCCAGAAGATGTTGACAGATTACTCACGTATCGTTGAAATTCTTCTCGAAACAGTGTTAAACTTCCTCCATATTTGCTTCCTTTAGGAGGTCTATAAATAATGCAGAGTCTAATTGTATCACCTCTGTTAAATAGAATTAATTCCAGCATTTCAAAAGTTTTGAATTCCTCAACTTTCTGCTTTTTACACTTCATAGAAGCCTTGTACACAACAGCCAATCCGCCACCTTTTCCAGACTTTCGATTGGATAATTGAAGCTTATAGTGTTTAGGAGTTATATTGCCACAAATAACTGAATCTCTATCTTCATTTGTCAACCATGTTTCTGATATTCCACATATGTCCAGTTTGTTTTCAGTAATAAATTCTGCAAGTTCAGATGCCTTATTGCAGACTGATCTTGCATTAAAATAACCAGTATTGAGTGTATCGTTAGCCTCAGATGGTTGAGTTTTAATTTGTACCAGGTTATTATAGTTAACTGATTTGATTTCTGAACCGAGTCCTTTTTGTAATCCGTGATGACCAATAATTCGTTGAATTGATCTCACCTTATGACTACCAGCTTTACTGCCTCTGACACGTTTCTTGATGTGAAGTTCACCAAGTTTTCGCCACAGATCACAACTAATCCTTTGGTTTGAGTAATATTTAATTGACTGCAATTCACTTCTGCTATATTTTATGGTTTTAGCCAATGTTATACCATTTTCCACATCAGTGCACATTATTTGACTCTTGCAAAAATATTATATATCCAATATATCAATAAAAAATATTTAGTAAGTTGATATTTTGATGATGTACTAGTTCTCTTATACATAAGCAATATATGTTCAAAAACTAGAAGTAAAAAAAAAAAAAAAAAAAAATTAATCCAAATACTGTAAAATTGACAAATCTGTCAGAGCTAAGTGTCAATCAACCAGGCAGCCGCGAAGCGCCCTCTAAAAATATAACCGTTTATAAAACTTTTGTTGTTTTAATGTATCACATACCCAAATAAGAAACTATATGCAGAGTTTTGTGTTTCTGGATCAAAGATATTCTGCATAAACAGTGATTGAAAGTTGAGTAAATTCTCAACTTAAGTCTGAGAATGCTTTGTGAACTTGGGGCCAGGGTTCGTGACACATAACACACTATAAACAAACAGTGTTTTTTAAATTGAGAAACTCGTGGAAAACCAGCAACCTTGACATTGATCGATCTTTGAACTTTGCAACTCGATTGTCACATGTAGGCATTTTAGCTAAAAGCACGAGACTTGGTATTCACGACGACCGATGAAATATGCAGGGTATTGCGTGAAGGGCTTGATAAGATGTATGTACATGAAGTTAAGGCGAGATCAAGCCTTCTGTTGAAGATGAGGAATATGTGGCTTCTCAGAAACCATATAAATAGCTTATTTAAGGCTATTTTACCCTAGTTAATTTAAAGGTTATTTTACCACAATCTAATTAAAATATAGATCTACATGTATATTTCGTGTCGTTTTTTATACTTTCGATGGCCTACACTCTTGTAGATCTAACAAATTATAGTGGGAGCTCACGTTCTATGACGTCAGGTATCAAGCACGGGACGTTTGACCCGATAACGTCAGTCATTCCATTAACCAATTAGCGACCGCCATGCTTTTTAAAATCTACTTTTGTTTTGTTTTGATTTCTATCCGCTGGTGTTAGTATAGACGTATCTGCCCACAGTTCCACGCATGAAAAGGTCAAAGGGTCGATTCGACAGACCATTTGATTGGCTGACCCCTCATTTCAGGCAGAACATGGGTTAAATAACAAGTCCTCCAGATCCAAGAGTAGTAAAGACAAGTAAAAAAGAAATTGGATCTGTGTTTTAATCAGATTGGTTTTAACATAGCTAATTTAAGGCTATTTTAAGACTGTATTACCATAGCTATTTTAGACCCAATCTGATTAAAATACGATATATTTCGGGTTTTTTATACTTTCGATGGCCACGTCATAGGTCATACTACCGGCTTTTGCGCTATGACATCATACATTGGATCAACCAATCAGCATTAATGTTCTGGAGGATTACCCATAGTTCCGTGTACCATATGCTAAAAGCTCGCTGCAACAGGCATTTCACTGGATAAACCCTCATATCACCCAGAACACGTAAAAGATAACAACTCTTTGTAGTAAAGACAAGTAAAGCGAAATTTTGAGCTATAAAAATGAAACGAAATAGGATCTGTGTTTTAATCAGAGAGAGAGAGGGAGAGAAATGGGGTTTAACGTCCACTCAACACAAACTGTCATTTTGGGACTAACTCATTGTTTTTAATTTTATTTCTATAATTCGCTTGCGCGTAGGGGTCTTTAGCAGTGGGAGGAAACCAGAGTGCCCGGAGGAAACCCACGAGGTTGAGAAGGCGCCCCTATCTCCATGCCACATACGCTCACACCGGGACTCGAAACAACAGACGCAAGCCAGAGGTGACCGGCCAGCTAGAGGGTCGAAGCGCGGCACTCTAGACCATTAGGCCATCCCAACCCCCCAGTCTTCGTGAACCGGAGGACAGTACTGAAATAAAGTTAAACCATATGTTAGTCCCAAAATGACCTAGTTTGTGTCGAGGGGATGTTAAACCCCATTTCTCTCTCTCTCTCGACGAAGACTGTAAAAGAAGAACAGCCACACAATCTCATTGAAGTCTAGTAACTTCATGAAATTAACCTGGCACGGCTAACAGCCACTGACCGATTTCCAATTACATCTGTATGTTTTTAGACGGGGTTGATGGCTAAATGGTTAATGTGTGTGCGCGCTGCATCATAAGGTCTGTCATTGATTCAACTGGTGTGGTTTTTATGTAAATACTTTTAAAATACCTAAAATCGCTACAGCTATTTTATGTCCAATTACTGATAAACACGTCCAACTCAGAAATAGTATAAGAAAATAAGAGATGTAAACTATGCTCGAAACCTTGAAGAAATTATCAACTATTTACATGTATGTACTTCATAGAAAAAAGTCGACTTATAAATTACATATATGTAAATTTTGTATTGTATTGTGTACTACGAGTACGAAATAAACCATTATAATTAAGCTTTCATATTACATATGAAAGCTTATTGTTTCTGTTAAGATTATTATTAAGCTTTCATATTACATATGAAAGCTTATTGTTTCTGTTAAGATTATTCCTATTATTATTATTTTTTGTGTGTTTTATCCACAAATCGGATTTCTCAGAATCTAACCATAGGATCTTTCTGAAACTTTTACCTATCCCCCCAAAAATGGGTGGTGGATGTTGATTAAATATATTTTCAAAACGTTTTACGAATCCGAAATCACCGAATTTTACGAACGAAAAAACTGACAATGCGTAGCCGTAACTTTGTTATTTTTTGACCGATTTTACTAATTCTTTTTTCTTTGAATACCTTGAAAAAAATCATTTTCATCTGCAGTTTCACATTTTCGAATTTTCGTCGCTGTGATTTCGAACCGGAAGTTTAGACCAATTTGACAACTTCTTTAATAGTTGTACGATTTTCATGAAATTTAGCATGTACGTAGATCTTACCGATGTGATTTCAAAAATATAATTAGAAATTTTCTAAATTATCTCCCCTTGACGAAATTAAGGATCAAATTTTTCAAAAAAATCAAAGAAATATAGGTCAGAATGACCTAATTTTTTTTTTTCGATACTAGACAAGTAATTACTGATTCGTACGCAAAATATGGAGTTTGTGGATCGAACCGGAAGTGCCACCATCTTTAAAAGTGAAAAGTCAATAAGGCTTTTTTGCTATTTTACTTACAGACTCGGGAGTTATATTTTCGGAATCCTTAAAGGAATGCCTAAAAATCTAGCGCATCAGAATTTTGATTTAGGTCACGTGATGGTCACCATTTTGAATTGAAAATGAAAAATAGAAGCAATTTGAAGGGCCGGGACTTTGGAACACAATATTTCTCCTTCTAATTAAAGTTACATTATGGGAGATAAGATAAAGAGATGGCAGTTCTCACTACAATAGTTAAAAACTAGATAGTGTAAAGATAATTTGCTGAAAATTTCAGTCAAATTGATTCACTATTAGCCGAGAAAAAAAGCTTTTGAAATATTCATAGCCTCGGTCATCATTACTCAATTCATTCATATAAACAGCATAGTCTCGATTATCCACTTGATTGATTTAATTATCAACCGCCATTAAGCGGCATATACGATTTTAATCTGCCAACATCGAAGGCTAGTCTTGACATAAAGAGTTTATTATGGTCTGAATATGTTAATTAATGTCTAATTGATTATTTAGATAACATCTCAGGCTTATAGAAAGACCTGTAAAAATCAGATTTTGCTCTTGCATAATGCTATTTTAAGCTAGAATGTTCAAACTTTGTGTAGACGTTCACTAGTTCAATATCATGATTGAGTTCAAAGATGAGCATTTTCTGCCAAGGGTAAGCAGAGATAAGCACGCTGATTTGTTGATTCTTTAGGCCTCGATAACTTTGGTTATAATGAAGGGAGGGCGATGAAACTCTTGCCAATCGAGAGTCTTAATAGCTAGCCTGTTGTGTGAAGTCATTGTATCATTTTTTTTTAAATGTCCGGGGTAGCCGAAAAAAAGAGATTGAAAATCCAAAAAGTCGTATTTTTTAGAGGTATTTCTCGTAAAGTCAACATGTGTTTCCTGCAAATCGGATTTCTCAGAATATAACCATAGAATGTTTCTGAAACTTTGACCTACCCCACCAAAAAGGGTGGTGAGTAGTGATTAAATATATTTCCAAAACGTTTTAATCATTCGAAATAACCGAATTTTACGAACGAATGAATTTGACCTGCATTACTGTGAGTGCTCACGGGAAAAAACTCATTTCCGGTAGCAGGCTGTATATTTGATAAAGTTCTGGATCTTTTCAACTCGAATAACCCACAATACAATGAAATTCAGTGCATACAGAAAAACAATAAAATGGGGTTTAACGTCCTATTGTTCTGCTCCGACTGGGATAATAAAGACGACTGTTCTGGGGAAACGACGTCGTACAACACCGGGATCGAAAACATGAACCTCCAGACAGGCCCGTAGTCAGCGTGCTGGCTTCGGAGGGGCTGTGAAGTTTTTAAGAGGGGCACACCCGTTGCAGTCTACAGTAGGTATTTTAGAGTTATGGTTGGCAAATTTTCTTTCGGGGGGGGGGGGGGAAACATTTTTTCAGGGGTGCATCGTTCTCCCTTGTCATCCCCTGGCTTACAGGCTAGCAAGTCTTACTCACTCAGCCAATTAGAATGAAAGAATGGATGTCCTATTTTTACAGGTAACGCGATGAACCCAAATCTTACACAAAACCACCATTATTTCAAGTCATAACATAATACATGTAATTTATATCGATATTGATTTGTCTTTTTGCCAAATTGTTAGGAGTAGGCCTACTGGGGTTTAACATCCTACTGTTCTTCTCCGATTGTGCTAATGAAGATGGCATACACCATACAGTGAGAAGTTTTGCCCGGGCAGCGTCACTTTGGCCTAATGTTATATTGAATTCCAGCTGTGAAATGATCTTGTACGTTCACGCCAATGTATTCACGGCTCCTCAGTTTTCCGTCCCAACCGAAAGACTGCGCTATGACAAGAGGAAATTACTATCTAGGCGTGGTGTTGTGCTTATTGGGGCGAGGACGTAGTAGTAGTACATACTAGTTATCAAGTGAATTCCGGAGAAAATGATAACTATAGCAGGGAACCCTATAACTATGGGTCGCAAAAATTTCGGGTTACAGCGCGTCAACTGAATAGGTAAATAGCCCAACCAACCATGCAGCCGAAACATATTCGTTGTGTTTAATTACGTCACGATTCTACTCACGTCACTTCCGTGATCGGGCCTGACAGAACTGTGACAGGACTGTGACAGGACTGAATTTCGCGCTACTCGATTGCAATTCTGTCAAGTTGGGACTGTGAATCGAGCATCCCCATTAGGTTTGTTATAAAAGCTATGCAAAGATCGAAATAATTAGTCGTTGGATATGAATTTCGGTAGTCATTCAAACAAATTAGTTTTGTGGTGGAAAATCGGGGATTTTCGAAATGTTTTCCGGTTTTCTCAAGTGAATTTCGGTGATTGTAAATGAATTCCAGCTTTTAGTCGGACCCTGTTCGGGATGGTAATGTTATTACTTCTCTCCATGTGTGCACGAAATGGTCTTATGAGTTATTCGTGATGTATAGATCCACGTCTTCTTTGATTATACAACTATCTCAAGTTTTTCCGGAAATGAATATAGGTCAGAAAAGAAAGGCGATTTTCTTTATTCTCTTGTGTTGAGGCGTTAAATCAACCTAAATTTCTATAGAGCTCGGATGTAAATTTCAACAACTGAAGGGAATAACACCATAATGGTAAGTTGATCTTTTGGACGCCAAATTCACACTGATCAGCAGTATTTATTAGTTTGGCCGAATGCATGACAACTCATCTCAAACTAAAGAAAGACCAATCGGACCCAACACCACTCGGACAAATAGAAGTCCACTTGAACCAAGATGAGAAGACAACTCGGAGAGTGATAGTTATGTTGTGTTAGTTTTCATAGTAGTAAAGGTCTAGGAAAAAGGCACAATTTCCCAGAAAAAATCTTAATTTCGCCAATTTTCGAACCTCTGTGTAAAACATTGGAATCACTTCTGTAGCTTTATAAATATTATTTTTGTCTTGTTTTTTCCATAAAAATAAAAAAAAATTGAAAAAAGACAAAAAGTAATATTTTATTCGATTTTTGATTGACGGTTGCACCCGCTAAAAATGTTTTTTTTATTCTTTAATTTAATATTTTTCACATCAACAATTTAGGAAATAAAAAACTGAAATAAAATACTAGTCTACATTTTGTTGGTTATTATTTATTTTACGGGTAAGTACATGTACATAACAGCAAATCTTTCTTGATGATATTTGTGCAGAAAATTGATTGACCCAAATTGTTTCATTGGATGTTAAAATTCCTGTATTCCTTAAAGAATGCCAAGCTTTGATAAATGAACTAATATCTGCTCCACTGTGGATTTTATTGGAAAGCAACATTTATGCTCTCGATATGAAACATTTTTATAAAATTTACATGATTGTTTTTGAATCGGAAAATTTATGTGACTTCACGGAAGGTAAATGACACCAGTTTGAATCACTGATTCAGGGTTTGAAAGGAATAAAATCATGGAGAGCTCTAAAAGCTGCACCTAAAATTACAAATTCAGAAAATCGCTCTCCTAAAAACCTGCACCTCAGATATTCTAGGAGAGTGTTTTTCAAAAGCAGATTTTGCTTATATTAAGTGCCCAAATATGTAATATTATGTGATAAATCGGTTTATTTTACATCTTTTTTCTCAGTCAAACGGTTGTTATATCACAACCCGTTCAATATATTTATTACCTTTACAAAAATAATGCATTCTTCGTGCTTGCGTAAAGGAGTCGACTCAGGGGCGTGGTGAGGGCAATTATTGAGAAGAAATTATGAGTAACAAAAAAGATTTTGGCACAAAAACCCTTTTACTGACCGCGGAGCTGTGGCCGGCAAAGCCGGCCACCGCGAGCGCCAAAGGCGCGAGCCCGCGGCAGGGGGTCCGGGGGGCCCTCCCCCGGAAAATTTCGAAAATTAGAAGCCCAGAAACGCAATCTCCAGCAATCCGAGACAAGAAATACGGTAATAAAATATGATTAAATTTTCCAACTTGACTCTTTCAAAATTTTTTTAATTGGGTCAGATGAACAATTTTTCCACTTACAAATGTTTTTCATTTTTTGAGTAATTTGATTGTGATTTTGGCGCAAAAACTTTTTGGCGCATGAGTATGGCTACTCATGAACTCATTCTCACCACGCCCCTGAGTCGACTAAATGTTTTCTGTGACTTAATCCTTCGTATAATAATACAATAGCCTACATCGGTCACTTAAATTTATATTTACTTCAAAGTCTCAATCTCAATGTAGCTTTTTCCCCCCAAACAATGTTGAAATAAATTCGCCCTCATTTAAACAATACTTTCATTAGAAGCAATAATCGCCATATCATGTGTAAATAACCCCCCTAAACTTTCAGAATTCGTCTGTTCATTATAAATGACTGATAGATGACAAAAACGTTTGTATTTCTTATTCGGAATCAAGGCTACATTATTTTAATAATAATAAACAATTCGTGATAAAAAGTTATTTAGACTATTAAATTTTCTTTAATTTTTGCACGCGAATTGACAACGTATTGTCCGCCATGTTGGTATTGGTCGCTCTCACGTTAGTCTCTTATCATCCACACAAATATTCTACGAATATTAGTCTGGATGGGTCCTCAAAATTTGACGGAAAATAGGTCATTGTCTGGATTATCCAGTATTTTGAGTTACCAAGTACTGAATCTATCAAAACAGTTCGTTTGTCAACAATGACACTCTTTAAAATTTTGTTTGTAAAGGTTTCAATTGAAATGGTAATTTTCTCTCGTCATGAATTAGACGTATGGCTACTCACAATCTTCTTAATTCTTCATCGTCTCTATTTTGTTTCTAATAATAGATGTGCCAAGTGAATTGTGGGATATATTTCAACCACGCTTTATAGAATCTAGCAAAATCGGCCCGGCTTCATAAGATCTAGCACTTACCCGAGACTTTAGCCAAAAAGTTCCATTGCGCATGCGTAACCAAATGTTTGGTTTTTTATGGGGTAGATTATCCAGTAATTTTCGTCAAAAATTGAGAACCGTCCCAGACCCTCCGTGCGTTGAAGACTAGGAGGTTCTGGGTGACCGAGACTACTCTCACGTACGCAATGTTTTGAATCGACTCGTGCTCGTTTTATTTTGGTTCCTCCACATACATCGGCCTATCAACGGTGTTTCGTCATTCAGAACCAAGGCTACATTTTTTAAAAGTTAAGTACAATTGATACGTAATATGAAACGTTTTATTATTTAATTAGACAAACAAAAAACATCTATCGCAACATCGTATGGTTTTGACTTTTGAATACGTACCGTGAAAATAAAATTGTTTCGATACATTCCAATGCCGATTATCGATAGTAAAAATAACTATTGATACCCAACACAAATCGGTGACCATACATGGCCGTGGATAGTTAAATATCGGCCACGAATCTGCGGCCAAATTCTAAAATTCGGAGGCCATTGCCGCCTAGGCCGACGGCGTGTCGAGCTTTGCTTGAGTCCGTTAAATAAAATTAGATTATTTTTACGAGAATTTTATTAAAAGCAATAAAAGCGTTCGCGTTAATTCATTTAAAAGGTCGGGTGATATTTTAAAAAGGGATCCGTGAGTTAGCCTTCGGTGCGAGGAGCGTTGTTTATAAAATTCGGGTGCGTTTAAAAATATGTACCTGGGTTTCACTTTAGGTGCGTGGTAGGTGCGCGAGCGCTTTCGCGCGCCTTTCGTTTCGAGCCCTGCTGATTAAAATTGAAAACAATTTGGTCTTTGATCACCTAACAAAATTAGATTTTGATTCTGCTATTAATTCAACCTTTCTAATACATCATGCGGCATCAATCATTGGCTCAAAGGTGCGTGCATTGTTTACATAAGTATGAAATAAAATGAGGTTTAACGTCCTACTCTTTGGTACCTAACCTGGGCTGATGGAAGACGGGCATACACCATACAGTGTGCTATGAGGGAAATTTTGCCCGGGCAGCGGCACTACAGTCTACTCTTATATCGAATTTCAACTGCCAAGGGATCTTTTACGTGCACTCCAATGTGTACAAGGGACCTCAGTTTTCCGTCCCATCCGAACAACTAGGCAGCTATATCCTTGTCACGTTAGTAGCCTACCCATTTACAGTACACCAAATAGGAAATAATTATTACCTACAAATACTCCAAACGTCTTTATTACATAAAAAAAAAGTTTTAGAATTTAAATTGTCGGAGGAAAAAAGTTAATATTTTTTGCCCATTAAGTCGCGTCGATGTCATCCTTATCAGTGATTATAGCTCCCTTGTGAATATTCACTGCTGATCAGGGTGGCCCTGATCCATGTTTTGGAAATATTTTTTGGCGAGGTTAGAAAGTAGATTTTGGAAATATTTTATATTTATATTTACATCAGTCAAAAATTACAAATTGAATTACACTTTTTATATTTTGTTTGTGAGTCGTTCGTGTGATAGATCCTTCCATGACTATATTCCTTATACAACCCATATCCCATGTTCCTTCAGCAACATCCTCAAGATTTAAAACATCTAGTCATTGCTTCAATACTCAGCAATTCCTGAACTTTTGCGTCCGTTGTGTTTACACGTGACTTATTAGCATTGTCCAATCAGAGGCCGAGGCACATAACTGTAAACAAACATGGCAGCCTCCATAGTTTACAGCCGTCAAAAGTTTTTTTTCAATTGAGAAACTCGTGGAAAATCAGTAATCTTGACATTGATCGATCTTTGAACTTCGCAACTCGATTGTCACATGTAGGCATTTTAGCTAGCAGCGCAGGGTATTACGTAAAGGGCTTGCTTGATAAGAGGCGTTTTGTGAGTCAATTAGATTAGGTTTTGATTTGCTAGTACGATTTAGTATGATTTCGATTTGATTAGCTATGGTCCACAAATATGAAATTTGATAATTACGATTTGGTAAGATGGCTGCCTTCACGGACACCGATCAGAAAAAAAATTGTCTCTGCTAATTATTGATGACTTGTTAAAGACAAATGAAGGTTATCTACCCCAAAAAAAAGAAAAAATGGTTGCCATTTGAAACAATCTCCTATGTCCAAGAACTTCAAGTATTTTTTTGAAAACTGAAGTGAGAAAAACAATAATAAGCAATAAAAATTACTTACGACATCGAACATTCCGCCACTTTGAAAACGTCAAATCTAATCGCCTAAACACCTCCTGGGACGATTAGGTTGATTTGCCTAATCAGTTCAGTTAAATCGTCTCACAAATGTAACAATTAGCATAATCAAATTGGTTCACAAATGCGTATAATAGCTAATTGGTCTAATCTAATCGGTTCACAAAAACGCCTAAGATGTACATATTTAAGGTGATATGAAGCCTTCTATTGAAGATGCCCATATCCATACTTATCATTTTAAAATGCTGATTGATCTATCATCATTTTAGGTCAACTGGGGTATATAGCTTTTATATATTACTAGAAACTAATTATGTTATAACTTTTATACATTACAGGAAACTAATGATGTTATAACTTTTCATCAGTGTACAATATGTGATGAAATGTTTCAAAGTTTTTGTAGTTTAGAAAACCACTACAAAATGCATGTTAAAGAAGAGAAAACTGATGATGCAGATGAATATTGTCATGTTAAAGAAGAGAAAACTGATGATGCAGATGAATATTGTCATGTTAAAGAAGAGAAGACTGATGATGCAGATGAATATTGTCATGTTAAAGAAGAGAAGACTGATGGTGTAGATGGATATTGTCATGCTAAAGAAGAGAAAACTGATTACATAGATGAATATTGTTATGTTAAAGAAGAGAAAACTGAAAACATTGAAACTTGCTATCAGTGTAATTTGTGTGATAGGGAATTCAATTTAGAAACTGATTTAGAAAAACACTGTGAAATACATGTTAAGGAAGATGAACCTGTTTTACAACATGGTAAACATTGTGAGACAAGTTTTAGCCAGAATCATGAAAAAGAAATACACAATTCACAAGAGTTTAAAAAGTGTGATGTTTGTAGCAAATCATTTAGTAACAAATATTACCTTCAAATTCATTTGAAACATCATACTGGAGAAAGACCTTATAAATGTGATGTTTGTAGTAAATCATTTACTAACAGTAGTAATCTTCAGAGACATATAAAAATTCATACTGGAGAAAAACCTTTTACATGTGATGTTTGTAGTAAATCATTTACTGAAAATGGTAATCTTCAGAAACATATCAGAATTCATAATGGTGAAAAACCTTTTCCATGTAATGTTTGTAGTAAATCATTCACATGCAGTAATAATCTACAGAGACACATGAGAGTTCATACTGGAGAAAAGCCTTATAAATGTGATGTTTGTATTACATCATTTGCTGATGGCGGTACTCTCCAGAGGCACAAGATGCTTCATTCCTGGAGAAATCCTTACCAATGTGATGTTTGCAGTAAACCATTTCGTAATAGCAGTAGCCTACAAAGACACATGAGAAATCATACTGATGAAAACCGCATAAATGTGATGTTTGTCGTAAATCATTCACTGAGAGTTGCGTCTACAGCAACACATGAGAAATCATAATGGTGAGAAACCTTTTCCGTGTAATGTTTATAGTCATTCACATGGAAAGGTTGCCTAGAGCGACACATGAGAATTCATACTGGAGAAAAGCCTTATAAATGTGAGATTTGTAGTAAATCATTTTCTGGCAGCCTTACTTATGGAAACACAGGGAGATTCATACCCGGGGAAAACTTTATTAATGTGATATTTGTAGTACTTCATTCACCAGGAGTAGTTTGCTGAAAAGACACATGAGAATTCATCCTGCTAAAAAAAAATATTGTTATAGCATATTAAGTAACATCTCATATGGACTATGCAATTCCCCACACTGATCAGCAGTGAATATTCGCTTGGTCGCTACAATCACTGATAAGGATGACATCGACGTGACTTAATGAGTCCCCGGTATTAACTTTATTCCTCCGACAAATTAAATTCTCAAACATTTTTTTGAAGTATAAGAAAAATAAATAAAGACGTTTGAAGTATCTGTAGTTAAAAAATATTTCCTTTTTAGTGTAAATGGGTATTAAAGGGACTATCCCGATTTGAACAGAATCTCAAAAATAAAGGTCCGAGTACATATGAAATTTAAGCGTCCAATTATGGAGGAATGTTGCATTTACCTTGTCTCAAAATTTAGGCTCCAAATTTTGAGTCGTTTGGATGTGAACGTCAAAACTGCTTATCCGGACACGTAACCCTTTTAAGATTTCTGGCCATTTTTTTCGTTGGGATACTTGACTATCGATTACCGTCCCTTTAGAGGTCTATACGCGCATGATGAAAGGTATATTTCAACTACACCTTATTTTTATAAAATAAGTCTGGTTTTAACAGGTCACGACATTATAAAAGCTTGGGACACAGATCTCAATAAGCCAGCATTCTATTTCAATTGAATGCAAATTTCTAGCGTCTGGTTATTCCAGTCTACATACACCGTTTGCTTTGGTGCAATGTTTTAGCCTCGTTCTTCGAGTCTCTAGCTATAAACAATAAGGATGATCCTTAGGTATAAGAAATAAATATCTAAAGTGTCACGACAATCCGTTATGTTGCGGCGTTGTCCCTGCTGGTTGGGAATGCACCAAAAACAATAGGGATCATCTTTATGGTATAAGGAAGAAGTATGCAAAGTTCTGTTGTAGGCGGGCAAATTATTGGACAAAACGATAACACAAGGGTTCAGTTTAACAACTGTTTATTCTGGTATAAGAAAAAAAAACCCTGAAAGTATAACATCTAACCACACAAGGGTTCAGTTTAACAACTGTTTATTCTCCCTATAAGAAAAAAAAACCTCTGAAAAGAGGTTTTCCTGGCTTACCAGACTTGTTTGAAGATGAAGTACCTTATAAAGTCTGTAATAAAATATATAAGTTGTGTGAAAGTAATATTATTATTTACAGTCTTACCTGATCAGATATTTTGCAATCTTCAATAATTTGATATACTGTTGGGGAAAATACAGCAATCAGCGAACCATGTGAAGAGAATAAAGCCGGATGTGTATAGCTTGCTGACAAGAAATAAACTGGAATTGAGATCGGCCAACCTTCCCAGGTCATAAGCCTCCATGTCCGCCATATTTATTTCACAAATCGGAAACAAGTATGGCGGCTTGAGGGCGTTAATTTTTTTTATTACATTATTTCGGTATTTTTGTAACCGGAGTTCAGCTTTAAGAAGAGTGTGTAGAACAGGATAGTTTAAACATATATTATGGAAGAGCAAAAACTGACTTTCGTCGGTCTTCCTTTGAGCCTCAGATGTCACATAAATTATAAATTAGATCTTTATTTAAACAACAAGCCCAAAATGAACACTGTAGACCCACGGATGGCTTGGATTGGGCTTGGATTAAAACAGGATTTCGTCGACTGATTTAATCACTATGGCGTCGTGGGTGGGGTTTCTCCGTGACGTTGACGTCATCATACTTCCGGAAATTATTCATAAAAGACTGTGATGACCGAGGCTATACACAAGCTTCACTAGATACCGTTTAAACATTACTTGATGATCGAGACTATGTAGGTGGAGTTAACGCCTGTCAATCAACAATCGGCCATAGTGGGAAAAGGGTGTCGATGAATTTTGCTACCATTTCTAGTAAAAAATTATAGTGGTAACAACTTTGTTCAGGATAAAGTTATTTGATTGAAATTTTCAATATATTCTTGTTTCAACATCTGTTTTTGAACTTTTATAGCAAGAATGGCTTACTCCTTGTCAAAATCTCCCATAATGTATCTTTAAAGAAGCAGTGATGTGTAATTATAACATATTATCTAAGATTAAATTAGTATTGTGATCTTCTTTGATTGGCATTTAGTAATTGAACATATTAACACAAGGTACAATTTTATGGATACACAATTACTGAGTTTATTGTACCTTGTGTTAGTATTGTGATTCATTTAAAATACCCATAAAATAAATAAAATCACTCTACCACAGTTCGAAGAGGATGTAGACAATATACAGACAGCATAATACAAACACAGGAATGAGTAAAAATATAAATCATTGGGACATGTAACCGACGATTTACCAAATTGATTATGAATGTGGCCTTGCAAAATAGATTCAACCCCTTCAGATAGAAATCTAGCTTCCTGGACATGTAACAATGGTATTTACCACAGCGATTTACCAAATCGATAATGAATGTGGCCTTGCAAAATAAATCTGCAGACATAATGATTCCTTCAGATGTAAATATAACTACTTCATGTCATGTGCATTCGGGAATGTTAGTACTTTCCGTCATGTGTGCGCGAAAACGTGTTATGCTGTCAACGTGTAACATTATGAGTTATTCGAGTTGGATAGATCCACGTCTTTTTTCATTATGCAACTACCTCAAAATTGTACCGGAAATGAACATGGGATAGAGATTAGGACAGTTTTTTTGTGCGATCTCGCTACACAAGTAGTCTTTTTTGGATACGTTATAAACATTAAAGCTCCAATAGCATTTTTTTAAGTTATATTTTTAAAATGTTTTAAAAAAAAGCCCGAAAATAGATTGAACCTATAAACAGTCCTACCTTGTTAAAGAATAATCCTATTAATCCTATAATTCACTATTGCCAGTTGAGAAATTGGCAAAAATATCATTTTCAACTTCAAATTCAAACGTTTGAAGATGGCCGTCCATGGAGAGGAATGGGAAAACAAGGGAGGTAATTGAGTAACTATTTCCTCAATCACCCTGTGTCACCCTTTGTAATGCCCCAAAAATTTTGCCCATGACCGTATAATAGTGAGTTGACAACCTTTCGAGCAAAAGACATAGAAATAATTATGTTTTGACTTTCTTAGAAAATATGAAATTGGAACTTTAACAATTAATAGGGATGAAATCATAATGGTGAGTTGAATTGTTCGACCCAAACTTATTGTTGTAAACTTGTCCAGTCTCCCTTATGCCAGGCGCTACTATACTTAGAGGGGGTGACATCGGGGCGAATGAATTCAGTTTCAAAATTAAATTTCTTACCTTTTGAGAATTAACTTGTCAAACTAGTTTTTAAATTATTAAGAAAAAAATTAATTGTTGGAAGTATCCTATATGGATTAAAGAAAACCTTTCTTATCTAGTGTAAATGGACACATACAATATAGCTTAGTATAGGAACTTTTATGCGTGACATATTTCCGGTGTCTGTTTTTAGCCAGGCCTAGCCAGGCCTTTTCACTCCCGTATCTTAACATGGCAAATGCTAAGGAAAACGGGGTTTTCCGTCTTTATCTTTTGATATAAAACGTATTCTTGAATGCCACCCTAGCATTCGTAATAAATTACCGATTTCAAATTATGTCTAAATTATTTTTTTTTTTCCGTTTTATTGACAATATACTGCGTTGTAGCAGACGATATCATGCTAAGCTCGCACACGGTCTGCAGTTGACCGTGTACGCAAAAGATTAAAAGATGCATTGATGTATGAAGCCGATGTAATGTTTTGTGTTAATTTTATTGAAAACAATTAATAGATAACATCTGTTTGGTTGTAAAATGCCACGAAATTGAGCAAAAGAGTAAATAATAGAATGTGTTATGGAGTGGTGACCTGTGGTTCCACGAAAGACTTATTACGGTATTCAAGACGATATTAAAATTTTTTAAAGCAGGACCGTAGCACATCTAAAAAAAAAAAGAGCAAATAATAATCACACTGTAAAAACTAATTCTGTATAGAATGCACCAAGTCCAGTTATATATTTGCATTCAACATTTGTTCTCTGAACCAAATACTGAATTAGAAATTGATAAAATGGACGCAAATATATCGTTCTTCATTCTTGGGTTGCGACATTGGAGATAAACTGACTAGATCAAAATTTCACAGAGTGTCAAAAGGTGTGCCAAGACGATTTATGTGATTATTGTTTTATCCTTTTCTGTTATTCATATTCCATCAAGATGAGTTTTTTTATAAAATGGCTGATGTTTTACATCGTGCATCAAACAACTATTTTATCATTGGTTAGAGCCGTCTAAACGCGGGGAAATTTACTCTTACTACTTTTTAACAGCACGCATAGACAATCTTATTTGCATATCGCTTACTATTTATAGTATCATTAGCTGGAATTGTTTTAAGTCGATAGCATCAATGCCCAACATAGCCGTGTTTTGTATAGGAATATAGCATGCAGCGCTAAAGCAGACGATATATCAACTGCGCAAGTACGGTCCAGAAATGGAAATATGATCTAGATCAGATTTTGAAAAAAATCTTTTGTGTTAATAGTTCTGTAATTAATAGATAAAATTTGTTTGGTCGTAAACTGCGTAATAAATTTGAGACCAAATTCTAGTCCACGTCATGAGCACGGATCAGTCTTAACTTGTTTTCCTAAATTGCAACGGCTATTACGGGTCTGGTAAACTTGCCGTATCTTTTCTTTATCGAAGTTTTTGTAAATATCGGTATCTGGCATCGGTCGGTATACCTTACATGCATATAGAAATGGCGATCGGATCCATTTTATGTAAAACAAGCTCACTGTGCGGCAGTATTTTCCCAAAAAAGCAAACACTGGCCTGTGGGTTACAGTCTAAGAATAAGACCTGGGTCTGCGCATGACCGAAAATGACGTCAAAATGGAAACCCGTATAAGTTCCTATACAAAAAAGTCGATAAATGAATAAAAAACACCAAAAATGGTTGGAGCTGAGTTTGAAATATGGTAATCAAGGTTGCCCAGAGGTTTTGTATCACTGAGAATATATAAACTAGATCAATTTGATTCATAAATATCAGAATATTAAAACAACCCTATGGATTAACCCCGAGGATATAGTGAAGTAGAACGGAATGAGAACATTGGGGAAACTGAGGATGCTTTTTCCGCGACCTGTCCCTTTTTAAACGTGACTTGTATGATTCCCGATTTTTTTGCCATCTATGATACAATTATCAATTTATGAAAAAAAACACACTTTTTTATTGGTTCGAGTAGGTGTTTTAAAAAAAACCCACAATTATCAATTTATTAAAATAACACTTTAATATTGGTTCGAGTAGATTAAAAAAAACCCCTCAATTATCAATTTATTAAAATAACACTTTATTATTGGTTTGAGTTGTCATATTAAAACAAACACAATTATCAATTCGGTAAAACAACACTTTATTTTTGGTCCGAGTGGTCCTTTTGTTTGGTCCGAGTGGAGTTTTTGTATGGTCCGAGTAGTCTTTTTGTTTGGGCCGAGTGGTCTATCAGTTGGTCCGACTGGTCTTGGTCCGAGTGGTCTTTGGTCTGAGTAGTCATGGAATCATTTCGGGACTAACATATGGTTTTTAATTTTATATCAATAATTCGCTTGTGCGTATGGGTCTTTAGCAGTGGGAGGAAACCAGAGTACCCGGAGAAAACGCACAAGGTTGGACAGGCGACTCTACTCCTTGCTACGTACAATCGGATATTCGAAATCCTGACAGTTGACTCAATGGCAGGCCGTATGAAACAGCATGCACACTCTAACCATTTCCCCTATCTCCTGTCCTGGTCACCAAGTTCTTGATATCACAACAACGGAGAGAGAGAGAGAGAAAAATGGGGTTTGACTTCCCTCGACACAAACTAGGTCATTTCGGAACTAACATGTGGTTTATAATTTTATTTCAATAATTCGCTTGCGCGTAGGGGTCTTTAGCAGTGGGAGGAAAGGTTGAGCTAATGATGTCATAACTTTTATATATTACAGGACACCAATGGTGTTACAACTTTTATATATTACAGGAAACTAATGATGTTATAACTTTCATATATTACAGGCAACTAATGATGTAAAAACTGTTCATCAGTGTACAGAATGGGATGGAATTGTTCAAAATTGTTATGGTTTAGAAAGCCACTACAAATTCCATGTTAAAGAAGAGAAAACTGCTGATGTAGATGAATGTTGTGACATTAAAGAAGAGAAAACTGCTGATGTAGATGAATATTGTCAAGTTAAAGATGAGAAAACTGATGATATAGTTGAATATTGTCATGTTAAAGAAGGGAAAACAGATGATATAGTTGGATATTGGGATGTTAATAAAGAAGAGAAAACTAATGATGTAGGTGAATATTGTCATGTTAAAGATGGGAAAACTAAAGATATTGAAACATGCTATCAGTGTAATTTGTGTTATGAGGAATTTAAATTAGAAACTGATTTAGAAAAACACTGTGAAAAACATGTCAAAGAACGGGAACCTGTTTTACAAAATGGTAAACATTGGGAGACAAGTTTTAGGCAGAACAATGAAAAAGAAATAGACAATTCACAAGAGTTTAAGAAGTGTAATCTTTGTAGCAAATCATTTATTAACAAATATGACCTTAAAATTCATTTGAAAAGTCATACAGGTGAAAAACCTTTTAAATGTAATGTTTGTTTTAAATCATTCACAAGCAGTAGTCAACTTCAGAGACATATCAGAATTCATACTGGAGAAAAACCTTTTAAATGTGATGTTTGTTGTAAATCATTCACCGATAGTGCTCATCTTCGGACACATATCAGAATCCATACTGGTGAAAAACCTTTTACATGTGTTGTTTGTCGTAAATCATTTACTAACAGTTGCGATCTACAGAATCATATCAGAATTCATACTGGAGAAAAACCATTTAAATGTGATGTTTGTAGTAAATCATTCACACGCAGTAGTACTCTACAGAGACATATCAGAATTCATACTGGTGAAAAACCTTTTACATGTGATGTTTGTAGTAAAGCATTCACTGATAGTAGTGGTCTTCAGCTACACATGAGAACTCATGTTAAAGAAAAACCTTATAAAAGTGATGATTGTAGTAAATCGTTCACATTGAGTTGTTACCTACAAACACACAAGAGAATTCATACTGGAGAAAAGCGTTATAAATGCAATGTTTGTAGTTCATCATTTGCGGACAGCAGTACTCTCCAGAAACACATAGGGATTCATTCTGGGAGAAAACTTTATCAATGTGATGTTTGTAGTAAAGCATTTACACAGAAAAATAACCTACAGAGACACATGAGAATTCATACTGGAGTAAAGCCTTTTAAATGTGATGTTTGCAGTAAATCATTCACATGCAGTAATAATCTACAGAGGCATATCAGAATTCATAGTGGAGAAAAACCTTTTACATGTGATGTTTGTAGTAAATCATTTACTGGTATGAGTGATCTAAAGAGACATATGAGAATTCATACAGGAGAGAAACCATATAAATGTGATGTTTGTAGTAAAGAATTTACTAACATAAGTCATCGAAAAAGACACATGAGAATTCATACTGGTGAAAAACCATATAAATGTGATGTTTGTAGTAAATCATTCACCAAGAGTAGTTTACTTAAAAGACACATGAGAATTCATCCAAGCAAACAGCCATAATAAATTTACAGTGTAGTTAGAAATGTCTGCATCCAAGCAAAACACTATAATAATAAATTTACAGTATAGATAGTGAGGAATGTCTTCATCCAAGCAAAAAACCATAATAATAAATTTACAGTATAGGTTGTAAGAAATGTCTTCATCCAAGCAAAAAACCATACTAATAAATTTACGCTATAGTAAGATCTGTTGTCTTCAGTCACACCAGAAAAAGTAAAATAAAACTTTTATAAAATCTCAAGTTTTATGATTGTATGTATGTAGTTTTTATTTGACTGTCTGTGATCAAGTTGATATGATAGATGCTGTAAACATGTGTGTTGTAGTTACTATATGATACAATATTTTAGGATACATGCTGTAGTCATCTGGGCGGGGAGGAGATGGCCTGGGACCGCTAGCTGGCTGGTCACCTCTGGCTTGCGGCTGTGGTTTCGAGCCCTGGTGTGAGCGTATGTGCCATGGAGATAGGGGTGCTTTCTCAACCTCAGGGGTTTTCTCCGGGTCCTCCGGTTTGCTCCCACTGCTAAAGACCCTTATGCGCAAGCGAATCATTGAAATAAAACTGAAATGACCGAAATGACCTAGTTTGTGTTGAGTGGACATTAATCCCCATTTCTCTCTCTCTCTCTGTGTAGTCATCTGTGTAGTAGTTAATGTGGCACAATATTTTATGATACGTGAGATGTAATTATCAAATAGATACATTGAGTGTGATTGGTTTTTATTGCTACATCTGGTTGGAACAAAGGAAGATCAACAGGAAAAGAGAACACACTATTGTTATTAAGGCAGTTTGAATAATAATAATAATAATATGTCCATTTTTTGAGCGCCAAATCCATTCATAAGCATAATCAATGTGTTTTTAACAGCAATAAACTAACTATATTGTATTCAATTTTTGTCTACATAAAATACCTTGACAGATGAGGTTTAATTGGGATTTAAAACTTATAAGAGTTTTGGTTTAGCAGTACAATTCAATCTCTCAACTGTTTTAGTGTTGGTGATGGGATGCTCAAACAGTTTTGATGCAGGGATCAGAGAGTATGAGTTAGCTGGTACACAGGTAGTAGTTCTGAAGGTACCAGGGTGCTGTCCCCTGTTGTCACTGGTTACGTTCAAATATAGAATCTTGAAATCTATGGCTTGTGTACCACCAGCTAGTAAACTTTTACAGTAGTTAAGTTTTGATAGGACAAGTCGTTGAACTAATGTGATATCAAGACAGGTGTTTCTTTGTAAATTTGAGGTAAACTTTTGAGGACACTTTTTTTCAGAATGGAGTGCCCATATCCACCCATTCCACCTCAGTATCGACCTATTGAGTAGTGTTTGAAAGGGGCCACATACAGCAGTGTAGGGTAGTCCATAGCATCTGCAGCTGCATTGAGAGAACTTGCACTCCCCTGGCCCTTCAAACAGTTGTAATGGATGATTTTCAAGAGTTCTCCAGCCACAGCATTGTTTTGGGTCATAATTGAAATTAACTGATCATTTCCCTGCTTCGATCACTATTTAGTTAGGTCCATTTCATTTGCCATCCCTGTCCATACCATAATTTGAAAGTAGACACCTTGGCTATGATATCTTGTTGCAGGTGGTGTTGGGGGAAGCCGCTTAGGAATGACAGATGCTTCAGTACCGGTAGTTGCCACTTTCTTGATGATAATGATATGGTACAGTGACCATAGGGTATCATTCGATTTGCCACCAAATATATCAACCATCGGGTCCAGGGGCGGATCCAGAGGAGGGATTTGGGGTTCTACCCCCCTCCCCCCCTGCTCAGCTACATAAAAAAATACTGCCTTGCATCAATGAAATTACATCACAAAGTGATCTTACATCAGTGTAAAAATGATTTCTCTGTTTAAAAAGCTCAATTTGTATGGATGCCTATGTAATTTAGAGACGATGATGGCAGATTTCCGTGACAGAAACCTGGAAAAAACCCTCCTGTAAAAATTCCTGGGTCTGCCCCTGAGGTCTTTGTTTTGAGGTTGAATGCACTGGCACAGGACTTAATGACAGGATCAGATTCCAATAATTTCCGGTAGGCAACTCCTTGCACGCATCGTCTCCTAATGTTTCTTGCAACAAATTAATGTTCTTATGTTCTTTTGATTGCCTGTTTGAACAGAAGTAGATGATCTCATTGTCTGTTCTGAAGTAATTTAAGAAGCAAGATCAGCAAATCTTTAACCCAAAAAACCTTGTGAAAGACACTGAGATCAGCAAATTTGAGTTGATAGTTCCATAGTTATGACGATTTGGTGGCCATTTTTGACGCCATCTTGAGAAAACACTTTTCCGAGGGTCCTACATTGGTAAACTTTTAGTATGTCATAAAGTACACTAAAACCTACCAGAATCAGCTGAGAAACATTTTGTTTCAATTTTGGGGAGTTTGAGGGAGTATTTTCCAAATATTGACCTGACTAATATAAATATAACTACTTCCTAACATATGCTGACGGAAATGTTATTTATTTCTGTAATATGTATGTAGCCGGAGCTTTATCTCAGGGATTTGTAGGTTGTTAAGGAGCTGAAGCAGTACAGGTTTAAACAGTTTATTCACATAAACGAACACAAAAAAAACAACGAAGGAAGGAAGAGAACCCAAAACACTGAAAATATAAATACAAAGGGATTACAAACATGCAAACAAGGCGGACGGAACATAATCAAGATAGAAATGAATATACAAAAGAAAGATAAAACATAATTTGAACTAAATACATTTATATATATACCCTGGGAAAGGTGTCTTAATTATATTATACAAGATACACCAATATATTACACAAGCTAAAATAAAACAAACACCACAATAAAAAAATACCAATGGGAAAATGGCGGGAAAACTAAAGATATGAAATAATAGTTTAGGAAAACTCTTATTACAAGAATTATTTATTTAAACTACTTAGAACCAACCTGTAATAAATATATTTACTGATAAATTTAATCTTGTAAAATTACTAAAAACAAGAAATATAAAATACCTGAAGTTGAAGAGAATATACAAGAGAGTCTTGTCATTAGTCATGTCAAGAGGAAAAGTGCAGTTTTAAACAAGGTGCAAGCCAGGTAAACTCATTAAAACAACTCACTAAACACAATACAACACACACACACACTGGACACTACATCTTGGCTAGATTCCAAGACACCAAGCTGACATAAGATACAACACCATATATTACATAAACTTTATTTGCATATAAACAACAAAACATTTACAAATTACACCCTACTACATGTACACGAAATAATCTTATGCTGTCCAGTTTGTAACATTATGGGTTATTCGTGTTGGATAGATCCACGTCTTATTTTATTATACAACGTGAAAGTTATTCGGAAATGGTGTAGAGGAGAAAGGCAGTTCTCACTACACACAAGTTGTCTTTTTTTTTTTGATACGTTATATGAACTTGTATGATCTGTATAGGTTAGGTGTAAAAATCAACAATTAATAATAACATGGTGAGTGGATCTTTTGAATGGTAGCACTTGGGTCGCCCGTCATTTTGGACTCGGTATAGGACGACGTTTCGGACTTCCTGGCGACGTTTCAGACTGCGATTAATAATTAAAAGACTTGTTCTTATTACAGATTTAACATTCAATACATTTTATATGATATTATGGACAGGTTAGGGTTAGGGTATTTTTGAGACTCTGTTCTTATCGGGATTGTCCCTTTAAATCAACCAGGGACAATCCCGATAAGAACAGAGTCTCCAAAATTAAAGTCAGAGTATTTATGAAAATTATGGACCAAAATATAGTGGCATGGTGTATTTACCTTGTCTCAAAATTTCATCTCAAAATATTGAGTCGTTTGGACGTGAACGTCAACACTGCTTATCCGGACACGTAACCCTTTTAAGATTTCGGGTCAATTTTTTCATTGGGTGACCTGATAATCGATTAATGTTTCTTGAGAGGTCTATGCAGTGAATGGCCCATGCCCTGTACTTGATAACAAAAGGTAATTTTCACCTACATATTATTTTTATTGAAAAAAGTCTGGTTTTATCCAGATACTGTATAATAAAACGTTCTCCATCTCCAGATGAAGACTGTCAGGTTTAAGTTATTTACAAGCGTATCACAAATATCGGGTTAGAAGGTGGGCCTTAGGTTATGAATTCTAAAGGATTTTAACACAAAATTAAGCAGTTTTATTCCACCAAAAGTTATCGGGATTGGCACTCTAATTAAATTATTTACACTTGAAAATTTATGTGATATATTGTAACGGCTGTTTGGGGGTTTTTTTTGTTTTATGTGAGACTGATAGTCGTCTTTTGTTTTTTTTAATTGATCGGTGATTGTTGAGACCGCGATTAACACTGCTGGTTCTAGTTTATTTGTTTCATCAGTCTTTTGTATTTTTTAATTGATCGGTGATTAACATTGCTCGTTCTCTTTTGTTTGTTTTTCGTTGTCGAGTATTGAACTTGACAATAAAATATTGTTGAAAATTTGTGTATATTTTTTAATACTTCATTGCTTTTCTTTTATCAAACTGTAAACGAGCTTGATTAATCAATCACTGCTTATGTTTTCTGTGAAATGGAATGATTGCAATCAAAACACGGCCGCCGTTGAAATACATGTTTATAACCTAAAGATCTTGTTATGTGACAACTCTTGCTGACTGCTCGGACGATTTAGCTGCTGTGGCTGTATGTTTCGTTGCCTGGCAACTTATTTTTTTATTATAAGAAACTAATGATGTTATAACTTTTATATATTACAGTAAACTAATGATGTTATAACTTTTATTTATTACAGGATACTAATGATAACTTTTATTTTATGATCAGTAGTGGAATACCGCGTTTTATCAGTGAAATAAAAGTGTTATTCCACTGGCTAGCAGTAGTCCATGTTGTTTTACCTAAAATGATTGTAAAATCATAGAATAAATAGATCATTTGTCGTTTTGTCATAACATATTTTATTTCATCTCTAAGCAAGAAAACGTTTATATTTTCACTCATGCTACGCATTCGTGAAAATATAAACGTTTTCTTGCTACGCATTCATGAAAATATAAACATTTTCTTGCTTAGAGATGAAATAAAATATGTTACTCACGACAAAACGACAAATATCCTCTATTTATATATTACAAGAAACTAATGATGTTATAACTTTTATATATTACAAGAAACTAATGATGTTATAACTTTTACATATTACAGAATACTTATGATGTTATAACTTTTACAGATTACAGTAAACTAATAATGTTATAACTTTTATATATTACTAGAAACTAATTATGTTATAACTTTTATATATTACAGGAAACTAAGGATGTTATAACTTTTCATCAGTGTACAATATGTGATGAAATTTTTCAAAGCTTTTGTAGTTTAGAAAACCACTACAAAGAGCATATTAAAGAAGAGAAAACTGATGATGTAGATGAATATTGTCACAATAAAGATGAGAAAACTGATGATGTAGATGGATATTTTCATGTTAAGGAAGAGAAAACTGATGATGTAGATGAATATTGTCATGTTAAAGAAGAGAAAACTGATGATATTGAAACATGCTATCAGTGTAATTTGTGTGATGAACAATTTAAATTAGAAACTGATTTGGAAAAACACTGTGAAATACATGTTAAGGAAGAGGAACATGTGGAGACAAGTTTTAGCCAGTATAATGAAAAGGAAATACACAATTCACAAGAGTTTAAGAAGTGTGATGTTTGTAGCAAATCATTTATTAACAAATATTACCTTCAAATTCATTTGAGAACTCATACTGGAGAAAAACCTTTTAAATGTGATGTTTGTAGTAAATCATTTACTAACCATACAGATCTACAGAAACACATCAGAATTCATACTTGTGAAAAACCTTTTACATGTGATGTTTGTCGTAAATCATTTACAAACAGTATCGATCAACAGAGGCATTTCAGAATTCATACTGGAGAAAAACCTTTCACATGTGATGTTTGTAGTAAATCATTTACCAGAAATGGTCATCTTCAGAAACATATCGGAATTCATACTGGAGAAAGGCCTTTTAAATGTGATATTTGTAGTAAATCATTTACTAACAATAGTCATCTAAAAAGTCATATCAGAATTCATACTGGAGAAAAACCTTTTAAATGTGATGTTTGTTGTAAATCATTTACTAGAAATGGTCATCTTCAGAAACATGTCAGAATTCATACTGGTGAAAAACCTTTTACATGTGATGTTTGTGGTAAATCATTGGCTGATAATTGCTCTTTGCAGCATCACATGAGAATTCATACTGGTGAAAAACCTTTTAAATGTGATGTTTGTAGTGAATCATTCACCTGGAGAATTTCACTGAAAAGACACATGGAGATGCATCTAAACAAACCATAATAAATTTACAATGTAATTACATATGGAACTGTTGTCTATAGACACACTAGAAGTAGGTTGTTGAAAAAACACATTAGAATACATCCAAGCGAAAAACTATAATAAATTTACGCTGTCTTCAGTCAAACCAGAAATCACACTGTAAATGGTAGAAATAAAACTTTTATAAAATGTCAAGTATTATGATTGTAGGTAGTGTGATTTTGACTGTCTGTGATACAATATTTTATTGTATCTAAAAACCCCATAAGAAGAGGCAGCATACAAATATCCACAAAACATTTTAAGAAGAAAAAAAAGCATGAACATCATTTATGACAAAATTAAAAACATAAAAAAACATAGCATGTGAGTATTTACATATAAGGATAAACCTAAAGTCAATCAGATATTTCTAGAGCGTCACAAGAGATTTCTGAAAATCACTAGAGTTTTTCACATGTCATTTAGCACCTTGCATAAGTTTGAAGCCATCATTATAGGATACATGCTGTAGTCATGTGTATAGTAATTTAGCAGGAAAAGAGAGTACTATATTGTCATAAGGGCAATTGAAATAAAGATAATATATAATGATATGATGTAGTCATCTGTATAGCAATTCAGGAAATTTAGTGTAGTAATTGAAGGTTAGCAGGGAAAGAAAGCACAATATTGTCATTAGGGCAATTGGAATATAATAAAGATAACAATAATAATTTTCTTTTGGTTTTTGAGCTGATACAGTATGGCTTGTGTACTACCAGTTTGTAAACTGTTAAATTAGCCAAATCGTGATGGGACAAGTAATTGAACTAATGATTTTGAAAGGACGCAGACGTTTCCTTGAACACTTTTTACAGCACTGATTAAAATACAAATTTATATTACTACATCATCCAATTCAACATATGTTCTGCCCAGAATAGCCCAGTTGGAGCTGACATGTTATAAGACCCCATTCCAAATCTAGCCATCACCCATCCATAGCGCGATTTGAACTGTTGTGCCATAAAACTCCATTCCATTTTAAATCTAGCCGTCACCTATTTGTAGGTAATGGCTTCAATATATTAAACAAAACACCATTGAGAGACCTATATATAGACATACAATATTATTGTATTCAATGGTTGGCGGATATTCAAGACTTTGTTTGTGATAATAACATTAGTAGCAATGGTTATGGAGACTACAATATTCTTCACACAGCCATAACTCTACTCAAAATTATGGAGTTTCACTGAAATTTTCAACATGTTCCCTTTTCATTACCTAAATTGTATTGTCGTCGCCCCCTGTTTGTCTGTTCATATTCGGTTACAGATCTTCATCTTTATCCAATTTTGACAAAATTTAAAATATAATTTTATATCCCACAGACCTTAACCAAAACTGATCGAGAAAATCTCATAATTTGGCCTTGCAAAATAGATCTAACCCTGCAGACACAATGACTTAGACTAGTATTTATTTCCCCTTATTTCATGATGGACAAATGTAGTGTGAGTTATAAATACAAAGCTTTTTCCTTATTGTTTTTTTCTCCATCTTGGTGCATTTTTTGTCTAGAATTGGATAAAAGGGATCAAATGTGCAATTTCATAGCAGTTTTGGTTAATAGCAGAGGGATAGGGTGAAGGGAGGAGGTAAAGTGTCGATAGTGAGATTTTTACCCCAGTCAATCTAAACGGTCAAACCTCTACCGAATAAAGGAAGAGGAGATTGCCAAATGTGGCCCCCTTTGTGCCTATAAAGATTGGAACCAACGGAATGGTTGAGCAAAAAGCTACAGCCTGTGATGTTACAGCCATTTAACATTGATGTCAATGGACAAAAAATTGGTAGTCCGAGTCCTAATGAGTTTCTTCAGCTATAAATATAACTACTTGCTATCCTGTGGAGATGGGAATGTTATTACATGAGTTATTCGTGTTGGATAGATCCACGTCTTATTTCAATATACAACTGTCACAAAGTTGTTCCGGAAATGAACAAACATGTAGAGGTAAGCATTTTTTTCCGTCCACCGGAGCCTGGTCTTATGACGTCATATGTGGATTTTGGGTTAGGATAAGTGTTAGGATAAGGGCTGTGGCCTGCAGATTTCGTCACAGTCTCGAGATGTAGACAGGGCTAGCCCTAACCCTGGGCCAAGCCTAACCCTTATCCTAACCCACATGTAGAGAAGAAAAGCAGACGCATGCGCTGTAATTCGAGATTCTCCTTTTCACTCGATTGACACCAGTTTTGGAATTCAATTCCGGAACTGTGAATCGAGTATCGCCGTAGAGAAGAAAAGCAGAGTGGTCTTTTTTTTTTGATACGTTATATGAACTTGTACGATCTGTAGAGCTCACATGTAAACATCAACTTGTATGATCTGTATATATATATTTCAGATGATATGAAGTTGTATGATCTGTAATAATAATAACATGGTGAGTTGAATTATTGGACCCAAAATTATCAACCTTAAATTTTATGAATCAATTTTGGTTATGATTAGCATGTGATAGCAACCCCTGGGAACACCAATAACACTGATAAAAGAAAACTAATTTCGATGATTTTATTACTCCACCAAAACTCTGTAAATTTTATATTTTGTTGTGACAGTACCACAACTAGAACCAGATTAATTGACACAGAAAATCACATACCAGAATAAAAATTGCACGCTCCCTAAAATGACAACAGTATGTGTTAAAAAATATGAAGAAAAGCAGTGGTGCCCTGGCAACTAATTTTAGATACAGCATTTTAAATTTCTGATGTCGTTGCAGAATCATAATTTCAAGCACTGGTCAAATTACTGGTGTCGTTGCAGAATCATAATTTCAAGCACTGGTCATGATCTAGCCCCGGTAGCACGATTTACCCAAATCTCCCAAATCTACCCAAATCAACCCAAATCCACCACTGTTTCAACTCATACCACAATAATTTATATTGATATTTGATAATAAACCGTTCTTTATGTGGAATTGACATTTTTAATTTAAAATCGCAGCTTTTTATTGTCAAAATGCCCCTCAAAATGCGATTTCCAAGCAAGTTTGGAAGTCGTAACCAAGGGAATAGCTCGTGTAACACACACATCTACCCAAAACCACGTTATTTCCACATCTATCACAATTATGTTTATCGTTTTTTAATATACTATCATTCGTTTAGCTAAATATGCCATAATTACTTTAAAATCATGGTCTTCTTGTCTTAAAATCCAACAATTCATGCGTGTTTCGTCGTCGTATGTAAGGGACATAACTCGTGTATATACCCACATGGATGCAGACCACCATTAAATTTGTAGTTCTTCCAAAGTTACGTGGAAATCACATTCTGACACAAAAACGCTACGATTTTAAATTTAAAATGACAATTTGACAGAAAGAACTGTATATGATCAATTATCGATATAAATTATTGTGATATCAGTTGAAATAATGGTGGATTTGGATAGATTTGGGTGGCTTTGGGTAAATCGTGCTACCCATCTAGCCCTACCATTTAACCCTCAGCCAATTAAAAGATTACCTACCCTACCCCTAAGCTTATTAAATCAGCAGGGCTCATCACCCTAAGCCAATTAGAGGATTATTGTTAATAGCATTGCAAACGGGTTTTCAAATACTACCAATGACTCAAAAATGACAGTGATACTGTAATTGTGAACTATCTAGAATGAATAATCTGAAAAAATTTCCCAAAAATATTGAAAATTTAAAAAGTTATAGCGTTTTTAAGATGGCAAACTGGGGGCACAAAAAAACGGCTTTTTTCAAAAACGCAAAAAACTGACCGAAGTCAATATCTCAGTAACTATACAAGATAGGCCTATGAAAATTGCACTAATTAAAGATCTCGATGTACTTAATAAAATAAAATTGTCGCTATAATATTCTGGCATATACTTTTTGTGTTACAGAGGCTCAAAGTTGAGGTCCGTGCCAATTACGCACAAATCACAGCAAAAAAATTGACAAATTCCTGTATACTTAAATTGCAGCACTATGACATTCATACAGAGGCTTATTTTTAAATGAATATGCACAAACAAAGTGTTTTCAGTCGGTTCTGTTATTATTTTTTTGCATGACACACCACCTTAAATCACAATTTTTGACCGATTGATGTCAAGGTCAAAGAGAAACAACTTTTTACATGTATGTAGATATTTTCAAAAATTTTCAAAAAGTGTGTGGTAAATTGAGAAATATACATTTAGATGTAAGCTTTTGGTGGATTTGCCGCTTTTTCCACACCAATTGTGTGTACATCAATTTGAGATTGTATGTTTCAGGAATGAAAATTTAACAATTAAACTATGATTTATATAACAGCTATATTTTGGTGATCAACATCATTACAATTTCAAATAAAAACAGTTACATAGACATAATTAAAACATTTAAATATCTTAAAAGAGTCCAAATAACCCTAAACAACGAGTATCATGATCACTTCAATTGTCTGATAAATATGCAAAATGATAAAAACAAAATGTAGCCTACTCTGCTAAAAAATTAATTAAAAAGTAAACTTATAAAAGTAAGGTATGATCTACATGAAAGAGTATTTAAAATAAATCAAAATTGTGATACATATGTGCATTACGATATACTAGATTATAGTATCAGTGGTAGAAATAGGCCTATAGCTTTCTTGTTGAGATATTATCCCAAGGAAAAAAAAATATAAAATTCTTCGTCAGTAAAAATGACTGGGAATTTTCTTCTTCCAATTCAATAATTACAGTATGAGCTACACTACTAAATTAAACAATTCTGAAATGAAAAAAAAATTGTTGTAAATTAATTGAGACCTAAGGCTAAGATACCTAGCATGCTAAGCTAACTGGCTTCAACAAAGGACAGTAATACTAATTTTTGTTGAATTATAAGCAGAAGCTTACTTCTTCAGCTGCAGTTCATGAAAAAAATATCCAAGGTGGTCAACAACATTCACGATATTTATCCTTTGTTAGTGAAATATCTGGCTAAAGTTTGGTAGGTAGCTTTAGTAACATTCAATATAAGAAAAATCCTGTCTAAATCTATCATTTTCTTTTTTACACACTGAAGTCTGTGGCGTTTTCAATTGTGGTCTGAGACCTGATCAACCACAAATTACCTCCCTTTAACGCCACATGGTTCGATTTCTGACAATTTACGGATTCCTACGGGGGATACAGACTTAACAAATGGTCAAACTAAGTAGTTAATGAATTGGGCTTTCCAAATATACCCAAATCTTGAGCGTCAAGGGCCTTTTTCGAAAATTTCTATCAACTTCAAATTTTCAATTGATGAAAAATATGAGAAAATCTTACCTCAGTTTCTCCAAATCCTACTCGACAGCAAGTTCATTCATTTTTCTCGATAGTAAACATCGCGTTGTCAGTGTTTGACACTCTGAAAATTCATGAGAAGGCGTAGCACGAAGTATACTTTTCTCGGTCAACTTTTTGTGGTGTCTGAAAATAGTACAGTCAGCGCCCCTAGCGGCGTTTGGCATCGCTATTGTTAATCCTAATGCCCTCGACAAAATTGCAAATAATTAAAAAAATATTTTTTATACATAGAAATACTCTGTTACAAAAATGTACATATTGTCTACCTCAACAAAATACTACTTGAGTAGGCCGCTATTAATATTATCACAGGGAAGGACGACATCTGGGCAAATAAATTCTGTTTCAGAATCAACTTTTTTACCATTTGCGAATTAAATTCTAAAACAAATTTTTAAATTATTAAGAAAAAAGTTAAATGTTGGAAATAGTCAGTATCTGGATAAAAGTATATTTCCTACACTATGTGTCTGGAGTTTTGGACTAGAATCTCCGGACACGGTGGAAAAACACCCTGTTCCGCGGTGGAATCTTGGAGAATCGCTAGCGAAACGTCAGCTAGCCAAATCAATGCGAAATAAGGGGTTTCGCGGTGGAACACGGTGAAACGCTTCAGTGTCGATATCATCCGGATTTCATCCCGATTTACGTATGTTGAAGAAAAGGGTAATTTAATTCAGTTATGTTAACCGTTGACGAAGAAGTTATGGTCAGATATTTTTTTCCAATACACTGTATACATGAATAACGTCAATCAAAATGTATGTAACAATGAAAAACTTATAATTTTTTAAACGTTCCATTACATCTTCGTCTATAACTTTGATCTAATCCATCAATTATTGGCTGCTATCAAATCCAAACTTTAAATTATATACGATGAGCTTTTACACATTACTTAATTACTCGCAGCTTCAGATAATCTAAATCAATTTTCCATACAGGACACCACAGTGCAGTAAATCACCCCACGGTAAGTCACGTGGTCGGAAACGTGCCAAAATATTGGGACTATATTATTATTACGCTGTGTTATTCGGCGAAATTCCTTTTAGCAGATCTTGACTGTCACCGGTATATGATAATAATGCATTATGACGCATTTAAACGATATCAATTGGAGGGGATACACTGTGAGGGTCACTATAGTCACAGCCCAATGTTTATGTTATTTTACAAACACGATACATTTTCATGCACTCAACCAAGGAATGTTCTTACAGGATTTTGCGCAACCGTAGAATAATCTCCGCTGTGACAATATACATCTACTTCATATCGCCCAATCTATTTGGTGGAATAAAGCCATTTCACACACACATACGTGTACATGCCAAGTGCATGTCATATAGTTATACAATGTCCACGAGTATGTTAATTCTCGCCTTCACTCACTGAATTATTCCATTCTTTTGTACGCATGCATGATCAATCGAACGAAACAAAAACACTACTCAGACTATACAAACAGACCTCTCGGACCAAAAATAAATTGTTGTTTTAGAAATTGCGTTTGTATTAATATTACTTCTCGAATCAATAATAAAATGTTGTTTTAATCGTTCGATAATTGTGTTTGTTTTAATATGCATCTGTTTTCTTTGAAATAATAAAGCCTTATGCATTTACCCGCGGTATTGTTTCATCATAGAGATTATCAAAGAAAAACAATTAAATTGCTGATGTAATAAAGATAGATATTTGGTAATATGTACTTACCGGCAGCGGCCATTCTTAAGTTATGTATATACTCACCTATAAATTATTCGCATCTTTGTATTGTGATTTAATCATAAAAAACATATTATCTGTATTATATTTTTAAAATGATGAAGTCAAGCCTTATAATGTAATTTAATTGCTCTGAACGGTCTTTTCGGTTGGTTTGAGTAGGAAAGATAAATATGGGTTCGTCTAGAGTTTAAATGTGAACATATGCATGTATGTATAATCTTATATATTGCAATATGCAGTAGGAAATCGGGAAGTTGGACGTACAAAAGAATGGAATCATTCAGAAAGTGTACTAAAAATAAGCAAATTATAATGGCGTGAAGACGAGAATTAACATACTCGTGGACATTGTATAAATATGTGACATGCGCTTGGAATGTACACGTATGTGTGTGTGAAATGGCTTTATTCAATATCCGCTTCCACAGAAATGAATTGGGCGACATAAAGTAGATGTATATTGTCAAAGCGGAGATTTTCCGCATAGCAACATAGCGTAAAATTTATGAATGATTGTTTTAGATTCACTGATGCTGCGAGTAATGGTACAATAATGTGTAAAAGCTCATCGTATATAATTTAAAGTTTGGATTTGATAGCAGCCAATAATTGATGCATTACATCTAAGTTACAGACGAAGATGTAATGATACGGTTAAAACATTGTAAGTTGTTCATTGTTGCATATATTTTGGCTGACGTTATGCATGTCGGTGCGTTAGGGAAAAAATCCTAACCGATACAGAATGCCGGTAAATGTTTTCCCGAGATTACCGAACTCATTGTGTTGTTCTTCAAACCGGCCTGTACATCATACATGTACAGATTTTCATGGCAGCATTACTTTATTACAACTCCCAATTTATTACATACTATATTAGTTTGACCCTAGCTTAAGGTAGACCCGCGAATTCCTTGCGGGAAGCATGTGAAAACACGATGTATTCCTAGAGAAATACAGTGTATTCCTAGAGAAACTCTGTGAATTCCCAGAGAAACACCGTGAATTCCCAGAGAAACACGGTGAATTCCTAGAGAAACACGGTGGATTCCAAGCGAATCTTAGAGAAAAATCACCGCGAAATAAAGCGAAATTTCTTCGCAAAATCTAAGAGATTTTAGAGCGTTTTTTTTCACTGTGTGGCGGAGATTTTAGTCCAAAAAATTTGAGAGGAACTGTACTTAGTGTAAATGGGCATATCAGTAGTACACAAAGGCATAAAAATTACAGGAAACCAATGATGTTATAATTTTTATATTACAAGAAACTAATCTCCTGTCAAAGGCAAAACCTAGTAACTCACTTTTTTGTCAAAATTGAGTTAGGACCAAATTTTTAGTTACTCGTGTATGTGCTTCCTGTTGTACTAAATATTCCAATCTTTTGATTTTTTAAGCAGTTACACCCATGACACAACCTAGCAACTTTGTTGATTTGCTTAGTATGCTACGGAAAAACCTTGTAACTCAATAGTAATCAATTTTTTAGCTGGCGTTTAATTTCATTCATTATGTTTCCCTTTGTTTTCTCAAAATAAGAAAAAAGTGAGTTACTAGGTGTTGCCTTTGCTCGGGAGTAACGATGTTATAACTTTTATATATTATAGGAAACTAATGATTTAACTTTTATATATTACAGGAAACTAATGATGTTATAACTTGTATATATTATGGGAAACTAATGATATAACTTTTATATATTACAAGAAACTAATGATGTTATAACTTTTGTATATTACTGTAAACTAATGATGTTATAAATTTTATAAATATAACAGGATACTAATGATGTTATAACTTTTATATATTACAGGAAACTAACGATGTTATAACTTTTCATCAGTGTACAATATGTGATGAAATGTTTCAAAGTTTTTGTAGTTTAGAAAACCACTACAAAGTGCATGTTAAAGAAGAGAAAACTGATTATGTAGATGAATATTGTCATATTAAAGATGAGAAAACTGATTATGTAGATGAATATTGTCATGTTTGTTTTAAAGAAGAGAAAACTGATGATATAGTTGAATATTGTTATGTCAAAGAAGAGAAAACTGAAGATATTGTAACATGCTATCAATGTAATTTGTGTGGTGAGGAATTTAAACTAGAATCTGATTTAGAAAAACACTGTGAAAACCATGTTAAGGAAGAGGAACCTGTTTTACAACATGGTAAACATTGGGAGACAAGTTTTAGCCAGAATAATGAAAAAAAAATACACAATTCACAAGAGTTTAAAAAGTGTGATCTTTGTAGCAAATCATTTAGTAACAATTATAACCTTAAAATTCATTTGAGAATTCATACTGGAGAAAAACCATTTAAATGTGATGTTTGTAGTAAATCATTTACTAACAGTAGTAATCTTCAGAGACATATAAAAGTTCATACTGGAGAAAAACCTTTTATATGTGATGTTTGTAGTAAATCATTTACTGACAGTGGCAGTCTGAAGCAACACAAGAGAATTCACAATGGTGAAAAACCATTTAAATGTGATGTTTGTAGTAAATCATTCACATGCAGTAATAATCTAGAGAGACATATGAGAATTCATACCGGAAAAAAACCTTATAAATGTGATGTTTGTAGTAAATCATTTTCTGACAGCAGTACACTCCGGAAACATAGGGAGATTCATACCAGGGGAAAACTTTATTAATGTGATGTTTGTAGTAAATCATTCACCAGGAGTAGTTTGCTGAAAAGACACATAAAAATGCTTAAGTGTTTTTAGAGCATTAGTAACACAGAATAGTATACACCATTGATGGGATTTCGACGGTATATTCCGGACATGTCCGACACTATTTTCCAGCAGTCTTAAATTGTCCGACCAGGTATATGCCCAATGGGACGTCAAGACATGGTGAATAATATTCAAAATTCCAAAATTAATATAGTGTACTGAGTGTATAACTACCACTCAACCCGATTATCGTTGATTAAGTGATTAATGTATTTACCGTGATTGGCTGACCCATTTCTTTGTCGGACAATTCATCAATTCAATCCTGAACAGCAGTCAAGAGTGATTATAAACTTAATCTGATTTACCTGTGATTTCCCCATTGTCTTACGTTTTAATCTCCTTGGTGTCTGACATTAACCCTTTGAACCCGTAGTCCCGATCTATCGGGAATTTTAGTAAGTGCTCATACACCGTAATCCCGATACACCGGGATTCAAGGTATGCTGTCATACCTATTTAAAGAACGCTAAATATAACGACCAATCAGGGGTAAGAATTGTGTGGTAATGCTGGGATAGCGTCACAAAGATGTCAGCCTCCATGCTTTTATCTTTGATTTGATTTTGAGGTTGATTTTTTGATAATATCGAAGCTAATTTCTACCTGTCAAAATGGAACCCAGTGGCAGCGGAACTAACAGGAAGCGTCAGTTCTATTCAGTCAAAGAAGTCGCTAATTTATTAGAGCTCAGACGAACAAAACTTAGACGAAGATTATCCTGCCGATGATATTTTATCGAAGAATTTGACAATGTGGTTTTAGACAATAATTCGAATAATTCGGAAGATATTGACCCAGGTATTCCTGACACGGCCGAGGCACAAGTCACGCCCCCATTTAGAAAACGTAAGGCTCAACATGCTGCATGGACTGGCACAATAAGATTAAATATTATGATAATTTTAGCTAGTACATGCTATAATTATCATTTGGCATGCTTTTGAGTTGATTATAGGTTATAAAAATGAATGTTTCAACTGTTTTTCATATATGTTTGTAAATAGCTGATTTTCCTCCAGGAGGCTAGGTACCAGTACTGTTAAGTGCCAGGAGGTCAGGGTTCAAAGGGTTAACACACGAAATTAGTCATATTAACAAACCTGATAGTTTATAAACACTTCAAATCAACAAATATTGTGTCCGATAACTTGTCTGATATTTAGAAGTATTTGACACACACAATTAAAATGAAAGTAAAAAATCTTGCGAGAAACGTGAAATTAAGAGAGGTATACATGCCGGAACTAATACGCCTGATGTCGGAGAGAAGATTCTATTTTCGGATTATTGATCATATTTTGAAGGGGATTTATGTTTTTACAAAAATAAAGAAACACACTAAGAAATGATGACAAATATGTTGATTGGAAATTGTTTTACATGACAGAGCGTGCTTGAATCGAATGCAATTATTTAGCAGTTGGTGTCAATCGCTCATTGTATTAAAGCGACGTTTACTACGATTTACTGCCAAATAAATATCGAGGTGTCATTTTCTTTACCTTTCATTTATAAATTGAAACGAAGTATAAGACGATTGCCGGACTTTGTTGAAAATTGTATATCGACGGCAATTTTGGGGGAGTTTGAAACATACACAGATCGGCTTGTTCAGCATGCTTTCATTCCATGGTATTATGATGTGATGTAATTTTGTAGGCATATTATTGACATAAATTTCAATACCGTGCGGGTATTAAACTTGAAAAATAACGAAATACACATATTTTTTATTACATATGAATTCGATTATTTTGTTGACACATGATTCTTAATTGTGGTTTGAAAACGCCTTTTTAACTAACGATAAGAGTTATGCCCCTTTATTTTGGGGGAAAAATGTCTGATAAGAAAAATTTTGAAATCTCTGGTACATGTATTGACTGCAAATTCCTGCTAAAAAAAATATTGTTAGAGCATACATGTATTAAATAACATCTCATATGGACTATGTGACTCTGTCCCTGGTGGTTGGACATGCACCAAAAATGATAATTCCTTATAGGGTATAAGGAATAAGTATGAAAGATTTTCAAGACTATCAGTTAATTAAGGCGACACACCAAGAAAACAATGATTTGAACAGTACGTTCAAAGGTGCTACTTTCTGAATAATAATTATATGTACTTCAGTACATGTCACAATTCTATGGAATACAATTACTGCTTATTACTGAGCGACGTTTTGAAGAGGCTTATCTAGTCATTTTCAAAGAAAAAAAGTGGGCGTGGCTCTGTCCCTTGGAGTTGGGCATGCACTATAAACAATAAGGATGATCCTTAGGTATAAGAAATACATATCACGACAATCCGTAATGAAATGCGTCTTGTAGACAAATATTGCGGTGTTGTCCGTGCTGGTTGGAAATACACGAAAAACAATAGGGATCATGTTTAGGGTATAATGAAGAACTAAACAAAGTTTCAAGAGGATGTAGACATATACAGACAGCATAATACATACACAGGAATGTGGACGTTAGAATGAAATCTGTGGGACGTGTTATCATTGCATTTACCAAATTGATTGTGAATGTGGCCTTGCAAAATAGATCTAACCTTTCAGATAGAAATCTAGCTTGGCCTTGCTAAATAAATAAGACATAATGATTCCTTCAGATGTAAATATAACTACTTCCTGTCATGCGCAGGCGGGAATGTTATTACTTTCCGTCATGTGTGCGCGAAAAAGTCTTATGAGGTCAAGCTTGTTACATTATGAGTTATTCGAGTTGGATAGATCCACGTCTTTTTTCATTATACAACTACCTCAAAGTTGTTCCGGAAATGAACATGGGATAGAGATTAAGACAGGTTTCTTTGTGCGATCTCACTACTATAAGTGGTCTTTTTCGAAACGTTATATTAACTTGTATGATATAAAAAACTCAGTTATAAACATCAACAATTAACTGTTATGACATCATAATGGTGAGTTGAATTATTCGTCCCGAACTTATTGTTGTAAACTTGTCCAGTCTCCCTTAAAACCCCAATAACACTCTTGTTGTGACTGAATAATATGTCCCAATCTTCATTCTGGTCAACAAATCGTATTATTTTACAATATTCCAATTAAATGATGATATAAATTTCATCTTAACACACCTATTTTAAAAAAATTTAAAAATTCAACTAATTGATTTGAAAAGTCTAACGTAAACCTTTTCAAATGTGACTTCGATTTTAAAATATTTTCGAACCCTCTGGACAAGTAAAATAGGTTGTAAGGGATAATTTACACAACAGACAGGACACTTAAACATCTAGTACTTAGAATAAGAGTATTATTTATTTTCTGGAGCTACCAAGCCAGCGAGAATGTTATTGTCCCTTTAAGTATGTTTGGCCGCTACTATACTGGGAGGGGGGTGACACCGGGGCAAATGAATTCAGTTTCAAAATTAAATTTCTGACCTTTTGAGAATTAACTTCCAGAATTATTTTTTAAATTATTAAGAAAAAAATTTATTGTTGGAAGTATCCTATATGGATAAAAATAAAAACAACATTTCCATACATGTGATACCTCCCACAATTGGCGGGAGTCTCCCGATTTCACCCCTGATCTCCCGAGCTCCCGATCGGGAGACAAATACTCCCGCTTTTTCAATTGTTGTAATTTTATTTTTTGGTAATCGGGTACGTTAACAAATTTATTCACATTTGATCAATATTTATAAATGCTAATTTTGTTACACAGGTCTAAATTATTAGTATTTGTATTATACAGCACAACTCAATTCATTCATTCTTGGTATTTTATTTCTCCATCAGTCTTACCGGTAGGCCTACTTTCAGTTTGACTGATCACATATTTTTGACATCAGTTTAACATCACGTATTGTCCAGTTGCAAGCAGGTTAAATGATTTAAAAATACCCCTGTTCTAATTCTTTAAATGATTAGTTATGTCATAAATATTTGAACATGTCAGCTATATTTCCAAAGAATTTACTACACGTGTTCTTTTCACTGTAGCCATGCTGTGCGGTAGTACCACAGAAAACCAATGACCCGTATGTATGTCGTCAACTTTGACCCCCAACCGGCACATGGCATCACTTGACTGCTAATGTAAACGATTTTACTGTCCTGTCTTTTTCAATATTTTTTCATCACATTAAACTAATTTATTATGTTTCCTTTTGATTGAGCTTTTGTTTGTAGAGTGATGTGGTTAATAAATATTATTAATTTTGTCAACCGGTCCCTACCTATAATTGAGGCTATCTCATGTTACGTGCTTAATTGGAAAAAAGATTACAATAAAATGAAATGATAAGTCTAGTACTAGTAGTAGTATTTATGAAAGATGTATGCGATGTCTTCAATGACTGTAAACAATGTGGTACATGTAGCTACCATTCCTGGTTTTTGAATGTCAAATATGTTATAAAAACGAAAATTCATTTAGTTATTTTTGGAACGGATTGATAAAAGAAATATTAAAATATAGCCATTTAGTAGAGAAGTGGAACAAATATTTATTATGTTTAAATGAGAACACAGTGTGTTTTCATGTGTTTTGTTAAGTTTATGTAATTATAACAAACAAATGATAGTAAAATATATAAATTAATTTGTCTTTTATTCATGGTGGATGGGTAATTTTAACGCGTGATAAAGTCTCCCTCTTTTGACCTTAATTCTCCTGACATTTTTACAAAAATCTCCTGACATTTTACTTGTGGCCAATCACATGTATGCATTTCTTATTTAGTGTAAATGTACACATACAATAGCTGATTACATGTCATTTTGGACTCAAGTTATTTGGGACTCAAAAAAATATGACCGTGACATTTGGAACTAGGGTTTACGACTTTGGTATACGACGTTTGGGACTTTGCTGTACGTCGTTTGGGATATAAGTAAAGTCGAAATCCTGACAGTTGACTCAATGGCAGGCTGTATGCTACAGCGTGTGCACGCTAACCATTCAACCCTCCCCTGCCCTGGTCACCAAGTTCTTCATATCACATCAACATGGAGAGACAGAGAGAGAGAGAAATGGGTTTTAACCTCCATTCGACACAAACTAGGTCATTTCGCGACTAACATGTGGTTTTTAATTCGTAAGGGTCTTTAGCAGTGAGGAAACCGGAGTGACCGGAGGAAACCTACAAGGTTGAGAAGGTGCCCCTATCTCCATGTCACATACACTCACACCAGGGCTCGTAACCACAGCCGCAAGCCATACGTTACCGGCCAGCTAAGGGTCGAAGCGCGGCACTCTAGACCACTAGGCCATCCCCCCACCTCACATTAACGGAGCGTGTACTATATTCTTGCAAGATACATGTATCTCATTGGCCTTGGTCACCATGTCATTAATTAAAATGGGTGGAGTAAAAAAATTTATGTGAATGCGATTGATTATACAGTAGAATCTGCATTAAGCAGCCACTCTTATTTTTACGATTGACCGCCTAACGGGAGTGGCCTCTTAATAAAATCTCGTGTTTTTTTGTGCTGGCATCAATTGATATTACACTTGAGTGCACTCGCATCTGTAAATTATTTGGCCGACGCTGAATCTCGGACATAACATATGTAAACTTGTCATTTTGTCCCAATGTTCAATACTACTGTCTATCATTGTGATAATTTGATAATATTCATCCATTTTTGTAAAATCTCATGTATTTCTGAGCTGACATCAATTTATATTATGCTTGAATGCATTGGAAGCAAAAACCAGTACTTCACTTGCATCAGTAAATTTGTCCGTGTATGTGTAAATGTACACATAACTTATGTAAACTTGTCATTTTGTACCAATGTTCAATACTACTGTTTATCATTGTGATGCATTCGATAATATTTATCCATTTTTGTGAAGAAAATCGATAAATTAATTTATTTTATCAAATAAGCACATGAACAAAAAAACATCGCTGATTTTGCCACCGATTCACAGGGGGTGTAACTCTGTGTGTAATATTATAGGAGGCGCTAAAAATGTCTAGTGGAAATGGAAAAACGATGCTAGTGACAAAACTCGGCTTTTAGTCGGTACTTTCAGTTTATTCAGTAAGAATCAAATATTGTTCCGTTACATGTGGGAATAATGACCAGGTTAGTCGTTTAATAAAACAAAAGATTAATTTACAGATAATCCCAAGTTAATTGTTATTTTCACATTTCTTTTTACCTGATCAGTGGGAGTCCAGTTAATTGATTACTACCCACGGGATTAGATGGTATCATTCAACAATGGCCGTTGAATGGGTGATGTTTTGTTAAATTTATTAGCAAAATATTGACCGCAGGCCGCGTTAGAGAAGTGACCGTTGAATAAAGAGATGAAACAATAGAATTTTTACGGGGGCAATTTATTGTGACTGCTTACAAGGAGATGTCGTTGAATAGGAGTGGCTGCTCATACAGATTCTACTGTAACAATAACACCCGAAATTTGACGATTGTAGACATTGGGAAAGATACACACATGATAATGGAGAAAGCATACATTTATTAAGATATTTATATCTAAATTTTTGGGATGTGCTGAGGACGATTACAGCACTCATAAAATTGAATTAGTGTGCATTCTGGAGTATTAGCGCAATCATGCTCCTCAAGATGCATGGCCTGAATACTGGGTATAGCTTTTATATACATGTACTGTGTTTTAGCTATTCATATATTACAGGATACTAATGATGTTATAACTTTTATGTATTACAGGAAACTAATGATATTATTACTTTTATATATTACAAGAGACTAAGGATGTTTTAACTTTTATATAATGCAGGAAACTTATGATGTCAAAACTTTCCATCAGTGTGTTGTATGTGATGAGATTTTTCCACAAAATGATGATTTGGAAAAACACTTTGAAGTACATGTTAAAGAAGAGAAAAATGATGATGTAGATGGATATTGTCATGTTAAAGAAGAGAAAACTGATGATGTAGATGAATATTATCATATTAAAGAAGAGAAAACTGATGATGTAGATGAATATTGTCCTGTTAAAGAAGAGAAAACTGATGATGTAGATGAATATTGTTATGTTGAAAAAGAGAAAACTGAAAACATTGAAACATGCTATCAGTGTAATTTGTGTGAAAAGGAATTCAAATTAGAAACTGATTTGGAAAAACACTGTGAAAGCCATGTTAAGGAAGAGGAACCTGTTTTACAACACGGTAAACATTGGGAGGAGAGTTTTAGCCAGAATAATGAAAAAGAAATCCACGATTCACAAGAGTTTAAGAAGTGTGATGTTTGTAGCAAATCATTTAGTAACAAATATTACCTTCAAATTCATTTGAGAAGCCACACAGGAGAAAAGCCTTTTAAATGTGATGTTTGTAGTAAATCATTCACTGATAGTAGTGGTCTGCAGCAACACATGAGAACTCATTCTGGAGAAAAACCTTTTACATGTGATGTTTGTAGTAAATCATTTACTGACCGTGGCGATCTACAGAGGCATACCAGAATTCATACTGGAGAAAAACCTTTTAAATGTGATGTTTGTATTAAGTCATTCAGACACAATAGTAAACTACAGAGACATTTAAGAATTCATACTGGTGAAAAACCATATAAATGTGATGTTTGTAGTAAATCATTCACTGATAGTAGTGGTCTGCAGCAACACATGAGAGCTCACACTGGAGAAAAACCTTTTACATGTGATATTTGTAGTAAATCATTTACTAACCGTGGCGATCTACAGAGGCATATCAGAATTCATACTGGAGAAAAACCTTTTAAATGTGATGTTTGTAGTAAATCATTCACAGATAGTAGTGGTCTACAGCAACACAGGAAAACTCACTTCAAAGAAAAACCTTATAAATGTGATGTTTGCAGTAAATCATTCATATGCAGTAGTAAGCTACAGAGACATATAAGAATTCATACAGGTGAAAAACCTGTTATGTGTGATGTTTGTAGTAAATCATTCACTGATAGAAGTGGTCTGCAGCAACACATGAAAACTCATGTTAAAGAAAAACCTTATAAATGTGATGTTTGTAGTAAATCATTCGCGGATAGTAGTGGTCTACAGCAACACAGGAAAACTCACTTCAAAGAAAAACCTTATAAATGTGATGTTTGCAGTAAATCATTCATATGCAGTAGTAAGCTACAGAGACATATAAGAATTCATACAGGTGAAAAACCTGTTACGTGTGATGTTTGTAGTAAATCATTCACTGATAGTAGTGGTCTGCAGCAACACATGAAAACTCATGTTAAAGAAAAACCTTATAAATGTGATGTTTGTAGTAAATCATTTTCAAGAAGTAGTCATCTTCAGAGACATATAAGAATTCATACTGGTGAAAAACCTTTTATGTGTGATGTTTGTAGTAAATCATTTTCTGTCAATAGCGATCTACAGAGGCATATCAGAAATCATACTGGAGAAAAACTCTTTGCCTGTGGTGTTTGTAGTAAATCATTTACTAGAAATGATTGTCTTCAGAGACATATCAGAGATCATACTGGAGAAAAACCTTATAAATGTGATGTTTGTTGTGAATCATTTTCAAGAAGTAGTCATCTTCAAAGACATATCAGAACTCACACTGGTGAAAAACCTTTTACATGTGATGTTTGTAGTAAATCATTCACTGATAATAGTGGCCTGCAGCAACACACGAGAACTCATGTTAAAGAAAAACCTTATAAATGTGATGTTTGTAGTAAATCGTTTTCAAGAAGTAGTCATCTTCAGAGACATCTCAGAATTCATTCTGGTGAAAAACCTTTTAAATGAGATGTTTGTAATAAATCATTTTCTGTCAATAATGATCTACAGAGCGCTCTCATCCTTAATTTCTCCAATTTTTCAATATTTTAAAGTGAAATAACGGTAATATTCCGAGTCAAAATTCTGATCATCGTACAAAATTCTGAGCATCCAGCTATATATATTCTGAAAGGTAACTGTGCCAACTTTTATTAATAATATTTGGAAACTTTATTCAATTACCTTGCAGAATATATATAGGTGAATGCTCTTAATTGTGTACGATGGTACCAATTTCGACTCAGAATGTTACCGTTCTTTCACTTTAAAATATTGAAAAATTGGCGATGTTTAGGACGATAATCCGAATTTGGACTTGGAATACATGTACATTTAAAATAATGAAAAATTGGCTATGTTCAGGTTGACAGCTCGCCCCTTTAATATGATTGTGCCTTCTTTTACTAATAATATTTAGAAAGCTTATTCAGTTACCTTTCAGAATAAATATAGCTGGATGCTCAGAATGTTTTACGATGGTCCGAATTTTGACTTGGTATATTACCTTTCTTTCACTTTAAAATATATGAAAATTGGCGATGTTTAGGATTAGAGCGCGCCCCTTTAATGTGATTGTGCCAACTTTTACTAATAATATTTGGAAAGCTTATATTCAATTACCTTTCGGAATATGTTTAGTTGGGTGTCCATAATTTTGTAAGATAATGCGAAATCACACCTCAATTCTGAGCTTAAAGGGGAAGACCAACGATTTTCAACAAGGTTTCCATAAATAATAAATATATATTTATAAATAATCCCCCTTGTAACAAATACAAAAAAAAATTTGTAAGCGAGAAATTAATTTTTATTAATATCGGAAGTGACGTAGTTGGTTCAACACGCTCACTTGTCTCTGCAGTAAACATTCAAATTTGGAGTAAGTTTAACGCTGTATTTTGTGTTCGTTTCGACGTTTCGCAGAACATCTGATGAAAGGAAATCTTTATTAGGATATTAAAAACATTAACTTACGTTTTTTAAAGGTATAATATACAAAACCCCTGCGTAAATTAAGTTTCTAAACTGGACACTGTGACCCAATTTAAGCCGCATGTTTAGTTGTTTATATCACGTGATAGCTGGCACGTGACAGAAATTTGTACATCACGTGATAGCTGACACATATATATTTCGTCTGCACCGTTGTTTTTAGTAACTGACTGCGTATCTTTTTACATTTATAAAAGTAAACAGACCAATATTAGCGGCCTGTGAATAATATCTTAATCCGATACACTGGTGTCTGACATCGACATAATATTTATTTCCACGCGTCAAACAACACAAGCAGAAGAAATGCACAAAAAAACACAGTCAGTCGGTAAGCACAAAACAACGATGCAGACGAAATATTGAGTCATGTGTCTATCACGTGATGTAACACCTGTCACGTGCCAGCCATCACGTGATATAAACAACTAAACATGTGGCTTCAATTGGGTCACAGTGTCCAGTTTAGAAACTTAATTTACGCAGGGGTTTTGTATATTATACCTTTAAAAAAACGTAAGTTAATGTTCTTAATATCCTAATAAAGATTTCCCTTCATCAAATGTTCTCCTAAACGGCGAGACGGTCACAAAATACATCGCTAAACTTACTCCAAATTTGAATGTTTACTATAGAGACCGGTGAGCGCGTTGAACCAACTACGTCACTTCCGATATCAATAAAAATTAATTTCTCGCTTACAAATTTTTTTTTGCATATGTTACAGAGGGGATTATTTCTAAATATATATTTATTATTTATGGAAACCTTGTTGAAAATCGTTGGTCTTCCCCTTTAAGGAATGGATAAAAAAATGATATATTCTACTTTCACTTGATACATGTAACGTTGGATTTTATTGGGTAATAAAAATAGATGAGTTTGGGCGACTGCTGTCTTTATTCTGAATAGGTTGCCAACGAACAGAATGCCAGCTGGATCGACAGTGTCGGTCGCCAATTTGTGTTCGGTGTTTACCAGACAAGTGGTCTTGTTTTGAAGCGTTTAATTCATCTTGAATCACTAGACCTTAACTCAATCTGAACGACAGAATCACACTACCTGCAGAGAAGTGACTCTGACTCAGTGAATAGCCATGATATCCATATGACGTTATCTAAACGTCACAGATAGTGAGGGCACACCAACAAACAAATGTCAACACAATGTTACATTGTAAACAATAGCCTTCCTGCAGCCTTGGTGCGACTTGTAGTAACTACTTGTTATATCGACCCGAGTTGCAGCTTGAGAACAGCCTAATCGTACCAACTTTTACAAGCTCCCAGCCAGTTGAAAGCGAGTTGGGTGAAATAGAAACTTCCCTATTTCAGTTAAAAGACATCGAGTATTAGTACAAACACGAGTTCTCTCCCCTTGTTGTTTGTAAACATGGACGCGAAGCGCACCCATCAAGAGCCGCTCAGCAAAACTGAGACAGAGAATTTTGTCAATTTTTACCTCGCACAACCTTGCTTATGGGATGTAGGGCACTAATAGCCAGTGTCTCTTCGTCGCTTGATGACGCCATTATGCTAAGACAAGACGAGAGTATCGCGAGATTCCAGGTCGTATCAACTCATTTATACAAGTAGTTACTACAAGTCTCACCGTGAGAACGGGCCTTAAGCTGTGACCTAGCCTTATGCAGAATTATAATACCTTTGCAATACCTCTGTGTAGCCTTTTACATGTACAGCGATCTCTAGTCAAATCCGACATTGTCGTGTAACTCAAAACCAGAAATATTGTTGGGCGAATTTTTTATTTCATTTAGCATAGTAGGCATTTTGAATAGGTTAAGTCTGTCGTTAATCTATCTTCTTCGTTGTCTCCGTATTCAGTTGATTGCTCACTGACTTGTCCTTGTATACTAAAAAGTCGATTTAAAGCACGCTTATAAAATCGCTGTCGTGAGAATAGAGGCGGGTCATCTTCTCCCTTTGTCATGATTAAAACATGTTAAAACAGGAGGTCCAGCTGAATGATATTTGGCGCCATCAGTGCGAATAGAAAAACAAACACCCGAGGGGAAAAGAATTCGCTTGTGTTATGTGGAAATGCGAAGTGCCCGTAGTATAAACCACATAGCTGGACCCGTAGATTATTTATAAATTTAAAAACTGTTCGTCCAGTAAGTTCCATATGGTTAGTTAAAAGTCTTAAAATACAGTTCAAAGCGTCGTCGATTCAAAGTTTAATGCATTCCATTAGGAGTTTTCTTGTGTATAACTCTCATCAGATAAACGTTACCTGAAAAGAAAAAGAAGAGCCAGCAACAACACAGGACAGGGCGACTAAAACAAATTAAAACATTAATAGAAATAATACATGGCATTTAATATGTAGACCAGGGACGGATCCAGGAATTTTTGCAGGAGGGGGTTTGCCAGGTTTCTGTTACGGAAATCTGCCATAATCGTGTCTAAATTACATAGGCATACATACAAATTGAGCTTTTTAAACACAGAAATTATTTTTATACTGATGTAAGATCAGTTTGTGGTGTAATTTCATTGATGCAAGGCATTATGTTTTTATGTAGCTGAGCAGGGTGGGGTTTGGACCCCCACCCCCCTCTGGCTCCGCCCCTGATTTAGACATAAATTAAATTAAATTTGATTGATATGCACCGTCATTGCTAATAACGATAGTGTAGGTTCCTTTTCCCTAGTAACTATATTATTATATTAAATGCAGTAGACTGCACCGCCTTACTCAACTTACTGGTTGTACAAGGAAAACAGGAAGTCCATATATAGCAAGAGTGCATAACTCTAATGTATTAACAATGCTTACTGATTAATGGGAGATAACTACTGTTTTGTCAGACTACATTAACTATATGTTACATCCCCTTTTTGAGTATAAAATAAAGGATAATAATGAAAAGGTATAAACACAAACACAGTGAAGCAATATGAACACAATCTTTGAATGGACATAGCATTTCAGTTATATCTTTCAGGTTTCTTAATACTACGTCCTGATCTAGTTGTATAGTTAGTATTATCACGTGCATTACTGTTACTGACTAGATTATTTAATTTATCCTTAGTAGCAAATTTTGAAAGAGTATCATTTATCTCGCGCGAGTGATCGTTTGATTGATTTAAGTGTCTCTGGTTATCTGGTGCCACGTGTGCAACTGAAGTATCGTCTGGTTGCCGTTGTGGTACTGCGTAATTACGGTTTAACAGTTGGAACTTGTTTTGTTGACATGGAATTAGGAATATCTCGTAGGTGAATTCTGTTACGTCTGAAAATCCTTCCATCGGATGTCTCAACCATGTATGACCTTCGTTCTTGACATTTCGATACGATGATAGCAGGCTCCCACTTGAAGGTTTTATAATTTTGCACTAGTACTTGTTGACCTTGTATGAGACGTTGTAAATCTTTACAGGATCTATCATGGTATTCTTTTTGAGTTTGCTTCATTGTTTGTAATTGTTCTCGGATAGTGTCGTTTAAACGATTAGGTTGTTGTCGACATGGTATATTGAAGTTAGTTCGCAGTTTCCTCCCCATCAAAATTTCACCTGGTGACGGTATATTCTGAGTAAGTGGGGTTGAGCGTAGATTAAGGAGAGCGAGTTGATGATCAGAGTTTGCTTGTTTGGCTTTAAGCAAAGTCATTTTGACTGTAGGATCTGACGTTCGACAAAAACATTTGAGCGACTATGGTGTGGTGATGATGTGATGTGGTTGAATGAGTAGCTATCAGCAAAATCACGAAATACCGCAGAAGAGTATTGTGAACCATTATCACTTATCACTTGTGTTGGTATATCATGCTCTGCAAATATCTGTTTCAGCTGATTAACGACAACACCACTAGTGTACTGTTGGGGGAGTTTTCGGACGATAAAGTATTTGCTAAAGTAATCAGCTACAATAAAATATTCGTTTTGGTCGAAGTAAAATAAATCTGTACCAACTACCTCCCATGGGTGACTAGGTACTTCATGTTGTAGTAAACTTTCATTAGTTTGAGCTGATTGATTATGTTGGCATATCTTACAGCCTTTGATTATTTTTTCGATATCACCATTAATACCGTACCAATAGACTGTGTTTTGAGCAATCAACTTGGTTTTGTCAATACCTTGATGACTGTAATGAAGTTAGGTTAAAATATCATCCTTTATGGCATCAGGAATCAAAACTCGTTGCCCTTTCATAATGATACCGTTATGTACTACGAGTTCATCACGAATTGACCAGTAGTTACGTAGTCTGGTAGGTAGTTGTTTGAGAGTATCCAGCCATCCCTGGTGAATGTAGTCTTGTAATGCACTCAGGACGGGATCATTTCGAGTTGTCTCTTGTAATCGCTTAACACAATCAGTTTCGAATTGTATAAACTCAACTCGAACATCCAATTCTATGGGATCATTATTCAGCAGATTTGGTAATCTGGTAGAGCATCGGCTAACAACATGTCTTTTCCAGGGCAGTAATCTATACGGAAGTTGTATCCTTGTAGTTTTAGAATCATTCGCTGAAGTCTAGGCGGTGCAGTGGTGAGAGATTTCTGCAGTATGCTGACCAAAGGCTTGTGGTCTGTAATCACACGGAAATGATGACCATATAAGAAAGTGTGGAATCTCTGGACACCAAACACAATAGCGAGTAGTTCTCTTTCAATACAAGCATATCTTGTCTCTGCGTCGGATAATGCCTTGGATGCGAATGCAACAGGTTTGTTGTTCTGTAGCAGTGTGGCTCCTAGCCCTCTTAGGCTGGCATCAACTTGCAGTACTGGCGTAATTGACGTGTCGAAGTACTGTAAGGTTGAATCATCAGATACTACAGTCTTTAGCTCTTGAAAACAACGCTCGTGATGATCTTCCCACAGGAAGCTGGCATCTTTCTTAAGAAGGTCTCTCAAAATTGAAGACTTGGCAGAAAGATTGGACATGTAGGTGACAAACCCAAGGAATTCTTGAAGTTCCTTCTTGCTTGTCGGTGAGGGCATCTGTTTTAGATCATCTATCTTCATAGGATCAAGACGAACTCCTTTATCTGTGTATGTCATGTCAAAGAAGGACATGCTTTTCTCCTTGATGACACATTTGGTTGAATTAAAGACTAGATCATTCTGTGCAGCGACTGACATTAACTGATGGAGAATTATGTCGCATTCTTCGTCAGTTTCAGAAAAAATAGCGACGTCATCGGCAATTGCAACAACTCCATCGACTTGATCCACAATCTGGTCGATCTTGATTTGGAAAATGTCCTGTTAAACAGACAATCCAAATGGTAGTCTCTGGAAACAGTATCTGCCAAATGGTGTTTGGAACGTTGTGAGAGGTTGCGATGTTTCATCCAAGTTGTACAGCCCGATAGCCCATTTTTGCATCCAACTTTGAAAACCATGAATTGCCTGCAAAATGATGAGTTACCTCTTCGACTGTTGGTATTCTATAATGAGGTCTACGTAGACCTTGATTTAAGTGACGTGGATCAAGGCATACTCGCAGTGCACCGTCTTTCTTAATTGAGTAAGCTAAGCTGGATACCCATTCTGTAGGCTCAGTGATACGACGAATGACTCCAAGATTCTCCATGTGATCCAACTCAGATTTTATCTGGTCACGTAGAGCAATAGGCGTCTTACGTGGTGCATCGACATGGGGTGTAGCATCTGGGTCTACTTTCAAGGTAACTTTACCCGGGAAACATCCAATCTTGTCAAATTGATCTGGATATTGTGCCTGTAGCTCAGATACTGTATTAATCTTGTGCGCGTTGTCTATCGTTATACCACAGTTGAGTATGATCAACTTTAATGCTTTACACGATGGTAAGCCTAGTATTGCTGGACCGTGTACATCAACAATATAGAAGGGTGTGTTGAACCATTCTTCTGCATGAGATTTACATTGTAGGTTTATAGTACCAAAACATCTGATTTCTGTTCCATTATAAGCTGTTAGTCTTGTGTCTACCGTTGGGGCACGTACAGACTCAACAGGAAAACCATCTGGGGTGAGCAGTGCTGGATACATACGACGAAATATTCTTAGCGGCAATGTGTTCGCCTGAGCTCCAGAGTCGACTTTCAGGAGTAGACTGTGTACACCTGGTCTGTTTTTCAGTTGTATTTTCACGTCAGCATAAGCTCAGACACATGCTTGAAACTGTGACTGAATGAAAGGTGAGGGCGTTAAAGTCATCAACTATGGAGTTGCGATCATCTGAAATTTGATCAAAATTACGATTATGAGAACTGTGTGACCTCTGTCGTTGAGAACGTCTTGTTCGTGACAGTCTTCTTGAAGAATGTCTAATAGGAGCATTCTGTGACGATGATCGGCATACATTAAACCAATGGTTGTTCTTTCCACATGTTGTGCATTTGGTACCGTAGGCTGGACGTGCTTGTCGCCGTCGTTTCCAATGACGTGTACCACAGCTAGTACATGCTGGGTGTGAATCCTTCTGTACATAGTCTACTGATGGGGTTGCACCGATGGATTGAATTCCCTTTATGTGTGACTCAGCAGCTTCATAAGTACGACCAAGAGCCAGGGTCTGATCCAGTGTAAACCCTTTATCCTTCTGAAGCAACTCTTTCTGGAAGTCGAGGATGGGTGTGCTGGCTATAAGTTGTTCGATAATGCGCTCGTTCAACTCTGCTGGGGAGAATTCACACTTGAGAGCTTGTAGCTTACAGCGATTGACAAAATCATCAAGAGATTCATCGGCTTTTTGTCGGTAATGCACAGTGGCGGATTAAGCTCCACCAAGGCCTGGGGCGACAGTTGCTGCAGGGCCTATTTAAAATGGCGTGGGCCTAATTAATTTCGGGTTAGGGCCTATGTTGAATTCCGTTGGGCCTAAAGCCCACCGCCTAACATTCATTGTCTATGCGTTTTAAATCTTATCAGACAAGTCTAAAAAATTTTTTTTACAAATCCGTTACTGGTAATGCATCAGTTTAATACGACTTAGCTGTTCTTGGAATTTATCAAAAATAACTGTAGGATCTTTCTTCTGGGCGTCTGTGAGAGTCCAGGAATTATATCGTCGAAGGCCTTCATCTCCAACTTGAAGCAGGATATGTGAAACTCGATTCTCACCTGTAATGTCTTTGACTTGAAAGTAAAGCAACAGACGTTGGCGGAATAGTTGAAATGCTTCTGCTTGTTAAGGAGTGGACCAGTCCATTCTTGGGACCTTGGAATCCATGACCTTGCCGTGTGACAAATTTTGACAGCACACTCAGTTATGGTGAAAAAAATAAGTCCATAAACTTTTTTCTGACTTTAACATAATCTGCATTGTCTAAACTGGTATTTTATCCTACCTCTGCCACCATGTCATGGGTTCTTGTTTAATAAAAGACCAGTATATGTAGACATGTTTATTTCTGAAGCACATGGTTGTACATAGAAAACAGGAAGTGCATATATAGCAAGAGTGCATAACTCTAATGTATTAACAATGCTTCAAGATTAATGGGAGATAACTACTGTTATGTCAGACCACATTAACTATATGTTACAGCCTATACTTGTAATACAATTATTACACCTACTTGTCGAATTACCATTTCCAGGTTGAGATTTCAATTTGCAGAGGTTAATAGAACACAAAAACATAAGGCTAACGCTACAATATACGTCCACATTCCTTCTTTGATTGATATGGTACTTTGTCAAGAAGGCTAGGCGTTTGGTTTGTTTAGCGTTGAGGGTCATGCCTCAACATCAATAGTTGCCGTCCTTAGAGTATAAAGAATAAGTATACCAAGATAATCTATTCAGAATTGTGCCTTCCTAACGCTAACCTGGGGGTCGGGACATTCACCAAAATCAATAGTGGACGCCCTCAGGCTATAAGGAATACATAAGCCAAGTACCAAGCTGCTTCATTCAGAATTGCGGCCTGTAAACGACAAACACAAAAATTGGGCGTGTCTTGCCTGTGGGAGTCGGGACATGCAGTTGACGTCCTTAGGCTATAAGGAATACATATCCCAAGTTTAAAGACGATCCATTAAGAATCGTGGCCTGTAGACAACACACACAGACACGAAGGAATACATATACATAAGCCAAGTACCAAGCTGCTTCATTCAGAATTGCGGCCTGTAAACGACAAACACAAAAATTGGGCGTGTCTTGCCTGTGGGAGTCGGGACATGCAGTTGACGTCCTTAGGCTATAAGGAATACATATCCCAAGTTTAAAGACGATCCATTAAGAATCGTGGCCTGTAGACAACACACACAGACACGAAAGAATGCATATCCCAAGTTTAAAGACGACCCATTAAGAATCGTGGCCTGTAGACAACACACACAGACACGAAGTAAAAATGGGCATGGCTCTGCCCCTGGGGGTTAGGAAATCACCAAAAACAATACGGCTCATCTTTAGGGTATAAGGAATAGGTATGTAAAGTTTTAAAAGGATCTGTTAAGAATTTCATCCTGTAGGCGAACACAAGACACAAAAGCAATGGGCGTGGCTCTGTCCCAGGGGGTCCGGCATGCACCAAAAATAATAGTGGTCAGCCTTAGGGTGTAAGGAATAAGTATAAAAAAGTTTTCAAGACGATCGATTAAGAATTGTGGCCTATAGGTGACACACAGACAGACAAAAAGAAAATGGGCGTGGCACTGTCCCTGGGGGTCGGGCATGCACCAAAAACAATAGAAATCTTCCTTAAGGTACCAAGAATTAGTATTCATAGTTTCAAGATGATACATTAAGAAATGCAGCCTGTAAACGACAGACAAACAAATACAAGAAATGGGTGTTGCTGTCCCACGGGGGTCGGGCATGCACCCAAAACAAAAGGGATCATCCTTAGGGTATAAGTATTATAAGTTTCAAGATGACCGATTCAGAATTGTGGTCTGTACGCGACACACAAAAAGAAAATGGGCATGGCTCTGCCCCTGAGGGTTGGGCATGCACCCCAAATGATAGGAATGTTCCGTAGGGTACAAAGAATAAGCATTCAAAGTTTCAAGATGATACGTCAAGAAATGTGGCTTGTAGACAACAAACAAATAAATACAAGAAATGGGCGTGGCTCTGCCATTAGGGGTCGACCATGCACCAAAAAACAATACGGATCATTCTTAGGGTGTAAAGAGTAAGTATACAAAGTTTTAAGAAAATCCAGTTAGAATTGCGGCCTGTAGGCGACACACAAAAAGAAAATGGGCGTGGCTCTGCCCCTGGGAGTTGGGCATGCACCCCAAACGATAGGGACCATCTTTAGAGTATAAAGAGTAAGTATACAAAGTTTGAAGAAAATCCAGTAATAATTGCGCCCTGTAGGCGACACAAAGACACACGAAAAGAAAATGGACGTGGCTCTGCCCCTTGGGGTTGGGCATGCACCCCAAACGATAGGGATGTTCCTTAGGGTACAAAGAATGTGTATGCAAAGTTTCAAAATTATAAGTTAAGAAATGTGGCCTGTAGACGAAAAACAAACAAATACGAGAAATGGGCGTGGCTCTGCCCCTGGGGGTCGGGCATGCGCCAAAAACAATAGGGATCTTCCTTGGGGTATAAGGAATAAGTATACCAAGTTTGAAGAAAATCCAGTAAGAATTGCGCCCTGTAGGCGGCACTAAGTCACACGAAAAGAAAATGGACGTGGCTCTGCCCCTTGGGGTTGGGCATGCACCCCAAATAATAGGGATGCTCCTTAGGGTACAAAGAATGTGTATGCAAAGTTTCAAGATTATAAGTTAAGAAATGTGGCCTGTAGACGACAAACAAACAAATACTAGAAATGGGCGTGGCTCGGCCCCTGGGGGTCGGGCATGCCCCAAAAGCACTAGGGATCTTCCTTGGGGTATAAGGAATAAGTATACCAAGTTTGAAGAAAATCCATAGACACACACACACATACACACACACACAGACAGGGGCGACGGCATAATACGTTCACATTATGAATGTGGACGTATAATAAAAATAACATTGCTCCATTGGGCTTCCTTACCCTTATGTCTACTAACTTTTAGTTTGATATTTGCTTTTTACACAATCTATTACATACGTGTTTATAACCTGTGAACTGTATGATTATTTTAGGAACACCAAACTAAGCAAGTCACCAAAAAAGGAAAGGAGATTAACATAAAAAAAATTAAAATAAGAGACGAATCGGACTCAACAATGGTTACAGTCAGGGCCGCCTTCGGCTCGTCCAAATGGTCGACCATACTTCAACTCGGTCTCGACTATGTACACCCGAACTTGAAATGGTTAGACTATAGTCGCGACCATGCTTAACCAACCTTTTGAGGTCGGTTGAGGCTGGTCAAGTCAGATTAAAAATGGCGGCTGGCCACAAAAGATGTGTTGTGTTGGAATTGTTATTTGAAGAAAGAACGTATACTACCAATGTTGCTCCAGAACCTGAAAGTTATTTAAATTCATATAACATATTTATGTAGTTTCTATATTATATAAAGTGGATAATCATTTTTTGTCAATCAATTCGACCACAAGGCTGGTGTCAGACTGAAATTGTGACAGTACTGAAAGTGAGGTATCATAATAAAAAAAATTCAACTATTTGTGAATTTTATTTGGAAAAACAGTAAAATAAACAAACGATTCTGTTCAATGAATACATGCGTTTGATATACATTGTAAATATAAATTATGTAACAGTAAATAAACTCTGGATATTTGGTTGATTTGTTTATTTTATTGTCTGGGGATAACTCTGTCACTGACTCAACTGTGAGTAGATTTCTTGAAATCGTCGTTATCATATTCTACCTCAAGTACAGGTTTTTCAGCATAGTCAGAAACTGTTGGCAAACGTTCCGGGAATTTGCATCCGAAGAATGATGTGGTCATATCAAAGTTTTCATTAAGCAAACTTGCGTTTTCGTTAGGTAAAAGATTCTGTAGCAGTTCATTGAAGGTAATGGCGTCGATTTTGACGACCATGGTCGAACTAGCTTTCGTTCGGGTGTAGTGAACTATACCAACAGCAGAAGTTACTAACCTATTGAAAGTTGATCAATATATTAAAATGACAAATTTAAAATTTAATTTATACCAGCAAAACGTGGAATTCAGTTCCACGTTTAATAATATAATGAATTTATAAAGCGCCTGCATTCCAGTAAAAAATTACTGCTCCGCGGCGCTATTACATTTTGTAAAAATGTTAGATGCAGAATAAATAAAAAATAAATAATACATATAATCACGAAAAATTTAAGAAATATGAAGTTATTAAAAATGACAGAGTAAGCATTATATATAAAACTTGGCTAAAAAGTTCAATTATTAAAAGTCAGACACTCCATGAAACTTTGCTTAAAAGTTAATTTTTTAAAGTTATCACAATCACTACATGAAACTTTGCTTGAAAAGTTCTGTTTTTAACAATTTTTTGAAAGTTAAGAGGGATTGTGAGTTTTTTTATGTTTTCGGGTAGAGAATTCCATGACATTGGTGCATCGTAAGCAAAAGATCTCTGACCATAGGACGATTTGGTTTTTGGTTGTACCAGTAAATTGCTGTTCTGGGATCTTAGAGTTCTAGTTGGAGTGTATCGATGGAGAAGAGATTGAAGATATTGTGGAGAGTTTTCAGAATGGAGAGCCAGGTATGTTAAGGAGAGGATTTTAAAGTTGATACGCGATTCAATAGGTAACCAATGTAGATTCTTCAATACTGGAGAAATATGATCATGTTGTTTGGTTCTTGTTACAATACGGGCTGCCTTATTTTGGATCTTCTGTAGCTGATTTATTTGATATGGGGGAAGATTAAACAGAATGGAATTGCAGTAATCAAGACGAGATGTTAGAAGTGAATTGACTAACAGTTTTTAGATCAATAAAGTTTCTAATACGACTAATGTTGAAAAGATGGTAATTAGTAGATTTACATATCATTGAAACATGGTGTTTAAAATCAAAGTTACAATCTAACTGTACACCAAGATCACGAACATCATTTCTCCCCCATACAGCAATATCACCGATATTGATTGGAAGTTCATCTATTTGCGATCTCTTAAACTTACTTCCGATCGTTAATACCTCTGTTTTTTCGTCGTTTAGTTTAAGAAAGTTTGTGGACATCCACTTTTTTTATTGACTGAATGCAGAGTTGTAAATTATCTATTTCATCTTTTTGAGTACCTTGTTTAAAAGCAATATAGAGTTGTGAATCATCGGCATATAGGTGATAATCAATGCCGAATTCTTTGATCAAATCTCCAAGAGGTGAAGTATAAGCTGTGAAAAGGAGAGGACCGAGTACGGAACCCTGTGGAACATCATAACATAAATTCACAGGTTTTGATTTTTGATTATTACGGATTGTGTTCTTCGACTGACGTAAGATTTGAACCATTCTAATGCCAAACCCCTGATACCAAATCTGTCATGAAGTCGTTTAATAAGTATATCCTGGTCGATAATGTCAAATGCAGCACTTAGATCTAATAAAACAAGTTTCACAACATTTTTATCATCCAGTTTTAAGAGAATGTCATTACAAACTCGAACCAAGGCTGTTTCTGTGCTGTGTAAACTTTTATAGGCTGACTGAAAACTATCATTTAAATCATTGCGTTTTAGTGTTTGTTTAAACTGTATGGAGACAACTTTATCAATCGAATTGGAGACAAACGATAAATTAGACACAGGTCTATAGTTTTTAAGAATAGTTTTATCGAGGTTCGATTTTTTTCAATAGTGGCCTAACTTCAGCTTCTTTTAAGACTGTTGGAAAAATACCAGACATCAAGGATGCATTAACAATGGAGGTTAGAATGGGTAGAATTTCGTCCAAACATGATTTCAGCAAGTACGTCGGAATTGGGTCTAAACCACAAGACGATGATGATGAATTCGCTATTATTCTTTTCAATTCAGATGAGGAAACATCATCAAAAGAAGAGTGACTATCTACATTCAGCAATGCTGTTTCTGATTCTAAACTACAAAAGTTTGAATGCAATTTTTCTGATTCAAGATTTGTACGAATTGCTTCAATTTTATCAACAAAATAGTTTGAAAAGGCTTCAGTAAGACAGACATTACTATCAGTGTCTGGAATAACCAATGAACTGTCAGATGAATTATAAGGCCGTTTATAATGTTGTATATCTCCTTTGTATTTTCTAAATTAACAGTGATTTGATCAAGGATGAATTAACGTTTCCATGTTTTAATTAAATTATTTGTTTCATTTCTAGATTTAATGTATAATTGGCGATGGATTTCAAGTTTAGTTTTCCGCCAAAGGGCTTCAGCAGTTTTACGTCTTAACTTACTTTCGTGAGCTTCGTCATTGAACCATTTCCTGTTCGGTCTGACTGTAATATTCTTTTGAAGAGATGGAGCATGATTATCAAAAACTTCCTGAAGTACAGAATTATAAAGATGTATTTTCTGGTCGACACCGTTTAGTTCTCAATCGTTTCTAACAATGAAGAACATATTATATCCTGCTTGAGCTCTTTAATGTCATTATTGCGAATCTTTCTGAATGTTATCAGCCGTTTCAAAGCCTTGGGTTTTGAAAGAGAAAGATCGGTAACACTATCATCGAGGTAAGTTAGTATATTCCTTCGCCCAAAGTCAACATTTTAAAGTTCCGGAGGGCCTGACGAGGACAGCTGTCTAGTCGTTCGGATTGGACGAAAAACGAGGTCCCATGTACACATTGGCGTGCACGTTAGAGATCCCCTGGCAGTTGGAATTCTATATAAGAGTAGGCCGTAGCACCCGTCTACCATTATCCCAGGTTAGGTGCAGAAGAGTAGGACGTTAAACCCCAATTCATTTTATATTGATTAACATATTAGTTTAATAAATAATAACATTTGTTTTCACAGTCTCGTATCCAAATGCACATAAAAACCAATATGACGTAACGCTTTGATGTTGGCGTAGCTGTTTCATACTGCTAATCGTCCATTTTGTTTTTAATTACGTGGTAGTCTCTATAATCCAAACAAATATTCTACGAATATTAGTCTGGATGGGTCCTCAAAATTTGACAGAAAGTCGGTCATTGTATGGATTGTCCAGTCTTTTGAGTTACCACGTACTGAATCTATCAAAACACCTCGCTTGTCAACAATGACACTCTCTAAAATTTTGTTTGTAAAGGTTTTAATTGAGATAGTAATTATTCTCTCTCGTCATGAATCAGACGTATGGCTTCTCACAATCTTCTTAATTCTTCATCGCGATTCATGCTTTATTCTTCGTGTCTATAGAGCTAATTCACATGACGTCACGCACATAGGCCGCCGCCATCTTGGTAGATAAACAAACTAGTAGTAATGTACATGCCGTGTCCGATAGTTACAATCATAACAATGTGACTGCAGTGCTTCCGTCATGTGATATTTATGTTCAATAAAGATTTTGTCAATGTATTTTTGAAGTTTACATTTATTTTCTATTAAAATCCAAATTCGACCGTGACATATAACCCCGTAATATGGCGTATAGCGACAGAATGTTTATATTTCTATTTAAATCCGAATTCGACCGTGGCATACAACGCGTTTACCGTGGCAGAGCGATGTTTGTTTATAAAAAAAATAATATGAAATTCTGTTTCTACGGCGTAAGTATTTAAAAGTTTACCATTATTTATTTAATTATATAACCAACTGACTATCTTTTTCAAATCAATGGGTTTTTGTCGTGAATTTACACAAAGAATTAAGGACATCTTTCCTCTTAATCTGAATGTATCCCCTATTTATGATTGAAATATTAACATTTTTCAGCTAAACCATCCAATGGGACGTCCTGACACATTTTGTTCGCCTCCACCCTCAAAAGAACGATATAAGAGACTACAAAATCGGTCAGCTAAAAAGAAGCACAGTGATGCAGCTGTAGCACTGTTAGATCTCCAATCATCTATTCCTGAAAAATGAATGATGAGGAATTGGAAACAGGAATATCAACTCAAATCAGCATGGACCAAAAGTTAATGACAGTTATGGAGGCAGAGTTATCAAGATTACAACAAAATTTTGATATGAGAAGAAAACTAGAATGTCAGAAGTTTGATGTGGATTTTTTCGTAGATGAAGATACAACAGTGAAATATTACACTGGACTGACTAACTATCATATATTAAAATCATTATTTGATTACATATCTCAAGACATTATTGTGCATCACAAAAGTGTTTTAAACAAATTTCAGCAGCTTGTGCTTTGCCTCATGAAACTTAGATTAAATTCATCTAATCAGGATCTGGCTGATCGATTCAATGTTTCAGATACTACTGTCTCTCGTGTATTTCTAAATGTACTTGACATACTGTATGCTTGTCTGCAGCCAGACATTCATTGGCCGGACAGAGAACAAATTCAGAAAACCGTGCCCATGAGTTTCAGAGCACACTTTGGAACCAAAGTTGCCGTAATAATTGACTGTTTTGAAGTGTTCATCGAACGTCCATCTAATTTAAGGGCAGGGGGAGAGACATGGTCAAATTATAAACATAATCACACTGCAAAGTATTTGATAGGCATTACTCCACAGGGTGTGGTTTCATTTATTTCTGATGGGTATGGCGGAAGAGCTAGTGACAAAACTATCACAGAAACTTGTGGATTTCTTAATAAACTAACACCAGGTGATGTTGTGTTAGCAGATAGGGGGTTTGACATTCAGGACATTGTCGGTACAAGTGTGTGCACAGGTATACATCCCGGCATTTACACGGGGGAAAGCACAACTGGGGGCTTTAGATGTCGAACGCACAAGGAGAATTGCCAATGGCCGAATTCATGTTGAACATGTCATTGGTGTTGTGCGGCAAAAGTATTCATTGCTTTCAACAAGACTGCCACATGACTTTATCCATTCAGCTGAAAGAGACAATTCTTTGACAGTGGACAAAATTGTTTTAGTTTGCTATGCTCTTACAAATTTGTGTAACTCAGTTGTACCATTTAATTAAAATAAACATCGATCAAAGAATCATATGTAAAAACAACAAGTATTTTCATGTATTAAAGATTTATTAAGTATATTTATTTTGTTTTAATTTTCTTGGACGCTCGTTTAAATTGATGCAAATTACGGCAATCGGGACAGTACCATTTTCCTTTGGGTATAGATTTAACACCAACACAGTTAAAATGGAACCATTGTATTTTACAATGGTCATTGTCACAGCCTACCATACTTCCATGTTCAATGTCCCTACAATAGCACCAATGATCAGATACATGTAGTGCTTATTATGTTGATTACTAGTGCTGACAAGAGCATTATCATTTTCACACCTGCTTTGGGAAAAGAATTTACCAATTATTGCTGGAAGAATAGAAGTACGGAAGAAATGTTCAGATTTTGTAACAATGTCCTTCCAAACAAATTTATTAAACAAAACCTCTTCAACATGGATGTCCTTTTCTGTCCAAACAACAAAAAAAAGCACGCTCAAGTCCACATACACCAAGCGCTGTGTCTGAACTTGGTAGTAATACCGATGGGTATTTGTTAATTTTAAATTTCCATTTTGATCTGCTTTCAAATAACCAGTTTCTTTATCAGATAATGCACTGTCTCTTACGCAGTAAGGACACTTAATTTCTAATGTACTTTTTCCACAGCAGTCACATGTTACAATAGCATCAGGGGATGCACCAATATGTGGATACTGGGGAGAGATTACCAGGCCAGAATCTCTAACATGTACATTGTCATGTTCAACCTGTATTAAACTGGTAAACATCTCCCTTGCATGTCTTTCATGGTCACATCCCCATTTTGTTGCCACAGAAGAGAACTTGACAACATCTGGATAGCATATATTTTGGATTAAACTCTGGGATGGACTGTTTGGATTGGTATGGCAAACAGACTTCATCCTGGAAGCTGTAATCCGACCAGTACGAAATCGAAACCATGTGCGGTTATTAGCCTGGTGTCTTGTTAAAACTTCCACCTGTTTTGCCTGTTGTTCTGTCACATCTATCTTTATCTTGTATGACTTGTCTAAAAGCTCTTTGTAGTTTGAACTGAGAGAAGGATTTTCGAACAATTCGGTCAACACAGTAGGCAGTTCCCCTTGAAGAACTTCTGGCACATACACATCTGAATATTTTGGCATTAGGGATAAAATAGCCGGCTTGGAAGGGGCCTCACTTAAATTCTTCAAAAAATTAGCAAAGCGTGGAGTATCTATAGTTGGCAGGTCTTCCGTAGTCTTTTTCGATGTGGAGTTTATCACAGTATGTTCATTTGCAAAATTTGTATCATACGTTTTCTTTAAACTTGCGGCAGATGAGAAGTCTATATTTTTAAATTCTTCATACGAGACATGTTTGAATTGAGACGGTAACTTCCAGTAGGCTTTCTCTTCTGTGACTGTTTTAGATGTGTGTAATTTTACAGCTGCTTCGATGTAAAACAGTAGTGCGGAAACATGTGTGCATGATTCACCTAATCCAGCCATACAGTTGTAATGGCCATTTAGAATTTGACCATCCTTTTCTGCAATCACCCAGGGTCTTAAAGGCTTGTCATTTAGACGCTGGGATAGTCTCGGTCACCCAGAACCCCCTAGTCTTCAACGTACGGAGGGTCCGGGACGGTTCTCAATTGTTGACGAAAATTACTGTAAGTGCTAGATCTTATGAAGCCGGGTCGATTTTGCTAGATTCTATAAAGCGAGTCTGAAATATATCCCACAATTCACTTACGAGGTATAAAGCATGAATCGCGATTAAGAAGATTGTGAGAAGCCATACGTCTGATTCCTGAGGAGAAAAAATTACAATTTCAATTTTAACCTTTACAAACAAAATTGTAGACAGTGTCATTGTTGACAAGCGAGATGTTTTGATAGATTCAGTACATGGTAACTTGAAAGACTGGATAATCCAGACAATGACCTGCTTTCCGTCAGATTTTGAGGACCCATCCAGACTAATATTCGTAGAATATTTGTTTGGATGATAGAGACTAACGCTGGGAGTGCAAAACCTGAAATCAGAAAAAACAAATCAATAAACTTAGTTTACTTGAATTAAGAAGTAATCAGAACAGACTTTCAAATGTGGTTTCTAAACAAGCAGATTTGATTTGAGGTTCAAATGATTGGAAAGTGGTAAATGTAAACTAAATAATTCATAATCATAATAACAAAAAAAATATGAAAACTAGGGTACTGGAAACATTATTATTGAATAGAAGCTCTCTATTAAAATATAAATTATACATGTAGCCGGGTTAACTTGTAATCCACATTAAATTAATAATATCAGTATCAATCATGCCATTCGTAGATCTAAAGAAAGAAAAATTAACCTTAGATCTAAAGAAAGAAAAATTAACCTTAGCTGTGACGATGCACTTGTTGTTGATAATGCATACACCTGTGTCTCGAACCCAACCACATACAAACTGGTTGTATGCATCGAGACCTTTGTAACTGCGCAGCTGATCATTTGTGTATGCACTTGTAGTAAACAATAAATAGTTTACAATATCCATATATGTTGTACTTGGAAGATCACTGACATTCGTAGACCAAGCTGCAATTTCGTAAGGATCTTGTCCCTTTATAAGCTGTATTTTCTCAGCATACCTCTCTCTTTCTGGGACATTTAACCAATCTCTATATCTAAGTGCATTTTCGCTTTTGGAATAAGCACTATTGCCACTATTATTCAAGTTATGAACATTTTTCTTCTCGGATAACACAGTCGATGTACTAGCAGACGCCATATTGAATGCTTTGTTTGTTGTCGTATACCAATATGGCGGCGGTCAGTAAGTAGGTCATTAATCGGGTACGCTCTATTTTGTTTCTAATAATAGATGTGCCAAGTGAATTGTGGGATATATTTCAGACTCGCTTTATAGAATCTAGCAAAATCTGCCCGGCTTCATAAGATCTAGCACTTACCGAGACTTTAGCCAAAAGGTTCCATTGCCCATGCGTAACCAGGGGTTTGTTTTTTTTATGTGGTAGATTATCCAGTAATTTTCGTCAATAATTGAGAACCGACCCAGACCCTCCGTGCGTTGAAGACTAGGGGGTTCTGGGTGACAGAGACTAATAACGTGGTGGCAATTTCATAATAATGCATGTGTTGTAAACTGTATTTTCTATTGGTAGTGTGTGGAAGGGCTCGGAGCAAGACTTTGCGTAGTATATTGATAGAAAAATCGGGTAGACACAGTATATTTAGATGTAAGCGTCTCTCTGAACCACCCCTTAAAAACCCAAATTGATAATACTATGCATTTTGTTTTTTTTTTTGTTGTAAATTTAAGATGGTAGAGTGCCAACCGATCCGGGTGGTCAGACTGCCGGAGGCGTATGATCCGGAGCATGGGATCATTACTATAAAAGTGCCAGACAGCAGCTATAAAGAGTTTTCGATGTGTAAAACTAAAACTCCCAAAGATATAAACAAACTTATTCTCAAAGAGAGAACTATATCTTTGACCATCAAAAACAATAAAGTTCTCGATTTAAAAGGTATGTTAACCTCAAAATATTTTTGCAATCGTACTAACAAATGCATGTTTATAAAGCGTAATTATTCTATAAATAGATTTTATTATATATATATATATCAAATGCAATTTCAAGACGATTTAAGGCCACTGATCGCCATTTACGTATTTGGGATATCGTAATTTTTTAAAGATTTAATCCAATAAAAAATCTGTTAGAACTTATTATAGTAGATATCAAAAGTAGATAAGCTCATGGTTTGAATTAATTCAGGCAGATATTGGAAATTAACTTCTCAATATTAAAGTTTGCAACAATTTAAAATGACATTAATTCATCAATCTTATTTTTTTTTCAGAAGGGAATTAAACCTTCACTTTATGTAGTATGTTATGATACTTCTCTTCGGAATAATCAGTTTCCGCCCCACCAGAATGCCCGTTTACCCAAAGTTCTGAATGCAAAATAGAGGCCAAACTGCAACAGTATAGTTCCATATTTTAAAACCCCATCCTATCATTTTGTTTTTGAGCATACGCGCGTGCAATCGACGAAAGAGCCAAGTAAAAAATCAAACAATTGCATAGAAAATATTCCCTGGTTTCTCTACATCTGTCAACCGAATTTTGAATGAATTACAATAATAATTTGAATCAAGATTTTTGAATTTTAACATACCCGCTTAAACAACAAAATCGTTGCAAATTATTTTTAAGTGATAAGTACGTGCAGTTTCCTATCTCTTGAAAACTTGTGCATTAAATTCTCAACTGCGCAGATTACTACAAATTAACACTTTCCAGCAATATAAAATTTCTACACCACTACTTTATTATTCCGGTTTGAACTCGTATTTGATTTGTTGGGGATATAAACTTCCATCCGTTATAAGTCTTATGCCCCATGAAATAAATTCATAATAAACACCGTCCCCACCATCCCAAGTGCCACGCGTCTACCCGAGTTAATGTTATATAGTTTTCCTAGCTCAAATATCATCGGAATTGGAAAATGCGTTTGCACAGCAGTTGGGCGATACTACGACACATACCCCGTCTTGAATGTCACAGGTGAAAAAAGAGTAAGAGTTTAACGTCCACTCGACACAAAATAGGTCGTTGTGTGCAATGGGAGGCAACTCGTCATTGCGCCTAATTAATTTGACGCTCTTCGGTTTCTGAGTTAGCTTATTCGCCGCAAGCACACTTCCGGCTTTTCCCCACCCGCTAAAACCGAAATTTTTTCTTTTTATTTTTTTTGATAGTCTGTTTTATTTTTATGTTGAGATTTTGCTTGAATGTAATATTGTATTGTTATTATATTTATTTGCACTTATTTCCAAACATTTAATTAGTCATTGTTAATTTCGGGACTAATAGGGTCTTTAGCAGTGAGAGGAAACCGGAGGACCCGGAGAAAACACACGAAGTTGGACAGGCGACCCTATACTCTTTGTCACGTACAGGTGAAAAAACCTACTAGCCATATTATTCAAGCAAACGAGTAATTTTTAAGCAAACATTAACATACTTAATCGGTTAAATAAACAGGTTTGTGTAAACGAGGTAAAAGACAAAACCCCTAGATTTCTTTTCGCGTCTCCGTCCCTGCATTTAATAATTGTCGGATACTTTTGTTTTGGTCTTAATGTCTGTCGTGAATTCGAAAGTGACATGTGCACAACCTATACCAAACTGATCCCGCAGAGAATATTCGCTAGGCCATTGACGAGGCTTAATAAGTACGGCATATTAACTTTTTTACTTCGACAAATTAAATTCTCAAACATTTTTTTAAGGTAAAAGAAAAATAAATAAAGACGTTTGATGTATTTGGAGTTAAAAAATATTTCCTATTTAGTGTAAATGGGTATTAAAATAAGTAAAATGCATCATTTTGCATGAAGCAGTTGGGTGTTAAGTAAACATTGCACGAGCAGTTGAGCCAATGACTGGCACGGTGAGCAGTCAACGCACGTGCTATGGACACTCATCTGTTACAGAGTTAATTCGTAAGTAATTCTCTGTGAAACAGATTGAACCTATACCTGAAGTAGGGGAAACTCGACTATGATCCCTCATTTTTTGAAGAAAATTGTTTTATAAATGCCCCCCACCCAAAAATCGCATTTAAATTGATAAGGTTAACTCAATTCCAGCAATATATGTAACGTGGATTATTCGCGTTTTCACTATTTAGTCAACTGAAGATATCTTGATTCTAAATGGCCTCAACCATTTTCTACACCTGCAAAACATGTCCCGTAATTAGACCGTTCGTTAAAACTATCACATTTGAAAATCATGATATGATTCGGAGTGCATATAAGACAAATGCGATTTTCTACTTTGAAGGTGTGCCAAGAAGCAACTGACCAATCGGAACTACTTATTGTGACCTGCAATATAATTGGTCTGCAACCAGAATATTGAGCGTGAAATTTGGCTATTACGATTCGCCGTAGTGAAATGACACGCAAACTTTTTAACTTTGAAGACGTGCCTAACCAATTGACCAATCTGAACAACTTATCCTGTCCTAGAATACCGTGTATATGAAAACGCTACCAGTTGTATTTATGTGACAAAGTGGATAGATTCATTAGTTGCACGCAGACAGCCACTCCACACCAAAAACAGCAGGTATATAGTGATTAGATGTAAATTAAAATTATTAAATATACGCTTATTATAATCGTTATTATTTGGCATCGAGAGTGTAACGACACCATGCTGTAAAGTAAGTTGATTTGTGTAAATATCGACAAAAGATTGTTAGCTAAGTTTATAGGTGGTGCTGGCGTATTTTGATCATGGGTCTACAGTTAAAAGCCCCAACGTATTATATAGACGAATTATCACATTTTTGAAACTTATGAATGGAATTGCAGCTCTTTGGACTATTTTGGAGATTCGGCTTTTACTGGACTGACAATCTCTTTTAGAGTCAACTTTTACAATATTGAAGTTTCCAGTGAATTAATAATCTAATAAATGACGTTAATGATACATTATCCCTCTTTTCCAGGAGTTCACCAAAACAATTTAAATAAACTTGAAATAAAAACTTTTCAAAGCTAAGAAATGACATGAAATGTTGTTTAATGGCACGTCAGCACCAACCGGGCCATATTGCGCCACATCAAAGCTAAGAAGAGTGTTCCTAAAATGCCACACTGTGGGACCGTGCGGTTTGGCGACATTGCAAGATTTTTATATTGATTAAAAAGAATACTTTCATCGATATTTTACGATGTGGTTTACCCTTGCCAGTGACAGAGGGTGGAAGGCTAGACAAAAACGGCTGTCTAATCGTTCGGATGTGACGGAGAACCGAGTCCCCGTACATATATTGGCGTGCATGTAAAATATCTCTTAACTGTAGGAATTCATTATAAGAATCAATCTCGTTCCCAGAGGCAGACGCGGAGCCGAAGGACTCTGGCACATTAGACCATCCATTTTTTTTCGAACCTAAGCCCCGCCCATTCTGACCTCTGATTGGTCAATCTCTTTGGGTCGATTTCTCGAAAACTAGAGGTCGGATCGTCGTTTCGTTTGTTGTAAAATGATCCTTGAGTCAAAGTCAACTCGCTGACATAAAAATTGGATCCTAAACGAACAAATTCAAGTTTTTGCAAAGATCTATTTTTCTACGCGTGGGTATATTTTTAAGTGATTCGGCCATCCAGGCACGTAAAACCAGGGGCGTATGACGCAAATAAACGAGAAATTTCGCGCGTAGGAATTACATGTCATTTTCCGAGAAAATGGCTACCCCGACTCACCAGAGAAATTTCTTCAAAAATTTTTCTGGTTTCGAGATTGTATAAGAATAGGCCATGATTCGGCTGCCCTGGTAAAATTTCTTCATGCGACGACGGATACTCTTCTTCATTAGCGTACCATAGTAGCAAAACACTAAACCCCATTTCATCTATTGGCCATAAAACCGCAAATGTCTGCGAGTTATTGACTGTGGACTTAGCTTCCATTTAAAACCCCAATAACACTCTTGTTGTAACTGAATAATATTTCCCAATCTTCATTCTTGTCAACAAATCGTTTTATTTTAGAATATTCCAATTAAATGATGATATAAATTTCATCTTAACACACCTATTTTAAAAAATTGGAAAAATTCAACCAATTGATTTGAAAAGTCTAACGTAAACCTTTTCAAATGTGACTTGGATTTTAAAATATTTTCGAACCCTCTGGACAAGTAAAATAGGTTGTAATGGATAATTTACACAACAGGTAGGACACTTAAACATCTAGTACTTGGAATAAGGGTATTATGTATTTTCTGGAGCTACCAAGCCAGCAAGAATGTCATTGTCCCTTTAAGAAAGCCAGCAAGAATGTCATTGTCCCTTTCAGAAAGCTTTGTATGAGATCCCGAGTGCTTAAAATATGAATGTGAACGAAAAACCAAGCTCCCCTATGCACGATGGCGTGTAGAAACGCTTCTGTCCAGGCATAAAGTATTCAATAGTACAATGCATGACGTATGGCCGTTTTTATTATCCCACACTCTGTCGAAAAATAGCACCCCTTTTCCCTTTCATTTTACTGCGCAAACCAACGACGACACTCCGATGGACTTTAATGCACTTAAAGAGGGAGAAATGGAAATGGGGCTTAACGTCTATTGGACATAACTAGGTCATTTCGGGATTAGTGCATAGTTTAATTTTTTATTTCAATAATTCGATTACGCGTTTGGATCTTTACCAGGGGAGGGGGGACCGAAGGTCCCGAAGAAAACTCAAGAGGTCGGACACGCACAACCGGAGAATCGACAGTTGAGGCTTCGTTCACCCGCATCTCAACCCCTACAACACACTTTGTTACAGTCGCTTCGCCATGAAAAATAATAGTAAAATTCCAAAGATTAAAATATTGTCTCCAATTGTCCACGTATTTTAATACTTAAAAGTATAAACGAATCGTCCATCGTTAGTGGTGCAAATGGGGACGAAACTCTAGCATCCTCTGTTATCATTAACCTGCACGTAAAAGAACCATTAGCTGTTGGAATACCATGTTGTAAGGATAGGTCGTAGTGCCACTCCTCGGCCAAGGGTGGTTGGAGCATGCGCGCGTTGTATAATTAATACGGCCTGCCATTAAGTCAACTGTCGTGGTTTCGAACCCCCGATTGAACGTGGCAAGGAGTAGGGTCGCCTGTCCAACGTCGTGGGTTTTCTCCAGATACCCCGGTTTCATCCTACTTCTAAAGACCCTCGCTGTTGAAACTATGTATAAAAAGGGCACCCCTTGGTTACAATGTTGAAAAATTAATGTTGAAAGGTTTGATTTAGGGTTTTGGTTATTATCTGATACTTTGGATACTTTTTGTCTCATTCGGAAAACAGTTTTTTATAGTCGTTTAGATCTCTAAAACTAAAACAGAGTTCTGAATATTGATTTTTCGTATGTTTTGAACAGTTAGTACTTGGATCTACTGCGAAAGTTGTGAATAGACCGGAAGTGATGTAAATCTTTAACGTGCACGAATTAAAATCTGTTCTAAATATGTAAATTCTCAACTGATTTTCGATAAAGTTACATTTTTATTCAGCCGGTGATATTGTGGATGCGATAACGGTCGAATTGAGATACCGTGTCGTTCTCAATTGTTTTTTAAAATTTATTAAAATTGTTATTTCTTGGAATTTTGATTTTCAAATACATATTTGGATTTCTGACATCTGTCCAATTCTATTGATCTGGTATTATTATGATCTGAATTGTTCAACTTTATTTTTGCTATTTCTTTTTATCGAAATGCGCACTTCAAGTGAGTCTAAATATCTTAGTTAAACGTGTGTGTGGGTGTGTGTGTGTGTGTCATTGGAAGTGTGCGGGGATAGTCTTTGTCATGCATCTGTCAACCCGTCAATCGCGTGGCCAATGTGAAAGCCTTCAATCCTGCAAGCAGGTCTAGTTATATTTGCCATCGTATATGGAGAGAGAGGGAGTTTAAGTCCACTCGACACAATGTAGGTCATTTCGGGACTATCAAATGGTCTAATTTCTCCCCCTCTTCTTTTCTCTCTCTTTCCCTTTTTTTCTTTCTCTTATCTCCCCTTTCTCTCTCCCGTGTCTCTCTCTATCTCTTTCTTCTCTTCCCCCCCCTCTTTCCTCTTCTTTTTCTCTCCTCTTCTCTCTCTCTTCTCTCCTCTCTTTTCTTCCCCCTCTCTCTCTTCTTCCCCTCTCTCTCCTCTTCTCTCCCTTTCTTCTCCCTAACATCTCTCTCCTTTCTCCTTTCTCACTCTTTTCTCTCCCCTCTGTCCGTCTGACTCTCTCTCTCTCTCATATCAGTGAATATCAACACATGATATAACACAGAGTGCCATTCATTTTTATTTTTCATTATTTCCAATCCATATACTTGAATAAAACTATTTTGTTTTATTTAAACCTTTGACGGGACAGGTCATTAAGTATGGTACTTTTTTGGGTAGTCACCGCTAGGCTATAAATAGACCTCCAATGGCACTCTGTCAAACAACGTTTCTTGTAGTCGTAATTTTTGCATTTTTACTGCAACGAAAATGATATATGTTCTTTTTGTACAACGAAGTCAAGCTAGTTTAAGTGTTTGGTACATTACCCCTCGACCAGACATCGTGATAGTACGGAAAATATCGATTTCAGGGGCGGATCTAGGAATTTTGCAAAGAGGGGGGTGCCGCAAAATGAGCAATCTGTTTCACAGAGAATTATTACGAATTATGTCAAGCGAACATTCACTGTGGGATAAGTTTGCAAAATCAGGGCACTTACTGCGGAGACGGGGCACGCCACTGCGAGAGGGTTAAATGGCGGGGGGGGGGGGGATGAAGGGGTTGACGTATCAGAATTCATGCTGGAAGAAAACCTTTTACATGTGATGTTGGTAGTAAATTATTCACATACAATAGTAATCTTCTGAGACATATAAGAATTCATACTGGATAAAAACCTTTTGTGATGTTTGTCGTAAATCTTTCACTGACAGTAGTGATCTCTAGCGACACATGAGGACTCACGCGCAAGAAAACCCTTTTAAATGTGATGTTTGTAGTAAATTATTCAACAGGAGTAGTTTGTTGAAAAGACACACACAGGAGCGTTTTAAGGTTTATCATGTCGGAGGCTATACTATTTTGAGGGCCCTCATGCGCGGGGAAGGGGGCGGTCTAGATTGAGGATTTTCACATGCCAATGCAAAGACTGCATTCTCATTCAGTAGTAGATTCGACAGTAAAAGTGTATAGAAAACGATTGACGCGGACGCGGAATCAGGGGCCCTTACCGTTGGCCCGAGGGGCCCTTTCCTTTGGCCCGATGGGCCTTTTTTTAGGCGTGGGGCCCTTCTGTCTGCCTTTAGCCCCCCCCCCCTTCATTTTTCTCATCGGTTTTAGCATTTTTCTCCCGTTTTATTTTTCCAACTTCTTTGATTTTAGTCGCGAGGAGGCTGGCGCCTCCAGCGCCTCAGCTATAAAACGCCTTTGGACACACAAGAATGCATCCAAGGGAACATCTATAATAAATTTACACTGTAGTAAGATATGCCTTCATCCAAACAATAAACCATAATAAATTTACAGTGTAGGTACAACGGTTGTCTTCAGTCACACCAGAAATAGTAAAATAAAACTTTTATAAAATCTCAAGTTTTAAGATTGTATGTATGTAGTTTTTATTTGACTGTCTGTGATCAAGTTGATATGATAGATGCTGTACCATCCGTGTTGTAGTTCAGGCTATGTATTGTTGTAATAATCAAATAGATACATTGAGTGTAATTCGTTTTTTATTGCTACATCTGGTTGGAACAAGGGAAGGTCAGCAGGATAATAATAATAATAGTATTGTGTTGTTTTTGGAGCTTATATAATATGGCTTGTATACTACCTACTGTTATAGTAGTCAAATTTTGATAAGACAAGTGATTGAACTATTGATTTTGAAAGGACAAGTGATTGAACTAATGAAGTGGAAAGGAAAGAGAGAGAGAGAGAAATGGGGTTTAACATCCACTCGACACAAACTAGGTCATTTTGGGACTAACATATGGTTTCATTTTATTTCAATAATTCGCTTGCGCGTAGGGGTTTAGCAGTGGGAGGAAACCGGAGTGCCCGGAGGAAACCCACGAGGTTGAGAAGGCGCCCCTATGTCCGTGACACATACGCTCACACCAGGGCTCGAAACCACAGCCGCAAGCCAGAGGTGACCGGCCAGCTAGAGGTCGAAGCGCGGCACTCTCGACCACCAGCCCCCCCCCCCCGAATTTGAAGCGATTGAACTAATGATTTAGCTATATTGACACAGTCATGTCCTTGAACACTTTCCAGGGCACGTTTTCAAAAGGGAAGACACACCCATCCTCTATATACGGTTTGAAAATCAATCAATCATGTCTGGTTTCTTTTCTTCTAGCCACTACGCTCATTATAAAGTAAATCTGATCAGACATGGATTAAATGATTTGTGAAACCGTGTTTTGGACTAAATGATTTGTGAAATCGTGTTTGTATGTAGTTTGACCTTGACTGACTGTCTGTGGTAAAGTTAGTTATATGATACGATGACATATGATGTTGCCATCTGTATAGTAGTTAATGGGGTACAATATTACATATACATGCTGTAGTTGTTTGTATAGTATACACCATACACGTGTATCAGGAATAAATATGCAAAGTTCCAAGAAGATTCATTCAGATTTCCAGAATTAAAACCCAAAGCTAAAAAATAAACGATTTTTTTGTACAATCAGGGGCCATAATCCAGAAAGTTATGGTCTGAAATGCACAAATATCAAGAATAAGGGACTGAACTTTTTGGAAAGCAAAGATATGGTTTAAGTTTCATCAAAATTTTGCCATTAGAGGGTCCATAAACTAAAAATGCAATTGTTCGTACAATCAGGGGCCATAATTCATGAAGTTTCGAACAAATATGCGCGAATAGCAATGCGTTTCAAGTGTCACAACCTTGATATACCAGAATTTTACACTATTTGCGTACAAGGGGCGACCATTTGGCCTGGCAGTTTTGGTCTGATTTTTTACAAAACTCCACCTTCATTACAATGTAACGGTGATCTAATGAAAAGTTTAATTGTGACATCCAGGTGGACAACAAGCTAAAAAAGGCAATTTTTCGTACAATCAGGGGCCATAATTCAGTAAGTTGTGATCCGATACGCGCAACTATCGAAAGGAACCAAGATCTTTGGGCTATAAACATGCATTTCAAGTTTCATTAAAAACGGTTTAAAATTCTGACTTCTATAGGGTCCACAACCTTGATGTACCATATTTTTACACTATTCGCGTACAAGTGGCGACCATTTTGTCAGGCAGATTTAGTCACTCTGTCTTCTTTATGGTGTAACTGTTATACAATCAAACGGTTTTATAAATCGGATAATTATTGTGACATCCAGGGGGACCACAAGCTCAAAAGGTGATTTTTCGTACAGTCTGGGGCTATAATACAGGAAGTTACAATCCGAAATTTGCAAATATCAAAAGGAACCAAGATCTTTGAGTTGTACACATACAATTCAAGTTTCATAAAAAAAAATATGGTGAAAATTGTGACCTCAATATCGACAGCAACCAAGATCTTATGGGGATAAACATATATTTCAAGTTTCGTCAAAATCGGATAAAAATTGTGACCTATAGAAAGTCTACAAATAATTGTGGGCAGACGGACGAACAGGCGACGATACACGGACACACATACAGACAGCATAATACAATAAGGAGCACCTTTAGGTATAAAGAATAAGTATGCAAAATTCGAAGAGGACGTAGACTATATACAGACTGCATAATACATACACATGAATGTGGACATTGAAATATAAATCATTTGGACATGTAACCGTTGTTTTTACCACCACGATTTACCAAATCAATTATGAATGTGGCCTTGCAATATAAATCTAACCCTGCAGAAAAAATGAGTTCATACTTTCTGTCAGCTGCAGTTGGGAATGTTAATGTCATTTCATTCTGTAATACTAATAATTCATTCTTATAGAGTGCATTACAATATACAAGTAATATCTCAACGCTTTTGCTATTAAGCTTGTAACATTATGAGTTATTCGTGTTGGATAGATCCACGTCTCATTTCATTATACAACTATTCCAAAGTTGTTCCGGAAACGAAACCGAACACAAATTGGCGACCTATTCGGCTAGCGAGCTATTCGACAGATCCAGCTGGCAACCTGTTCGTTGGCAACCTATTCAGAATTAAGAAAACAGTCGCCGAAACTCATCTATTTTTACCAACCAATAAAATCCAACGTTACGTCTATCAAATGAAAGTAGAATAATATATTATTTTTTTTATCCATTCCTTTAGCTCAGAATAGAGGTGTAATTTCGCATTATCGTACAAAATTCTAGACATTCAACTAAATATATTCTGAAAGATAGTGAAATAGGCTTTCCAGATATTATTAGTAAATTTGGCACAGTCATATTAAAGGGGTGCACTCGCTTCCTAAACATGACCAATTTTTAAAAAAAATATTATTAGGAAAAGTTGGCACAATCATATTAAAGGGGCGCGCTCTCAACCTGAAAATAGCCAATTTTTCAATATTTTAAACTGAAAGAATGGTAATATTCCGAGTCGAAATTCGGACCATCGTACAAAATTTTGAGCAACCAGCTATATATATTCTGAAAGGTAATTGAATAAGCTTTCCAAATATTATTAGTAAAAGTTGGCACAATCATGTTAAAGGGACGCATTCTCAACCTGAACATAGCCAATTTTTCAACATTTAAAGTGAAAGAACGGTAATATTCCGAGTCGAAATTCGGACCATCGTACAAAATTCTGAGCATCCAGCTATATATATTCTGAAAGGCTTTCCAAATATTATTAGTAAAAGTTGGCACAATCATATTAAAGGGGCGCGCTCTCAACCTGAAAATAGCCAATTTTTCAATATTTTAAACTGAAAGAATGGTAATATTCCGAGTCGAAATTCGGACCATCGTACAAAATTCTGAGCATCCAGCTATATATATTCTGAAAGGTAATTTGATAAGCATTCCAAATATTATTAGTAAAAGTTGGCACAATCTTATTAAAGGGGCGCGCTCTCATCCTGAACATAGCCAATTTTTCAACATTTAAAGTGAAAGAACGGTAATATTCCGAGTCGAAATTCGGACCATCGTACAAAATTCTGAGCATCCAGCTATGTACATTCTGAAAGGTAATTGGATAAGATTTCCATATATTATTAGTAAATGTTGGCACAATCATATTAAAGGGGCGCGCTCTCATCCTGAACATAGCCAATAACATAGCCAATTTTTCAACATTTAAAGTGAAAGAACGGTAATATTCCGAGTCGAAATTCGGACCATCGTACAAAATTCTGAGCATCCAGCTATGTACATTCTGAAAGGTAATTGGATAAGATTTCCATATATTATTAGTAAATGTTGGCACAATCATATTAAAGGGGCGCGCTCTCAACCTGAAAATAGCCAGTTTTTCAATATTTTAAACTGAAAGAATGGTAATATTCCGAGTCGAAATTCGGACCATCGTACAAAAATCTGAGCAACCAGCTATATATATTCTGAAAGGTAATTGAATAAGCTTTCCAAATATTATTAGTAAAGGTTGGCACAATCATATTAAAGGGGCGCGCTCTTAACCTGAACATAGCCGATTTTTCAATATTCTATTTGTAAAGATAGACCGGTATTTTTTTCGATGTCCAAATTCGAAAATATTCAGAGTCGAAATTCGGACCATCGTACAAAATTCTGATCAACCAGCTATATATATTCTGAAAGGTAATTGGATAAGCTTTCCAAATATTATTAGTAAAAGTTGGCACAATCATATTAAAGGGTCGCGCTCTCAACGTGAAAATAGCCCGTTTTTCAATATTTTAAACTGAAAGAATGGTAATATTCCGAGTCGAAATTCGGACCATCGTACAAAATTCTGATCAACCAGCTATATATATTCTGAAAGGTAATTGAATAAGCTTTCCAAATATTATTAGTAAAAGTTGGCACAATCATATTAAAGGGGCGCGCTCTCAACCTGAACATAGCCAATTTTTTAATATTTTAAAGTGAAAGAATGGCAATATTCCGAGTCGAAATTCGGACCATCGTACAAAATTCTGAGCATCCAGCTATATATATTCTGAAAGGCTTTCCAAATATTATTAGTAAAAGTTGGCACAATCATATTAAAGGGGCGCGCTCTCAACCTGAAAATAGCCATTTTTTCAATATTTTAAACTGAAAGAATGGTAATATTCCGAGTCCAAATTCGGAGGGGGTAGGGGTATTCAGTGTAAAAATACGGATCTTAATACCAAATTCCAGTTATGATGTTACATATCAGTTAAAAGCACGTTCATTGCTCTTTTCAAATATGCAAATAATATTCTGGCACATTCATATTTACCTAGCTTACCAAACGATCAAAGTTAAAATACGTGTCTTAATACCAAATTCCAGTTATGATGTTACACATCAGTGAAATGTATGGTCATTGCCCTTTGGAAATATGTAAATAATTTTCTGCCACATTCATATTTACTTAGCTTAAAGAACAATCGAAATTGGGTGGTACTTAACACTATTACTATGATTATGGAGGGGATAGGGGAATTCTGTGTCAAAATACGGGTCTTAATACCAAATTCCAGATATAATGTTTCATATCAGTGAAAAGCACAATCATTGCTCTTTTCAAATATATAAATAATTTTCTGGCACATTCATATATACTTGGCTTACAACACGATCAAAGGTGGTACTTAACTCTATTACCATGATTACTGTGGGTGGTGGGGGGTATTCAAGGTGAAAATACGTGTCTTAATACCGAATTCCAGATATAATGTTACATATCGGTGAAAAGCACGTTCATTTCTCTTTTTGAATATGCAAATCATTTTCTGGCACATTCATATTTCCATAACCTAAAGTGAAGGAAAGTGTGGGATGAGGGGTGAGGGGGTGGGGTAGGGGCAGGGCTTTATCCAAAAATCGGTATATCTATACTGAAAAGTGTAATCATGCCTCTCTTTAATTATATTCATTATTCGTTGCTTGTTTCAGAATGGATCTATGTTAATTAGCCTCTAGGCCTACTAAACTTTAGTTACAGGGAGAGATTGAGGGGGGGGGGGTGCGGCGGGGGCGGTGAGTGTTAAAAATGTTAAAATGCGTATCTTAATACGAAATTCCAGTAACCGTGTTATACATCACTGGATAGTATATTTATGTCAATCTTTGAATCTATCAGTTATTTCCTGGAACATTCATGATTACGCATTTTAGAAGAGAAAAATGCTCGTTATTTTGTCGAAAGGTGGCTGTCCAACAGTAACCCATTTACTAAAAATAGAGTATACTTTCAATTTATCTTATTTGTCGAAGGCTGGGATTGGCCATACCAATCACGTGATTTCATTGCAGTCACGGTCGTCCAGCGAATTTCTTATATTTGGCTGGCTTGAATTACTCTTATCGTTGGCTGGAATTCTTATCGACGTGTATTTAGTTCTATGCTAATAGACGGCCAGGTTGAATTCGGTGCCAATTTGTGTTCGGTGACTATGTGGCAGCGTGTTATTAGAAGAACTATTCGAGGATTTTGAGGAGGAAATCGGCAGAGGCATATTGGTAATAATTTATTTAGAATTTTAATGTTTTACACCATAATAATAAGCATGGTATTTCATTCCAATTAGACCATATGGGCCAATCTGTTCCACAGAGAATTACTTAGGAATTAACTCTGTAACAGATGAGTGTCCATAGCACGTGCGTTGACTGCAGTCATTGGCTCAACGGATCGTGCAATGTTTACTTAGCGATGCCAAACGCCGCTAGAGGCGCTGGCTGTCCTATTTCTGGTACGCTAAAAAACCTGACCGAAAAAAGTACCGTTTCTATTACGGGCTCTCGTGAATATTTGGGAAGTCAAAAAGTGGTCAAGTGGCATTTTTCCGGAAGCTAGTGAGCTGAAGTTCGCGAACTGCCACATCAGGTAAGATTTTGATCGAATTTTCGCTTATTTTTCGTGTTTTTAATTTTTAAATGTAATAGAAACATTGAAAACTAGACCTGCATGCAGGAATGGCGGGTTTCACTGGTGCCACGTCACTTTCGGTGCCACGTTACCCTTAAACATATGTCACTTCCGATACCAATGAAACCATCAAACAGGTTTCCACATAAGCATTGTAAACATCAAATAAAATGGACGAAGAATCAACCAAATCCAGCAATATCAATTCATTTTATATATATGTTACTTGTAAGTGATCCTGGCAAAATTTCATTACTTCCGGTGATAATGAAAATGTTCAATTAGTTTTATGAAATCAGAAATTATGGCATAAGGCAGCATAATGGCGAAAATTGTATGTAAATCGAATGAGAATTGCCACTTTTATAGACCAAAAACCTTGAAAAGTGACTTGTAGAAAATCGTCTATTTCTCGGCAACCGTACACGATAAAAACTATCTTTTGGTATCTATATGATCGTATGGGTTCAATCTATTTGTTGATTGGAATCAAATATCATAATTTGAAATACATGTATATTACAAATCAGACTCATTTGAAAAAAATGTCTGTTTTGAAGGCTAAAAATACAGTTTTTGCCAAAATGACATTACTTCCGGTGATACTGAAAATGTTAAACTAGTTCTATGAAATCATAAATGACACAAGATATCATATGGTGAAAATTTTATGAAAATCGAATAATAACTGACACTTTTATAGACCAAAAACCTTGAAAAGTGACTAAAGGAAAATCGCCAATTTCTCTGCAACCGTACAAGTTAGAAACCATTTTGTGGTATCTGTATGATCGTATGGGTTCAATCTATTTGATCAATAGAATCAAATATCACAATTTGAAAAAAATAACAAATACGACTCATTTGAATAAAATATTGTTTTTTGAAGGCTAAAATTTAAGTTTTGAGCAAATAACGTCATTTCCGGTGGCAGCGCAAGGGGTAAAATGGTTTGACATAGTCCACTATGGCATTAGGCATCCAATGGCGAAAGAAAATTGAAAATCGAATAATAATTGATTCTTTTACAGCCAAAATTACGTGAAAAGTGACTCATGCAAAATTGCCTATTTCTCGGCAACTGCTTAAATTACAAACTAATTTTCACATACATTCTCTTCGTATGTATTATAGCTACAAGTTTATAAAAGTTACGTAAAAATATTTTAAAATCTGAAAAGCCTGAATGAGTTGTAAATAGGTCAATTTTACGCCTTTTTTCACCTCTTAATCCAATTTGCTAGAAAATGAAAAAGAAATTAAAAAAACTGCTTCCGACATTTTTTGCGCCTTTAAAGGACACACTCTTTGAGTCATATAATTTTTCAAAAAAATAATATTTGTTTTCAAAAAATGTACCTAACTGTCAAAATTGTAGTTTTTGGTAAAATTATGCCACTTCCGGTGCCGACAGATAACACTTTTGGTAATAAAAAAAATGACAATTGAGACAACGAAGCATATGAACTTTGTTTTATACAAATCGAACAATAAAAAATTAATCTAGGACTGAAAAACTGAATTAGCCAATGGAGGCCAAGGAAAATTACTGAGACAAAATTTTTTAACATTTTTGCGCAAGTCAGATGACTCTTTAATTCTGTGCACAACACGACTAAAAAATATTCATAAATAAAAAAGTTTTTTGTAAAATTTTAAATTTCCGAAATTTGGCGCCTAATATCTTCGAAGATTTGCCGAAAATCAAAAATCGAAAGTAGCGCAGCTATGTGCCCTGTCTCCAGCTATGCCAAAATGTATCGAAAGTTAAAATCCCATGATTATTGTTAAAATTACCGCAATATTTGTAAAAACGATAACTTCGGTGATTTCGGACATTTCGCATTGTCGCAGAACGTTCAAAATAGCTTTATCCTCTAAGTCACACCCACTTTTCCAGTAAAACCGAAGAAATCGTAACGATGCGACACGTAGTTGCTGAGATCTACTCAAAACAAAAGAATAATAATAATAATAATAATAATAACTAGACCTGCATGCAGGAATGACGGGTTTCACTGGTGCCACATTACCCTTAAACATGTCACTTCCGGTGCCAAGTTACCCTTTAACATATGTCACTTCCGGTACCAGCGAAACCACTAAACAGGTTTCCGAATTAACATTGCACACAAATAAAATGGACGCAGAATCAACAAAATCCAGCAATATCAATTCATTTTATACATTTGTTACTTGTAAATGATCTTGACAAAATTAAATTACTTCCGGTGTTAATGCAAATGTTCAATTAGTCTTATGAAATCAGAAATGGCATACGATGTCATATAGTGAAAATTTTATGTAAATCGAATAATAATTGCCACTTTTAAAGACAAAAAAAACTTGAAACGTGACTTGTAGAAAATCGGCTATTTCTCTGCAACCGTACAAGTTAGAAACCATTTTGTGGTATCTGTATGATCGTATGGGTTCATTCTATTTGTTGATTGGCATCAAATACCATACTTTGAAAAAGATTTCAAAACAGACTCATTTGAATAAAATATCTGTTTTAGAGGCTAAAAATACAGTTTTTGCCAAAATGACGTTACTTCCGGTGATAATGAAAATCTTAAATTACTTGTATGAAATCCCAAATGGCATTAGGTATAACATGGTGTGACGTTTATGAAAATCGAATAATAATTGACCCTTTTATGGCCCCGAAACCTTCAAAAGTGACCTGTGGAAAACCGTCTATTTCTCGGCAACCGAACAAGTTAGAAACCATTTTATGATATCTATATGACCATATGAGTTTTGTTTATATGTGAATTTAAACCAAAAGTTAAAATTATTAATACATATTAAGTTATTCTTGGTTGAATAAAACATTGATTTAAAAAGTTTAAAATGCAGTTTTTGACCAAATGACGTCACTTCCGGTGTCAATTTTAAATTGTAATCAACTTGATATGACGCTACATGCTTTTTGAATCAAATGATGTCACTTTTATAAAAATCCAATAATAATTGACTATTTTACAGGCAAAATAACGAAAACAGTGACTTGCACAGAACTGCCCATTTCTTGGGAACTGCTTATATTACAAACTAATTTTAACATACATTTTCTTCGTATGGATTATAGCTACAAGTTTATAAAAGTTACGAAGAAATATTTTAAAATCTGAAAAGCCTGAATAGGTTGTAAATAGGTCAATTTTACACCATTTTTAGCCATTAAATCGAATTTGCTCGAAAATGAAATCGAAATTAAAAAAACTGCTTCCGACATTTTTTGCGCCTTGAAAGGGCACACTCTTTGAGTCAAATAATTTTTCCAAAAAATAATATTTGTTTTCGAAAAATGGTACCTAACTGTCAAAATTGTAGTTTTTGGTAAAATTATTCCACTTCCGGTGCCGACAGATAACACTTCCGGTAATAAAAAAAATGACAATTGAGACAACGAAGCATATGAACTTTGTTTTATACAAATCGAACAATAAAAAATTAATCTAGGACTGAAAAACTGTATTAGCCAATGGCGGCCAAGGAAAATTACTGAGACAAAATTTTTTAACATTTTTGCACAAGGCAGATGACTCTTTAATTCTGTGCGCAATACGACTAAAAAATATTCATAAATAAAAATGTTTTTTGTAAAATTTTAAATTTACGAAATTTGGCGCCTAATATCTTCGAAGATTTGCCGAAAATCAAAAATCGAAAGAAGCGTAGCTATGTGCCCTGTCTCAGGCTATGCCAAAATGTATCGAAAGTTAAAATCCAATGATTATTGTTAAAATTACTGCAATATTTTCAAAAACGATAACTTCGGTGATTTCGGACATTTCGCATTGTCGCAGAACGTTCAAAATAGCTTTATCCTCTAAGTCACACCCACTTTCCCAGTAAAACCGAAGAAATCGTAACGATGCGACAAGCAGTTGCTGAGATCTACTCAAAACAAAAGAAGAACTAGACCTGCATGCAGGAATGACGGGTTTCACTGGTGCCACGTTACCCTTGAACATATCACTTCCGGTGCCAAGTTGCCCTTGAACATATGTCACTTCCGGCACCAACAAAACCACTAAACAGATTTCCAAATAAACATTGCTCACATCAAATAAAATGGACGCAGAATCAACCAAATCCAGCAATATCTTGACAAAATTACATTACTTCCGGTGTTAATGAAAATGTTCAATTAGTTTTATGAAATCAGAAATGGCATACGATATCATATAGTGAAAATTTTATGTAAATCGAATAATAATTGCCACTTTTAAAGACCAAAAAACTTGAAAAGTGACTTGTAGAAAATCGGCTATTTCTCTGCAACCGTACAAGTTAGAAACCATTTTGTGGTATCTGTATGATCGTATGGGTTCATTCTATTTGTTGATTGGCATCAAATAACATAATTTGAAAAAGATTTCAAAACAGACTCATTTGAATAAAATATCCGTTTTGAAGGCTAAAAATACAGTTTTTGCCAAAATGACGTTACTTCCGGTGATAATAAAAATCTTAAATTACTTGTATGAAATCCCAAATGGCATTAGGTATAACATGGTGTAACGTTTATGAAAATCGAATAATAATTGACACTTTTATGGCCCCAAAACCTTCAAAAGTGACCTGTAGAAAACCGTCTATTTCTCGGCAACCGAACAAGTTAGAAACAATTTTATGATATCTATATGACCATATGAGTTGTGTTTATATGTGAATTTAAACCAAAAGTTAAAATTATTAATACATATTAAGTAATTCTTGGTTGAATAAAACATTGATTTAAAAAGTTTAAAATGCAGTTTTTTGACAAAATGACGTCACTTCCGGTGTCAATTTTAAATTGTAATCAACTTGATATGACGCTACATGCTTTTTGAATCAAATGATGTCACTTTTATAAAAATCCAATAATAATTGACTATTTTACTGGCAAACTAACGAAAACAGTGACTTATGCAGAACTGCCCATTTCTTGGCAACTGCTTATATTACAAACTAATTTTAACATACATTTTCTTCGTATGGATTATAGCTACATGTTTTTAAAAGTTACGAAGAAATATTTTAAAATCTGAAAAGCCTGAATGGGTTGTAAATAGGTCAATTTTACACCATTTTTAGCCTCTTAATCCAATTTGCTCGAAAATGAAATCGAAATTAAAAAAACTGCTTCCGACATTTTTTGCGCCTACAAAGGACACACTCTTTGAGTCATATAATTTTTCAAAAAAGTAATATTTGTTTTCGAAAAATGTACCTAACTGTCAAAATTGTAGTTTTTGGTAAAATTATGCCACTTCCGGTGCCGACAGATAACACTTTCGGTAATAAAAAAAATGACAATTGAGGCAACGAAGCATATGAACTTTGTTTTATACAAATCGAACAATAAAAAATTAATCTAGGACTGAAAAACTGAATTAGCCAATGGCGGCCAAGGAAAATTACTGAGACCAAATTTTTTAACATTTTTGCGCTAGTCAGATGACTCTTTATTTCTGTGCACAACACGACTAAAAAATATTCATAAATAAAAAAGTTTTTTGTAAAATTTTAAGTTTTCGAAATTTGGCGCCTAATATCTTCGAAGATTTACCGAAAATCAAAAATCGAAAGTAGCGTAGCTATGTGCCCTGTCTCCGGCTATGCCAAAATGTATCGACAGTTAAAATCCAATGATTATTGTTAAAATTACTGCAATATTATTAAAAACGCTAACTTCGGTGATTTCGGACATTTCGCATTGTCGCAGAACGTTCAAAATAGCTTTATCCTCTAAGTCACACACACTTTCCCAGTAAAACCGAAGAAATCGTAACGATGCGACAAGCAGTTGCTGAGATCTACTCAAAACAAAAGAAGAATAATAATAATAATAATAATAAGAATAATAATTTTAACAAAAACAATAGTGTTTCACACAAGCTTCGCAGTGTGAAACCCTAATAAGAATAATAATTTTAACAAAAACAATAGTGTTTCACACAAGCTTCGCAGTGTGAAACCCTAAAAAGAGCATTCCGCTCGAAATATCAGCATTTTTGGATAGCCTGGTATATATTTTGTATAGTTTGAGCTTTTGTTTTGCCAAAATCCCCCGTAGGAATTGGCAGTAGGACGGAAAGTGAAATCGGGGAAAGACAACTCTTGGTAGAACATGTGTGGAATCAGACCACAATGAATAATTATTTGTATCTAACCTTTGCAAACCGTACTTATTTAAGTGTGAAGTATTTAGATGATTTTTGCAAAATGTCAGTATCAATTTTTATTTTATTTTGATAAAGTTACTTGTAAAAACAATGACCTTTTAAGAAAAATATATTCCCAAATAAGACTGACTTGGCATAGGCAAAATGAAAATGTGCCATTAGCATTGATATTTTATCATTGAGATTCATTGTATGCAATTTTTTTTTACTCATTATGTATATAGTTGTAAATCTTTTTTTTTTTTTTTTTTCAAATTTTATAACCAGATATAGTTGTTATAATTTGTTATTTCTAGAAGAGGGGTGATTCTTTGTTTGGTAAATAATGTCATAAGATTTGATTACTTTATCTTATACATCTATATTTTTTGTATTTGCAGATGACTTTGATGACGTCCAGTCATGAATGCAAAAAAAAGAAAAGATTTTGTCATTTGTAAACCCTATGATGATATCATATATTGTTATTTTTTTTAAAGTTTTAATTTTTTAGTTTTGTTTTGTATTAAGTACTTTCATATGACTGAGGTTGAACATGATACACAGTTTTGTTTTTTGTTATTGTATTATTTAGGTCAGAAGTTTTGACCCAGAAAAATTCTGATATTTTATTTATTTTTGGTTGATTTTAATTTTAAGTTTTATTGGCTTTGTTAATTGAAATAAAGATATTTTCTATTGGTCAGACTCATAATTCTTGAGATTTTCAATTCCTTAAACAACTATTTTTGTCAGCCAAAAGGTGAACCATGAACCATGTATTATAAGGTCCATGGGTGAACACAGTCTATGTGTTTTCTCATGTATATGTATCCAGGAAAAGACTGAAAATTCCATCGCCTCCGGACCTGCAGTTGACCCGTGACCTTTCCCTTTCTGTATGACCTTGACACGGTATAGACAAAAAATGCAATTTGAGTAGCTAGTGTCTAAAAAATAACTACGATAACAATTCGAAAACATTTTTTCTGTATTCATCACATCAAGAAACAGATTGGGTAAAGATTTCAAAGCCCTGAGACTTCTACATGGTTTGTTACTAACTGACAGGCCATTTTTTTGCCGTGACCTTGAACGAAAATTGTCTCGGTCGTAAGTTCGAGAGTCTATAGCATAAATACAATATAACCGAAGAGTCTCATGATAATTTTCTTCGAACAGGTTCATCCCGAACTTAATTTTCTGCAAGTTTCATGGATCTACCTATTATAGTTTCTGAGATATAAGCTTCGGTCAGTTTTTTTGCGTTTTTAATAAAAGCCGTATTTTAATGCCTCCAATTCGCCGTCTTCAAAATGCCATAACTTTCTTAATTTTCAATATTTTTTCAAAATTCTTTCAGATTATTGCATCGAAATAGTTGACACTGACAGTGATATAATTATTTCGGAGACATTTTGTGTATTTAAAAACCCTTTGGCAATGCTAGTTTACTTAACACCTAACTGCTTCGGGCAAAATGATGCATTTTACTCATTTTAATACCCATTTACACTAAATAGGAAATATTTTTTAACTTCAATTACTTCAAACGTCTTTATTTATTTTTCTGTTACCTCAAAAAAATGTTTGAGAATTTAATTTGTCGGAGTAAAAAAAGTAAATATACCGTACTAATTAAGCCTCGCCGATGTCATGCTTATCAGTGATTGTAGCGGCCAAGCGAATATTCACTGCGGGATCAGTTTGCATATGGGCTATTCAGAAATACACACAGTTGAATAATTAATATGACAGAGTGACACCATTTTCCAATTCATGGAAGTTTGAACAGTGACCGAGTATTGAAATTGTGTTGTCGGCCAATGAATGGCAATATTGTTTCGATTGTTGAACATTGCATCAGCTGTGAATTTAGTGGTGTTGAATCCTCAGTTTAAAAGCAACATTCGACAGCCGAAAAGATTGCTTTTTTTTTTAATTTTATTCCATTAGAACATCTTTGAAAAAAAAAATTGGAGCTGTCATCATCATGTAATCATGTATTAGTAATAGTATTTGTCAAGGTGTAGCCAAATAGAAATTGGATCATATACCCCATGATCAAAGAATATGTACTAAATGCAATCTCAAGGAGGTAGAGAATGAGACTCATATTTTGTTACATTGTCCTCATTACAAATCTCTAAGAGATGTATTTTTCAATAATACAAATATTAATTCTGCTTTAACAGAAAATCAACAATTAGTTAAAATTTTTATAAATTATAACATGCAGACAGAAAACTATTTTCAACTGCTTAGCAACTTTATTAAAAATATTCTTGAAAAAAGAAATAAATGATTTAATTATGGATGTTTTTAATTTTAAGGTTCAAACGTTGTCATACTCATCTCATGTTAATATTTATATTTCTTACATGTACTATGATGTAGTCGTACAATAAACTTTTATCTTATCTTATCTTATCTTAATATGAGTCCAGAAACTTTCAGTGAAAGCAGTGATGATTCTTGGTATGATTCTAAAACTATTATTATACACTGTCAGTGTTATTTAACAAACTCATGGCTGGGCTGAAATTGTGGCTGCAACATTATTTTTGAAAAATAAGCTTCTTAAATGTTTAAAAATTACCAATGTATGTAAAATCACATCATGGACCTTATAATACATGGACTGGCAACGGCTTAATAACCTAACCAGCGATGTGTGTCACGCTGTAATTTGAGACGTGTCAATCACGACCAAACGGAAGTTGTTGACGGGTTATGTCCCTTAGCGGCGTCTGTAGTTACCGGGCATGCGTACTGCTTCGTTCTGAGTATAATGGCTTCTGCCAGCGCTCGGATGTTTGTGTTTACTGTAAATATACAACTCAATGCAATATGAACACCAATTATATCCACTGGGATGATTCCGATATGGACGAATTCACTGAGCATGACGATGAAAGGTTGGGGGACATACATTCAGACGAATATACATGTTAATCCTGCAACTAGGCTAGAAGTAGATAGATGTAAATAATCAGAAATATTTTATGAAAATACACATCAAATAATGCTACCCCAAAAAACTTTATTTCATCAAAATATTCCAACTAGATCCAAAGTTATTGAATTTTGAAATCCGAGATTGGGGACAATTGAATTATTACGGTAATCACTCATCAGTAGCCTATGCTCTCTACAGTTCAAAATTAGCAGAATGGCACTAAATGATAAATGATTAAATGGGTAATCCAACAAGTTAGATGTTACTCTTTGATATTCTGACGACGTTACATCAACTTCCGAACAGTCAAAAGCTTGTGGCGGCGTCTTTGTTTCTGAGATGCAGTCCACGTATACTTATGGTAATTACAAAGTTGTTTACAAATAAAATGTTGACATATGCAACGGAATTATAGTTAATGACTTACTTTGTCAAACAAAAGTTTATTTTAGCATTTTTTGGTAAATTCAGGACACAACGGAACGATGAAAACGGCTGATTAAAGCTAATCAGCGAAGACATAGGGTAATATAATCTCCCAAACAGAGTTGTCTTCCCATGCTGTCTCGCGTGTCAGGCATTTAGCGGTATTGCTTCTCGTAACCAGTCCATGTGTTATAAGGTCCATGGTAAAATGTTTGCGATTTAACCTCTGGTAAAATAAAAAATGAATTGCACATTTGATTATTCCAACATCTCCTGGCAACCAACCATATATTGTAATAACCTGATGTGATCATTTCGATTACTGTGCTTGAATTTGATCAACAAGAAAAATTCAATTAAAAATGACTATTTACATTGGAGATTTATATTATATTCTATACCGAAGCAATTGATAAGTGATTACAATAAACCTTTTAAGAATTGAATTGAAATTGCTTTAAATACACTCTCATAATATTAATATTATGCTTCTCAGTCCAGTATTTAAAGTCCCAACAAATATGCCCTATAATGGATTGGGGAGGTTTTTTTTCACAAAGCAGGTCTTTCCTCATCTTCAATAGAAGGCTTGATCTCGCCTTAACTACGTAGGCCTACATCTTATCAAGCCCTTCATGCATTACACCAATTTCGAGAGAGAGAAATGGGGTTTAAAGTCCACTCAACACAACTAGGTCATTTCGGGACTAACATATGGTTAATTTTATTTCAATAATTCTCAAGCGCGTAGGGGTCTATAGCAGTGGGAGGAAACCGGAGTGCCCGGAGGAAACCCACGAGGTTGAGAAGGCGCCCCTATCACCATGCCACATACGCTCACACCAGGGCTCGAAACCACAGCCTCAAGCCAGAGGTGACTGGCCAGCTAGAGGCCGAAGCGCGGCGCTCTAGACGACTAGGCCATCCCAACCCCCCACACACCAATTTCGAGTCTATTAGATTCCTTTGTTAAAGCCCCAATAACACTCTTGTTGTAACTGAATAATATGTCCCAATCTTTATTTTGGTCAACAAATTGTATCATTTTACAATATTCAAATTAATTGATGATACAAATTTCATCTTAACACACCTAATTTAAAAAATTGGAAAAATTCTACTAATGATTTGAAAAGGTTTACGTAAACCTTTTCAAATGTTACTTGGATTTTAAAATATTTTCAAACACTCTGGACAAGTAAAATAGGATGTAATGGATAATTTACACAACAGGTAGGACATATAAAAATCTAGTACTTAGAATAAGACTATTATTTATTTTCTAGAGCTGCCAAGCCAGTAAGAGTGTTATTGTCCCTTTAACATATTGGTACCATTATTAAGTCTCGCATTTCGAGCTAAAATGTCTACAATTGAATTGCAAAGTTCAAGGATCGATCATGACTGATCAGCAAAGGGTTAAAACTGCTTCAATTGCTTTTTTCTTTGTTTGCCGTAAGTTTTTCAATTGAAAAATAAAAACTTTCGACGGCTGTAAACTTGTCTGGTTCTCTTCTATGGAGGACACCATGTTTGTTTATAGTGTGTAATGTTCCCCAACCTCTGATTGGACAATGCTAATTAGTCACATGTAAACACAAAAGGCACAAAAGTTCGGGAATTGCTGTAAAACTCAGGGACATAGCTTAAGGAACATGGTCTTTCCTTGGAACACACCATAGGAATGAAATGATTAGTCATAGGCATAATGGCTGCATGAAAGCCAGACAGGTGGAGGGCGAGGTAGACCTGAAATGCCTGAAGAAATTCCTGTTTAAAGAGCACATATAACCAGAAAACGAAACTGATCGAACTTATAGACATTGGTAACTATATGCATTTTATGGCAGTTTAACATCAATCTGATGAAAAATAATTCAGATATCGTCTCTCAAAGTCGCAAATATAGACCTCGTGTAAAAACGACTTGGCCAATTATCGAAAACACTCTTAATCCCCTCAGACGCCAGTGACGTCACAGTGACCGAATGCATATTCAGAATGTTTATTCTTTAATTACCTATATACAGCTGGCGTGTGTATTCATTAACGCCTGACTGATTCCTTGATCCCCCCTAATTAAATAAAACAATTGACTACAGAAAAATTTGTTAATTTATTAATTATGTAATTTTAATTTAATTTCATTTTCAAGTTTAACATAATTCTTTTTATTTTATTAACTTTTTTGATTGGATGCATGTGCAGCACTGTGAATTTTGTCTTTGGATAATCCTTAGTACTTTCTATTGTGGGCGTATACTGATATTCCGAAACAATAATCACCTGCATTCTTGTGCCTCAGATGCAAATGAAAGCACTGGCTTTGCTATGCAAAATATTGTTTCTTTTAGACATCTCTAATTGATCTTTGGACATTTATCAACTCATTATCATCTATCAGTAGTTGGGCTATACTCATTATCATCTATCAGTAGTTGGGCTATACTTCAGCTGGACTGTAAGGAAAATGAAACCAAGAACATGTACATATGTAGTGTAGTTGATGTACATTTCAAACAAATCAATACATAACACTTACGAAAAATATTTGTTATTTATATGTTCATCCTGTAATTTGTGGTGTTACAGCTTCTATGTTACATTTTGTAAGTCATTTTTCGCTTAACCCATCCCTGTAAATGAGTTAGTTCCTCTGGACTTGTTTATACTTAAACAAAGATGAATCACCAAGACACAATTGTAAATCGGCATTAGTATGGATAGATTGCTTCTAACAAGACTCTCTGAGCAGAATAATGTAGCTGTTACATATACATGTACATTGTAGACTATAACAATCATATAAAAATATACATGTTCCAAAACCTTTTCTTTGACAGAAATGTCTTGGTTTCCAGAAAGAAATAACCAAACATGGTTACAGAAAATGTGTGCAGGGATTTTGAAAGCAGGACCAATACCAAAACATGTAGCATTTATTATGGATGGTAACCGCAGATTTGCTACCAAAAACAGTATGGATAGAGCACAAGGTCATTTACAAGGCTTTAATAAACTAGCAGAGGTAATACAATACATAGTATTAGTCTTGATAAATATTATTAGAGCCATTAAAGCTGTTTAAAGTTGTTTAAGAAATTAATGATATCTTTTACATGTAGCTCAGGGGCGTAAAGAAAACTTTAATCCACTAGCCTAGGTTTTCAAAGAAGGGGGAGGTTACCTCCGGAACTGAAGGTCAAACATTGCTGAAAATCGATAGGGTTCGTCCTCCCGGGCCCCTAAAGCTTAACACAAAATTTGAAAGAAATTTGTTTAAAATTGTAGTCTCTATCACGTTAACAAGATTTTTGGCAAAGGGGGGAGGGGGGGTGAAGGTCATAGAACCCTAAATATCAATGGGTTTCTTCCTCGCATGACGTCAATGCTTCACACCAAATTTGAAAAAACTTTGTTAATAAAATCGTACCCTCTATCGAGTTAACAAGAGGTAACTCATGAACTGCGGGTTGAGCAGTGAATATTGATAGGAGTCAGGTCATACTACCATGGAAACACCAAATTTGAAATAAATTTGTTCAGAACTGTAGCCTCTATCACGTTTACAATGTGACCCTAAACGAGTTGGTCACAGAGCCCTGAAAATAGATAGGGTTCATCCGATGCTTCACACCAAATTTGAAAAGAATCTGTTACAAACTGTACCCTCTATCACAAATTATTGAGGGGCATCTATGTACACCCAAATTACATGTGCATAAAAATTAAAAATTGGTTGGAATGTCCAGGCAAAATGTTCCCTCGTACCACACTGTATGACATCTGCCAATCTGCATAAGCCCAGTCGGTGAATAACAGTAGGATATTAAACCCCAATTCAGTCTTTTTGGGGGGGGGGGGTAAGATTCTAACATTTCCTATAGAAGTGAGATATGAGCAGTTAATGGGCTATAATCATTTATTCCTTGCTATCTTGTTCCATGAAAACCTGGAACATGTTCTACTTGTATTCCTTATTCTTATTTCAGATGTTAGAATGGTGTTTAGATTTAGGAATAAGTGAAGTTACGGTTTATGCATTCAGTATTGTAAATTTTAAACGATCAAAAGATGAAGTAGATTGTTGAATGGAATTGTTTCGACAGAAGTTTTCTAAACTGCTGCATGAAAAGTAAGTACCTGTAAGATTTAGTTCGATAGTTATTAATTCATAAAGAAATTGTTTTTTATACCCCCACAATTTGTTAATGGACACTCGATACGAAAGTTGAACTTTGATCTGTCGCTACAATCAGGAAATAGTTGCATCATCACTTCTCAATCAGCCAGAAATATTGGTGTAATTATTAATTCAAATTTTTCTTCGGAAAAGCACATAAACCATATCTGTAAAATAATTTATTTTAATCTTAGAAATATGTAAATATTTGTCTTTGACAATTCCGGTCTTAAAGTGATAATATGTTCCATATTGATAAGACTTTTGAAGTTGCTGCTCCAAAACTGTGGAATAAACTTCCTTATACCGTTATTACCATCCATTCATGTACTTCTCTGTTGTCATTTAAAATTGAAACGAGGAAGTTTATCCCCAATCTTGTTCCCAGAGGCAGCCCCGGAGCCAAAGGCCTCTGGCACATTAGACCGTCCATTTTTTCCAATTATTTTCAAACCTAAGCCCTGCCCATTCTGACCTGATTGGTCAATAGTTTTGGGTCGATCTCTTGAAAACTAGAGGTCGGATCGTCGTTTCGTTTGTTGTAAAATGATCCTTGAGTCAAAGTCAACTCGCTGACATAAAAAAATGGATCCTAAACGAACAAATTCAAGTTTTTGTAAAGATCTATTTTTCTACACGTGGGTATATTTTTAAGTGATTCGGTCATCTAGGCACATAAAATCAGGGGCATACGACGCAAATAAACGAGAAATTTCGCGCGTAGGAATTACATGTCATTTTCCGGGAAAATGGCTACCCTTATTCACCAGAGAAATTTCTTCAAATATTTTTCTGGTTTCGAGATTGGTTTATCCCATCTGATTGGGATATCAACCATTTAAAAATAATGAACATTATCGCCATACAGTGAGCAGAGGCATAAGCAATTTGATTTGTCAAGACTTTGGAACATAACAACTCTGTTTTTAATTGGTTCATCCAATTTGATAGGAGTGAGGAAACTTGGTGTTAAGTTGATAATCAATTTGATTCCTTGATATTTTTGAAAAAAAATAAACATGCAATTAATTAATATATGAACTCTTATTTATTTCGGGATTTCAACGGGGGAATCAGGTGCACTGTTGGCTTGTTTTTCATTTAGTTTGTTTTTCATTTAGTTTGTCATCGATTCCATCATAAATTGAGGTCACAATTTTTTATATGATTAAAAAAAAAACGTTTAAATATATCACCCTTAAACCATAATGACAGCTAAGTTTGAATTTTGTGAAAATCGGACCATAAGTGTTCAACAAAATGGCAAATAGTGATTCAAAGCTTGTGGACCCTCTGGGAGTCAAAATTATTGTCAGATTTTGATGAAGCTTTAAAATATGTTTATATCCAAAAGATCTGGGTTCCTTTCGATACTTGCGCATATTGGACCTTAACTTCTAGGATTATTGCTCCTGATTGTCTAAAAATTGCTTCTTTTTTTTCCCTTGTTCTTTGTCCATCTCTTGCAAAATATGGGTGGATCTTGCTTGGCAACCTCTTGTTAAATGAATTTTTCAAACTTGTAAACACGCCTAAGATCAAATATCAATTATCATTAAGGAATGTTATCAAATTTGGTCAACCTCTTGCTGTGTGAGAGTGTTTCCATGTTATGCGTGGCTATCTTTTCAAATTGGCGTGAATCAATGAGGTCATGAGAGGATGAAACATCTATATTCAGTATTCCACAATGGGTCTCTCATCACGTTATGCCCCCTTTTCCGAAAACTTTGTGAAAATGAGAGGATGATGTCCTTAATGGGTTTGTTTCAAATTTATATATTTTAAATTTATATATATGTTGTTTATATTAGTGAGACAAATTTCTGATAAACACTTATAGCACTTGTTTCAGTTTAAGGAACCTTGTGAGAGAGAGAAATGGGGTTTAACGTCCACTCAACACAAACTAGGTCATTTCGGGACTAACATATGGTTTACTTTTATTTCAATAATTCGCTTGCGCGTAGGGGTCTTTAGCAGTGGGAAGAAACCGGAGTGCCCGGAGGAAACCCTCGAGGTTGAGAAGGCGCCCCTATCTCCATGCCACATACGCTCACACCAGGGCTCGAAACCACAGCCGCAAGCCAGACGTGACCGGCCAGCTAGACCATTAGCCATCCCAACCCCCCAAGGAACCTTGTGAATCTTCAAACAACAAAAGTTACAATCTGATTAAAATCTGATCCTATTTCATTTTGTTTTACATGTCTTTACTACACTAGGATCTGGCATATTCCTGAAGCAATGGCGCAAGAAATCCCTCTCTTACCATTTCTGGATAGAAGTCATATTCTTGAAATTGGGCGGGGCGTGTGTCTTTTTAACATCCAATCAAATCCCTCCTCTCTGCTCGCATTCGACATAATTTTCAAAATGGCCCACGAAGAAAACTTGTTGGCACTGGATAATCGAGCATAATAAATTTTGCGGGTTATGACGTAAACAAGTCGCGATTGTCACTAGATACATTGCGGTAACATATTTTGAGGTCTGGTTAACCCCGATATTGTTTGTTACAGTGTAGGTCATTGGTTGGTAATGGCACTACTGACCAATAATAATTTAGCACAACAATGTTCACTCAAGATAGCAGTGTGAAATGGATTAGTTGTAATCAAACGAAACACTGCGGTGACATATTTTGAGGTCTGGTTAACCCCAATATTGTTTGTTACAGTGTAGGTCATTGGTTGGTAATGGCACTACTGACCAATAATAATTTAGCACAACAATGTTCACTCAAGATAGCAGTGTGAAGTGGATTAGTTGTAATCAAACGAAACACTGCGCAGGAGTATGAGGATCTGGAAGAGTTGTTATCATTGACAGGTTCTGAATGATGTGAGGCATTAGCCAATGAGACCGTCTGTTACGTGACTTCTTGACCTTTAAAAAAACAGAACTGTAGGTAAATCACTAGCAATGTCAACACTGATTGATTAATCAATGTCTGAGGTCATAGGGTCAAAAGTCACTTGTTTGACCAACCATGTCACACATTATGCATAGGTACACAAACACTCGTAAATTGTTGAGGTCCTTATATTGCTCTGTATACATGTACGCAGATCTGTCTTAGGGAAACACAGAACCAGCAAATCAAGAAATAAAATATGATGTTGTCAAGTTCAAAAATACAGGTGGCATAAGGGTGAAACCAAGTGCAAACAACGATATCTTGTACAGTTTTTACGCTCTTTTGTTTCGTTGCCATTGACGTTAACCTTACTCTTATGTTAGAAGCTTACAGTCATATGAAAGGCAGGCCCATATTACATGTATAAACAGTATATATGCCATGTTCATGCTTCGCCATATGGTCAGGTCAATATATGGAAAATACCCTCTCAACTCCCCCTAAATTGCAACAAAAGGTTTCTCAGAAAAGTCTTTTTTCAAGATGCATCAAAAATTGCCATCGAAACGTCTTAAAATGATCGTAGCTATGGAACTATCAACTCAAATATTAATTTGACGATCTTCGTGTCTTTCCCTAGGATTTGGGGGGTAAATAACACATTAAGATCATTATAAATGATGTTCGTCTAATAGGTAAAAAATGTCCGCCCACACCTCTAAATGACCGCAAGTCCATAATTATTGACACAAATTTTATGATCTTGATGTGTATCCCCAGGTTTTTGGGGACAATGAACACATTAAGAGAGCTTTGGATATCACTGAGCTGTTGAATCAGTATGAAATTGAATTCATGACCTTCAGTGTCAACCTCCTCCTCTGTTGTGACCTCTTGAGTGATGTTTGAATTGTTACATATTTGCTGATCTTACTTCGGCATTACTCCAGACTAGGCAATGCGATCATCTACTTTCGTTCAAAAAAGCAGTCAAAAGAACATAAAGTGTATAACATTAATCTGTTGAAAGAAACATTAGGAGACGATGGGTGCAACCAGTTGCTCTTTGTACATGTCTACTCGGGCTGTGATTCAATTTCCAAGGATTTTAGGCACCGGAAAAAAGTCCGCCTACTAGAAATAAGTGAAATCTGATCCTGTCATGAAGTCCTGTGCTAGTGCATTCACCCTTCAAAACAAATCTCAAGAGGACATAACAGATCTTGGCAAAGACCTGATGGTTGATATATTTGGTGGTAAATCGAATGATACGCTATCATCACCGTCACCAAGAAAGTGGCAACTGCTGAAGCATCTGTCATTCCTAAGCGCCTTCCCCCAACATCACCTGTAACAAGACTTCATAGCCAAGGTGTGTACTTTCAAATTATGGTATAGACGGGGATGGCAAATGAAAGTAACCGAACTGAATAGGGATGGAAACAGGGAAATGATCAGTTAATTTCAATTATGACCCAAAACAATGCTTTGCCTGGCAACTGTTCAGAGGGGAATGCAAGTCTTCTCGATGCAGCTGCAGACGCTATGGACTCCCCTACACTGCTGTATGTGGCCCTTGTCAAACTGAAAATTGTGACAATTCCAATAACACTCAATAGGTCGATACTGGGGTGGAAGATGACACTCAAAACTGAACGCTCTGAAACTTATTCTATAGACAGTGGTGTTTGTGCATTAGGTGATAGTGGACAGCTGAAAGTCATGACTTCAATTTTGTAATGATTGAACAGCTCAGTGACATCCAAAGTTGTCTTAAAATGTTCCTTGCCCCCCAAAACCAGGGGATAGGAATCAAGATCATCAAATTTGGATCAAAAGTAATGGACCTGGGGTCATTTGGAAGTGTTGGCGGCCATTTTTGACATACAAAGCCAATAACATTTTTATACACCTACATGTACATTGAAATGTGGTCGTATTTTGTCGTCCCCCATGTCCATTAGTCCACAAGGTCATGAGATGAAGAAGTCTATTGATTTTCAGCGATTTCCGATAATTACTGCTAGAGTTATAGCCCTTGATCACTTCAAAAGTCTTGTGGACACCCTAGTGGCCAAAGTTAATATCTAATTGATATTAAACAGTGTTTAAGGTCATGAGACGAAGAAACCTATTAATTTTCAGCTATTCCCGATAATTAGTGCCAGAGTTATAGCTCTTGGTCACTTCCCAAACTCTTATGTGGACACTCTAGAGGCTAAATTTAATATCTGATTGACTTTAGATTTATACGTGGGTTTAAGGTCATGAGACGAAGAATCCTATTGATATTCAGCGATTTCCGATAATTAGTGCCAGAGTTATGGACCTTGATCATTTCAAAAAATCTTGTTAACGCTCTGGAGCCCAAAGTTAATATCCAATTGACTTTGAATTTATACAGAGTGTTTAAGGTCATAAGACGAAGACCCTATTGATTTTCAGGGATTTCCGATAATTACTGCCAGAGTTATTGCCCTTGATCACTTTAAAAAAATCTTGTGGACACTGTAGAGGCCAAAGTTAATATCCCATTGACTTTAAATTTACACACAGTGTTTAAGGTCATGAGACGAAGAAGTAATTACTGCCAGAGTTATCCCCCTTGGTTACTTTGAAAAATCTTGTAATGCTATAGCGGCAAAACTTATCATCCGATTGGCTTCAGATTGATACACAGAGTTTAAGATGTTGAAACAAACAAGTATTTTTATTTGTTAGCGTGGGCCAGAACTTTATAAAAAGCAAACAAATTCTAATGGTTTTCTGATGAGTTGTTACTCTTAATAAGATTTTAGTGTATTACAAATGTTTCATTACCGAAAAAAGTAAAAATATGTGGCATCCCTTGTTGACTGCCTGGACGATTTAGCTGCTGTTGGCGTATGTTTGGTTGTCTGGCAACCTATCTTAATGAGTTCTTTGCCCCCAAAACATAGGACTAGACACCAAGATCATCAAGTTTGAGTTGATACATCCATAATTATGCTCATGTTGTGTTTTCTGAGCACATTGTTTTTATTTCCACAGGGAAATGATAGAAAAACATGGAATATGTATACGAGTATTAGGACAGTTAACTCTATTGCCACAAGATATTCAAGAAACAATAGCAGAAGCAGTCTGTTTTTCAAAACATAATACAAGGTAATACTTTCTGCCCAAAGTTCTTTATTTTTCCTCGAATATCACTGGACACCAATTTAGCTAAATATACCAAAAGTTGACTCATTGTTTTTTTACGAAGGATATGAATATTGATAAGATTATAGTGGTCAAATTCTTAGTTTATAGATGGGAATATTAATTTTGAAGAATTTTTATACACCCACATTTTCATGTGGACATGTATTGTCATTGCCCATGTATGTCAGTGGGTCACATTTTTTTTTTTTGTCCGATTTGGACAACACTTGAAATATAGGTCCATCTCTCTCTAGAGGTCACAATTTTCATCTAATTTTGATGAAACTTGAAAACACATGGTTATAACTCAACAATCTTGGTTCCTGTCGATATTTGCACATATCGGATCATAACCTCCTGGATAATGGCCCCTGATTGTTTGTTGAAAAATCAAATTTTTAGTTTGTGGTCTCGAGAGAGATTACAGTTATTATCCCATTTAAACAACTGTTAAAATATATCACCGTTCAGGGGCTGGCCCATTCAATCAATGTCGAAAATAATTTGACCCCCAATTTTACTGGGCAACTTTTCACTGCTCAACGATGGGTGTCACTCCGTGTGGACGGGTAAGCAAGGTCTTATTTTGTCACTAAGATGTTCCTTTACATTGTACAGACGTCCACACGGATTGACACTCCGATGTATCGCAGTGAAAAGTTGCCCAGTAAAATTGACTGGGGTTCAAATTATTTTCGACATTGATTGAATAGGCCAGTCCCTGAACGGTCAGGGTGAGTGTAATGAGACCGGCGTTCAGAGCTGAACTAACAAACAGGCTGCTCTTCATACACAAATAGTGTAAAAGTGTGTCATATCAAGGATGTTGATCCTCTAGAGGTTTCAATATCACAAGGATCTTAGTTTCTTTTAATAATCGTTGAGTTCATATCGGAACGTCACTTCCTGGATTATGGCCCCTGATTGTTCGAAAAATAACGTTTTTAGCTTATTGATCAATATGTATTCAATTTTAAAAACTGTTTAAATATATCACTAATACACTTCAAGGAAGGTTGAGTTGGAATTTCGTAAAAATCTGACCGAAACTATCATACATAATGGCCTAGCCTTGTACTCAAATAGTCTAAAAGTATGTACTACCAAGGTTGTGGACCATCTAGAAGTCACAATTTTTATCCGATTTTGATGAAACTTGACATGCATGTGTATCACCCACAGATCTTGTATATTGGATTGCAACTACATGGATTATGGCTCCTGATAATTCGAAAAATCAGGGTTTTTTTTTAGAATATAACTGTGACACTCTAATGATGGTTGACTTTGAATTTTGTGAAAATTAGACAGAAATGGCTGATACGTGTACGCAAATAGTGTAAAAGTATTTACAATAAGGTTGTGGACCCTCTAGATTTGGATTTTGATGAAACTTGAAATATATGTTGATGTTCCTTTCGATATTCATGCACATTAGACTGTCACAATTTTTTATCTTGATCTATGTTCATCTCTTGCAGGGCTGGGGTGTGGATGGCCGAATGCTTAGCATGTGCGCACTGTATCATAAAGTCCTGAAATGACCTAGGTTGTCGAGTGCATGTTAAACCCCATTTTTCTCTCTCTCTCGCCATCTCTTGCAAAATGTTGAGGTATCTTGCATGGTCAAATTTTAACAACAACTAGCAAGGGTATTTAGTTACTGGAATAGTTCAGGGATTGAATATCTGTGACAGCCTTGGTTTTGGTGAAGTCAAGATGAATAGATTGTGGTATGTTAGTATTACTTATAACCTGCTAAAAAAGGAAGTCACGGTCACCATTAAGAACCTATATTTATTCAGTACAAGTTATCATTTGAAGTCAAAGTTATCTAGTTTCTTAAAGGAAGCGGACCTCCCAAATAGAAGGGTATTTAACTTGCTATATAAATGGTGTTTTGAATGAATGAAATAAATATTGGTAGATTTTGGACAAATTTCATTAAAATAAATTAACATGCTCAATAAATATTATTAGTTTTAAAACATTGATATAAATACACATCTAGTGAAGAATTTGGTAAATGTGAAAAGTTGTATATTTATTTAAATGAAATACAATGATGTATAAAGTAGAAACCTTGTACCCCACAAGACGGCTGATTACATGTAACTCAGTCTTGTATTGGCTTGTTCATAGTAAGTTATTGATGGACTCGACCTACTTTCTGTTTATAGCCTTTACTGGCTAGCTGCAGCACTATGTCTATATGGCTGTATAATATTATGTATTGTGTTCATCACACCTGGTGAAATCCTCGTACTTGGGGTCATTCCAATGAATTAATATTATTATAAAATTAATTATGCTGAACAAAATTAAATGCATGTATAAATAAATGAGACAGCAAGCAATATCTACATACTATATATAGGCCTAGATAAAGTGCTGGTTCACTAACATAGGAGGGCCAAGGTTCGATCTCAGTGTAGACTGAGAAGGTACCTCTGGACTTTTCATCATGGTTTCCTGTTATTACTGCACAGAATGGACGACCTGGCAGAAAACAATAAATAAAGCATTTTAAAGCAGACTTTTAATATGTTTCAGGGCAGTATTAAATTTATGTTTCGCGTATTCCGCAAGAGATGATATATGTACATCAATGAGAGAAATGATGAATGGTGTTAAACAAGGAATTATTAAACAAAGGTATGTATTATAGCTTTTATATGCAACTTTTTATAGTCCACAATGTAATGTACAATGTAGATTGCTGCCAGAATTATTACCCATCAGGACTCAAACTAGCAATTATTAGCCCACTGACTTCACTGCTGAATGGCTGTAGCTCTATGGTCAACATTCTGTTGCTTCCTTTCTTTATGGGCACACAGACATAGGGGACCACATTTGGTATTCTCCTCATCATAATTTTGTAGGTAGTTTACCGTTTAGATTTTTGGCCATTAGGATTTGATGTTGACTGGGGTCAAAATGTCACTTCCAGCGTAATGATTGCTCTGTACACAAAGACATTTTACACCCCTTATCCTTTGGCTATAATATCATCAGTATTGCTCCACATTGCTATGACATTGCAAATTTGATCCCTATTCTAAACCAAAAAGTCAGCCAAGAAATGCAGGGAACAGGGAGAAAAAAATTAAGGGAAAAATTTTTATTTATAATTTGCACTACATTTGTCCATCATGAAATAGTTACTGGTCTTAGTCCATAAATATTGCCAAAGTTATTGCCTTTAATTTTTCAATGAACAGAACAGCTGCTATTTCATGTTTAATTTACTAAATATTAGAATGGGACCCAAAATTCTAATAAGTTCTGATAATTATAGCAACAACCCTTGCTGACTGTCTGGATGACTTAGCAGCTGTGGGGGTATGTTTCATGGCCTGGCAACCTAATTTGAAGTATATAAAGATTACCAAACTTGACAACATCAATCTGGTTTATTTACCGACTATACATCATTTACCCAGTTTTATGCTGCTAGGGGATACTTTGCCATCAATTTTCTATTTTTGTCGTGTTATCGTTTATAATTATATCCTGAAATATCCTCATTGAACTTACCTGAACACTGAGGTGAAAAACGAATAACCAACAGAATGTTATTGGCTGTTTGAATAACAATTTGAATTGTGGACGTATTATGTCGTCGCCCCTGTGCGTCTGGCCATCTGTCCATCCACAATTGTTTGTGGACTCTCTACGGGTTAGTCCTGGGGTCTCTAGGGCGTCCACAAGATTTTTTGAAGTGATCAAGGGCATAACTCTGGTAGTAATTATCGGAAATCGCTGAAAATCAATAGGCTTCTTCGTCTCCTGACCTTTAGCACTGTATATTAAATTTAGCCTCTAGAGCGTCCACAAGATTTTTTGAAGTGATCAAGGGCCATAACTCTGGTATTAATTATCGGAAATCGCTGAAAATCAATAGGCTTCTTCGTCTCCTGACCTTTAGCACTGTATATTAAATTTAGCCTCTAGAGCGTCCACAAGATTTTTTGAAGTGATCAAGGGCCATAACTCTGGTAGTAATTATCGGAAATTGCTGAAAATCAATAGGCTTTTTCGTCTCCTGGTCTTTAGCACTGTATATTAACTTTAGCCTCAAGAGCGTCCACAAGACGGACAAGGGCAACGACAACTTACAACCACATTTCAATGTGGGCGTATAAAAATGATTGTCAGAAAAGTGATCCTAACTGTACAACTTATTTACGGTGAACATTTGTAGATGTGTGAATGTTGTGTACAGCATTGTTCAAGATAAAAACGCTTGTCAAATGTAATCCAATCTCTGTCACATAGTCAGACAAATCCTTCTGACAATTTGGTCGAGTAAAACCAGTATCCTGATCAATGATAAATTGTTCTTCCGACAGAGTAAATGGTCTGTGTGAAATCTCTGACTCCTAAAACCCTAGGAAAGACACCAAGTTTATTCTCCTCGCTCAATTATGCACCTTGACAGGCAAGCCGAAAGGCGTGGCGTCCATTTTGGTGTCCATCTTGTAACATTTTTCACCCTGAAAATTATTTCAATGGACTCCTTGATTCCCCAAACCTGGGTAAAGACACCAAATTCAGCACTTTAGTACAAATCCAGATAGAGTTATATCGGGTTTAAGGTTACAGCGGCCACATTGGACGCCATCTTGAATTACACCTTTCTGCCCCATATCTGGAATGTCTACCCAAGTTTTTTTCAATCTCCTATGGGTACCCTACAGGAATCAAGATTCAAACTTAGGGGACATATGATTGCATACAGGACCCCCCTCAGCCCCCGGACTAAGTCACAATTGTTAGGTTTATCCCCATACGATCTCGGCTGCTTTCAATATTCGCATGTTTCGGATCGAAATTTAATTGATTATGGCCTCTGATTGTACGAAAAATCACATTTTTAGCTAGTGAACCCTATAGAGGTCACAATTTTGAACCGATTTTGATGAAACATGACATGCATGTTTATAATCCAAAAATCTTGGTTCCATTTGATGGTATTATAACCAAGCATTTGAACACAATGCTTGGACGACATGTTTGTCTTTATATTATCTATATTCATGCATAAATAGTTCTTGTCATTTTATTAGAACAGAATATTGAGACCAGTAATACCAAAAGTCAGACACTTGTTTAGCTTGTTTCAATATAATTAAATGTATTCATTGTTTTAATCGATACAAACACTTTATAGCATAGTTGTTAAGGGATTTAGTATTTAATTAGGCCCCTTCTGCACCCTTACGTATTGTCGTATAATTAATATATTTTCATTTAGTATAAGTCACCAGTGGCGACATTTTGTTTATCTTGTAAAACTATTGGAGATTAGTGTCTTAACAACCAGATCATATAAATTAGATTCAAGTTTTATATAGATATATTATTTTGATCAAAAAGAATGCACATCATATTGTTCATTCCATTTTAGTTGTTATTGATTCTAATGTTGTTGCTGTTAAAATAAATTCATATATCCAGATTATATACAGTAGTTGTTCCTGATTTTATGGAAGTAACCTACTAGGTTACAGTATATCAAAGTTGTGGTCCCTGTAGATGTTGCAATTTTAATTCGATTTTGATGAAACTTGAAATCCATGTTAATTTAACCCAAAGATCTTGGTTCCATTCGATATTTGCGCATATCAAATTTTAACTTCATGAATTATGGCCCTTGATTATAGTATGTGATTTATCATCATCTGAGTTTCTGCTTGGTTGTTGTGCAGGGCAATGATCCTGCATGTTCATTAACAGGACACAAAAATTATACACATATTATGCACATGGACAACTTGAGCAGTGACAATACTTATATGTATTGAAATAAATTTGAATGAGAGATTAAAAACATTAAACACATGTCGGGAAATCCCCATTTTGTTACTACTATTTAATTATCTTGCTTTATTTATTATTTTAGTGATATAGATGAAGAGCTGCTAGAAAAATGTCTCTTTACGTCGCAGTGTCGAAAAGTTGATCTTTTAATTAGAACGTCTGGGGAAGTACGTCTCAGTGATTTTTTATTATGGGAGGTAAGTTTTGCTCATGTTGTATTTACTTACCAGTTTTATTAAAGGGACAATCCCGATAAGAACAGAGTCTCAAAAATTAAAGTCCGAGCATTTATGAAATTTATGGACCAAAATATAGAGGCGTGGTTTATATACCTTGGCTCAAAGTTTCAGCTCAAAATATTGAGTCGTTTTGATGTTAACGTCAACACTGCTTATCCGGACACGTAACCCTTTTAAGATTTCGGGTCAGTTTTTTGATTGGGTGACCTGATAATCGATTCTCATTTCTTGAGAGGTCTATACAGTGAATGACCCATGTACTGTACTGATAACAAAAGGTAAATTTCACCAACATATCATTTTTATAGAAAAAAGTCTGGTTTTATCCAGATACTGTATAATACAACGGTCTCCATTTCCAGATGAAGACTGTCAGATTTAAGTTATTTACAAGCATATCACAAATATCGGGTTAGTTGGTTGGCCTTAGATAATGGGTTTTAAGGGATTTTAACACAAAATTAAGCAGTTTTATTCCCCAAAAAGTTATCGGGATTGGCCCTTTAAATCATGTTTTATTTTCCTCTGGTAGGGTATGTTAACATTCAAAAGAATTTTTGGGTTATTGAAAAAGTTTATTTGAAAGTAAGAATGGGACTATTAAAATGTGTTCATCTGTCCATTTGTCTGTCACACTTTTTGGGACATAATAAGTCTGAGGTAGAATATCTAAACTTGGTATAGATGTTCATTAGGTGTATGTCTTGACACAGTTTGATGATATGCATTTTTTGTAAAGGTTGAGCAGAGATATACAATTTGATTGATCAAAACTTTGGCTGTCATATCTAGAATTTTCAAATTTTGGTGTCCATGTTCATTAGCAAACTGATCTCGATGTGAATATTCGCTTGGCCGCTACAATCACTGATAAGCATGACATCGACGAGGCTTAACGAGTATGGCATATTAACTTTTTTACTCCGACAAATTCAATTCTCAAACATTTTTTTGAGGAAAAAGAAAAATAAATAAAGACGTTTGAAGTATTTGTAGTTAAAAGATATTTCCTATTTAGTGTAAATGGGAATTTAAATGAGTAAATTGCATCATTTTGCCCGAAGCAGTTAGGTGTTAAGTAAACAATGCACGAGCCGTTGAGCCAATGATTGGCGCCGTCTGCAGTCAACGCAAGTGCTAAGGACACTCATCTGTTACAGAGTTAATTCGTAAGTAATTCACTGTGAAACAGATTGGTTCATTAGGTGAATGTCCTGACTAAGTTTAATGATGACCATTTTCCAATTTGGCCATAATGAGTTTGATGATAACAATTTTCTGAGTGAGAGTTTCAAAACCAACTGTATGCTAGAAGCAGGGCTCACACTGTCGGTCGCCAAAGTCACAATTTGCGATAAAAAAATGAAAGTGGCGATTAAAATTTGATTTTTGCGATAATTTTTGCGATAAAGTTTTACGGTACTGGCGATTCTTTTTGAGAACTGGCGGAAAAAAAATCTTAAAATTCTAATCGTATTCATAATGTTTTAACCATTATTGAGTGTCAATCACGTGGCTAAACACAATAATAAATTAATCAACTGGCTGATAATCCGGATAGCGTCGCCGAGTAATACTAATCAATTGTCTCGGATTAATGATAAGTAGATTGATAATTGCCAATGATGTATATTAAACCTATCTCGCGTCACTATTTAATCTTAATGATTAAATTAAGCGGTGATTATTTGATGTTTCGTTTCGTCTTAAAACGAAGAAAGGTAATACATGTAAACAAAATGGCCGATAATTCTATCGAAAAGAAGTAAATATAGTTCAATTCCGTTTACTGTGGCATCATATACGGCATGTAAAACATACAAGTATGCCTATTGGATATCATTATTTCAAATTATCGTATCATCATGGTCGAAAACGCATGAAGTTGGCTACTTGAATATCGGCGATTCTTGAGCGAGAAAGCGGTTCGCCATTTATCATATTATGGTCGCTAATTGTTTTATAATAAGCCTAACTGAGATATAAAATAGTTAGATATTGTATAATTTTTTATCACATATTTTTGGCGGATAAAATATTCAAGTTGGCGGAAAAAATATATGAACATTTCTTTACATAAATATTATCATCCATTTTGGCGGAAAAAAATTGAAAGCCAGTGTGAGCCCTGGCTAGAAGTTTTATTACATCAATAACGTAATAATTTTGATAATAAGCATTTTCTGCTCAAATGAGACAGGGTTATAAACAAGTTGATTGCTAAATGCTTGTAATTAATATGTCCTCTAACTATAAATTATTGTCTATGATTGAATTGAATGTTTCTATTACAGAGTGCATATACTTGTTTGGCATTTGTAAAAGTCTTGTGGCCCGAGTTTAGCATATGGCATCTTTATGCTGCAGTTTTACACTATCAACGAAATTCACAAGCAGTAGAAGTAAGTGTAATCTGAAAATTTCAATATTTTGATGATATGTTGATAGTCCACAATATTGTGGTAAATTGCATCATTTAGCTGTAATATCAATGTTTTTTAGTCAAATGTTTTTAAGGGTTTTATCATATGATAAGTCCTGATTAGTTATTGAAACAATTATATAAAAAATGTTCAATCACTAATGCACACCTGTACTGAATAAAGATGAAACATTTTTATATGCCTACATTTTCATGCGGTCTTTAGATTGTCATCGCCCTTGTCCGACATTATTGTCATTGCCCTGTTTGTTTTTCTGTTCACATTTTGTTTGTGTAGAGGCTACAGGTCACAATTTTTATCTGATCCTAACATAACTTGAGATGTAGGTGTATCTCCCACAGAGCTCAGTTCCTTTGGCAATCAGCATGTATCGGACGGGACCGTAACTTCATGGATTATGACCCCTGGTTGTACGAAAAGTCACATTCTTTTTTGCTTGTGGTCACTCTAGAGGTCACAATTTATATATCCTTTACTGCCTGACAAAATGGACGCTCCTAGTACATAAATAGTAGAAAGTATAGTATATCAAGGTTGCGGACCATTTAGAGGTCATAGTTTTTGGCTTGTTGGCACCATCGAGGTCACAATTTATATCATATTATACTGCTTGCCAATGAAATAAAATAAAAGTATGATATATTGTCAGTAACTTCCTTTACAAAAAAAATAATGATTTTAGCTTTTGTATCCTCTAGAGGTCACAATTTTTAGTCAATTTTAATAACCGTTTAAAGATACATTATGGTAGATTAGATAACGAGTTGGCAGTTCTCACTACAATAATGTCAAATTGATCCACTATGAACTTAGAACTAAGCGAATGAAAGTTCCGCTTAGCCTCGGTCATCATTACTAAAGTCAGTAAGACAAAACTTGTAGTCTCGGTTATCCATTTAATTGGTAAATCACGAAGGACAATTTTTAAGCAAATCTAACTACAATCAAACAAAAATCTCATGCTAGCCTCGGCATCAAGAGTTGATATGGTCTGGATAAGTTTAATGTCTAATTAGTAGTTTTTATAACATTTCAGGCCTAAAGAAAGCCATACAAAAGGCAGATTTTGCTCTTGCATAATGTATGTTTAAATATATCACCATTACACCTAAATGGTGGTTGAGATCGAATCCAACCGAAACTGCCTGACAAAAAGGCCACTCAGGAGTTAAAATTTTTATCCAATTTTAATGAAACTTGAATTGTATATTTATATCCCAAAATTTTGTTTCCTTTCAATATTTATGCATATCGGACTGTAACTTACTGGATTATTGCCCCTGATATTACCAAAAAATCACAATGGCGGTGCTCGATTCACAGTCCAGAACGTCCCGAATCGACAGAATTACAATCGAGTGACACGGAATTCAGTCCTGTCACAGTTCTGCGGCCAGTCCCGACAGCTGAGGTGGAGTGAGTAGAATCGTGACGTATTGCTAGGTAAAAAATATGTTTCAGCAGTCATGATTGGTTGGGATACTTTTTATACAGTCGACGCATGCGCTGTAATCCGAAATTCTCCTTTTCACTCGATTGACACCAGTTTGGGAATTCAATTCCAGAACTGTGAATCGAGTATCCCCATTATTTTCTTAGCTCATTTTCTGTCCACATTGGCAAAATGTGGGTGTATCGCTTGTTTATATTGAATATTGTAATATAATATATTTTTTCCAGGTAGCTCGTCAGAATAACCAAGTAGAACGTGAAAGACTACAAAGAGAATCTGATCATAAATGTATTTTGGAGGAATTAGAGGAACAAATGCAAATAAAGGGAGACAAGTCAAGGGATACTAGTAATATCCAGTCAAAAGTAGCTCAGTATGCCAAAATTCGTAATCATAGAGTGCGATGTTTTGTAGATGGTTTAAATCGTAGGAGAGCTCAATACTTTGAGAAACTAACATGTAATCATTCTAAGCAAAGCAGTGAAAGTTAGATTTTATATTTTAATAACTGTTAAAAAAATTGTACATATTAAACTTTATAAGCTATTCATGTATATATGTAATATTGAGCAAATAAATTTTAATAATTTAAGTACTGGCAATTTCATTTGGATGATGGCTATAAACCTTGTAGCGCTCAGACCTCCCAATACTAGTATTTGGAGAAATGCAAACCACCTAAGTCACGTAAATAACCAAAGAACTAGTATACATGTATAGTCTTGTGAGCTATTTAAACGACTAAAAAGTGGGTTTGTGGTGATTAATGGAGCCTTAATTTCAGGCGGTCCAGGAAAATACCATTATGAATTATATCACCTTTCTCTTAATTTATATTCCTGGGAACCACCATAGTAGGTCAATATTTACATTTACCAAGCTGTAAAATCATAAATTGTCCAACCCCAATCATTATAGTCTGGAAGCTCAGTGTGGGGAGGTGTCCATCAAATGGGCACAAAGCCAGACCCAACTTTTCTAGAGTAAAATTTTGCGTAGAATATAATGCCTAGTGGTAATAAGTCCGTTTTCGAGATATTCGGGGTCAAGTGAGTTCATTTCCTCTGAAAGTGATTGCGCAGTTATTATATTTTACGCTGACATTTTATTGCTTTAAATATTCCTTTTGAAAAAAAACCAGAAAAATTTGACCTTTTGACCTCCAACGTCACTAACAACAAAGGTGAATTTAGCAAGTTCACATTTTTTATTGAAAGAGTGATTACTTTCGATTATTTTCAGCATATTTTGATTACCACTTGGCATCGTATTCTACACAAAATTTTACTCTAGTTTATCAACTACATGGCAGTTTAGTCTGATTTTCACAAAATTCAAAACTCAACCATCATTTGGGTGTAACGGTTATATATTCACACGTTTTTTTTAAATCGGATAGAAATTGTGAACTCTAGATCAGAGGGACCACAAATTAAAATTCTGATTTTGTCCAACAAGGGGAATAATTCAGAAAGGCAATATCTGATATGCACGAATATCAAAAGGAACCAAGATCTTTGGGTTATTAACAGGTATTTCAAATTTCATCAAAATTATGACCTCTAGCTAGTGGGTCCACAACCTTGATTGATATACCATATTTTTACACTTTTTGGGGGCGAGGGGCGTCCATTTTGTCTGGCAGTTTGAACTCAACTGACATTTCAGTGTAACAGTGATATAGAGAGAGTGTTCACAAGCTACAGTGTGATTTTTATACGTCCATATTCATAATGTGAACATATTATGCCGTCGCCCCTGTCTATGTGTGTGTGTGTGTATGTATGTGTGCGTGTGCATTGACCATCACCAGGGGACCCTCGTTAGAAAACACAGCTTTTACCCGAGGAAAAAAGCCAGCAGTCTAAATCAAGCGCACATTTATAGCGTCTGGTTATTCCAATCTACATACACCGTTTGATTTGGTGCAATGTGTTTATCCTCGTCCCTCAAGTCTTTGTTAAAACTGGGGCTGAAACGCATTGTGGTACACGATTCATTCGTACCAATGGTAAAATGTTTATTTTGTCTTAAATATTGGATATCAGAAGCCCATCTTTTTCTGGTAAGATCACAGCATCAGTGTTGATTTAAATTGACAAATAATTTGTGTTTTCAATCACATTTCAATGTTGAAGATTTGTGATGATATTGAGTTTGAGACGTAGCTACTTTAAATGGAGCATAATAATAACTTAAACAATGGGTCTTTTTTTAAATGGTGATTACCAAGCATTAACTACCCAAGAAACTAGGTATCTGTATTAACATTATATTGGTTACACTAACAGAAAGTCTTAATAAGACCCAGAAACACTTAAAAGTTAGGTAAATATCTACAAGTAGGCTACTGCCCGTAATATCAAAATGTGTTAAACAGAATTAGATTAGGTAGTTGTATTAGCTAGCACTGGTAAATTTTAAATCTTAATAATATTAATAAGAAAAAGAATAGATACCGGTGAAATACTGACAGTTAACAAACCAATTTTCTTAAAACATTTGAATCCTCACCATTTTAGGACAAGTAGCCTACTTCGGCTCACTCAAGGTGATTAAAAGCGGCCACTCGGCAAACCTCGTAAGATCTAGATTGTAGTTTACGGAATCTGTCGAGATTAGCCGAGTGTAAAAGCGGCCAGAACGATCACCGGAGGCCACCGGGATCACTTAATTACAATCACCGGAATTCACTTACAACCACAATCACCGGAATTTGCTTACAATCAGCGCAATCCACGAGAATTAACTAAGAAGATACCTGAATTCGCCTTAAAAATCTTTCTATTGACTTATATTTTCCATTAATATTCAGACTGAATTACTTTAAAACATATAAAACCACCGGAATTTACATTGAAAATATACAGGCCTACACCGGAATTCACTTTCAACATATCGGAATTCGCACTTAACACCATGTATTTACTAATATTTTGCATCAATACTCAAACAGTTTAGTTTAAACAATATTTATTCATTAAAAGGATTGAACAACAGTCAAAGCCTATAAGTTCTTTCCCACTTTGAATACATCTAAACATTAGAATTCACTTTCAACATTTTTATAATAAATTACTTTCAAACACAGAATATCACCGGAATTCAGATTGAAATATTATAAATAATACTGGAAATCCCTTTCAAAATATCGGAATTCGCACTTCAAGACCTTCGTATTTACTGATTTTACAAGACGATTGTATTTTTTACAAGACAATTGTATTTTTATTTACAATTTGTATCTACTGTAAAACGATATTTCCACAGAGGACACCCCCTCCCCTCGCACTGACTGAGCATCCGGTTTAATAGCGTAATTTGCCCCTCATTGACCCTATAATTTATAATGCAAAGGCGCATCCAGAGGTTGTGGATAGGGGTAGGCCGTAGGGCGCACGAGAAGAAAAATCGAACGTTGCGGGCGCCGAGGCATGTTCCTTAAGCAACGTTCCTTAAGCAACGTAACTTAAAATGCAATTTTAAGTAGATTTTAGTTAAAATTACTTGCGTCCGCGTAGTCCACATTTCTGTTGAGGGCATTTACTGACATCAAGCCAGCTATCATCATAACCGTCACTAATCCTATTTCAAACTGATCCCGCAGTGAATCATCGCTTGGCCGCTACAATCACTGATAAGCATGACATCGACGAGGCTTAATGAGTACGGCATATTGACTTTTTTACTCCGACAAATTAAATTTGAGGTAAAAGAAAAATAAATAAAGAGGTTTGAAGTATTTGTAGTTAAAAAATATTTCCTATTTAGTGTAAATGGGTATTAAAATGAGTAAAATGCATCATTTTGCCCGAAGCAGTTAGGTGTTAAGTAAACATTGCACGAGCCGTTGAGCCAATGACTACGAGGCGTGTAGTCAACGCACATGTTTTGGACAGGCATCTAGGCTGTTACAGAGATAATTCGTAAGTAATTCTCTGTGAAACAGATTGATCCTATTTATGTACCCTTCACTGCGCCCTGCGAATCAAGCCAATCCTACTAACGCTAAGAAATTCGCTGGATGATCATGACTTAAATGAAATCACAAAGTCCATATACAGGCCCGTAGCTAGCGGGGGGACAAGGGGGGCAGCTGCCCCCCTGGAAAATTTCGGCGCCCCCGATGTGTGCCCAAGGCGCCCTATACCCGTTGAAGAAAAAACGGCTCCCTCAATGGGCGTCAAATCACGCAATACGAGACCAACGTCTCCATAATAGTATGGGCGTTACATAAAGCCGAGTAACATTGGTTGGGCGCCCACGACGTAATTTGGTGTCCAATGCCACTTGGTTTTATGGGAGCCTCGCTAAATGGTGAAGCGCCTCATAATGACCCACACGATTAACACCACAAGTGATGGGGCGCCTAAAAAGACTTGATCTGTGGAGTGCCTTATCCCGGAGAGGCGCCCCTAATGATGTGATTGGTGGACGCCTTACAATCTTGGGCCGCACATAGTGCATAATACTGAATCAGATTGGTTGGGTGCCCATAGATTAACGGGGCGCTCAAAACAGCATGATTTGTGGGGTGCCTTTTCCCAGAGTTGCGCCCATAATGCATAGATCATGGGCGCCCATAATATAATGCTAGTGAGATTGGTTAGGCGCCCACAAATGAATTGGGTCCCCAAAACGGCGTGAATTAAAACGGCATGTTTTGTGGGGTGCCTCATCCCAGAGGTACACGCATAATGCCGAGATCATGGGAACCCATAATATATATAATGCTTGTGAGATTGGTTAGGCGCCCACGAATGAATTGGGCGCCCAAAATGACGTGAATTAAAAAGGCATGTTTTGTGGGGTGCCTCATCCCAGAGGTACACGCATAATGCCGAGATCATGGGAACCCATAATATATAATGCTTGTGAGATTGGTTAGGTGCCGACGAATGAAGTGGGCGCCCAGAACGGCTTGATAATCTACAAAATTCAAACGACATGAATTGTGGGGTGCCCCATCGAGAAGAGGCGCCCATGATATAATGCCAATGAGATTAGTTAGGCACCCACGAATGAATTGGGTACCCAAAACAGCTTGACCTGCGGGGTGCCTAATACGGGAGGGGTGCCCATAATGACAAGATCATGGGCGCCCATAATATAATGCTAGTGAGATTACTTAGGTGCCCATAATATAATGCTAGTGAGATTAGTTAGGTGCCCACGAATGAATTGGTCGCGGAAAATGGCGTGATATCTTCAAAATTGTAACAAGTCGCACATTTCTCATTTTTCTCATAAATTATTATAGGTACGTTAAAGTCGTATTCCTTCCTACAATTGTATCATAGTACGAAAATCGTAAATCCAAATTGAAATTTTCCGTCATTTTCAGGTGCAAATAACCCTATTTTCCAAAATTTTCTTCGGGGAGAGCACCATATAAATTATATAGGCAATCTGACTTTTCGGGCAGACGAGTAAAATGAAACGAAAAAAATATTTTTGAACAGAAATTTGCTTTCCTTACAACAGTGTTAGGTGGGATTAGCTCTTATCAAACGAAACACAGTGAGTGAGTATGGTACGCCACCGAAGGTAGACTATATTGGACCACATTTAAGTTGCTGTATTCACGGGCTGGAATAGCAGGAAACACGTTTGCGTCAATCAAAATTTGCTCTCGGCGGCCCCGTCTCCGTGGAATATAAACGATTGCTTGGAATTTCGACTCGGCCATCTAAGTTAGGCTACATCAGACCATACCCACTGTATCCAGGGACTGAAATAGCAAGAAAACGCGTTGAAGGTCGTCAAATTTCCAAATTTTCTTCATGTTTAGGAAGAGAGTTCACCCCTTTAATATGAATGTGCCAACTTTTACTGATAATATTTGGAAAGCCTATTTAATTACCGGTACCTTTCGGAATATATTTAGTTGGATGTCTAGAATTTTGTACGATATTCTGAGCTAAAGGAATGGATAAAAAATAATATATTATTCTACTTTCATTTGATAGACATAACGTTGGATTTTATTGGTTGGTAAAAATAGATGAGTTTGGCCGACTGTTGTCTTAATTCTGAATAGGTTGCCAACGAACAGGTTGCCAGCTGGATCGGTCGAATAGCTCGCTAGCCGAATAGGTTGCCAACTTGGTTCGGTGGAAACGAACAAGGGACAGAGAGTAAGACAGTTTTAATTGTGCGATCTCACTATACAAGTAGTCTTTTTTTGATACGTTATATGAACTTGTATGATATATAAAACTCTGCTGTAAACATCAACAATTAATAGGGATGAAATCATAATGGTGAGTAGAATTATTCGACCCAAACTTATTCTTGTAAAATTGTCCAGTCTCCCTCGGCTTATGCTAGGCCGCTACATACTGGGAGGGTAAACGTTTTTTACCATACACCGGAGCCTGGTCTTATGACGTCATATGTGGATTGTGGGTTAGGATAAGGGTTAGGATTGGCCCAGGGTTGGGATTAAGGCTAGCCCTGTCTACATCTCGAGACGGTGACGAAATCTGCAGGCCACAGCCCTTATCCTAACCCAAAATCCACATATGACGTCATAAGACCAGGCTCCGGTGGATGGTAAAAAACGTTTACCTACTGGGAGGGGGTGACATACATCGGGGCGAATGAATTCAGTTTCAAAATTAAATTTCTTACCTTTTGAGAATTGAATTCCAAAACTATTTTTTAAATTATTAAGAAAAAAATTAAATGTTGGAAGTAGCCTATATCTGGATAAAAAAGAAAGTTCCTATTTATACCTTTTATACCTTTTCTTCGGTTTACCATTAAGCCTATGTGGCTTGTTGACCACCTTGAATAAATCTAACAATGGGAGGTTTGCGCATGTTTGGGCTAAATATTGTCATAGTACTCATAGATAGATTTTAAAATTTTTCTCCAAGTGTTTGGTCTCATAATTATCAGGAAATTGTGCTAATACTAATAGCAACTTGGGTTAAACTTACTTTCTTCATTTTTCCAAAATTTGTTTAGACTTGACTTGAATTAGTTCAGGGTTTCAGCATTGACAACATATATAGTATGGTAATGAGTTCCAATAGTTTATGACTCTGACTGAGAAATTGTTTTTCTGCATGTCTAATCTGCAATGACGCTTTTCTAGCTTAAAGTTGTACCCTCTTGTTCTTTTCTCTGTATTTGATTTTAGCATTTCTTTATTTACTACAATATCCTTTTCTTGAAGAATCATATATACTTAGATGACATCATAATGTTTCCTTCTGTATTCCAAAGAAGGCAAACCGAGACTGAACAAGCGTTGTTGATAACCAAGGTTATTTAGTGTAAATGGACACATAGAATAGTATACAAAGGCGTAAAATGAGTAAAAAACAGCAAAAATGGTTTGAGTTGCGTTTAAAATATGATATTCAAGGTTTCCTAGAGGTTTTGTATCACTGAGAAAATATAAACTAGATCAATTTGATTCATAAATATCAGAATTTTAAAACATTCGTACGTGTACTATATTTTTGAGATATCTCGTTAGCCATTGTCACCATGTCATTGAGCGTTCAGTATACTTGCAATATCAGAATATTAAAACAATTGAGCATACACTATATCACATCAACGGAGCGTGTACTTGCGATATCACCAAGTCATTGATGAAAATGGATGGAGTAAAAGATAAGGTACAAGATTTGAAGATTTTAGACATTGGACAAATACAACATTACAAGCGTGAAAAAGGAGAAAACACAGATTTATTAGAATTTATTGGATGTGCCGAGAACGATTACAACGCTCCTAAAAATAAATAAGTGTGCACTTTGGAGTACGAGCGCAATCATGCTCCTCTAGACGCAAGACCTGAATACTGGGTAGCATTTGATAATACTGGTTATAACTTTTAACTTTTCTATACTACAGGATACTAATGATGTTATAACATTTCATGAAATTAATGATATAACTTTTATATATTACGAGAATCTAATGATGTTTTAACTTTTATATATTACGAGAAACTAATGTTTTAACTTTTATATATTACAAGAGACTAATGATATTTTAACTTTTATATATTACGAGAGACTAATGATATTTAAACTTTTATATATTGCAGGAAACTAATGATGTTAAAACTTTCCATCAGTGTGTTGTATGTGATGAGATTTTTCCACATTATGATGATTTGGAAAAACACTTTGAAGTACATGTTAAAGAAGAGAAAACTGATGATGTAGATGGATATTGTCATGTTAAAGAAGAGAAAACTGATGATGTAGATGAATATTGTCACGTTACATTTGGCGAAGAGAACACCAATAATATAGGTGAATATTGTAAGGTTAAAGAAGAAAAAACTGAAGATATTGAGCTAGTTCATCAGTGTAATTTGTGTGATAGGGAATTCAATTTAGAAACTGATTTAGAAAAACACTGTGAAACACATGTTAAGGAAGAGGAATCTGTTTTACAACATGGTAAACATTGGGAGACAAGTTTTAGCCAGAATAATGTAAAGCAAATAGACAATTCTCAAGAGGTTTATAATTGTGATGTTTGTAGCAAATCATTTATAAATGAATATTACCTTCAAATTCATTTGAGACGTCATGCTGGTCAAAAACCTTTTAAGTGTGATGTTTGTAGTAAATCATTCACTAACAGTAGCAATCTACAGATCCACATGAAAACTCATACTAAAGACAAATTACATAAATGTGATGTTTGCAGTAAACTATTTTCTCACAATAGTTATCTTCAGAAACACATGAGAATTCATACTGGAGAAAAACCTCATAAATGTGATGTTTGTAGTAAATCATTCTCAAGCCGTAGTCATCTACAGAGACACAAGACAATTCATAGTGAAGAAAAACCATTTAAATGTGATGTTTGTAGTAACTCATTTATGGACAGGTTTGGTCTTTGGAAACATGCGAAGATTCATGATGAGGAAAATTCTCTACAAACACATGTCAAAAGTCGTACTGGAGAAAAACCTTTTCAATATGATGTTCATAGTAAATCATTTACTCACTGTAGTGATCTAAGTACACCCATGATAATTCAAATTTTAGAAAAATCTTATAAATGTGATATTTGTAATAAATCATTTATTTATAACTGTAAACTACAGCAACACATGAGGATTCATACTGGAGAAAAACCTTATAAATGTGATGTTTGTGGTAAATCATTTTATTACAATTCTGTTCTAAGTGCACACATAAGAACTCATACTGGAGAAAAACCATATCAATGTGATGTTTGTGGTAAATCATTTAGTCACAGCAGTACTTTTCTGAAACATAAGAGAATTCATACTGGTGAAAAACCTTATAAATGTGATGTTTGTTTTGAAACATTTCGTTACAGTAGTTATCTGCAAGCACACATCAAAACTCACGCTGGAGAAATAATGAAATCAAATAACGTTAAATGTCCCAGTGTTCTGCCCTGACTGTTGTACACTGGAGAAAAACATTTTACATGTGATATTTGTAGTTGATCGTTTTCTAACAGTAGCGATCTACTGGAGAAAAAAATCCTTTTGAATGTGATGTTTGTAGTGAATATTTCGTTGCTAGAATTGATCTGTTAATAGTATGGCTGGTCTGCATCAGCACAGGAGAATTCGTACTGACAAATAAAGTTTTAAATGTGATGTTTGTAGTATATCATTCACTGGCAGTATATATAGTTGTCTACAACAACACACAGGGATTCATACAGCAGAAAAACGATTTAATTGTTACGTTGGGTTGAAAGATGGGGTGCTTGGTTACTCGCACTAATAGTTTCATTATTGATAGTCTAGATCACTCAGTCCCTTTATTAAACTATCAGGTGTACCAGTTTAGCGAAGGGACTGCGTGCTCTAGACTATCAGGTGTACCAGATTCCGCTAGGGACTGGATATATGTAATTCCCATTACACAAACCCTTCGCCAAACTATCCTGTATCCATGGTACCAGATTTTGCTAGGGACTAGGTACATGTAATTCCCTTCTCTAATGAAGTTATTCAGAAATCGATAACGCCTATTAATTTGGGTTTCTAAATAATGATTTGAGATAATCAATTAAGTGACATTGGGGGTGGGGCTTGTGTCAAAATTAAACGTTGAGGAGGAAATGTCTTCACCGAGCTGCTCCCACAAAACCACAAATGAGGTTGTATATTGCCGTCGCCCCGTCTGTCTGTCGGTTGGTCGGTCGTCCACAATTTATTGTGAACACTCTAGAGGCTACAGTTAATATCCGATTTACGCACATTGTTTAAGCTCACGAGACGAAGAAGCCTGTTGATTTTCAGCTATATCCAAAAATTACTGCCAGAGTTATGACCCTTGATCACTTTGAAAAATCTTGTGAACGCTCTAGTGGCTAAAGTTAATATCCGATTGACATTAGATTTATGCACAGTATTTAAGGTCATGAGACGATGAAGCCTAATGATTTTCAGCAATATCCGAAATTACTGCAAGAATTATGATTCTTGATCAAGTATGAAAAATCTTGTGGTTGCTCTAGCGACTCAAGTAAATATCAGATTGAGTTTAAATTTATACACAGTCTTTAAGGTCATGAGACGAAAAAGCCCATTGATTTTTAATGATATCCGATAATTACTACCAGTGTTATGTCCCTTGATCACTTCAAAAAACTTTGTGGAGCTCTAGAGGTCAAAGTTAATATCTGAATGACTTTAAATTGATACACAATGTTTAAGGTCAGGAGACGAAGAATCCTATTGATTTTCAGCGATTTCCAATAATTACTGCCAGAGTTATCTTCCGTGATTACTTTTAAAAATCTTGTGATGCTGTAGAAGCCATACATATCATCCGATCGACTTCAGATTGATAAATAGAGTTTAAGGTCTTGAAACAAACAAGTCTTTTGATTTCCAATGAATTTTGGTAACTGAACAGCTGAATCCATGGTATACTAAACGTTAGCATGGGGCAGAACTTTATAAAAACCAAACAAATTCTAATGAATTTCTGGTAATTACTTAATGAGTATCAGATTTTAGTGTATTACAATTGTTTCATTACCGAAAAAATAGGTTGCCAGGCAACGAAACATACGCCCACACAGCAGCCAAATCGTCCGGTCAGTCAACAAGAGTTGTCGCATATTAAGGAATTATTAGAAAATCATTAGAATTTGTTTGGTTTTTATAATCAAACGTTTTTTTTTTTTTTAAATCAGATAATAATTGTGACCTCCAGAGGCACAACAAGCTAAAAAGAGTGATTTTTCGTACAATCAGGGGACATAATTCAGGAAGTAATGACCCGATGGGCGCAAATATCGAAAGGAACCAAGATCTTTGGGTTATAAACATACATGTCAAGTTTCATCAAAATCGATTCAAACTTGTGACCTCTATAGGGTCCACAACCTTGATATAACATATTTTCACACTACTCGTGTACATACGGCGGCCATTTTGTCCATCAATTCTAGTCCGATTTTCACGTAATTCAAACTCTTTCTTCATTACCATGTAACGGTGATATAGTCAAACGTTTTTTTTAAATCGGATAATAATTTTGACCTCTAGAGGGACCAAAAGCGAACAAAAGCGATTTTTCGGACAATCCGGGGACATAATTCAGGAAGTTATGATCCAATGGGCGCAAATATCGAAAGGAACCAAGATCTTTGGGTTATGAACATACATGTCAAGTTTCATCAAAATCGGTTCAAAATTGTGACCTCTATAAGGTCCACAACCTGTATATAACATATTTTCACACTATTTGCGTACAAACGGCGGCCATTTTGTCCGTCAATTTTTGGTCTGATATTCACAATATTCATTTTCAACCTTCATAACCATGAAATGGTGATATAATCATACGTTTTTTTAAATCGGATAACAATTTTGACCTCGAGAGGGACCAACAACCTAAAAAGGTCGATTTGTATGGGCAATCAGGGGCCATAATTCAGGAAGTTACGATCCGATGGCCGCAAATATCGAAAGGAACCAAGATCTTTGGGTTATAAACATACATGTCAAGTTTCATCAAAATCGGTTCAAAATTGTGACCTCTATAAGGTCCACAACCTTGATATAACATATTTTCACACTATTCGCGTACGAACGGCAGCCATTTTGTCCGTCAATTTTGGTCCGATTTTCACGAAATTCGAATTCAACCTTCATAACCATGTAACGGTGATATAATCAAACGTTTTTTTAAATCGGATAACAATTTTGACCTCCAGAGGAACCACAAGCTAAAAAGGGCAATTTTTCAGACAATCAGGGGCCATAATTCAGGAAATTACGATCCGATTGGCGCAAATATCGAAAGGAACCAAGATCTTTCGGTTATAAACATACATGTCACGTTTACCGAAAAAGCATTGTAATAAAACATGAAACCAAATAAACAGTTTTGTTATTTTATTAGACTGATTTGGTACTTGTTGTTTACCATGGTTAGAACTAGAGAATTCATCAAAGTTACACGGAGCTGTGTAGCACACTTGATATTATCATTAACATAGTTTTTAGCATGTAATATCAAATGATCATACATTAGAAGATAATTTCATACTTGTATTAAATTAGTCTTAGTTCGGCTATAATGTCTGGTATAAATAGTTTACTGTCACCACAAATAAGCTCAGTACAGTATTTCTTAGAATCCCACAGGAAATCCATTTAGTGCCCAAATTAATATTCTGGCATATCCACACAGATCCCATATAAGGCCCATATTACATTGATTTCTACTCCCACACGAGTCCCATATAGTACCCATATCACATGTCTCATATGGGACCATATAGGTCCCATATTATTTTAGATGATTTACCCATATAGAACCCACACAAACCCCATTTAGTACCCATGTGGATCCCATATTATGCCCATATATCATTTATTTGTACCCCATATGAGTCCCATATAGTACCCATATTATATTTCTTAACATGGCCATAAAGGTCCCACATAGGCCCCATATAGCACCCATATTATTTTAAATGAGTTACCCATATAGGCCCCACACAAACCCCATTTAGTACCCATATGGTTGAGCCCATATGGATCCCATATGGATGTTGGGTGCAAAAATGTCGGGGTCCGATATGGGCTCCCCTTCATGGCCCCATATTACATGACACATGGTACCCATCAATGAATGTTATCAGGGATGATGATCTATTCAAGACAAACTAAATAATAATCACAGTATATATACATAAATAACAACAAATATCACAGAAATTATCAATTAAAAACAATTATCACAACACTTTATTCAATTATGTATATATAATTAAAATATAACAAATAAAAATTACAAATATATAATCAAATATATAAAAATTTGTCTCTTTTAAAAAGTCTAGTAATCTACCATTTAGGCCCGGTTGGGAAAATAAGTCATATCAGGACTGTCAACGGTAATGATTAGATCTAATAACCTTATGATGCTTGCACTCAATCTAAATGTGCTTAACTGTCTAAGCAACATGACAGTGTTCACATTCTGGTTGAGACTCTCGCTTTAATATGAAAATGTAAATTAAAAATGTATGACCTATTCATCCCTCCTATTGGTTCTACAGGAGCTTGGCAAATCTCCTAAGAGAGGTTTAATGTGATGAAGTTTGTTTGTGCCTGCAAGATCCGAAGACCGTTGCCAGCGGTCATAGATAAAATGATTAATACACGTTTTAAAATCTTTATATGGAATTAAAATATTTAACAGGGGAAGATCTAAAGCAGCTTTGGCAGCTAAATCTGCTTGATCATTCCCCTTTATATCAACATGACTGGGGAGCCAGCAAAAGACGATTATTTCTGCCTGCAAGATCCCAAGACCGTTGCCAAACCGAGAGCATTGCTAATGCTGCAATATATACGTCCACATTCCAGCTTTGATTGATATGGTACTTTTTAAAATGAAGAGAATGAAATATGAAATGGCTGTAATATCCCTAGAGGCAAAGGCTAGGTGTTTGTGTTGTGTTGCGTTGGGCGTTGGGGGTCGTGCATCAACATCAACAGTTGCCGTCCTTAGAGTATAAGGAATGGCTCTTCCCCTGGGGGTTGGCTTCGCACCCCAAACGATAGGGATGTTCCTTACGGTACAAAGAATACTCACGCAAAGTTTCAAGATGATACGTTAAGCCGTGTGGCATGTAGACGACAAAGAAACAAATACAACAAATAGGCGTGGCTATGGCCCTTTGGGGCTGGCATTCACGAAAAACAATAGGGATCATCCCTTAGAGAGAAAGAGAGAGAAATGGGGTTTAACGTCCACTCAACACAACCAGGTCATTTCGGGACTAACATATGGTTTCAATTTTATTTCAATAATTCGCTTGCGCGTAGGGGTCTTTAGCCGTGGGAGGAAACCGGAGTGCCCGGAGGAAACCCACGAGGTTGAGAAGGCGCCCCTATCTCTATGCCACATACGCTTACACCAGGGCTCGAAACCAAAGCCGCAAGCCAGAGGTGACCGGCCAGCTAGAGGTCGAAGCGCGGCACTCTAGACCACTAGGCCATCCCAACCCCCCTGATCATCCTTAGTGTATTAGGAATACAAATACAAAGTTCGAGGTAAATCCAGTAAGAATTTCGCCCTGTAGGCGACATACATACACGCACACATACAGACGGGGGCGGCAGCATATTACGTCCACATTATGAATATGTGGACGTATAATAATTGTTTGTTTCCAAATTCTAGCGTGAATTATGAACAATAATTGCTGGATAGAACAAGTAATCTCAGAGGAATAGGCCCTATTGTAAATCATCTGCCGTCAGATCCAACCATTTATGTACGAATCGCGTGGATGAAGTATACTTGTATTATTGTTAATTGGCGTTATTATTATAGCCACGATTTGTCTGAAGTTTAAACACGCCACCCATTGAAGATTAGCTAAATGAATGTTAAAACGGCTTCATCAGAAATTGGGTATATAATGACCGTAAAATTTAACATTCATTGGGCCTACCTTCATTAGTTCTTACTGATTTATATCAAAGCTCTAATTGAAATTATTTACTATGGCATTGCAATGCGATGGTTGTGATCGCTGGCAACATCGCATGTGCAATACGGCCATGAGTCGGGAGACGTATCGTCAGATCGTTCGTGGAGAGTGTGCAGTTTTATGGCCATGGTCCGATAGAACTGCCCAACGCTCCATCCTTCACGAGTGATCTGGAGGCTGATGTCGATGTGTGAGGGGACGAAATGAATGTGGTCGATGGTAATATGGATTTGATCAGAGTGAAATTGATGGTGGTATGGAGCTGAAACCCAGACGTGCCGTATTTGGGACAAATATTAAAAAGAAAGTCTCATAACCAGACATTACTGAAAAAGGTTCCAGAGATAATATCAGATGTCGTAGATAATATGGAGGCAAGATTTCCCCAGAAAAAGCTACTTTTGGCATTTTCTGTATTTTCACCCTCCAATTTTCCCAGTGCCGACCAATTATCCAGCTATGGAAGCAACCACATTTCAACCATTCAGCAACATTTCCACCAAGCTATAAATGAAGACATCAACCACGAATGGCCCATCTTTAGAACAATGGTATACGAAAATTATCGAGGATACACTTATGCTGATCTCCTCAAGAAATGCGTCCGTCCTGGATTGTCGGATCAATTTCCGAATTGTGTTTCGGCAATGCAGATCGGACGCGTTTTGCCGGTCTCAAGTGTAGAGTGTGAGAGGGGGTTTTCAAGGCAAAATTTAATTAAAACCAGACTAAGAAACCGCCTCAACACTACTACACTGGGTGAACTTATAAGAATATCGCTACATGGACCGGCTCTCGAGGACTTCGACCCTAACGTAATTTTGAACAGATGGAAATTATCGAAAAATCTTTGAGGTATCCATTAGTGAAAAAAAATCACTAAATAATATGTATGCATGTATTCTTTGTAGTTGTTGTCATTGCTGTTATGTTATTAAGAGAGAGAGAGAAATGGGGTTTAACGTCCACTCGACACAAACTAGGTCATTTTGGGACTAACATATGGTTTCATTTTATTTCAATAATTCGCTTGCGCGTAGGGGTCTTGAGCAGTGGGAGGAAACCGGAGTGCCCGGAGGAAACCCACGAGGTTGAGAAGGCGCCCCCTATCTCCATGCCACATACGCTCACACCAGGGCTCGAAACCACAGCCGCAAGCCAGAGGTGACCGGCCAGCTAGAGGTCGAAGCGCGGCACTCTAGACCACTAGGCCATCCCAACCCCCCGTTATGTTATTAAACTAATGAAATGGAACGTACCTGAAATAAAAGAAAATATGTTTTTTTTTATTACGTACGGGATTTGAATATTTTGTTGACACATGATATTTAATTGTGGCCTGAAACTGGATGCTTAAATAACGTTGAGTTATGCCCCTTTATTTTAGGCAAAATGTCCGACTGAGAAAATTTGAAATCCCAACACTGAGCTGGATCATAGCGAAATGGATAAAAGTGAGATGAATATTGATGTCGCGGCCATCGAATATACGAGACCAACCCCAATATTGGAAGAGTGAGTTACTGATTTTATTTATATAATAATGTCTGTTTTCGGGTTTATAGGCGATCCCGTGGCAGCTAGTATTTAATTGGTATTATTTTATATGTAGGTGATCCCGTGGCAGCTAGTATTTACTTTTATATATAAATTTATATCAATGTATTTTTGTCTTCAGGTGAGCCCGTTGCAGTGGACGATACTCTGGTACTAAGAGCCCCGGTGTTCAGGAGGTTGAAGACGACACACAGCGGAAGGGTGTGATGCTGGTGGAAAGGGGTGGCTATTCTTACACAAAGAAGATGGAGAGGGGAGCAACAACCTACTGGTCTTGTAGTGTAAGAAACAAGCGGATGAAATGTGCAGCTACAGTCACGGAAAGGGGTGGTAACTATGTGCTTGGCCGTAACAGTCATATATACACCCGTGTAAACCTGGCTTGCTCCGTGCCACAATTGTCAACGCAGAGATAATTCAAAAGACGAATGCTGATTTATTTAGTTCGGCGTGGGCAATTGTGGGGGACGTGATGGCTGAGCATATTAGCGACGCAACCCCTTTGGCTGGACTGAAAAAGCCCGATAATTTAGTGAGGACGGCAAACCGGTGCAGGCAAAAAAATGAGACCTGCAGACCCTGTAGATTTAGAATTTGTGGTATGTTTATTTTTTAATCATTTTCAGTCACAATTTACAATAATTCATAATTATTTATTTTCAGTTACAATAATTTACAATAATTCATTTTCAGTTACAATAATTTGTTCATTTTCAGTTACAAGAAGAAAGCATACCAGAAGAATTGGAGTGTATTTTTACAGCCAATTAGAACCAACAACGACGTCGAGGGATGGCATCGGAGAATCAATCACAAGGCCGCTAGAAATAACCTTCAATTTTATCTTCTAATCAAATTGTTACACGATGAATCTAAAACGGTAGAGGCGACAGTTGAAGAAATTTGAGACAGTGGCAGGGAAAATCTTTAAAATATGGGAATTGTATCAACAGGGGGAAAAAATTGTATCGGGGCTTTTAAAGGACGTGGGTAGTTTGGTAGCGGTATAGGAATTCATTTGTGCATGGGGCTTGTTATATTTATGAACTTGTTTATGAATTTGTTATATTAATGCTTATTTATTGAATTTGTTAAAATTGTTTATGAATATGTTATTTATTGAATAAAATAAATTACTAATTAAAAATACATTTTGAAGTCGTGTGGACGACTCCAACGTATTACTATATCCAGAAATTATAGTTTTGCCGGGAGAAATTGTGACCACGCAGAAAAATTATACTAATTAAAAATACATTATGTGTCCCAAAAGTCGTGTGGACAACTCCACCAAGGAATGTGGACGACTAAACCAGGTTTTTCGTGTGGACATCTCTGCTTGTGGGCGACTTGACTGGCACCCTACCAACACATACTGCAATTTATCACATTTCGCGGCTCCAAGTGTATATGTAGAAAATTTACCAAAACAAATATCGCATCCATTTCATTATCCCAAATAGTATGACAAAATGATATACATAGAACTGCTGGATTTGATATGCTAGATGTGACGTTTTCAATTGTATACAACTTCTGCTATGAAATTTCTCTGCCCCGATATGTAACGGGATGAGTTTTATGATCTGAAATACATCTTAACAATCTTAAATAAGATATTTTTGAAAGAACTAACGGTTATGGGCGGAATTGGTTTAACCCCAGGAGGGTTGTGCTCGGAATTAGAGCGAACGTTTTGTGTTGTGTTGTGAAATAAAAAAAAATTAGAGATAAACCGTTAGTTCTTTCAAAAATATCTTATTTAAGATTGTTAAGATGTATTTCAGATCATTCTGTATCTTGAGGTAAAACAATATGACATCCTAATTTCAATTGTATCCATGTAAATAATAATGTTAATATCGTTATCTAACGTCAAGTCTGCTCAACTTGCTAATTTGATCAACTATTAATTAAGTTAACTCCATATGATAAGCAGATGATAAAACGTCGGCGCGGGTGGCAGTTAATACTTTTCTTAGCACATGTCATAACACACCGTTTGACCAGACGGTATGGATTTAATGAAAAGACTACCGGACAACCAAAAGACGACGACACAATAAAAGAAAAAAAAACAATAATTTGTATCTCCCTACCACAACGACGACGTACGGAAGAAGAAAATGGAAATATTTCGTATTGTAATAATTTATATGTGATTTCATTAATTCGCGTGAAAAAAAAAATAATTGTATCATAACTATATGATTCCAGTAATTCACGTGTGTGAACATTTTAATAAGGTGTATTATAAGATGTGATTTCAATAACTCACGGGGTGGGAAAAAAAGAATTTGTACTATATGTGATTCCGATAATTTCGCGTGTGTGACCATTTAGAAGAATTGGCATCGTGCGATCGTGTGAGACACAGTAGTGAAAAAAACCTCTTAAATTAGTGTTTTGTTCTTTTGTTTATAGTATGACATTAGTGTTGGATTATTTTTTGATGTCTTTTCATTATTATTGTTATTTTTTTATCTTAATTACGGTAGATATTATCGATTCCATTCATATTCAAATTTTTAAAGGCTTTAAAAAAATATTTCATATTGTTTTTCCAAAAAGAGGGAAAGGTACGTTACACAATGACAGGTATCGTACAAGCGTCCTGCCATACTGAAACATGTGTAAGTGATTGTAACATCAACCTGTTGCTATCAAACACCCGGCTTGAGATCTTGGTAGCATTCCTTATGTCATTATGTAACTTTAACTTGGCGGTCTTATCTAGCTTTCTTTGTCTGATAAACTGTACTAAATGTTAAACCGGATATGATGCACGATACATTAGCCAGATGCCTAATGAGATTCCTTTGTTTGGATGGGGATATAAACCCCGAATGAAAACAGCATAGTTAGGTCCAGCCAGGAGCGAAGGCCATGTTGGCATTGGCACGAGACGAGAGCTTCTGGAGTTAGCACACTTGTTCTAAGGAAAGCTAAGACATTCGACTCCCTCTATATAAGTTTGTTCTACGATCGTTTACATTACGATGTTTGTACCTATTGTAAGAAGCAGAATAAAAGTATTATTAGAAGTATATACTAGTGTTGTCATCAAGAAGTTGTTTTAAAGAACTAATTCTACCACAGTACTTGCAATAAAAAAGATAGGCTGGCACTGCCAGGCAGGATACGCCCACATTTTCGAGAGATGGACAGAGAACAAGCAATACCGAAAGTGATTTTTCCTACATCTTAAAGTCCTGTATTTCATACTGTATGGGAGCAGCCATTTAGTTGGTCAGTTCCAGTCTGATATTCATGAAATTCGAAACCGACAATGATTATGGTGTGACGGTACACAACCTAGAAATGTGACTTTTCATCAAAATCGGATAAGAATTGTGACCTGTAGAGAGTCCACAACCATGATATCGAATTAAAATTGTGACCTTTACAGGGTCCACAACCTTGATATACCATTTTTTAACAGTATTCGCGTACAAACGGCGGCCATTTTGTATGGCAATTTTGGTCTGATTTTCCTGAAATTCGAACTCAACCTTCCTTACGGCGTAACGGTAATATGATCTAACGTTTTTTTAAATCGGATAATAATTGTGACCTCCAAGCTAAAAAAAGGGCGATTTTGCGTTAATCAGGGGCCATAATTCAGGAAGTTACTATCCGATATGCGCAAATATCGAAAGGAAGCAAGATCTTTGGGTTATAACCATGAATTTCAAGTTTCATCAAAATCGAATCAAAATTGTGACCTCCACAGGGTCCACAACCTTGATATACCATTTTTTAACAGTATTCGCGTACAAACGGCGGCCATTTTGTATGGCAATTTTCATCCGATTTTCCCGAAATTCGAACTCAACCTTCCTTAGGGTGTAACGGTGATATAATCAAACGATTTTTAAAATCGAATAATAGTTGTGACCTCCAAGCTAAAAAAAAGGCGATTTTGCGTATAATCAGGGGCCATAATTCAGGAAGTTAAGATCCGATATGCGCAAATATCGAAAGGAAGCAAGATCTTTGGGTTATAACCATGAATTTCAAGTTTCATCAAAATCGAATCAAAATTGTGACCTCCACAGGGTCCACAACCTTGATATACCATTTTTTAACAGTATTCGCGTACAAATGGCGGCCATTTTGTATGGCAATTTTCTTCCGATTTTCCCGAAATTCGAACTCAACCTTCCTTAGGGTGTAACGGTGATATAATCAAACGTTTTTTTAAATCGAATAATAATTGTGACCTCCAGCGGGACCACAAGCTAAAAAGGGTGATTTTTCGGACAATCAGGGGCCATAATTCAGGAAATTACATTCCGATAGCCGCAAATATCGAAAGGAATCAAGATCTTTGGGTTACAAACATGCATGTCAAGTTTCATCAAAATCGGTTCAAAATTGTGACCTCTATAGGGTCCACAAGCTAAAAACGTGATTTTTCGTACAATCAGGGGCCATAATCCATGAAGTTTTGATCCGATACATGCCAATATCGAAAGCAGCCGAGATCTTTTGGGGATAAACCTATATTTCAAGTTTCATCAAAATCGGATAAGAATTGTGACCTGTAGAGGGTCCACAAACAAATTGTGGACGGACGGACGGACGGACGTCCGGACGGACAGGGGCGACGACATAATACGTCCACATGAAAATGTGGGCGTATAAAAAGATGTTGACCCACCAAGCAAATGTAAGTCAATATTAGATTATTAAGTGTTTAATAAAAACTGTTAGCCGAATACAAATAAGACAATTGATAAGTGTCGGCAATAAGCGAAAAAACACCCTTTGTTACATATACTATTCAAAAAAAGTAGGGGATATTTGATTTTGGGGGCATAATACTAAAATATGCAAATGACTACGAAAAAAGTCACTATAGAACCTAACAGAAGAAACATTTCCAGTTACATGTGACGCCCAAACGCACCAATTGCTACCGCATGGAATGCAGGTGATGCTTGGGATCATCATGGGGGTCCAACCCAAGATTTGCACACTGACTTTGAATGTTACAGTCATTGTGGCATTGAATTCCAGGGTGGAAACATCAGTTTAATTGTTTTAGTGACCAGAAAACAAATTTTGATATGCGTCGGCTTACCCAAAATGAAAGGTTACGTGCCCTTGGCATGCTACAGATCGGCACAACACAGGCGGTTGTGGCGCGGACGATGAATGTTTCTCAGTCTGTCATAAACAGGCTATGGTCCAGGGGCCTATTTCACGAAATTTTAACTAAGATAAGATCCCTATTTTAGTAATTGGATAATATTAGATTGATTTTAGTTCTTAGCCAATCAAAATTGAAGTATCTACTAAAATTGGATTTTATCTTAAGTTAAAATTTCGTGAAACAGGGTCCTGATACACAATCTGTACAGGACAGACCACACTCAGGTCGACAAGGGTGACAACTCAAGCCCAGGATCGATTTATCCGTACCTTGGCCTCGAGTCCTCGCGAGATCCCTTGTTTGAGAGATCATCACATTCAGGCAAGACATCGTTGGTGTAGGGATCGTCAACACTGGGATAATCGACGCTGGAGCAATGTGATGTTTTCAGATGAGTCAAGGATCACTGTTGATTTTTTTTTTTGGACAGACGTAGGAGGGTGTTGCGTCGTCGAAACGAGCGCTTCCAAGACGTTAACGTCATCAGACATGATCGATTTGGGGGTGGTTCTGTTATGGTGTGGGGAGGCATCACTGTTGCTGGAAGAACGGCTTAACATGTTGTTGCAGGCCAGTGCTACCGGGACAACATCTTGGCAGTCCATGTTGTGCCGTTCGCACGACGTCATGGCCGCCGTTTCATCTTCCAGGATGACAACGCAAGATGTCACAGGGCCAGGATCGTTACAGGTTACCTCCAACAACACCACCTTGGCCAGCACTGAGTCCCGACCTCTCCCCCATCGAGCATGTCTGGGACATGCTTGGACAGAGGTTACGTCAACGTCAACAACGTCCTGCCAATGTCCAAGAACTTGCTGCTGCGTTGCAACAGGAATGGGACAATCTGGACCAAACTGACCTTAGACGTCTCATTAAGAGTATGCCACGTCGGATCAATGCTTGTGTGGCAAACAGAGGAGGATTTACCCGTTACTGACTTTATTGTGATGCTGTGGTAACTTTGCTGTTTGACCCCGGGTATCATTTTACCCTTATAATGGTCAGTCTGTGCCTTACTTAGTCTAGCGATCATTTGGAATAAATCGATGAATGTGAACTTCATTTCATTTTGTCATTTGTTTCTTCGTCAGTATCATTATTTGACTTTTAATAACACTTAAAAATCAAATATCCCCTACTTTTTTTGAATAGTATATAATTGTTTCTTTCGGATTAACAGGCTGTGTACATTGTTGGGGTATTCTGGCCTTAATATTTTCAAAGAAGAGGACAGGTCAAATTTTTCCATCAGATCTCCCAAAAACCCCAGCACCATATTAAATTACTTCTTCAATAAGGCACTACCTGACCTCATTCCAAAATATCTATGCGCCACAATTCAAAACCAACTTTTTTTTTGTTGCGAAAATACAAATACAGAGCCGTCTCGCATGAAATAGCATTAAGAACAAAAACGCGAAACTCATTGGTTGCTGTCAATTTTGATGACAATTATTACTTAGGATTTATTTTGTGTGGGTTTTTTTTTTTGAACGGTGAATACTGGGGACCGGCAATTTTAAATGTGGAGAAGGGATGATGGAAAGTGGAAAGTCGCCGCATTTTGCTTCGATAGTTTTCACCAGTATCCTGTCAATACCATTATTATATATACATGAAGTTTTCACCAGTCTTCTGTCAAGACCATTATTACATATACATGACAGACAAAGAGTTCAAAGTTATAAATTTAAAAGAAACGTGGTTTTAATTGTTAGGCGTTTGTTTGAGGGTTAGGGTTCCTAAGAAATCATTGTTGGCAAAATATTGGGGGGGGGGGCCAATTCGACTTTTGGGGGATCCCCTCATGCGCCCCCCCCCCCCCCTGGGGCTACGGGCATCTTAGAGAGGAAACAAATTTGACTTTTTTTAGTTTATTTTTGGGGCTGAATTTATACGCATTGTTAGCCAACACAACCGATAAATATCATGCGGAAGAATACTGAAAAAACGTAACGGCTAACGAAATTCGTGATTTTTTGGCCGTACGGTTATTTATGGGTATATCCACGCAGCCAAGGACGAATATGTATTGGTCAAGAGATTATTTTGGAAACTATAAAATAGCAGAAATTACGACTTGGGATAGATTTGATCAAATTTCCGAAATTTTCCATGCTAATGACAATTCCAAGAATCTCCCGAGAGTTAACATAAATCCCGATAAACTGCATCATGTTAGGCCTATTTTAAAGATGCAATTTCATATTTTTAGTTGTAGTTTAAAATATATATTAAAATAAAGCCTTAAAACAGATGCTATCTATAAAAAGTCCTACCTTGTTTAAGAATAATCCTATAATTCACTATTGCCAGTTGAGAAATTGGCAAAAATATCACTTTCAACATTAAATTCAAACGTTTGAAGATAGCTATTGCATTGGGGGGGGGGGAGAGGTTATTATTTCCGATGTGAAAGATGTTTCAGTGTGGAAAATATTGCCTATGATTGTATAATAGTTGAGTTGACAATCTATTGAGAAAACGACAGAAATAAATTGTTTTGACTTTCTTGGAAAATACGAAATTCCCGCTTTAAGGGTCAAACTTTTTTGTCTACCAGGTAATTTTCTAGAAAATTATTGGTGGAAATCGGGTCTAAAAATTGGTTCACGATATCCTGACGACAAAACCTATGAACAAGGCATATGTCATTTTGACAGTCTCCTTAGAAACGATAAACTGAAGCTCAAAACAAGGCTCCACAAAACTGTTTGCATCGCCCAAAACGCAGTAGGGTACGACTTTGTGGAATTGATTATGTTCTTGCACGTGCACTATGCATTTTCCATGAAAAGTTTTGGCATAACAAAAACCTTTCATGACCGTGCTGCTCTCAGTTGAAATTTCAACATGGTCAGACGTCAGCTGAGTGAATTTACAGAGGAAGAGCCATTGCGTGGGTTTTACAAAGAGGAATGTGGCATAGAAAACAGGTTGTAGCCAGAGTGTGATTGTGAGACTATGGCAACGTTTCCAGGCAAATTGTATTTCAACATTTAAGCAGCGATTCACAGCACTGCGCCGTATTAAATATTTTATTTACATTATTTGGTTACCAAACTGCATAGTGCTACACCAATGCAATTATAAACCACCATTAGAAGTCTGCTTGCCTTTATCGAGAGGTCAAACTCCCATTACGGCACAATCAACTATCAATCTTTATGGGCAGTCATTATCCCTAAATGGTTATGACAATGATCACACGAGTCGCCAATACCCTCAATAAATCACCGCGCAACAAAAAAACTGAGGTCAAAGGAAAGAGTTCACTATAACAATACCTTTTTTTTATTATTCATAACCACATTTTTCAGACACCCTATTCAATCTATTATTGCATAGAACAGGTGCGGACTAAAATGGGGTTTTCGGGCCCGCTGCCAAAATGCACCCAAGTAAACCAGATACTACTTAGTAATAATAATAATTTATTTATAGAGCGCCTATAATCCAATATTGATTGCTCTATGGCGCTATTACATTATGGTAGTACATGTATGCAGTATGCTTTGTTTTGACCTGAACCCAATTGAGATGGTTTGGAACATGCTTAAAAGAAGGGTATCAAAAAGAAATCGGACCACAAAAGAGGAATTGGTAATCCATTGTAGCGAATTTTGGACCAACGACCTTACACAATATATATACACAATCTCGAGGGGAAAAGTAGATTTTTCAAATTTTACAAAAACATATATGTATTTTTTTCTAAGCATTTTACTGACGGGGTGGGGATTTCGGCCTAATGGTGCGAGACTGGCGGAGGGTGGGGGCTGCTGGATGTTGCGTTCTCAGGATAGGTAGGCATTGGATGCCATTGGGGACTAGCGAAGACGGCTAGGGGGCCATTTGCGATACCCAGGGAACTTGAAAAATAACTTAAAACTCATTTTCCCTGGCCAGTTGTTCGTGTCGCATTGCCAGTGTCGAGGGTTGGGATGAGCGAGCAGATTGTACGAGATCATTGCTGCGGGGCGACTTAGTAAAATACGGTACTTCTACTTAAACGAATATGCAGAAACCGAGTCGCTGTTGTTACTACACGAGAATCAAGAGATAAGAGGAACAACCTTGTGACACCAACACTGGGATAGAAACACAGACCGATTTAACGCAAGCGTTATCACCTCGATCGCGAGTGAACTGCAGAATTTAAGAACAGATAACGTGAAGCCAAGATGTAAGGTGCAAGATGCATTGCACAAATGACAAAATAGATTTTGAGGGTCGAGACGCACAAGTTTCCCAACATTTAAAAGGGACAATACACTCTGGCTGGCTTGGTAGCCCCAGCAAAATAATAATAGCCTTATTCTAAGTACTAGATGTTTTTTGTGTCTTACCTGTTAATTATCCATTACATCCCATTTTACTTTTCCAGAGGGTTCGAAAATATTTTAAAATCCAAGTCACACGTTAGACTTTTCAAATCAATAAGTTGAATTTTTCCAATTTTTTAAATTAGGTGTGTTAAGATGAAATTTATATCATCATTTATTTGGAATATTATAAAATAATACAATTTGTTGATCAGAGTGAAGATTGGGACATATTATTCAGTTACAACAAGAGTGGTATTGGGGCGTTAAGGCGTAATTGGAACATTTCCTACCAGACAAGAAGTCTCTTACCAATTTGAAATGTGATTTTAACACTGTAATGAGATGAAGACCTAATGCCACTGCATCTTAAACATAGGAATTTAATGTTTGGCTTTTAACAGTGTCTGATGTGGCAGTTAGTTGTTTATGTGAAGAGGATGTCATTTGTAGTTTGGCAGAAATAAACAGAAGTAGCATTAAGATAAACACCATGCCACATCGGCAATGAAATGTGGTTTTATGACACGACAGTGCCCACTGGGTTATATTGCGCCAATCATGGTGATTTATGCGAGGCAAGCTAAATATATATCACAGAGAGGGCAATACACATAACATAATTATCATAAATTAAAATATGTGAATGTTTTGGGGGGGGGGGGGAATAAACATAATTAGCTTAAACTGTGCATCATCGACATACATACATTAGTATTAATTGACACTGGATAATAAGATGTTTGACTATTTTGGAGGGGAATAATATAATTATCATAGGCTAAATCTGTGCATTATTGACATATATTTGACACTGGATGATGTGTGAATATTTTGGTGGGGATAAATAATTAGCATAAGCTGAAATTGTGCATTATTGACATACGATAGTATTAACAGACACTGGATAATAAAATTTGTGAATATTAGCCGTGTTCTTTTTATGGAGTGACATCGTATTTATGTAACGTGTTATGTCGGATACGAGTCCAGGTCACATGACTTCCGGCTTCCTCTCAGATATTTTTGTTGTTGGTTTACCGCTCACCGTGTAAGACATGTTTGTCACGCTGTTGATACAATAAACTTATATACCTAAACGGTCTTTCTCTTGTCAATGTGTAATTCATTAAATGATCCTCTAAGCGCCGCCAGAACGGAGGGCCTGCCAAGGAAAGTTGTCTAGTCGTTCGCTTTCGGATGGGACGAAAAACCGAGGTCCCGAGTTCATATTAGCGTGCACGTAAAAGATCCCTTGGCAGTTTGAATTTGATATAAGAGTAGGCCGTAGCGCCGCTGCCCGGGCAAAATTTCCCTCATAGCACACTGTATGGCGTATGCCCGTCTTCCATTAGCCCTGGTTAGGTGCAGAAGAGTAGGACGTTATACCCCATTTCATTTACTAAGCGTCGCTTGTTTCCTGGATCTTCAACGATGTTTCTTTACTTGAGTCGACAATATTATTAACACCTGTATTTGTTTTGGAGGGTTCGTATTTATTTTAGTTTTTGGCGTTTTTCATGAATGCTGGTTTGGTATAGTAGCCCTTGAATCTTAATATAATGGATCTAGGTTTGAAAACCGGATCATATGCGCCAGGGAGGGCTGTTGTTGGTACATTAATGAGTTGTGTACTTTGATCACTAGCTGGTCTGTGTCTTCCTGCGTTCAACAATTCCTGATCCACACCCCTTCTCTCCTGCCGTATTGTTCCAGTTCATCACACTTATTGCAGATCTAGCTACTTTCATCTATACAAACGTAGGGGGCAATTGGCGTGACAATCTATACACCAGGGCCCTGTTTCACGAAATTTTAACTAAAGATAAAAATCCAAATTTTAGTAGATACTTCAGTTTTGATTGGCTAAGAACTAAAATCAATCTAATATTGTCCAATCAAATTACTAAAATTTTGATCTTATCTTAGTTAAAATTTCGTGAAATAGGCCCCTGTTTGATACGCGCAGATTGCAATCTGCGATCACGGGAGCAATCGACGCGGAGAGGGTGGACTTTGCCACCATCTACGCCACTGAGTGGAGCAATCTGCGCAAAAGTTGAATGCGCCAACACATACATTTGCAGCTCTATCGGACTATCCGTCCGCGATACCATTTCTGTTGAAAGAGACGTTAAAGCACCAGGTATTAGTACGACTACCAGGCGTAGTAATCTGATCTTTTTACCTGCTAGTCGGTCCAAAGAAGGAATATCCTACTCTGCGTCGTTGGCATCTCCAGATCTTCCCTTTAGGTAATAAAATGATGTCCATCTTTAGTTTGGAGCCCTCTTTGTATACATGTAGTTCTTCCAGTAGTAGGTAGAAAGGCACTGGTTTCCGAGTGTTCAGACTAGAACTGATCCTGTTATGCCACCCCTCTACGTCGTTATTTGTTCGTATGGAGCGGATAAACACGGACCAATTCTTCACGCCACGCTGAACACTCGGTTGGTGACCAATTGTCTTTCCACATACTCCATATCACTATTTTATAAATACCATTGTATATTTTCAGAAGTGCACGTACCTGCAGACCATTTTCTTGAATTTTTCTAAATATAGCCCGTGTGCACTGGAACGCACAACCTTTAATTTCTATATTGGGGAGGATATCTCTAAGAGCTGGCCATGCCGCTATTTCAAAATCGGCAACGAATTCCTGTACTGCCCGGTGTTCAATCGGGTATTTTGAAAAAAAAGGAATTATATAATCTTAATGAAAGTACTTGAATATTTTTTTTCCAGAATTAATGAGTGCTCCTACACACCTGACAGTAATCCGATTTGCTTCTGTTGCTCATAAGGCAAAATGCCAGAGGGGGGGGGGGGCTTGCTTGACTTTCGAACCTCTCGAAATAAAACTGTGTCGCAAATAGCTGTACGAAAGGTTTCTTGACGACTTGGAATGTTCCATCCTAAAACAAAACCTTCGATGTTTTCAACAGTCATTTCACAGGGTATCTGTTGCAAGAACCACGTGTCTGCTTGAACCACTACTGATGTCTGCCCTTAAAAAGTTTGGCGCGTTACTTTCCAAGTGCTCTGTTTCAAGCCAATAAAAATATATTATTTATAATTATTACATGAATTTATAATTTAATTCAAAATTATGTAATTTAAAATATTATTTACAATAAAATTTCTAGATTTTAATTACAGTAAAATTCTTATATTGACAATAAATATATTGTCGATATTGACAATAAATATATTGTCGATTCAAGGCCCTAACCAAATAAGCAAGTTTTGGACGGTTGTGATGGGGTGCAGTGTGCGACCCCAATTAATTGTCTGTACACTTGCTCGACGTAACAAGGGACAGACATCGTAAAAATGTCATTGTCGGAATTCTTTCGTACCCGTTAAAAAATATCCACATCGTTGGTTATTTACCCGTTGCATAAAAAGTTATTATAGTTTTTAATTACTTCTGTCGTAATGTTAATGTCAAATCCAGAGTTAATCCTGGAACAATAGTGTGATAAACTATAGTCCATATCTAAGAATAAAACTGTATTGATTTTAACATTGATTGATTAAATAACATTAAATAATTTACACAATCTAACTGTTATTAAATAACATTAAATAATTTAACAATTCATAAATAAATGCCTTACAACATAACAATAATGTTACAGCCCCACTAAATAAGAAATATGTTCCATACTGATTTACATTTAAAGTGGCATTTAACAACTGGTCAATTATTTTATCAAATTGTCGATGTTTCTTAACTCGAGGCCTTTTGGTGCCACCAAATAATATCCTTGAAATGGTGATTTCAACATGATATTGTTCTTGTTTTTTTAAGTTAATGAACTTGTAAATATTAGGTTTACCTGCTGTCATTTTATTCAACTTAGAATGCCAACTTTCTACGTGGTTGGCAGTATGGGACCCTGTTGTATCAAAATGGTTCCACACATTACGGCCATTGTTATCAACCCACTGCTCCGTCATGTAATCAGTGAACCGCCCTACTTGTGGAATGTTTAAATCTACAGCTTCCAAAGCAAAGAACCAAACATCCTCGATATCACACGTTCTTATGCGTGGCAAAGCTGATGCGTGGCGTACAAATTGTCTTATAAGAGGGTTGTCCCGGAATAATGTCTGGGGCCTACAACGTTAAGCAGCTTTCCAAATTGCCCGGCGTAAATGAAACATGTACCCTTTAACATCAGAATTAAATACAATGCTGCTGTTATTGAAATCGGTAAATATAGTTGATGGGTTCAAATTTGCCTCCTGTAATTCTATTATTCACTAGAGTTGATATTGGTTCTAATAAAGCTAAGGACTCATTTTTCAGTTTGGAAATATTAACAGGAATTTGAGTTTCTCCTTTTGGTTCCAATTTAATAGCAGTAGCAGACCTTACTAGACCCTTGACTATACTAACTGACGGTTTTTCTAGTTTCAAGTCTTTCTCTATGTCGTCATTACTTAAAGCCCCAATAACACTCTTGTTATAACTGAATAATATGTCCCAATCTTCATTCTGGTCAACAAATCATATTATTTTAGAATATCCCAATTAAAATATGATATAAATTTCATCTTAACACACCTATTAATAGAAATTATAAAAATTCAACCTATTGATTTGAAAAGTCTAACGTAAACCTTTTCAAATGTGACTTGGATTTTAAAATATTTTCGAACCCTCTGGACAAGTAAAATAGGTTGTAATGGATAATTTACACAACATGTTGGACACTTAAACATCTAGTACTTAGAATAAGGGTATTATTTATTTTCTGGAGCTACCAAGCCAGCAAGAATGTTATTGTCCCTTTAAGGTGACCGTGCGATTTTTAAAATTAAGAATTAGCTCATACTTGGTTATAAAATCGACACCTAATATTATATGGGATGGTGTCGATGTTCCATGACATGAAATGTTTGACAATACATATTATTTTGGATTTCCAGACATAACTTCAGTTCCTAATGTATTATACAATTCACCACCCTACTCCTACGATTTCATCAAGATCGGAAAATTCTAATTTGTTATTTTGCATGCCAATTTCGCGTAAGAACTAATCTGGGCTCCTGTGTCAATTAAAGCTTTAGAATAGTGAGAATTAATATTAACATGTAATACATTTTCTTGTATAGGGGCTATTAATGATATACATTTTCTATGCGTGTGGGGCCTGTCCAAAGACCTCTTTGAAACGGGCGCAATTTCCTATTGTGGACGGGGTTGTCAATTAAAGCTTTAGAATTGTGAGAATTAACATGCAATACATTTTCTTGTATAGGGGCTATTAATGATATACATTTTCTATGCGTGTGGGGCCTGCCCAAAGACCTCTTTGAAACGGGCGCAATTTCCTATTGTGGACGGGGTTGTCAATTAAAGCTTTAGAATTGTGAGAATTAACATGCAATGCATTTTCTTGTATAGGAGCTATTAATGATATACATTTTCTATACGTGTGTGGTGCCTGCCCAAAGACCGCTTTGAAAAGGCGCAATTTCCTATTGTGGACGGGGTTGTCTACAATTTCGTGTTGTGTAATTATACATGAAATGAAATGGGGTTTAACGTCCTACTCTTTGGCACCTAACCCGGGCTAATGGAAGACGGGCATACGCCATACAGTGTGCTATATCGAATTCCAACTGCCAAGGGATCTTACGTGCACTCCAATGTGTACACGGGACCTCGGTTTTTCGTCCCATCCGAACGACTAGGCAGCTGCCCTTGTCAGGCCCTCCTTTTGCATCACTGACAAGGGGAAATCACGGCGGAAAATCGATGTGACAATTTGAACCAAGTGACTTTCCTCCATAAAAATTGCGAGAATTATTGTACTCATCGCAACAAACTGATCCCGCAGTGAATATTCGCTTGACCGCTACAATCACTGATAAGCATGACATCGACGAGGCTTAATAAGTACGGCATATTAACTTTTTTACTCCGACAAATTAAATTCTCAAACATTTTTTTGAGGTAACAGAAAAATAAATAAAGACATTTGAAGTTAAAAAATATTTCCCATTTAGTGTAAATGGGTATTAAAATGAGTAAAATGCATCATTTTGCCCGAAGCAGTTAGGTGTTAAGTAAACATTGGACGGCCAGTTGAGCCAATGACTGGTGCGGTGACCTGTCAACGCACGTGCTGTAGACACTCATCTGTTACAGATTGTCACCGCAATTCTGAGCAGGATATAGTTGGTTGAAAGGATGACTTGGTTTTTGCTTTTAATTCTGTCGATATGACGGCTGATAACTTGGTTTACTTTGATAAGTTTGACTTCTGGGCTGTAGGGCTGTTTATTAGTGTTTCTGGTGTGTATTTTGTCTGTTCTCTTTAGCACAAGTTTCATCTAGTAAGGACTGGAACATCTCCAGGTATTGTCTAACATCTCTCCAAATTTTTCACATAGTTTATCCATAGAATTAGAATCTGTCTTAGTTACGTATGCAACACCGGGTAATTCAGCGTGTGATTCGACAAGAGCACATGCTGCCTTTAATTCTGACCAGTTTTGTGGCTTTTGTACATCAACGTCTTTCTGGTACTGTTTATAAAGTCCGTTGACAGCCAGTTTGTATATAAACTTAAAGATGGGTTCCCAGCAAAGTATTTATCGGGGGGATATTGCCAATAAAGGTATGGCAATTTTGGTATATATGGAAAGTAGATATATCCAATCTTACTCGAAAAATACTGGATTCCCTGAAAATCTCATTGAGCGTATACGGGACAAAAATGTAAAGGTTCCCCTAATCAACAGCACAAAAATGTAAAGGTTCCCCTAATCAACAGCACGACGATTAGGGCTATCCCACGCGTGACGTCCGACGGCTGCACGTGTACATTGAGCGCTTTGTGTACATGTTGATAAACTCGATAAAGGGTTAGACGTACAACACTTTCTGAGATAAAAATCATGGAAAAAGACGCAGGCAGTGGATAATTCGAGAATTTAATTAGGATTCGATATTTGTAATAAATAGTCAGGGGCGAAGAGGGCTAATCCCCTGACGCAAACATGGCCTCTTTTGATCGATTTTCATAGCCGAATATACTTAAAATTACAGTGTTTTGAGAAGGATTTGAAGCAAAATTATGATAAATTAGTTTGAATATGTTTTTAATCCTAATATCATCAAATCACCCAGTTTGTACCCGGGAAATAATTTGTCTACTGTTTATATACTGCTCACATTTCTCCAGGTTGTTGTTTAAAGTGCCAATCCCGATAACTTTTTGGGGAATAAAACTGCTTAATTTTGTGTTAAAATCCTTTAAAATCCATAACCTAAGGTCCACATACTAACCCGATATTTGTGATACGCTTGTAAATAACTTAAACCTGACAGTCTTCATCTGGAAATGGAGAACGTTTTATTATACAGTATCTGGATAAAACCAGACTTTTTTCTATAAAAATAATACGTAGGTGAAATTTACCTTTTGTTATCAAGTACAGGGCGTAGGTCATTCACTGTATAGACCTCTCAATAAACATTAATCGATTATCAGGTCACCCAGTGAAAAAATTGACCCGAAATCTTAAAAAGGTTACGTGTCCGGATAAGCAGTGTTGACGTTCACGTCCAAACGACTCAATATTTTGAGCTGAAATTTTGAGACAAGGTAAATACACCTTGCCTCTATATTTTGGTCCATAAATTTCATAAATACTCGGACTTTGATTTTTGAGACTCTGTTCTTATCGGGATTGTCCCTTTAATGTTGCCAATATCGAGATGCAATTCAGATGTAAATTGTTCTTGAATTAACTTGAAGTCTTGTTTGACATCGTTTGGTAGATTTTCAAACCACCGTTTAGCACTTTCTTTTTAGATGAAATGAAAATAGACTGATTGTTTTACTATTGTCTGTTATACCGTGCATGATATAGTATGAATTAAAGTCTTGGATCCAGGATTTTGCATTTTCACAGAAAAGTCCACTGAATAGTATAAACGAACTTTGTTATTCTATCGTTCACGGTACTTTTTTTATGTTTGGGCAAAACATATTGGTCGGCGGTAAAAAGTACCACCGTGTGTCTAGTACAAAATTTAAAATTTGGTAAGAGCTTTGCGTAAGCAGCACCAAAAGAGTGGAACAAATTGCCCCTGGAAGTAAAAAATAGTCCAAACTTGGCTTTATTCAGACGACGCCTAAAAATCCTGGTTTTTTTTAACCAAACTTTTGAACAATAATTTAAATGCTTCACTTTCTATCTGTATATTGTAACTTAATTATTCCTTTGTATTTTGTCTGTTTACGTGTATGTTTTTTTTTTATAACATATCCACATTGTAAAGCGCCACAGAATAGTCAGATTGACTGGATATATAGCGCCATAGAAAACTATTATTATTATTTAAATCACCCACTACATAATCTACCTAATCAAGGTGACCCAAATAGATGGTGACGAAACAACTCCAGTAGCAGGTGTCGAACCAGATCGGTGTCGAAACATCTTCTTCCCACGTGACTTAATTGAGGTCACGTGATGTATTTGTGTAAAAATGGCGTCAATGAAAGTTGCAGGAAATAGAAAAGGAAAGGTAAGACGAGCAAAGGAACGTTACAAAGCGTTATCACAGGCTGGTCTTTCCGCGAAGCATTCAAAGAGAAGTGTTACTAGTCCCGATGAAGAGCTAGAATTGATTGCGCAACAGGTAAGACTTCAATATTTTGGTATCCAGACCAGGTTAGGAGCATTTTCCAACGCGGTTTTTCCCTAATCTAATAATAATAATAAGTCTCAATTTGTAGCGCAAAAATACTTTATGGCAGTTTCTATTCAAGTTTGAACAAAGTCATTCAGTGATGCAGGACGGATTGCCTGACAAAGACAGCTGTCTAGTCGTTATTTGTTTGTATTTTGGTTCAGTTAGGGGGTTCAGGTCAAAGTTTCAAATGACAGAAAAATTTTTTTTTAAAATATTTTGTGAAAATATACATAAAATGCTACCCAAATTTTTTATTTCATCAAAATATTCCAATTAGATCCGAAGTTATGGAATTTTAAAATCCGAGATCGACGTCAAAAATGTAATCAAAACGCTCTATACCAGTCAATGCGTGGAATGGACCTAAACGAGTGCTTTTCAGTCATATCTGGGTGACGTCATAATGTGAATTATCCCTTCAGAATCGCTAGTACCAATTTTAAAACTGAAAGCTGAATGTTATTGTCAGCTAAGATTTATTAAAATCGTAATAATTTTAATGATAATATGTCAACTATTTATAATCTGGATGATACCACAAAAAAATTAGGCTATATTTAGTCGAAATTTAGCAAATTTCAGTCATCAAAACAGATAAATCTTGTTTTCTCCGTTGCTTATTTTCAGATCACGTGGTATCAGATATCGGTTTAATCCCTAAAATGTTATCTATCGTTTGATTGGTTCTATATGAAAATCGGCCGGAAACTAACGGTCGGAAATCCAATAAAGTGGGTCGTAGCAATGGAAAATTCTAGGTCGCGTGATGTCAGAGCGGGATTTTCCCGCTGGCGCCTCATGTAAAAAAACGGTAATTTCGCTTACATTTCGATAATTTTTTAGCCTAAATCTTTGCAGATATCGAGATTAACATTAAACTATAACAATACAATTGCTAGTAATACGTTTACATAAAATAGTAATTCAGAATCGTAGATTCAACTTAGGTATATTTCAGCCATTTGCTGTTTGATTTCACACTCAAGACACGTGACCTGAAACCCCTAGTCCAGTTTAAAAGGACAATCCCGATAAGAACAGTCTCAAAAATTAATGAAATTTATGGACTAGTGGCATGGCGTATTTACCTTGTCTCAAAATTTCAGCTCAAAATATTGAGTCGTTTGGACGTGAATGTCAACACTGCGCATGCTTATCCGGACACGTAACCCTTTTAAGATTTCGGGTCAATTTTTTCATTGGGTGACCTGATATCGATTAATGTTTCTTGAGAGGTATATACAGTGAATGACCCATGCCCTGTAAAGGTAAATTTCACCTACATATTATTTTTATAGAAAAAAGTCTGGTTTTATCCAGATACTGTATAATAAAACGTTCTCCATTTCCAGATGAAGACTGTCAGGTTTAAGTTATTTACAAGCGTATCACACATATCGGGTTAGTAGGTGGGCCTTAGGTTATGGATTAGAAAGAATTTTAACACAAAATTAAGCAGTTTTATTCCCCCAAAAGTTATCGGGATTGGCACTTTAAGAAGGCTGGCTGTTTAATTCTGATAATGTAGGTATATACATGTATGTGGCTAAAAAAAATGAAAATTTTGCAAATTTAATAAAACTGGCATCATTGGAAAGGTCCTTGAATATGCATTACTATGGTCTTTAAATTTTGGTTCTACTCCAAATAGAAAAAAAAGTTAGATCATTTTGAAAAAAAGAAAATCGGGTCAATATCGACCCTTTGTTTTAATTTCAATACAAAGACTTGAGCGTGATCACTTTTCGGGTGAAAATAACAAGTACGCACTTTAAAACATCACAGTTCCCTCAAAATTCAACAGATATCAATGACTTTTGCATCGTTGGAGAGCTATTTGAAATCACAATACAATTACATTAATTTGTAGTAGGAGGGGCTTATGACTGGCAAAAAGTACTCCACAAATCTCGCCAATTTCTAATACGAGAACAAACGTGACAAAAATGAAGCATCTAGGGACTTACAAGCACAAACGTAGGTTCACGCTCGCCACAAACCAAAGGTACCCTGGGATCAAATCGCGTCCCAACCCTAAGATTAAATTCAGGCAAAATAAGTCACACCCCTTTTACCAGACACAAAACCTCCAACTGTGGGTTTGTTCAGAAGAAACAGGGATTTGTATACTGGATGCTCAATGGTTTGCCCCAAACATCAACTCAGAGAAAACAACAATATTTATTATTACAAAGTTTTATTATACCAATTGTAACTTCTGACAATTGGGTAACAAATAAGTAAATACATAAATAGATGAATGAAGGAGTTTATCCCTAACCAATAAAAACGGACCTCACGTTCCAAGATAAGGGTTTAGCTTTATCCATATGAATATCAAGGTATGTTTTTACTAAAACAACTAATTTAAATGCAATCTCGAGATTCCATGATGATATTTCACAGTAACTTTCAACAAGTACAAATCTTACACGTCTGTTCGCTTATATTAATACTGGTTCCACTCGTCCGAGTACACGTCCTAAATGCCAGAATTATCTCTGAGCAAACTAAAATTCAGACGGTCAGGCACAATGCAGGTACCGGTTTGCACAAAGTTTCGCACAATAAAACTAATGACCCAAAAAACCAAGACCGAATCAGCTAAATGCAGACAAAAGTCCACAAAATTAAAAAAAGCTCCACTGAATCACTTAGCGAGAGTGACCCCGCGCCAATGATCGACGAGTATAAATACATGTGCGAAACAATTCGAACCGAAGGCGCAGTCCAGTAATATTAGAAAATGCGAAAGCCACTTTAAATGCTAAACATATATGAGCGAGAAAAATTCCTAACTCAAACCTAACCAAATCACAACGTTTAAATACTTCTTAAATCATCGACAAATAAATCCCAAAATTAAATATAGTCTATTAGCATGGCGGAAAAGTTACTATTCCCGTACCTATATTCAACGCCGGCCGCGGTACAAATGCAATTGATGAATTCGGTTGCTTATATACCCTCTTACCGGCGAAATGCTCATGCAAATCAGCGCCAAACGTATATAACTAAACGCCAATTTGATTGGTCGCACGTAGCCAATCATAGAACACGTATCTAAAGCTCAAGGTGCGAATCAAGCATAGCCAACTTCTGACAGGTAAATAATGAATATTGACAATTATTCATATAATATGGTAAACAAACAAATGTTCTGTACGCAAATGACTCTAAACACATAAGTAGAGAGTGTTTTAATATATTACAAGTAGTTTTGAAGCATGTCGTGTGATAGTTTTATGATAAAAGGGATTTTCAAAAAATGAAAACTCCCACAAATTAATTGATTAACCAAATCATAAAAATGCTCATAACTTCCTTAATACTTGGTCTTTTTCATTGAAATTTTCACTAAATGATAGCTGTTCAAAAACACTAATACATGCACAGTTACAGATAAATATCACCAGTCGTACCATACAATAATAAGATGAAATTTGGCACTCAGGTGAGTCCGTTGTCTAGTCTTAACACAAAATTAAGTCACTTAAGATGAGATCAGACGCAAGGAAATATTTCGAAATGTCGTACGACTCTCCATCATCGAAAGTCTCCCCCTCAGCCCAGTAACACGCACGATAAACAATGCCATTCTTCCGGAGTTTCTCTATTCTACCACAATACAGTTCTTTAAACACCTATGTCCGTGTCAAACCAGTAGTGACAAAGGTCTTTGCCAACGACTTTACCCTCCAATATATCCCCCAAATCATCCAGAATCCGTTTATCGGTGCCAGGAAATGCTTCAGCCAGAGAAATTGGATCTGTATCAGTGGTTTTTATTTTCTTTTACATTTTTCTTAGTTCAGTCATGTTTTTTTTTTCTCTTGTTGTAAGACATTTCTTTTTATTTCCACCATCACATCCTTCTGCTTAGTTTTCTTTCTTTCTCTCTGTTTTCTCGAATACGTCACCGCAAACTGAACAACCTTCTCTCTTTTATCACCACCCATGTTGTCTAGAAAATCAATTACACGGTTTTTCTGCGCCCTGATTTTGGATGAGAGAAAACAGTCGCATTCTGAGCTTTCTGTTTTGCTGCTGAAAACATCCCCATTAACTCCTCTGCATCTATATTGTGCGACCTGGCCGACTCTGTTTGCTTCTCCAATTCGTCTGTGATGTCGAGGTTAAAATACTTCTCATATTGTCTCTCTAGCACTATCACGATTGCCCCTAAACAAACTTTCACCATTTCAGCAAACCAGGTTGTGTCGGATAGTACCTCTTGTTGTTAAGCACACAGTATCAGGTCTTTTTCTAGAATATTATCAAAGAAATCACTCTCACGAGAAAGAGTGGTTGTGGGGGTCTTTTCCTGGAGTTTAACACACTTTAAGACCTCTTCTACAATCTTAATCCCTCTGATGTGATGTATTTCTGTGTCTGCCGAAGTGTAAAACATCTTCATCCAGGGTCCAGAAAACAACTTCCTAATCAACCCCAGAACCTGCAGCTCCAACTTCGTAACAGAATTTTCGAAATCTAGCATCAAACTGGATCGCAAGCCACCAAGAGAAGTACGGGAATTCAAAAACTTGAGGAAATCAGCATGATGAACAAAGTACTTCCCTGCAAGATGGAAAAGTACATGAAGGCGATTTCCCTTCCCTAGACCCATTTCCTCCAGAAATATTTTAAAACCCATTGGGTCGCCTTTCCCATCCTTAGAACGAACTTTATTCAATTGCAAAATGACATTCGCAGCAAGACAATCTTGTCCAAACAGCTTTCCCTTCTCGTGGCCCTTTTCTTGTTGGAGTGATTACAACGCAGCTCCAACTTTTGATGCAACAGTGTCAAGCGGGTGCAGATGGCAGTTGAGTTCGTTTAGTGAAGTGTTCCATGCTGCATTAATAAGACGAATAGCAGCATGATTAGAAGCACACCTGTCAGTCATACTGTTGGCAATATTTGCTGTCAAAGATTTTGAAACTGTTTGATAGTCCTTTTGGTGAAAGTCGGCGTTTAAACAACTGCCAGTTCGTTAATGGAAGAAATAAGTGTCCAATTTATAAGCATTTGATATCTGGATCACTGTTGAAAAATAAACAACCCAACTGATGGGATCAACCGTACATTTTTGCTCATTTGACGTCATGTGGGTTCGGGTAGCTGCAGAGTTTGTCAACTTTTTGAGATGTAAACCGGGCTGACAGTAACCCTAACCCTGGACCAAGTCTAACCCTAACACAGAATCAACATATGACATCATATGTGCAGGGCCGTCTCCAATCACCAGAGTAAAGTTAGGCATAATATTGTCAATTCTAGTTCGGATACTTCAAGTCCAGGGGCGTTTCATTCGGTAGAATGCTGGCTACATGTACTTCAAGTCCATGGGCTTTTTTGTAGGTATAATAAATGTTAATGACATCGTGAGTCTCCTCTCCGTTGTCTGCTTCTTTATCCACCTTTCGTCTTTTTATTTACTGGCTCCTCTTCTACCATTTCACCCCATAAAAGATCGTCTTCACTTCCATCCATAGCATTTGATATGCAACACTTCTTAAATGATTTAATAATCATTTCAGGATTAATACTAAGACTTCCACGCCTCTACTATCCACGTGCAGATAAAATTTAAATCTGGTTTTCATTTTGCGCCCTCATTTGTGTATGAGTGTTGGTCCCCTGCCATTCAGTCGGACCACAGCTGTCTCTCAGTTTTACTTTCATGGGTTTATTTATTGAGACATCTAAAGGCTGGAGCATTCTGGTCATACCCCTAGGAATTACGACTAAATTGGTAGAGTACTTTCTTTTAAGGTCTGAGCAAAACAGGACGTTAAACCCCATTTCATTTCATAAGGTCTGTCTTTTACCGGATCGGTGGCATACTAGAAATTCCCTTCTTTTTTCTCATCCTTCCAGGTCTACATTTTCAAGCCAGTCAGGTTGTCATCCATCCAATCCTTTTCCTGCATCCTAACTATAATGCCGTTTGGAAATATCATGCCTTTTGGAATGGTCTTTCTTTTAAACATGACGTAAGGTGGTAACTTTCCACCATCTGCTGTACAGGCCAACATCACCGTAAATCTGTTGCTGGTTGTTTTGGTATTAGCTGTCTTCTCTCCCGTTCCATTGATTGTCGTATTAATTGGTAAATCAAATGCGTTTGGGTGGCATTCCCTGTCTGATCCAGGGTGTAATCATGCTTGGATCTTACCTTAATAATTATTTTTTGAAAACTGGTTAGCCTTGTCAATATCTCGGGGTAGTTTCAGTGAAATATGTGTTCTTCTAGTGTCGTGTCGATTCAGAAATCTGTACACCCAACTTGATGTTGCCTTGAAACTAGCATATTCGGCTTTGCCTTTTGCCAACATTAGTGACTTTTAGTCTAACTTCTGTCGTTGAAACGGGCATACCTCCTTGGCGTCTGTCATTTACATATTCAACCAATTCTCTTTCAATTTGTGGATAACGTGCGACGCTCCACCTATTTGCTTCTTTACTTGGTTTCATGTCCAGTAAGTTTCCCCAAACTAATTACACAACCGGCAGCCCTATAATCGTGCGCTTCATTGTTTCGCGTTGTAACACGGCGAATCGCTTGAGTGCCGATATCATCTCGATGTAAGCATGTTGACGGAAAATGTAATTTATTTAAGTTGAATACAAGATGTGTTAACCGTTGGCGAGGCAGCTACGGTCGTATATTGTTTATTTCTAACACACTGTACATGTATAACGTGGTGCCACAATGTACGCGTATGCAAACAATGAATAACTTACAACGTATCATTTCATCGTATTGGCTGCTATCAAATCCAAACTTTGAATTATATACGATGAGATTTTACACACTACTTCATCACTCGCAGCTTCAGGTAATCTAAATCAACGCTCCATAAAGCACAGCGCCATAAATCACTTCCGCAATGTGGTTAACCGTTAGTCACGTGGTCTGAAATGCGCGAAAACATGAGATGTTGGGTTCGACACTGGGACTATATTCTTAGCAAATCTTGACTGTCACCGGTACATGATAACAATGTATTATGACACATTAAAACAATATGGGTGGGAAGGGGTACACTGCGAAAGTCACAAAAGTGACAGGGCCATGTATTTGTTATTTTATAGATTCCACTCTGACAATATACATCTACTGGGTGCCTCTCATCTCATTTCGGTAGAAGCGGATATTAAATAAAGCCATTTCACACAGACGCGTACATGGCATATATTTATACAATGGCCACACGTGTGTTAATTCTCGTCGTCACCCCGTTATAATTTACTTATTTTGAGTACACTTCTGAATGATTCCATTCCTTTGTACGTTCAACTTCCCGATTTTCTACTGCATATACATGTACATATATCAGTAGCTCAAAAGCTATACTAGACGATGTAAGCGCATGTTTCGTGATTGAACCTGCATCGATATTGCATAATAAATCCATAATCGACAATTAAAGAGATGTCATGATTTTTATTGAAAATCAAAAGTAAGTTAATCATGTAATACAAATGTACAACGTATACAATCATAATATTTTACAGTCAAAATTAAATAATCATACAATATATTCTTTTGGTTCCATTGACATGATTTTTATTGAAAATCGAAATTAGGTTAAACATGTACATGTAATACATATGCACAATGTATACAAATCATAATATTTTACAGTCAAAATTTAATAATCATACATGCACTAAAAGTGAATTCATTTTTTATTACATGTAAGTACATGTATTTACTCACATAAAGTCTTGGCACTTGGTAAACAATGTATTCAAATCCATCGCAAACACCTTTTTTTTTTTTTCTTTTTAAAAAATATTTTGTCTACACACATAAAATGTTTGTTTTTTTCTATTTAAAAAATATTTTGTCTACACACATAAAATTCATTTTCTTCTTAGAAATTCGTTAATCTTTACGACCACACGCTCTTGCCAGGCATGTTTTTCTTGCACTTGAGGATAATGGTGTAAAACATATCTTACGACGAATGACTTCCGCCGTGTATCCAGTTCTAGCTTATTGCATCTACCCCCACCAAAATACGAATATTTCTGCCGTAAGTTGTTGGGTCCGGTCAGTTCCGGAAAAAGTCTTTGTACTACTTTGGTTGCGAAATGACCGGCATTAAAAGCATGGAGGTGCATGGCTTTCAGATCTTCAGCAGAAATACGAAATTCCTGTGGGATATCACTGAATTTTGATGTGGCAGTTTCAGGTGTTGGCGGGCTGTGTGTCGGGCTGGGGACTAGGTACTGGTGGTATCTGCTGATCTTGTCCCTCACCATGAGGGGGGAGTCTCTGTAGTATCAACAAAACAAGATTATTCATATCTTTTAATTCTTGTCGCAGCCCTTTGTAGTTCATGCTGCTTTTTATTTATTGTCTTCATGTACATGTACCTTTCTACTGCTGAAAGTGTTTTCTGCCTGTTCCTATTCGGTGTCCTAAAAAGCTGCCTACATTTAACACTGGGAAACTGGTATCGTTTATTTTGGGGGTTTTTGACTTTAAAAAATTGGTATAGAGTTTGATTTCAAAACATCGTTTGATAATTGATAATAATCGTTTGAAAATTACAAAAATGGTTTAATTAGTACCATAGTTTAATTCAATGGTATATATTGCGTTTAATATCTACGAGAGGGGTTTAAAAAATGGACGAATCGTCGAATAACGGTATACGTTTAATTACTTGACAACACTTTAAAATTACTAGACAACACTTTAATTTTCCGAGTTGCGTATATAAATTACATCCGATTAATTTATTAACCTGTTAAGCGTGTCCTTTTTAAAACGTTAACTTCCCCCCATTGCGTAATTAATGATAGTTGTGTCAGTGTCAGTCAAGAAAGGGTCCAGCTTGGAAAAAACGTAAATTTGAAGATAATTAATAATGGCTGGTCTCATTCCAAAGCTTGTTAAATGGAGTTATTCCCCTTATAGGTTAACTGGAGTTATTTCCCTTACATGTTGCTTTCTCGTACAGCAACCATGTGGGGAAAAATACCTCCCAAGACGTAATATTACGTCATACACACAGTAAGTGACAGTTTGCCAGGGCGTAATATAACGCCCTACGCGCTTAACAGGTTAACAGTGTTTAAATATTAGACGACGCATTTATTTGCTCGTGAGTCGTTCATTCGATCGGATCATTTTGATTACGATTATTTACATATCAAATGAAGTACGAATAAAAAGGGTGAATATAAAAAAAAATGCACACGAAAATGCTCACCTTACCGTGGTTGTAGTATTATTATCCAGTAAAAATAATTATTCCACGGTACCATTGACAAATACATCAAACATAGGTAAATCACGTCCATTATTATTATACCATTGGAAATCGGTAAAGCACATCCCAAGTAATGTATTTTCTTTAAATCACAAATGACTGAACACGGCTTTCCATCAGTACATGTCGCCACAATTAAGACCACGCAATGATTCCACCATTGAAAAATACGACAACAATGGGTAAATCACGTCACATCATTGGAAATCGGTAAAGCACATCCTGGGTAAAGTATTTTCTTTAAATCACAATTGAATGAACACAACTTGTCACCTGTACACCGTCGCAAGAACACCTCGAAATGTGACTGACTGTGTGATAATCTCGCGAGACCTTTACTGGCGCCAAAATGTCGCTATTTGTCGATTTCTACAGACAAGCTGTCTCTCATTTTCAGACAGGGCTATCGGAATGGCTTCAAACAGTATGAAGTAGGATTCAATGATTACTTGCTTGATGTTACGTAATCACTTGATTGGGGGCAATAAAATGTTGGCGAGAACGATTTGCTGTACCTAAATCAAACGACACGCTGTCTCAATTTATGTATTCGTATGGCATTAAATATAATGTTTGTTGAGGAGGTCATAACAAGGATTGGGCACTGGTATTATATTTTAAGTAAAATTTCGAGTCACTACCCAAAATCAAGTTTTATACGGTCTCAAAATCCACATTCCCGAAACCGGATTTATAATTAAAACATCAACAAATAATGTGTGTTGTCGAAGCATCGGTGGTTTTTTGTATCATTCAAAATCCACTTTACCGAAAGAGAGAGGGTTTATAAATAAAACAGAACATATACTTAGCTATGATGATTTAATAACAAAGAACAATTGTATGTATTATATGCATGTACACTAAACTCTAAAAAACAATAACACCAAAAAATTACATGAATACTAAAAAATACTTGAATAGACTGAACATTTTTTAAAAATTGCAGCATTCACATTAAAAAGAAAATAAAATTCGAAAACAATCATTTGTTTATGAATATAAAGAACTTTTTAAAGAAATAAATGCAGCAAGGACATTAACAAGAAATTAAACATTGGAAAACAAGCGTGGTTTATACATCATATAAAGAACGTTAGTAAGAATTAAAGGCATGCAAAGCAAAAAAAAACAACAACACTTGAAAACAATCTTTTTATATATAAGTATGTTTTAAGGAAGCAATAGCACATTAAAAACAAACACTGGAAAACTGGTTTATCTTTTATAACACTGAGAAATCACAAAGCTTGAAAATTGGTTTATTTTTATTACCACAATAAAACCACAATACTGGAAAATCGGTTTATTTTTATTACACATTTAAAAATCACTACACTGGAAAATCGGTCTGTTTTTATTACATATTAACAAACCACAACAATGTTTTATATTGTAAATGATAAAAAAACACAATACTGCCAAACAGTCACTGTGCGGCATGATTACAAAACACGAGACGGCACAAAACTTTCACTAGTTTATATTTACTACAAAAAATTAAGCACTATTTTGTTAACAATATTCCCTCTTGCACAGTTGAAATTGCTGCTCTAACATTTTCCAATTATCGATACTATAGCCCCCCCCCTTCAACATGCAATACCTTTGCTAACCCTAGTACATAGAGATCTTTCGTAATTGAAATGTCCGTTGGTTGGACCCATTGGGAATACCCTCGTGCATCCGGATTGGTTAAATACTTTATTTTAAGGCACTTTCCACCATGTAAAACTTTTTGTATCTGCCCTACAAAGAGCCCCTCACTCCAGAAAACCCCGACATAATCGCCATTATCCACCGATATCTAAAAAATAACGATTGCAAAAAGATATTAAAGTGATGAAAAGGTATAATTAAAGTATTATGCGGAGTTTTGAAATGAAATACATTATAATTGCCTACAGGCCAGCCATGCCCCCCCCCCCCCACGACTGAGCCAACGCTCTTTTGCCCGTCATTAAGCAATGATCATTGTAAAAAATAAAGTACATACCCCCTCTTTTAAAAAATCTGTTTTACAATTTTTGACGCAACTCAGAGTACTCTGAAATATACAACAATAAATATAGGGCAACAATATATGATTATCTGGTAAAATGTTTTCTTGATAAGAACGTCCATTCATCCGTGGTCTCATCGCCTCGACTTTTGGGTTTATATGATTTTGAACTTGATGGTTGCAAAGACGGTTCACTCTTTTTATGCACTGAATTCGTGTATTGCACTGGTATTAAGTAAAAATGATTGAATTCATACCTCATCAGAAATAAAATCTCCATAACTGGAATAAATCTGGAATGATTGGCTGAAATTTAAGAATATTTGTAGGTGGTGAATGTAGTAAATTAAAACCAAATACCTCTCCATACCTCTGGTAACGGGGGTCCAAGACGGAGGAGAATCTCTGACTATTTATTACAAATATTGAATCCCAATTAAATTATCGGATGATCTACTGCCTGCGTCTTTTCCCGTGATTTCCAATATTTGTTCAAATAAGATTTGATATTTTGTCTACTTTCAATATACTTGTACCGGTATACCAAAATTGTCATACTACAGGCAATAACCACTAATTAAATACTTTTCTGTGAGAATATTCGTAACGTGGGTTTCTAATATTTTTCTAAAAACGACACTCACCATTTCCTCTGCCAGTTTTTCTGCCCCAATATTTCATCTGTAAGTATCATGTCATTCTGTGCGATAAAAGGCGGGCGTTAAATAAAGCTATTTCAGACACTGACGATTTCAAAGGTCGTTTTCAAGTCAAAACATAATATTCAAACGAGGGAAGTCAAGTCTCCACTTGACAGTTTTTTGTCGCCCTTGCCATGGTCATGCGTTTCTTTTTTATTTTCATGTCAATACGTCAACCCCAATGTTAGACAATATCAACAGATGTTATTTGGATCGAGTGACACAAATTTTAACAATAGGAATTAAATGTTTATTTACGTTATCAATACACACAATTTGCTTTTTGTTATTAAATTAATTAAATAAATATTTGTTTGTTTTTTGTTTTATTTATAAATCCAGTTTCGGGAATGCAGATTTTGAGTCCGTACCAAACTTGATTTTGTGTACTGACTCGGTGTGGCGGTGCCCAATCCTTGTTATGACCTACTACTACTACCTCGTGTTTTAACGTCCGCCTCAACACACATTATATTTAATTCCATACGAATACATAAATTGAGACAGCGTGTCGTTTGATTTAGGATTTAGGTACAGCAAATCGTTCTCGCCAACATTTTATTGCCCCCAATCAAGTGATTACGTAACATCAAGCCAGTAATCATTGAATCCTACTTCATACTGTTTGAAGCCATTCCGAGAGCCCTGTCTGAAAATGAGAGACAGCTTGTCTGTAGAAATCGACAAATAGCGACATTTTGGCGCCAGTAAAGGTCTCGCGAGATTATCACACAGTCACAGTCACATTGCGAGGTGTTCTTGCGACGGTGTACAGTTGTGTTCATTCAATTGTGATTTAAAGAAAATACTTTACCCAGGATGTGCTTTACCGATTTCCAATGATATTATACCAGTGGACGTGATTTACCGATTTTTGTCGTATTTTTCAATGGTGGAATCATTGCGTGGTCTTAATTGTGGCGACATGTACTGATGGAAAGCCGTGTTCAGTCATTTGTGATTTAAAGAAAATACATTACTTGGGATGTGCTTTACCGATTTCCAATAGTATAATAATAATGGACGTGATTTACCTATGTTTGATGTATTTGTCAATGGTACCGTGGAATAATTATTTTTACTGGATAATAATACTACGACCACGGTAAGGTGAGCATTTTCGTGTGCATTTTTTTTTTATATTCACCCTTTTTATTCGTACTTCATTTGATATGTAAATAATCGTAATCAAAATGATCCGATCGAATGAACGACTCACGAGCAAATAAATGCGTCGTCTAATATTTAAACACTGTTAATAAATTAATCGGATGTAATTTATATACGCAACTCGGAAAATTAAAGTGTTGTCTAGTAATTTTAAAGTGTTGTCAAGTAATTAAACGTATAACGTTATTCGACGGTTCGTCCTCTCGGAGATATTAAGTGTCATTCCATGAGAAAACCATGCAAAATCATGCAGAATCGGGAAGGTGGGGGGTCGGCAGATCGAGTTCATCTTGGGGGGATTTTATGGACTCCTCAAGACTACTTCACAGCCAGAAGAACCGATCTCAAAATTTAACCGTTATTGAGATACAGCCTTGGGCTGATTTTTGGGCAATTTTGCCCCTTTTCAGGTCATTTTTGGTCAATTTTCAGCCACTTATTCTGGTGAGTCTAGGGTTTGGATGAAAATAGTGGTGGTTGGTGATGTTAGTGGGGGTCTTCCTGTGCCCCAATATACAGACCTTAAGGTCACATCTATTCTCTGGGAGTAATGGTCAGCAAAATTGTAACATATGGCGAATAAAGTAGAAAATATACACCTTCGAAGATTAGCCCTATTTTCTATGATGCGGGGGTAGGTCAAAATATCGAAATGGTTTTATGCACAGCTCGACCCCCTCTATTGATATAAGAAATAAAATTTCTGTCACCTCGATTCGTTCAATGCGAAATCATGAGTCAAAGTTGGTGAATTTTCCATATTATAAATCTCTGATTCTCTATGAAATCAACAACTACTTTCATACAGGGTAAGCCAGCTTTCTCCAATTCTTCGCCAAATCATTCGCCCATGCTCGCTGGTAGCAGCAGTAAACCGGTTCGAGCAAAACTGGTCACTTTGATGAAGTGTGGTATCCAATGCAAGATGGCCGCGCCCGGGACCGCAGAAAATTGAGGCTTTTCTTCATTCTTGGCCATTGAATGTGGCCCATATCCCAGACATGAGAACTAAAATGACTTCATCCAATTGAAAGACTGTACTAAAAATATTAAAGTCCACTCTATAGCACATTACGTAGCAATAAGTTATGTGAGAACCGAATTGGAACTGATTTCTTGACGTATAGTGGAAATTTTGATCTTAATGTGCTACCTATTGATACCGCTTGGATTTCAAACGCAATATTCCCAAAGGACGTAAACATCCCCTGCATGGTACCACACCTAAGGGAAATACATAGAAAAACCGTGCTGTGTCACTTAGAAACAGCTAAGTGAAATAAAATACTATTGAAATAAGGAAGGAATAAAATTGTGTCTTTGAAATATCAATAAGAACCTTCTATGTGTGCTTGACAACAATTAATTTAGCAGAAAAGAGTTGTGCGGTATATACACAAGTGGCCGAAAAGAGTTGCGCGGTGAACCTCGAGTTGACTGGGTAAAGCCATGGGCGTTAGAAGTCCCCAAACGTGCTGCCTTGAGTGTGATATAGCTGTAATACCTTTACTGAAGGTGTTGGTTTTTTTTTAACCTGGCAGCATTAAAAAATTCTTGTTAGTTTTACATTTTTTTCTTCTATTCTAGGTACATACCGGAAAATTTATGCTGTCCATAATGAGGAAATGGACCGTGAAAAAAAACAGTCTAGTTCTTCAAATAAATAATATGGCATGGGGTCCGAAATTCAACTTCATCATATGATCATTTTCAGAGCCCAAAATGGATCTTGCCAGACCTTGTAAAACTACACGTGTACATGAAGGGGAGTCAAAATGTTGTATCAAGCATATTTTGCAAAATTCACTTTTTTTGCTTCGTCATAATGAGAATTTTCTTGCGGATCTTTTCATCTGGATGTCGTATTTCTAAGCCAATAAAAAGAGGGTTTATAGATACTGTTTCAAAATGTCGTATATGGGGTGTTCCAAAAAAAGAAATTATTAAGAGCGAAAATGTTGTATTACAATCAAATGAAATATTGCCAGTAGTGTTTTATGATTAAATACCTATTATTAAAATTATTGTTGAGGCTTTACTTTGTGAAATCTATGAAATTGAAGCAGGTAAAGGTGAATATTTTTCGGAAATACGTCTTTGCTGTATAGAATTGCAAATAACGAGCTCTCACTCATTAAATGGCTACACATACATTTTGTAAATAAATATTTGAGAAAAGCTTCAGAAATATGACCTTTTACATACAACATTTTGACGACGATTTTATGAGACATTTTGATTCTTATGCTTGTCCTGGACCACCTCTCAAAATATCAAACGCAACGTATATTTGCCATGGAAAATTTTCTTGTATCTAGTCTCCGAATGATGGACTGGCTGGTAACAGGGACCAGGCTAGTTGATCAGTTGGACACTTGATTTGTAAAGAAAATTTTTCAAATTTTTATCCATGCAAATACTTAGAAAATAAATTTAGTAAATTATTTTATATGGAATAAGTTTAGAAAATTGTTTTATGTGGTTTGCAATTACTGTTGGAACTGATGACATCCCTCTCCCTTTTGGCAGTTCTATGTACTAGTAGCTGTTACAGGAAGTGGAGGCGGTGTTTCGATTCTACTACCCATAGCTGCAGATGATGTAGTAGCAGTAGATTGATAATGGGTGTTAGAGGCACTAACAGTAGCTGCAGATGATGTAGCAGTGGGATGGATGTCATCAGTTCCCACAGTAATATCAAACCACGTGAAATAATTTAGTTTTAAAAGGCCTGTCAAGATCCATTTTGGGCTCTGGGAATGATCATATGATGAAGTTGAATTTTTGACCCTATACCATATTATTTATTTGAAGAACTAACCTGGCTCTTTTTACAGTTCATTTCCTCATTATTGACATTGTAACATTTCCAGCATATACCTAGAACAGAAGACAAAAATTCTAAAATTAAGAAGCTAGCCTCCAGTAAAGGTATTACAGCTATATCAGACTCAATGCAGCTAGTTTGAGGACTTCACTTAAATCAGTCAATTGTTGTCGATCACACATACAAGATCTTTTTATCGATATTTCACTTACCCCATGCAATAGGAATAAACAGATTCTAAGTGACACATCAAGGTCTTTGTATGGATTCCCCTTATGGAATATTCCGTTTGAAACCGAGGCGGTAGCGATGGGCAGCACATATCACCTTTCCATCTAAACTCGACGAATCAAGATAACAAAATACACTTCGTCAAGAAATCAGCTCTCATTCGGTTGTCACATCAATTAATGCTACGTAATGTGCTAAAGGGTGAACCTGAATGTGATGTCCTTATATTAGTACACTCTTGGTACACAGCACAGTCTTTGTTTGGATTCCCCATAGGTGTGGTACCATTCAGGGAATATTTGCGTCCTTTTTCATTTGAGATCTAGGAGGTAGCGACTCGAAGCACAATAAGATCAAAATTTCCACTTCAAGAAATCAGTTCATATTCGGTTCTCACATCTCGTATTGCTATGTTATGTGCTAAAGAGTGGACCTTAATGTTTTAAGTAGTCTTTCAAGTGTATGAAGGCATTTCAGTTCTCATGTGTTGGGATATGTGCCACATTCAATGGCCAAAAATGAAGAAAAACCTAAATTTTCTGCGATCCCGGGCGCGGCTATAATGGATTGGATTCCAAGCTTCATCAAAGTGACCAGTTTTGCTCGAACCGGTTTACTGCTGCTACCAGCGAGCATGGGCGAATGATTTGGCGAAGAATTGGAGAAAGCTGGCTTACCCTGTATGAAAGAAGTTGGTCATTTCATAGAGAATCGGAGATTTATAATATGGAAAATTCACCAACTTTGACTCATGATTTCGCATTGAATGAAACGAGGTGACAGAGATTTTATTTCTTACATTGATAGAGGGGGTCGAGCTGTGCATGAAACCATTTCGATATTTTGACCTACCCCCGCATCATAGAAAATAGGGCTAATCTTCGAAGGTGTATATTTTCTATTTTATTCGCCATATGTTACAATTTTGCTGACCATTACTCCCAGGGAATAGATGCGATCATAAGGTCTTTACATTGGGGCACAGGAAGACCCCCACTAACATCACCAACCACCACTATTTTCATCCAAACCCTAGACTCGCCAGAATAGGTGGCTGAAAATTGACCAAAAATGACGTGAAAAAGGGCAAAAATGTCCAAAAATCAATCTGAGGCTATATCTCAATAGCGATTAAATTTTGAGACCGGCTGTTCTGGCTGTGAAGTGGTCCAGTGGAGTCGATAAAATCCCCCCGAGATGAACTCGATCTGCCGACCCCCACCTTCCCACCTTCTGCATGGTTTTCTCGTGGAATGACTCTTAAACGCAATACCATTGAATTAAACTACACTGTATGGTACTAATTAAACCATTTTTGTAATTTTCAAACGATTATTATCAATTATCAAACGATGTTTTGAAATCAAACTCTATACCAATTTTTTAAAGTCAAAAAACCCCAAAATAAACGATACCAGTTTCCCAGTGTAATTTCACAATCTTGTAAATCGGGCAACGCTTGCAGGAGGGACTGTTCTTCAGACGTAGAGGGCGATTCTACATCGCGGGGTACCGTTACACGTACGGGCACTGGTATTCTTGATGATGCCTGGAAGACGGATTCTGGTGTTGAGCTTGTTGAATAGGAGCTTGAGGATACATTAGAAATTGACAGATCACGTGGGTCACTGGAACTGAAACTTGCTAGCGTCGTCCGATGGATAACGGTAGAGTACTTTCTTTTAAGGTCTGAGCAAAACAGGACGTTAAACCCCATTTCATTTCATAAGGCATGTCTTTTACTGGATCGGTGGCATACTAGAAATTCCCTACTTTTTTCTCATCCCTCCAGGTCTCCTTCCCATACATTTTCAAGCCAGTCAGGTGTCAGGTTGTCGTCCATCCAACCCTTTTCTTGCGTCCTTGAAATATCATGCCTTTTGGAATGGTCTTTCTTTTAAACATGACGTAAGGTGGTAACTTTCCACCATCTGCTGTACAGGCCAACATCACCGTAAATCTGTTGCTGGTTGTTTTGGTATTAGCTGTCTTCTCTCCCGTTTCATTGATTGTCGTATTAATTGGTAAATCAAATGCGTTTGGGTGGCATTCCCTGTCTGATCCAGGGTGTAATCATGCTTGGATCTTACATTAATAATTATTTTTTGAAAACTGGTTAGCCTTGTCAATATCTCGGGGTAGTTTCAGTGAAATATGTGTTCTTCTAGTGTCGTGTCGATTCAGAAATCTGTACACCCAACTTGATGTTGCCTTGAAACTAGCATATTCGGCTTTGCCTTTTGCCAACATTAGTGACTTTAGTCTAACTTCTGTCGTTGAAACGGGCACACCTTCTTGGCGTCTGTCATTTACATAGTCAACCAATTCTCTTTCAATTTGTGGATAACGTGCGACGCTCCACCTATTTGCTTCTTTACTTGGTTTCATGTCCAGTAAGTTTCCCCAAACTAAATTCACAACCGGCGGCCCTATAACTAATTACCCCCAACTTCTCCTTAGTGGTATAAGCGGTCGTCCGTAGCCATTCTGAATAAATAATTTCTAAGAATTGTCAACACTGGTAGGGTGTTTTCTTTGACTTTCTGCGGCACATTTAAGAAGATTATTGACTCATTCGGTCCATGTTACGACTAGCGACCTAATTAGCCACTGAATCTCATTGACTTATCCCACCAGATGCTGACCTAGTGTCAAGTCAGACATCCGCTCAACGTCTGGTGGCAATAATTTTCATGTACTGTTGGGGTGGGGGGCTGAATGGTTAGCGTGAAAGTGCTGTATTATGTATATGGCCTGTCATTGAGTCAGTGGGCGTGGTTTCGAATCCTTGGTTGTACGTGTCCAGCCTCATGGGTTTTCTCTAGGTACTCAGGTTTCCTTCCACTGCTAAAGACACCTACGCGCACGCGAATTATTAAAATAAGATTAAAACCATATGTTAGTCTCGAAATGACCTAGTTTGTGTCGAGTGGACGTTAAACTCTCTCTCTATGAAAAAAATTGCTGATTGTCTTTCCAAAAGTAGTCCTCCAGTAAATAGTTTAAACTAATGATTGGAATCAAAGAATGTACACGTTGCAACAACGGTTTAGGTCGCGGGCTCATGAAAAAATTCTATTTATAATATCAGTCACCATTTTGGATGGTCGACGGCTTTGATGTACTGTTTTGTTAATCAATAAAAGTTATAAACAAAAGCTGTTTGACTTTCCTAAAGTTGTACATGTAAACCCATTAAACAAAAGTTTCAACTAATGTTTGGGATCATAAAATATCTAGGCGTTAGGTGTTGTAAGGTCGTAAACTCACGAGAAAATTTTCAACGAATGATGTCGGCCTCTTTCTTGCACCGTTTTATAGATAAATTAAATTATAAAAAAAAAACTGATTCGCTGTCCAGAAATAATTAACCAATAAAAATATAGTGTAAATTTTCAATTAATGACTTATACAGAATATAAAATATTTATTCAACTTAAAATTGTCTTTTTATTTTAATACGCGGATGGGGTATTGGAAGTGGTCTGTAGATTTCTACTTTTCCTTTTTATTGCAACATGTAAAAAAAACCAAAATCATATTAAACTTTACAAAACAAAAATAACAGATTACACTGAAAGGGTTGAATTGTTAAAGCCTAGAAGTTTGATTCTGTGAAACCGTCAAAATCCTTGTCTTCCGTGTCGGATTAAAAAATCTGAGCAATTTCTTCAGTTAAAACTGGTGCATCTGCATCGCCATCATTATTTTCATCCACATTTTCATCTAAATTTTCATTTTCATCCGTCTTATGGATTATCTCGGCTTTAATAAATCCATTTATTATGACGGATTTTGATACCGTGGCCCAAGCGTCGCTAACCCACTGAGCAACTTCACTGTGAGTGGTGCAATGCATCCATCCTGTATTTGTAAAACTGTGCTCGCCATCAGACATCCAATGTTCCCAGGTCTTGCAGAGTTCGGCCTTAAAACACCGGTTAACACTGATATCTAATGGCTGCGACAGTTTTCTCATCCCTCCAGGAATTATTCCAAGAATTGTTTTTGTCGCCTTAACTTTTGTCTTTGTATCCTCACTAATATGTGCACGCATCGAGTCCAGGACTAACATGCTTGTTTTGGTATGAAAAAAGACGACGGCACATCTAGAAAAAGATTTTTCTAGCCACCTCCCTATCATTTCATTGTCCATCCACCCTTTGGGATTCACTTCAATCACCACGGAGCTAGGAAACTTCTCTTTTGGCACGGTTTTTCTTTTGGATATTATCATTGGCGGCATGCCGCCATCGGCAGAACAAGCTAATACCTTGGTAAAACTTTAATACACATGTTTTGGTTTTCACTAATTAACTCATTCGGCAGCTAGATATAGGGTACCGGATTCTGCCGAGGTTTGCCGAGTGTAGTTAACTGTCTCTCAAACTAACGCGATAACTTGCGTGACTTGGTTTAACGTGCGTACCACATGGCATTGTGATTTTACACTGGGATATTAGCGAGTATGTGTTGACATATTGACGGCTATAAAATGCTATTAAAAAAAGTCGAAGCAATTTTTCGACCTTCATCCACATATATACGTTGAGGCAATTTTTCGATCGTCATCCGTATATATGTCGAAGCCGAGTATAAGACGAACTCCCGATCGCCACAAAAAAAAAGTATCGACTTATACCCCGTAAAATACGGTACTAGGAGTAGAAGTTAGTAACAATAGTATCCTGGAAAATGAATCCACCGACAATTCGAGTGATGAAGATGAAGGCCCCGAATCCTCAAACGACAAAGTGAACGAAAATGACAAACGATCTTCTAGCTCCAACAAGGATTTTATTTGGAAAGATAAACTGAATACAGTTACATGTCTACCATTTTTAGGACCAGAGCCTGGGCCAACAGACATTTTAGAAAGAGAATAATGAATTTGACTTTTTTTTAGTTATTTTTCAGTGGTTTCCCTTCGTGGCTACTGAACACTGATAATTTTTTTATACCCGACAGTTTACATTACGACACGCACTGAGTTTAATCGTTTCCCGGATTTTATGATTTAGCACAAAATATGATATTTTTCCGGTGTGCAAAATGACCTACGGGTCTGATCCAGTTTCGGTCGTTTTCCAAAGCCCTTAGTCCCGACCGGCATATACGGCCGAAATGGAACCCATGATTTTTATACGCATTGTTAGCCAACAAAACCAATAAATATCATGCGCAAAAATACCATCAGAGGTTCAAAAATAACCTAGAGAAATGAATGGCTGCAGAGATTTGATTTTTTGGCCATACGGATATTTACAAGTATGTGCACGCAGCCAATAAGTATTGGTCAAGAGACTATTATTTTCGAAACTATAAATTAGCAGACATTATGACAATGGATAGATTAGATAAAATTTCTTGAAATTTTCCATGCAAATGACAATTCCAAGAATCTCCTGAGAGTTCACATAAATCCTGATAAACTCCATCATTTTACATGTAGGTCTATTTAAAGCTGCAATTTCATATTTCTAAGTTATCTGTAAGGCTTTATTTTAATATATTTTAAAAATGTTATCTATAAACGGTCGTACATGTACATGTACCTTGTTAAAGAATAATCCTATTAATCCTATAATTCACTATTGCCAGTTGAGAAATTGGAAAAATATCATTTTCAACTTCAAATTCAAACATTGGAAGATAGCTATTGCATGGGGGCAATAGAAAAACAAGGGAGGTAATTGTGTTATCATTTCCTGTGTTAATGAGTTATAAGATTGGGGAATATTGCCTCTGATCATGTACAGTAATAATGAGTTGACAACCTATTGAGCAAAACACATAGAAATAATTATGTTTTGATTTTCTTAGAAAGTATGAAATTCTCACTTTAAACCATGTTTTGAACAGTTGTGCTTTGATTGATGAAGCTATGGAGGCATTCAGAGGAAGGATCGGTTTCAAACGTTTATGCCAGCCAAGCCTGTGAAATATGGTATGGAAGTGTGGTTGAGGGCACACCCCAACAATTGATATGTGAATGACTTTCGCGTCTATATTGGTAAAGAAAACATGACAGCCGAATTTGGCCTGACATCGCAGGTGGTTTTGGACTTGACAAGGAAAGTTCAATTTCAGAATATGATATTGAGTGTTGTAAATTATTATACCAGTGTGCATTTATTCACAGAACTTAAAAATTTGGGCACACTGGCACGTGGAACATGCAAAACAAATCGAAAAAACTACATGTATGAAGTGCCCTGCAACAATAAAAGAATACAATTCAAATATGGCTGGGGTTGATCGGTCAGATCAATTGCGAATGGAGTATCCGACTTCCAGAATGTCCAGAAAATGGTGGTTGTACAGTATTTGTTTTACTTTTTGTTTGACCTCAGCATTTCTAATGCATTTATTTTATATAAGGAATGTTAAAACCACCAAAATCAAACTAAAAACGGAAATGTTATTTAGATAACAATGCTAGAATTTAAAATGAACTCATTTAAAAACATGAGCGGAAACGAGAGATTTGGATGAAAAAGAAAAGAGTGTCGAAGCTGGAGCAGATAAATCTACAACAACGCATGGCCATTTGCCAATGAAAGTGTCAAAAAAGGGCAGATGTAGACAATGCTGCAAGTCTAAAAAAGACGCGCTTTAGAGTTTTAGAGAATACCATGAATCTTAGTCATAATAAAAACATTTAGTGACTGCTGTGGTGCTTGTGAAACTGTGATTAATCTGATAAATCTATTGGGCGATGCTCGATTCACAGTCCAGAACGTCCCGAATCGACAGAATGACAATCGAGTGACGCAGAATTCAGTCCTCTCACAGTTCTGCCGATTCCGACCAGTGAGGTGGAGTGAGTAGAATCATGACGTATTCCTAGTTAAAAAATATGTTTCAGCTGTCATGATTGGTTGAGATATTTTTTATACAGTCGACACTGCACTCCGAAATTCTCCTTTTCACCCGATTTTCACTCGATTGACACCAGTTTTGGAATTCAATTCCGGAATTGTGAATCAATCATCCCCATAGTGTCATTGACAACTTTATCTAAAACGTGCTAATACTATATTGTGGACTATAAACATTTTATAACTATGCTTGTGATATTATCATCGACGCTTCGGGGCTATTCTTTTAGTCCGAATATGCACCCAGGTGATACATACATGTACATGTATGCAATATTTCATACATATGGATGAGCTAGGATTGAGGGTGTATACATGTACATGTAGCTCATTACTGGAGAAGTTTTCTAGTGAAGGTGGTCACTGTGTATCATAAGTCCAATTCCTATTCCATTTCAATATTACTTTATAATTTATATAGTTAAAAAATACATTATTTACAAGATCACATCAAAGGCATCTGATCTCCTTGTCTGTCTCTCTGTTCCCAATTTGTTTGTGTATGGGGCTTTTAAAGACACTAATTTGCATACACACAAAGGAACAATTTCAACAAATCAGATGAAAGATAAAATTATTGTATCACATCAAATGAAAAGTTAAATAAATATATAAATTTCATTGGTTGAAAGTTTCATAGTGAAATATAATTTATAGGATCGAATAAGCTTCAAGCCATAACAATTAAAAAGCATTGACACTTGATTGGCATTGATCAGACTGCATTGTTAACTGTATAAATCTTTGCTCAAGGTTTCTCTTAATTAATAAGCCTTCTGGCATTCAAAGATTATAAAACAGTCAACACCAATCATGCTTTTAGGCAATTACTTTAAATCAAAATATTGACATTAAATGTATGGAAAGAGCAACTGATAACCTTAATATTGGCTATATTGTCTAAATGCTTAATATATAAATTCTGTATATTCTTAAAAATAAAATTTGAAAAAGAAGTAAAATTTAGTATTACTATTTGGTGATAATATTGTGATTATTCTGATAAAATTAAAAGTAATCACAGTTTGATCTCTAAAATGTAACATTAATCGATAAACCTGTTACATGTATTTTACTCCTTTTTTTTTACATAACTTTTTTTATAATAAAAATTAACATCCTTGTTAAGCAGTGCTTCTCAAGCTTTATGATACAATTCCCCACTTGAGAAATATTTTCTCCGCTATTCACCCCTGGCACAATAAAACATCAAATTACTTAAAACTGAAACTTGCTAATTAGGTATCGTTTCAAATACATTTAATGAACAAACACACTTCTTACATAAACAAACACACTATTTGTCTTTATAACTCTGACACAATATGTCTTTATAACTTTGGCAACATCTTGACATATTATAACTTTTCTGGGACAAAAGAAAAACACTCTGTGTCCAAGTTGAGTTTTATGCTCATCAAGAAGGAGGTGGTCAAGTTGGATAAATTTCCTCTGGCATCCTGTTCAATCTTTCTTAAAATTGAAAATGACCTTTCCACTGCCGCATCACTGTTGGGTAAACTTAATATAGCTAAACATAATTTAGATAATACACCATCTTTACTTATATTTTCCCAAAATTTGTCCAAATTGCCAAAAGAATATTTTGGTACATGTAAATCCACATCTTCAGCAAGCTGAAAAGCAGTAAATTCTTCCCTTCATTAATCTTCATCTTTAGTGATTACAAACCTTTCATTAACTCTGGCAACTGAAAAATAAAAAATGAGAATTAATTACTAGATGCGAGAGGAGTAAAAACTTGATATAAGGTAAATTAAAGTATTTTAACCAGAAGATCAGCAATGCAAAATTAAAACAAACTTACATGTACCACACTCAAATGAAGCACTTTCTCTGATTGCAGGGTTAGCAAAGGGGATACTGTTTAAAATGTCATCTTCAAATGGAAACTCTTTTACCATATTTTTTACAATGACCATATAAAAATTACGAACGGATCTGTTGATACAAAAGTGAAAAGTTGTTTAAAATATGCAAAGCATTACAATGAACACAGTAAGTACATGTATGCAATTCATAAACACTTGACATTGCAATTAATAATTATGAAAGGCAAATTTAGCTATAAATTCTGTTTAAAAATTGAAGGTTCAAAACCATTATTATGGTCAGCCAAGAAAGTTCTGGCCTTCATTCCCATGGCAAGAAGTTCATTAGAGTGTTGGTTATGGAAATCTTCAAATGGTACTTTAGTTATTTCTGTTGACTATAACACCAACTTTACAAAATTTAGCTATTTAAAAAAAAGTCTTGAGTGTGTTCATCATTTCAGGTACCAAATTCATGATAATGCAGGTGTTTATCTACAAATATAGATATTTTATTATTTTGAAAATAATACTCAATGTTGCATGAAGGTATGGATAAATGGTATTTACAATGTAGAGGCCTGGATATAATGGTTTTAGATGTACCTGACAAAATGTCAGGCACAATGAAATAGTACCTGACATTTTCAACTTCGTGCCGGACGTGTATTAATAATATCAATAAAATAAACAAATTAGTGCTGGACAAAATGACAGGTACCAGAGGTTTTATGTCTGACAAATCCTGATTCTGTGCCTGACATTGTCAGTGACAGGTGCCTTATTTCCAGGCTTGGGTATTTACCTGAAACATGTTGTTGAACTCATTTGAATCAGGTAAAATAAATTCAAGGAAGTGGAGATACATTTTCATTTCAAGGCTGTTTAAATTAGCTGCTGCTTGCACGCAACCAGTCTTTTCTCTGTCTTCATGGCTAGTAAAATATGATTGCAAAGCAGGCTATTGCTGAAGGAATCTGGACACAACCCTTGTGGAGCAGTGCTTGATTATCTTCATTGGACGAGTGCCTTTATATTGCTCCTTTCTCTTGGCACTGAAAGCATAAAAATGTATATTGCTTTATAATAGACAACATATTGGATGGTCAATTAAACAGTTTCTGAATATAAATATATTTTACCTGTGGTTGAAGTGAAAGAAAACATCTATAAGAAATTCTTCTAAATTCACTGGCAATTCTTTCATGGCATGACTCAAAGCTATGTTGGCCAGATGACATACATGTACACATCCCAAATCAAAGACGTTTGGTTGCTGTTCTTTTACAAACTTATCCCGTAGTGAATATTTGCTTGGCTGCTACAATCACTGATAAGCATGACATCGACAAGGCTTAATGAGTACGGCATAATAACTTTTTTACTCCGACAAATTAAATTCTCAAACATTTTTTTGAGTGAAAGAAAAATAAATAAAGACGTTTGAAGTATTTGTAGTTAAAAAAATATTTCCTATTTAGTGTACATGTAAATGGGTATTAAAATGAGTAAAATGCAAAATTTTGCCCGAAGCAGTTAAGTGTTAAGTAAACATTGCACGAGCTGTTGAGCCAATGACTGCGAGGCGTGCAGTCAACGCACATGTTTTGGACAGGCATCCGTTACAGAGATAATTCGTAAGTAATTCTCTGTGAAACAGATTGGTTCTTTTATCCTGAAGAAAACAGGATTCTTCTTGCCTACTATTACCAATCGACTATCAGGGAATGTAGCTCGTCGACGTGTGTTCTTTAAGTATCAGAAATGACTACAGATTCTTGGAATGGATCTTCAACACGATTTCAGCAGCCAATAATTAACAGCAACAATTTAACAACTTAAATTTCCTCTATATATCGGACCTCCAACTAGTATGTTCCCTAAGCTGGTCTCTCCAACTATTGGAGGATTAAGACTTAAGACATTTAAAACAATAGTTAGAAGAAGTCATTGTATTTTTGGGCGTGCGACCTCTCTCGAGCGCCTGTCGCGCACCTGAATGTGGGATCTAGGGTTGTAGGTGTACAAATTATAGATACATGTAGCAAAGTAGAATATTTGGTGTGGCGCCAGGCAGGGTAAGTTTACTCTTCTGGACACCTCTTACCACTGTTGGTCGTATAGTTTGTACACGGTCATCAGTCCATTTGCTGATTACACTATTTTGCTTCAACCGTTTTTTCAGTACCTCAAATTTTGACTAATGGTTTGGATTGTTCGTACTTGGTTGGTTTTATTTTATTATTATTATATGCAATTTAGCTTTTAATTTGTTGCGACTGATTCAAAATGCCCTGGTTGTTTGGCGCAATATGGCCCGGTTGGAGCTGACATGCCATTAAACAACATTTCATTCATTCAAAATGCCCTGGCATTTGAGTTTATTGATAAGAATACATCATTGTGAAGGAGAGGTTAAGAAATGGGACAGAATCTCAAGACCTTCACGCTAATGCTGTCTATTTTGTGAGAGTTCACTGGTACCGAGTCTTGTCCAATACATTTTAATTGATTGACTTTCTTAATTGACAAATCATTACCAATTATTATGTCATAATTACTTGAAGTAGACCTTATGAGATAAAATTTATGTAATATGATTGTGTCTGAAACTTCTAAATCAAGTAAAACAGATCCTAAAATTTTGACAACTTTACCTTCTCAACTAATACTAACACCAGGAGTTATGTCAGACGGCAAGATTTTGGTTGTTGGTCTGATTTGATCTAACAGTGTCTCAGAGATAAAAGATATGCTTGTTCCTTTGTCAAAAAGGCTTTTAACAATACATGTATTATTACCTATAGTGACAGTCACAAAATCTTTGTTCAGGAAGGATAATAGCATTTTTTTCGGTTTTCAAAGACTTGGTATTACAATTTAGGTCTTTTGAGTGAGAATAAACCATCTAAATGATTCTGACTTAGGTTGAAATCAACTAGTAAATAAGTCTATTATCAAAAGAATGATAATTATTGTCACACACTAAATGTAAATTTTCGAGAATGGTACAAGAAATAGTTGATTAAATAATAATAAATAATATTTATTGTTTAAAGACCGTTACACAAGTGTCTCAACAGTCTGTACATAAGTTACAAGAACGAGCATTTTAAAAAATAACTAAATAAAGTAAAAACATAAAACAAAAAAGCATGAACATAATAACATTATAAAATAGTTTTCAGGAGCAAAAGTGTTGCCGAAAAATATAAGTTTTTAGGTTTGATTTGAACAGAGACAGTTTTGTGATAGATCTCAAATCTAGTGGAAGACTGTTCCACAGTTTAGGCGCTGCCACACTTAGAGCACGGTCACCGTACTGTTTGGACGTTTTTTTCCCATGGTCTTTAAAAGAGAAGGGCAACAACTTCACCTCAGTGCTACTCCTGGTACAATATGCCGGTTGCCAAACGTTTATAATATCGGTGAGATAGTAAGGTGCTGACTCACTATGGCGTATAATTTTGAAAATAATGCAGATAATTTTAAAAATAATTCGCTGCTCGACTGGAAGCCAGTGTAGCTCTTTTAAAATAGGCGTCATATCTGCATGACGATCTAGCTTCCATCTGGTGACCAACCTAGCTGCAGAATTTTGAATATGCTGTATTTTTTTGATTTTGTAGTTTGGAAGACCATAGAACAAACTATTACAATAATCAAGTTTCGATGTCACAAAGGCATGCACTAGTTTCTCAGTGCTGACTTGATCTAAAAGACGTCGGATTTTACCAATGCGCCATAATGAGTGAGACGCCCTACTACATATACTATTGATCTGCTCGTCCATAAGTCCCGCTGAGTCCATCATCACCCCCAGATCTCGGACGGTTGCCGACGGAGATATAATTACCTCTCCAACACGCACACCACCCTCGACTACTCGCAGACTTGCGTCTTTGCTGCGTGATGAGAACCAGACTATTTCGGTTTTACTGTCATTCAATGCAAGCAGATTTGCTCGCATCCAGTCACGGATCTCATCAACACATGCCTCAATTCGACCTACTGTGACAGAGTCTGTTCGAGAATCACAGGCGATGTACAGTTGAGAATCGTCTGCATAAATGACAGCATTCAGACCGTGGCGGGTGATAATGTCCTCAACAGGAGTCATGTACAGTGCAAACAAAACCGGTCCAAGGACCGAGCCCTGGGGGACACCAAATTCAAGAACGTGGTCCTCTGACACCATCGACCGTACTGACACTCTCTGGGTCCTACCTCGAAGGAATGAATTTATCCAGTTATAAGGAAAACCACAGATGCCGAACCTTGAGCACAATCTGTCCATTAGTAGGTCATGGTCGATGGTATCAAAAGCCGCAGAAAGATCAAGTAACACCAATATTACATCATGCTGCCTATCGAGAGCAAGCATAACATCGTTCAGCACTCGTAAGAGTGCAGTCTCGGTGCTATGCCCCTCCCGATAAGCAGACTGAAATTTACCATACAAGCCGTTAGATGATAAATAAGAATGTAAACGTAAGAAACCACATTTTTCAAGGAATTTGTCAAGGAAACAGCAATTGGAGACTGGTCGATAATTTTTCAAAATGTTCGGATCCAGACCTAGTTTCTTAATGAGGGGGCGGACAATGGCAGCTTTACAGTTGGCTGGGAAAGTACCAGATTCAAACGATGTATTAACGATTCGCAATAATACTGGCGCTAACTCCTCAATACAGTTCTTAACAAATTTAGTAGGCATAGGATCTAATTCACATGATTTTGAAGGCATATTACGTACAATAGATGTGACCTCATCCAATGACATTTGTTCAAAAACCATGAGTTCGCACTGAGGTGAAATAATTTCTTCAACATAGGGAACACAATTTACTAAATTGGCTCGAATTTTGACAATTTTCTCACAGAAGAAGTTCGCAAAAATATTTGGTAATTCTGAAATTTCTACATTGTTCGGAATAATAATCGCTGAAGATTTCTTGGAATCAGAAATATCATCTACTATTTTGAAAAGTTCCTTGGTATCAGCTGCCTCAATTCTGTCGCGATGAAAAGACGCTTTTGTTGTTTCAAGTTTTCCGTTGTAACCAGCCCGAGCGGTCGTGAACATTTGTCGGTGAACCTCCATTTGAGAACCGATCCATTGACGTTCAAGGTTTCGTAAGATTCTACGCTCAGACAGAAGATCAGCAGAAAACCATTCAGCACGTGGTTTATCATTTACGATTTTCACACGTAAAGGTGCGTGTGTATTCATAACGTTTGTTAGTTCAGAATTGTAGACATCCGCAAGCTGATTCACATCACTAATGGATTCCATTTTACTGAGTGAACTAGTAATAGAGGCTTTCAATGCAATGGAATCAATGTCCTTCAGTACGCGGTGACTTTTTGTAACCTTCGCTGGTCGCGGACGATGAATCATAGAAGTACAGTGAATTGCCGAGTGATCAGAAGGCATGTTAAAATCGATCATGAAATTTCCAAGCCAGGGTTCAGCAGCACGAGTCAGTACCAGGTCCAATGTATGGCCACTTAAATGCGTACTACCAACAACGTGTTGAACGAGACCTAGCGATGTGATCAAGTCGATAAATTGTTGAGCATCTGTACATTTTGGGTCATCAACGTGTAAATTAAAATCACCAACGATCATTAGATAACCAGTAGAAAGGAGGATACTTTCTAATAGTGTACCAAATTCTGATAGGAAAGTCTGTACTGTGACTTTATGTTTTTTAGAGTATGGAGGCCTGTAGATGGTTACGGCGTGTATCATGGTGCTACCAGCGTGAATATTTACATCCATTATTTCAAACGATGTGTATTTAACACAAGTGTTCCGTTTGATCTTCAGATTAGTTCTGAACAGGAGAGCAATGCCACCACCACTCCGTTTATAGCGCGGCACATGTAGGGTAGTGTATCCAGAAATCGAGGAAGATAGGTCTGCATCAACAAGCGTCCCATTCTTCTCGGTAATCCATGACTCGGTCAACATGTAAACATCAGTTTTGTTTGTTAGAATGGAGGCCGTTAGCGCTCCGATCTTTCCGTTCATCGAACGAGCGTTCCATATAGAAAAATTTAGGCACTGCTTTATATTGTGTAAAGGCTGACAGGAAATTTTAGTAAGTACAGGAATGCGTGATGATTCAGACAGTTTATTTCGAGGAAAAATATCGACTATTAAGCATATAGAGCTTGGTTTAGTTTGATCTGTAACATCTTTTTCATATTTATCATAAGAGGTTTGTTTCGGGATAGATTGTAACAAGTTGTGATGAACACCGTGATTAATATTCCAGTTGGATACCCATTTTGCAGTTCTACGGATGGTGGATGCTTTACCCCTATTCCCCCTATATCTCTTATTAAAACCAAGATATCTAATTCTGTTCACAACAACAGATTGTAGTTGTAACTTACTATAAGGTCGAAGTGAGTAGAGTTCTGAACCTGTGTAATGAAGACGACGTTCCACTTCATTGACAACAATATCGGCCATATTTGAAATATGACCAAGAGAATGTATCTTGAATGGAAAAAGTAAATGTCCATAAATGATTACCGAAAACACAATGGATAATGTAACCATTATCCTTATGTTCTGTAGATTCTTATACGTCGCTATACAAATCCAGTATTTCTAAGAATAATCATAAATACCGTAAAATACAGATTAATCCTTTAGCGTAAAATGTGTGTGTGCAGCCAAACTCAGGCGCATATATATAAAAAAAAAACTTACCAAACTAATTCTCTGATCTCATATGAACCAAATCTAGGAATCCACTTGTATCTCCAATCTGTTCTTGAATGTCTTTGTTCAAACCATTAAATCTTCAGTTGTCCTCGCTTGGCATGTTAGAGGTTCCGAGTCTTGAATTCATCTTCCACCATTATATCACCTACGGTTTTTTGGGGCTATTCTTTTAGTCTGAATATGCACCCAGGTGATACATGTATGCAATATTTCATACATATGGATGAGCTAGGATTGGGGGTGTATAGCTCATTACTGGAGAAGTATTCTGGTGAAGGTGGTCACTGTGTATCACAAGTCCAAGTCCAAATCCTACTACTACTACTACTTAGTGTTTAACGTCTGCTTCCACATAAGTGATATCGCAGACAAGACTTAGGAGAGCCGAAGCTGATCCCTGTTTTTTAGAATATGATTTTGCAATCTTTCTATTTGGCTTTAAGCCATGGATGTCCAAATCCATTTCAATATTACTTTATATACAGTTTAAAAATACATTATTTACAAATTATATACAAGGCATTCGATCTCCTTGTCTGTGTGTGTCTACAAGTCCAATCTGTCTATCTAAACTGGAACTGGAATGGTATGTTAAACGGTTTTTATCTAAACTGTTTGTGTATGTATCACTGACGCTCTTCTCGGCTATTCTTTGTTGGAATATGCACCCAGGTGATACATATGTATTATGATAATATTTCATACATATGGATGAGCTAGGATTGGGGGTGTATAGCTCATTCCTGGAGAAGTATTCTAGTGAAGGGGGTCACTGTTCATTATCGGTCGAATTCCAAATCCATTTCAATATTACTTTATATACAGTTTAAAAATACATTATTTACAAGATCACATCAAAGGCATCTGATCTCCCTGTCTGTCTGTCTGTATATCTGTATTCTCATCTCTTCTGTTTGTGTATGGGTCTTTTAAAGACACTAATTTGCATACACACAAAGGAACAATTTTTGACAAATCAGATGAAAGATAAAATTATTGTAACACATCAAATTAAAAGAAGTTAAATAAATATATAAATTTCATTGGTTGAGAGTTTGTAGTGAAAAATAATTTATAGGATCTAATAAGCTTTAAGCCATAACAATTAAAAAGCATTGACACTTGATTGGCATTGATCAGACTGCATTGTTAACTGTATAAATCTTTGCTCAAGGTTTCTCTTAATAAGCCTACTGGCATCCAAAGATTATAAAACAGTCAAAGCCAATCATGCTTTTAGGCAATTACTTTAAATCAAAATATTGACATTAAATGCAAGGAAAGACCAACTGATAACCTTAATATTAGCTATATTGTCTATATACTTTAAGAAATAAATTCTGTATATTCCTAAAATAAAATTTGAAAAAGAAGTAAAATTTAGTATCACTATTTGGTGATAAATGCCCCCGTCCTGAAAAATTCATGCGTCCTCGCATGATAAATATATACAATATGCTTGATGAAATTATTAATAATTATATAAAAGAAAAACATATGCTTATAATTAAATATTTGTATAAAATTTTGTATCACAATATATTGAGTGGATTATGTTGTTATATGATTATACAGGCTAAAGTCACTTAGGTAATCCCTTGCTGTCGCCTTATGTATAATACATTCTTGTCACATACATAAATATCACTTGCAATAATTATGAGAAAAAAAAGATTTTAAGGAATGCAAAATTCCAATTAAAACAATTTTCAGTCAGTAATCAAACTGAATAAAAAATATATGAAATTTAAAAAGTCAATGGTAAGAGTCATATAATAAAGTATTAGCACTATTCTGACGAAGTTTCAATATCTTCACTTTTAAAGTCTGCGTCATCCGAATATTTATAAATTGTGGAGGTAATTATTTCTAACAGTAGTTGTTAATTGATTGTTTCCAATGCAGTCCACATACACATATTAGCTATTTACACGGTTATATAAAAAATAATTTCTGCTGCAACACACAACTTTAATGAATTCACTGCACTTTATACACAAAATTTTATCAGGAACACACTTTAACTCTTCAGCAATATCTGGAACATTACAATTTACCGAGTCGGGGATTATGACTAAGGTCCACCACATTCATCTTTTTGATCAAGCACATTTTGTTATCTGGTTACCTTGCAGTCTCATGCGCTGGTAGTTCTTCTTCTTGACATGGAGAAATCTCACTTGGTTTGACAAAGTCAACCTTGCCCAGAATTGAAGATATCAGCTTCAAACTTCTTTGGTCCAGTCTGTTATCAGAGATGTTGTTCAGCAAGATCAAACCTGAAATATCTCTTGACCATCTCATATAATAACATTCAATGTGTGACAATAAATCAATTATATTAAATAATTTTAAATCAAAAGAAAGTGGTCATTCCCTGTACTCAACCTGACTAAATGTAATACCATTCTCACTTTTCGTTCCAAATATAATCATGTATGTCTTCATCACTGTCAAATTGTCAAGACTGTGCAAAGGCTCAGAAGATACTCTATTTATTTATTCTTTTTCTCATATAGTACTATTCAATGTTTTAGTTATTACCATGATCATTTCTTATTCTTATGATCATTTCTTATTCTTATTATGATCATTTCTTATTATGATCTAATTCATTTTCTTATTTATTCTCATATATTATTTATGATCTAATAATTCTAATATTGTCATACCGGTATGTCATTTATTCGCTTATTTATTTTTATGTTATAATAATTAAAAAAAAAAAAAATTGGGGGGTATTTTTCACAAAATGTGAAAAAGAAAACAATTTATATTTATATAATACATATCATTCAATATATTAATAATCATATTGAGAACTTTTATTTTATTTCATGAAAAACATAGTAATGTTGTTATTATCTTATGTTTAAAATTAAAAGAACTAGGTCTATGTGGTTTAATCAAACTTTGTAAAATTTTTTAAAATGATTACTCAGTGCTTTACACATTGATCGTCACCAATATGGCACAGCGCTGGCGTGTCAGTCAAAAATGGATGGCCAGTCCACCTTGCCTGACAAACCTGATTGTAGCTATATAACAATAATTTGAAAAATAATTTAGACACACAGACCTTTTTCTTTCTTTTTTTTTTTGAAAGTAATATAATGTAATTAATATGTGGAAATTTTAAGGGTGTTAAATTTTAGTCGCTTTTTACGACACGCAATTTAACCAAACGTTGGGCCTACTCTTGTCCCCGGTCCCACAGGGGAACAAAGTCACTATGTCTATTTGTCGTAATTACACAAGTTTTCTGTATATATGCTAATCACATTCAAATATTTTTTTTTCTCTTTTTAAAATTTCTTCCCATGAACCTATATACATTTATTGTCTTGTTTTTGATAAACATAAAATATAGTGCAAAGAATATTTCTTTGAATTTCCTAATTTGAAACATGGAGAAAAATAGCAGTGTTACATATTTTTGATCAGTGGTTAAGAATTGACTTACAGAAGCCTTTGAATTATTATTTATATACATATTATCATTTATAGTTATAACATTAAAACAAATTGGCATACAAAATGAGTTTAAGAACTCCCTATACCTTGCATCATTAATTATTAGGTTTTTATTTACAATGAAATTTTTAGGATTTCTGACTTTTGAGGAATCTTTGGAAACTACTGGTACTGAGTTTTGTCCAATACATTTTAATTGACTGACTTTCTTTATTGACAATAAATCATTACCAATTACTATATCATAATTACTTGAAGTTGACCTTATGATATAAAATTTATGTAATATGATTGTGTCAGAAACTTCCAAATCAACTAAAACAGATCCTAAAACTTTGACAAGTTGACCTTCACAACTAATACTAACATCAGGGGTTATGTCAGATGGCAAGATTTTGGTAGTTGGTCTGATCTGATCTAACAGTGTCTCAGAGATAAAAGATATGCTTGTTCCTTTGTCAAAAAGGCTTTTAACAATACATGTATTATTACCTATAGTGACAGTCACAAAATCTTTGTTCAGGAAGACAATAGCATTTTTATCGGTTTTCAAAGACTTGGTATTACATTCTAGGTCTTTTGAGTGAGAATAACCCATCCTAATGATTCTGACTTAGGTTGAAATCAACTAGTAAATAAGTCTATTTTCAAAAAGAATGATAATTATTGTCACACACTAAATTTAAATTTTCGAGAATGGTACAAGAAATAGTTGATTTAACTTACCAAACTAATTCTCTGATCTCATATGAACCAAATCTAGGAATCCACTTGTATCTCCCATCTGTTCTTTAATGTCTTTGTTCAAACAATTAGATCTCGCTTGGCATGTTAGAGGTTCCGAGTCTTGAATTCATCTTCCACCATTATATCACTGACGCTCTTCTCGGCTATTCTTTGTTGGAATATGCACCCAGGTGATACATATGTATTATGATAATATTTCATACATATGGATGAGCTAGGATTGGGGGTGTATAGCTCATTCCTGGAGAAGTATTCTAGTGAAGGGGGTCACTGTTCATTATCAGTCGAATTCCAAATCCATTTCAATATTACTTTATATACAGTTTAAAAATACATTATTTACAAGATCACATCAAAGGCATCTGATCTCCCTGTCTGTCTGTCTGTATATCTGTATTCTCATCTCTTCTGTTTGTGTATGGGTCTTTTAAAGACACTAATTTGCATACACACAAAGGAACAATTTTTGACAAATCAGATGAAAGATAAAATTATTGTAACACATCAAATTAAAAGAAGTTAAATAAATATATAAATTTCATTGGTTGAGAGTTTGTAGTGAAAAATAATTTATAGGATCTAATAAGCTTTAAGCCATAACAATTAAAAAGCATTGACACTTGATTGGCATTGATCAGACTGCATTGTTAACTGTATAAATCTTTGCTCAAGGTTTCTCTTAATAATCCTACTGGCATCCAAAGATTATAAAACAGTCAAAGCCAATCATGCTTTTAGGCAATTACTTTAAATCAAAATATTGACATTAAATGCAAGGAAAGACCAACTGATAACCTTAATATTAGCTATATTGTCTATATACTTTAAGAAATAAATTCTGTATATTCCTAAAATAAAATTTGAAAAAGAAGTAAAATTTAGTATCACTATTTGGTGATATATGGGTCTTTTAAAGACATTAATTTGCCTACACACAAAGGAACAATTTCGACAAATCAGATGAAAGATAAAATTATTGTAACACATCAAATGAAAAGAAGTTAAATGAATATAGAAATTTCATTGGTTGAAAGTTTCATAGTGAAATATAATTTATAGGATCTAATAAGCTTTAAGCCATAAAGAATTAAAAAGCATTGACACTTGATTGGCATTAATCAGACTGCATTGTTAACTGTATAAATCTTTGCTCAAGGTTTCTCTTAATTAATAAATAAGCCTTCTGGCATTCAAAGATTATAAAACAGTCAACACCAATCATGCTTTTAGGCAATTACTTTAAATCAAAATATTGACATTAAATGTAAGGAAAGACCAACTGATAACCTTAATATTGGCTATATTGTCTAAATGCTTAATAAATAATTCTGTATATTCTTAAAATAAAATTTGAAAAAGAAGTAAAATTTATTATCACTATTCGGTGATATTTGTACAGTCTGTCGCCCCACTAACTAGAGACTAGTGGTACTACTAACTGGGTGATTCACTGTGACCATGCTAATGGAATGATATAAGACAGCAAAATCAGGAGTGGAAGAAAGATGATATAATGGAATCGAGCATGTATCGTATCGGACTGTAATTTCATAGATTATGTCCCCCAATTGTATGAAAAAATCAAGTTTTTAGCTGTGGTCACTCCAGAGGACACAATTTTGATCTGATTTTATTGAATCTTTTAATTTATTTTTATTTCATTTTTATTTCTCAGTTCCTTTCGATAATTGCTTACATCAGAATTTATTTTCCTCAATTTCATGTATGGCCCCTGATTGTAAAAAAAACCATGTTTTTAGCTTGTGGAACCCTCTTCACAATTTGTATTCAATTTTTAAAAATCGTTACACCGTAATGATAGTTGAAATCATATTTTGTGAAAAAGACCGTTTGTGTACGCAAAGAGGGTAAAAGTGTGTAATACATTGTACCAATGTTGTGGAACCTCTAGAGGCCATAATTGTTATCTGATTGTGATGAAACTTAAAATATGTGTTAATATCCCACAAATCTGGGTCCTATTTGATATTGCCGCTAATCAGACTAACTTCCAGGATTTTTACCCTTTATTGGCAAAAAATCGCTTTTCTGTTTAGCAAATGTGGCGTATCTTGCGTGGCAAACCCTTGTTATGAATTCACGAAGGTGGCCACTATGGATGTTACAGTACATGGTCTACTTTATTAAACCACAGAAAGCTGATGATATAACTTTTATATATTACAGGAAACTAATGAGGTTATAACTTTTCATCAATGTACAAAATGTGATGAAATTTTTCAACAATTAGAAGATTTAGAAAACCATTACAAAGTCCATGTCAGGGAAGAGAAAACTGATGATGTAGATGAATATTGTCATGTTAAATTTATTAAAAAAGAGAAAATAGATGATGTAGATGAATATTGTCGTGTTCATTTTGAAGAAGAGAAAACTGATGATGTAGATGAATACTGTCATGTTAAAGAAGAGAAAGCTGAAGATATTGAAACTTGCTATCAGTGTAAATTGTGTGATGAAGAATTTAAATCTGAAACTGATTTAGAAAAACACTGTGAGAAACATGTTAAAGTGGAGGAGTCCGTTTTACAACAGGGTAAAAATTTGGAGTCAAGTGTTTGTCAGAGTAATGAAAAAGAGGTTCACAATCCAGACGAGTTTAAAAAATGTGATGTTTGCAGCAGGACATTTATCAACAAATATTACTTACAAAATCATATGAAAAACCATCCTGTAGAAAAACTCTGTAAATGTGATGTTTGTGGTAAAGTGTTTATTAACCAAGACTACCTTCAAATTCACATGAAACGTCATACTCGAGAAAAACCTTTCAAGTGTGATGTTTGTAGTAAGTCATTTAATAACAACAGTGATCTTGAGAAACACTCCAGGATCCATTCCAGAGAAAAGCCTTATAAATGTGATGTTTGTAGTAAATCATTTAATAACAATAGTGATCTACAGAAGCACTCTGGATATCATTCCAGGGAAAAATCCCATAAATGTGATGTTTGTAGTAAATCATTCATTGGCATTAGTCAACTTGAAAAACACGTTAGAACTCACACTGGAGAAAAACCTCATAAATGTTATGTTTGTGGTAAATCATTTAGTGAAAGAGGTCATCTACAGAGTCACATTAGAACTCATACTGGAGAAAAACCTTTCAATTGTGAAGTTTGTAATAAATCATTTACTCATAGAAGTGGTCTGCGACAACACGCAAAAAATCATACTGGAGAAAGACCTTTTAAATGTGATGTTTGTGGTAAATCATTTACTATTAATAGTCGTCTACAAAAACATATCGGAATTCATACAAGAATTCCTAGAGAAAAAACTTTGCTGCAGCATCACAAAGGGTTTCATACAGGAGAACAGTCACTGAATGATAACTCGCTAATTGATTATCCAGTCCCATTGTTTACTTGATTATCCAGTCAAAGTGTCTAAATGACTTGATTATCCAGTCCAAGTGTCTAAATGTACTTACAAATGTAATCAAGGTAATTTCCGAAATGATTGACAAATTACATGATATTTCAGTCCCAAGATATTTTGGACTAAATTGGTGACACCTGGGCTATGGAAGCCAGTGAAATTTTGCGCAGATCCAACTGTCAAGGCCCGCTCTTACTTCAGTTTCAAGGCCCGCTCTTACATGTACATGTACTTCAATTTCAAGGCCTATTTTACACATACAGCAGTGTGTACTATGACCAACAGAAGTCGTTCAAGTTTTTTCTATTAAAGCCAGTGTTACATTCCTCATTTTGGTGTATTTTAAATCTATTTTATTTCCTCTGTAAGCTACACGTTGAATTAGACAGATACTGGCATGAGTGACATATTGTCTTCATACAAACAGATAGAGTAAAACTCTTTACAATCCAATGTCAATTGGCCCAGCCCTTGGGTTATATAATATTAGACTAAGCACTGAAGTCTAACAATAGAGGTATTAAGAATTGGTCATTGACCAAACTCTCTAAAAAAGAAACTATTTTTTTAAGACTTCAACTTACATGTAGAAGCAATATTTTAGACTTCAACTTAGAGGCAATATTTTACAGTTTAATTGTCCATGTGTCCTGATTATCTATTACATGTATATATATTTTGTAGAACTGTATTTCAAACATGGAGTGAGCTATGGTTTAGAACGGAACACATCTCGCTTTCTTGTAAATATTTGTTGAATTACATGTATGTATGTTTAATAAAATCACAAGTTACCTGGACTCAGTCTCAATTTAATAAGACCAGAAATAATGTTGTCACAGTGCACAGGACATCGGGTCTCATCCCATTCAGATGACAAAACTGCTAAATATTAACTTGTTTATTGATTATCCAGTCCAGTGTCTGTTTAATCAAAGCAACTGTATGAATTGTTTGACACACGCTAATTTTACGCTGATTATTCACTCGACAATGCTGTACTAACAGAGGCGTATCCAGAATTTTCAGAAAGAGGGGGCGTGCTGCACCCACTTGAGAGTTGGAAGCCCGGAACAGTGATTTTTGAGTGGAAAAAATGCCCACAAGGATTTATTTCATACTAATACTGTAAATAACGATTTCCAACCTAAACTATTTTTGTGAGAATATATTGAGCTAAAATTTGTTCTCCACCTCAAAAAATAGAGCGGGCGTGCACCGGGTGCGCCCCCCTCTGGATCCGCGCCTGGTAAATTACATGTATATATCAATAGAAATCTTGATTGTAGACAGGCTTTATATACTGTATTGTTGAATTGTTAAAAGATAAAGATGACTGCAGCAAAATAAAGTGCTGTAACACTGGAGCAATATTTTCATATTTTTTTTTCAATTTTCATCTTGTATCTGCTGTCAGGGGGATCATGATGGCTAAGTGGGCTGACTCGCTAGCTTGGAGGTTGGGTGTTTGATCCCAGCATTGGCCGAGAAAGTTCATCCAGATTTTCTGGCATTGTTCTGCCGTGAGATTCATGCAGGACGGAGGGCCTGACAAGGACAACTGTCAAGTCGTTCATATCAGATGAAAAACTGAGGTCCCGTGTACACATTGGCATACACATAAAAGTGGGGATGTAGTGCCGCTGTTCGGGCAAAATTTCCCTCATAGCACACTGTATAGTTTATACCCGTCTTCATTAGCCCAGTTCAGAGCAGAACATTAGGATGTTAAACGTCTTTTTATTTCATTTTAATCTACTGTCAGAATTAGACTGATGGACTTAAGAGGAAAAAATATGACTTTCCTTTTCAAGGTTACATGTATCCTCCCTTTCCCCAAATCCTTGTGCATATGATAGAGGCTGAAGTTTTTAACAGATGGATTTCAAATTTTGTCGCAAGCATTTTGCGTCATCAGAGAGAGAGAGAGAAAAATGGGCTTTACTGTCCACTCGACACAAAATAGGTCATTTCGGGACTAAAATATGGTTTAATTTCATTTCAATAATTTGCCTGCGCGTAGGTGTCTCCAGTAGTGGGAGGTAACCGGAGGACCCAGAGAAAACCCGCAAGGTTGGATTTGGTCATCAAAGGATAAACCCTATTAATATTAAGTGTTCTGCGACTTTCTGTTCCAGAGTCCTTTCTCCTTGTGAATACGATAGAGACTATAGGTTTGAATAGATTTGGTATGAAACATTGCAGTCATGTGATATTTAGCATTCTAGCCCCTTTTTACAAAACCCTGAACACAACAAGCACTATAGTTTTTAATGATTTTTTTATACTTTGGCTTGATGTATTTGGGTCATTAAACCACACAAAATTGACCCTTATAGAAATTGCTCAATATCTTAGGTTTTCAATCAAGCTGCAGTGGAGCCAAAGGTGGGCGTATCTGTGGCTATTTTTATGAATTACAAATGTATGTGAAGATGCCCAAAAATGACATTACAACGTTGAGTCAAAGGTGCTGTGTGAACGTTACCATGGCTATTTTTATGAATTGATGCATAATGGAGGGCCTGACAAGGACAGCTGCCCTGTCGTTCAGATGCGATGAAAAACCATGTTTTTAGCTTGTGAGATCAAGTTTTGTGAAAATTTGACCGAAATGCCACTACAAAAAGACCGTTCTTGTGTAAAAGTGTGTAATATCAATGTTGTGGATCCTATAGAGGCCAGCATTGTTATCTGATTGTGATGAAACTTAAAACAGATGGTCTATATTCCATAGATCTGGATCCTATTCGATATTTGTGCTATTCAGAATGTTACTTCCTGTATTATGGCAGCTCATTGTGCAAAATATCACTTTTCTGTTTAGCAAAGGTGGATGTATCTTACATGGCATCCACTTGTTATAAATTCATTAAAGTGTCCAGTATCAATGTTACTCTAATGAACCACAGAAAACTTATGTTATAACTTTTCTATATTACAAGAAACTAATGATGTAATGTCTTTGATTTATTTCAGGAAACTAATGATGTTAAAACTTTTCTATATTACAGGAAACTAATGATGATATAACTTTTATATATTACAGGAAACTAATAATGTTATAACTTTTATATATTACAGGAATCTAATGGTGTTAAAACTTTTATATATTACAGGAAACTAATGATGATATAACTTTTATATATTACAGGAAACTAATGATGTTATAACGCTTCATCAATGTACAAAATGTGATGAAATTTTTCAACAATTAGAAGATTTAGAAAACCATTACAAAGTCCATGTCAGGGAAGAGAAAACTGATGATGTAGATGAATATTGTCATGTTAAATTTATTAAAAAGGAGAAAACTGATGACGTAGATGAATATTGTCGTGTTCATTTTGAAGAAGAGAAAACTGGTGATGTAGATGAATACTGTCATGTTAAAGAAGAGAAAGCTGAAGATATTGAAACATGCTATCAGTGTAAATTGTGTGATGAAGAATTTAAATCTGAAACTGATTTAGAAAAACACTGTGAGAAACATGTTAAAGTGGAGGAGTCCGTTTTACAACAGGGTAAGAATTTGGAGTCAAGTGTTTGTCAGAGTAATGAAAAAGAGGTCCACAATCCAGACGAGTTTAAAAAATGTGATGTTTGCAGCAGGACATTTATCAACAAATATTACTTACAAAATCATATGAAAAACCATCCTGTAGAAAAACTCTGTAAATGTGATGTTTGTGGTAAAGTGTTTATTAACCATGATTACCTTCAAATTCACATGAAGCGTCATACTCGAGACAAACCTTTCAAATGTGATGTTTGTAGTAAGTCATTTAATAACAACAGTGATCTGGAGAAACACTCCAGGATCCATTCCAGAGAAAAGCCTTATAAATGTGATGTTTGTAGTAAATCATTCAATAACAATAGTGATCTACAGAAGCACTCTGGATATCATTCTAGGGAAAAATCTTTTAAATGTGATGTTTGTAGTAAATCATTCATTGGCATTAGTCAACTTGAAAGACACATTAGAACTCACACTGGAGAAAAACCTCATAAATGTTATGTTTGTGATAAATCATTTACTGAACGAGGTACTCTAATGAGACATATCAGAACTCATACTGGAGAAAAACCTTTCAATTGTGATGTTTGTAATAAATCATTTACTCATAAAAGTGGTCTGCGACAACACGCAAAAAATCATACTGGAGAAAGACCTTTTGAATGTGATGTTTGTGGTAAATCATTTACTATTAATAGTCGTCTACAAAAACATATCGGAATTCATACAAGAATTCCTAGAGAAAAAACTTTGCTGCAGCATCACAAAGGGTTTCATACAGGAGAACAGTCACTGATTGATAACTCGCTAATTGATTATCCAGTCTCATTGTTTACTTGATTATCCAGTGACTAAATGACTTGATTATCCAGTCTCATTGTCTAATTGATTATTCAGTGACTAAATGACTTGATTATCCAGTCCAAGTGTCTACATGTACTTAATCATTCAAATGACAAAACCGCTGAATATTAACTCGTTATTGATTATCCAGTCCAGTGTTTATTTAATCAAAGTAACTGTATGAATTGTTTGACACACGCTAAATTTATTCAGACTACAATGCTGTACTAAATTATATCAATAGAAATCTTGATTGTAGACAGAGGCTTTATATATGTATACTGTATTGTTGAATTGTTAAAAAATAAAGATGACTGCAGCAAAATAAAGTGCTGTAACCCCCCCCCCCCCCCCGCCTCAAGATTTCTGGAGCAATATTTTTCAATTTTCGTCTTTAATCTGCTATCAGGAGATTTCGGTGGCTAAGAGGGTAAGATGCTGATTCGCTAGCCTGGAGGTCGGGTGTTCTGGAGTGGTTCCGCCTTGTCAGTGATGTAGGACTGAGGGCCTGACAAGGACATTGTCGTGCACGTACAAGATCTGTTGACAGTTGGAATTCGATATAAGAGTAGGCCGTAGTGCTGCTGTCCAGGCAAAATGTCCCTCTGTATGGTGTATGCCCGTCTTCATTAGCCCTCAAGTGGAGTACAAAGGCTTGTAGAATATTGCATTTATTTCAATTAACCACAGAATCGAAACCACGCCAGTTGACTCATAGACAGACTCAATTATATAATGTGCAGGTGCTAACCATTCGCCCCCCCTCCTTCAAAGACTATGCTGTACTAAGCTGTATGACAGGTTAAACATATGCTGGCTTGTTTGCTTGGAGGTTGCATGATAAATACTCCTCATTCCTCCTTTTGTGTACGAGTGCTATCCAGTGTCGCCATATCTGTAACTTTAATGTTTTGTGAATCTGTCCGCCTGGTAACCTTCAGCAGCATATATGAATTCATGGGAAATGTTCATCTACAATGTAACTGTTGTTAGGTCTAAATATTAAGGCCACCGGCAAATTTTGTTAGTGTTAGGGCACATGATTGTTGTTGAGGATTGTGGGTTTGTGCTAGGTCTGGGATCTGGACTAGCCTTATTTATAAAAATGTATCTTGTGACCTTGCTGAAATCTGCAGGTGGCCTTAACATTTAAACCTAATATACATGTATGCACTTTAAAACTGACACTGTTCCTTTCTGAACCTTAGCCTCTCACTACTGAAGACTTTACACAAAAACTGCTGAAAGCTTTACTTTAACAGGGGCGGATCCAGGAATGTTGGCAGAGTGGGTTTGCCCGGTAGCCGAGACAATGAATCTGGAAGATTTTTGAGGAATACGGGGTTCACCATGGCTAAGTAGCTAAGACGCTGACCTGCTAGCCTGGAGGTTGGGTGTTCGATCCCTGCATTGGCCGAGAAAGTTCATCTCGATTTTGCGGCTTGATTTCCCCTTGTCAGTGATGCAGAAGGAGGGCCTGACCAGGACAGCTGTCTAGTCGTTCGGATGGGACGAAAAAACCATGGTCCCGTGTACACATTGGAGTGCACGTAAAAGATCCCTTGGCAGTTGGAATTTGATATAAGAGTAGGCTGTAGCGCCTCTGCCCAGGCAAAAATTCCCTCATAGAACACTGTACGGCGTATGCCTGTCTTCCATAAACCCAGGTGCAAACGAGTAGGACATTAAACCCCATTTCATTTCATTGTGAAGAATACATGTACAGGGTAGCTATCATCATATACAGTACATACCCACCAAGCTTTTTAAAGAGACAAATCCAACACCCCATTTAATATACCTTCAGTTATACCTATGTCATTATCTCTTGCTTTGAATGCGAGAGAGAGAGAGAAATGGGGTTTAACGTCCACTCAACACAAACTAGGTCATTTCGGGACTAACATATGGTTTAATCTTATTTCAATAATTCGCTTGCGCCTAGGGGTCTTTAGCCGTGGGAGGAAACCGGAGTACCTGGAGTAAACCCACGAGGTTGGACAGGCGACCCTACTCCTTGCCACGTACACCCGGGGATTTGAAACCACGGCAGTTGACTCAATGACAGACCTTATGATACAGTGCGTGCATGCTAACCATTTGGCCATCCAACCCCCCATTCATGTAGGTGAGCAGGAGGAGGTTTTGACACCCAACCCCACCCCCTGGATCGGCCCCCTGCTTTATAAAAGGTTCTCTTTGTTTTGCTCTCTGCTTCAAAATGATGTCATTTTGGTGTTCTTAATATACAAGAGTTAATCGTCTTTGAGTCTGCATTATCGACTAGAAAACACTGATACAGCCTTATTATGATAAAGAAAAACTTGTTACTTTGGCGTAAGATTGTTAATGGTAAATGGTAAACATACATTATGATAATTAAAGAAAAACTTGTAAACTTTGGCGCAAGATTGTTAATGGTAAACAGAACCAAGTTAAATCACCAAATATAATTATTATTTTTCTTCTTTTCTTTTATACATTTTATTCAGAAATTTAAAGGGACTGAGGAACAGGTATGGCCAATATGACCTCTTGTTACCCTTATTATCCTAAACCTAACCCCAAGTTGAAAATAAACTCATTAATACGCAGGTCAGCCAATTTACTTCCACCATTTCATATAGATTTACCAGTGCACATTCTGATAGGATAAACACTGTAATCTCCATAGCATTCAATCTACATGTAACAATTGGGTTGGACAGCCTACTAAAACAGGCATACAGTGTGCTATGAGGGAAATTTTGCTAGTTTTCAATCTAATACCTGGCTTGAGTCGATACAGACTACTGTGAAATTTCGACCGGGCTAATGAAGATGGACGTGATCCATACAGTGTGCTATGAGGGAAATTTTGCCCGGGCAGCGGTACTACGGTCTACTCTTATATCTTATATCGAATTCCAACTGCCAAAAGATCTTTTACGTGCACGCCAGTATGTACACTGGATCTCGGTTTTCCGTCCCATCCAAACGATTGGACAGCTGTCCTTGTCATACCCTATGTCCTGCTCCACTGACAAGGGGAAACCACGTAGGAAAATCCGGATTAACTTTCTTGGTCAATGCACAGATCGAACCTGTGACCTCCCGACTAGCAAGCCAGCACTTTACCAACTTAGCAACAAATACAGATTTGTATTTTAATCAGCAAGAGAGAAGGAAGAGAGAAGAGAGAGGGAAGTTAGAGAGAAGAAAGAGAGAGAGAGAAATGGAGTTTAACCTCCACACTACACAAACTAAGTCATTTCGGGACTAACATATGGTTTAATTTCATTTCGATAGTTTGTTTGCACGTAGGGGTCTTTAGCAGTGGGAGGAAACCGGAGAACCCAGAGAAACCCCATGTGACTACTCCTTGTCATGTAAAACTTGGGATTCGAAACCACGCCAGTTGACTCAATGACAGCCTTCATGATACAACATACATATGCAAACCATTTGGTCATCCAACCCTTCATCTTTGCAAGAACACAAAGTAATTTAAAAAAAAAAGAACAAGAAAATCGAACAAAAAAAAATCCACCACTATTTTCCATATGTTTTCTATTTGGCCTTACTAACAAAAATAAAAATTTTAACGAGGGCCTTAACTCTATCTGAAAGAGTTGAAAATCACATCAATAGACAACTGCATTGAGAGGGAGAGAGAAATGGTAATTAACAAATGGTTCAGTTTTATTTCTATAATTCGCTTGAACATAAGGGTTTTAGCAGTGGGAAGAAACCAGAGGACCCGGATAAAGCCACAAGGTTGGACAGGTGACCCTACTCCTTGTCACGTACAACCAGGGAATCGAGACCACCTGCTCCATTGAACTAATTCAAATAATGCAGGTGCAGCTTACACCTGTTACCACTGTTTGTCGTGTATTTTGTACACGGGAGTAGTCCATTTGCTGATTACACAATTTGCCTGTAGCGTTTTTTTTTTAAGAATTCTGTCTTATGGTTTGGATTGTTCGTACTTGGTTTTATTTTATTTTATATATATATATAATTTTCATAAATGGTTCTGTAGCTATTGAGGGAAATTTCTGTAATTCATTAGGATTCTTCATTTTAACAACAACTGGCATGGTTTTGAATCCCCGGTTTTAGAGTTGCCTGTCCAGCCTCGTTGTTTTTTCTCCAGGTTTCCTCCCACTGCTAAAGACACCTACGTGCAAGAGAATTATTGAAATAAAATTAAACCATGTGTTAGTCCCGAAATGACCTAGTTTGTATAGAGTGGACGTAAAACCCCATTTCTGATATATGAAATGAAAGTGATTGACTTATGATACCATAGTGGTTGGTTCATAGTTTTACCTTTGAACACTGACTTTACATGGGGTGTTGCACGTCCCTCCCTGGATTTACAGGACGTCATATTAATTATGACGTCAACGTACATGTAATTGGAGCTTGAACATGCCCCAAGCCGCAAAACCCACATAATGGGTATATGCGATACAACGTCAAGCCGGTTTTGCGGCATTTCGGGTTCTTAGGGTTAAACATCAATCCACGAGAAAGAGAGAGAGAGAAATAGGGTTTAATGTCCTTTCGCGACTAACATACTTGTATGGTTTAATTTCATTTCAATAATTCACTTGCGTGTAGGGGTCCTTAGCAGTGGGGGGAATCTAGGAGTACCCAGAGAAAACCCACAAGGCTAGACAGGTGACCCCAATCTGTTTTACAGAGAATTACTTACGAATTATCTCTGTAACAGATGACTGTCCACAACACGTGCGTTGACTGCAGGCAGCGTTAGTCATTGGCTCAACGGCTCGTGCAATGTTTACTTAACACCTAACTGCTTCGGGCAAAATGATGCATTTTACTCATTTTAATACCCATTTACACTAAATAGGAAATATTTTTTAACTACAAATACTTCAAACGTCTTTATTTATTTTTCTTTTACCTCAAAAAATGTTTGAGAATTTAATTTGTCAGAGTAAAAAAGTTAATATGCCGTACTCATTAAGTCTCGTCGATGTCATACTTATCAGTGTTTGTAGCGGCCAAGCGAATATTCACTGCGGGATCAGTTTGAGGCGACCCTACAACCAGGGATTCAAAACCATGCCAGTTGACTCAATGGCAGGGGGGGGGGGGGCACGGTGGCTAAGTGGGTAAGGCGCTGGTTTGCTAGCCTGGAGGTCGGGTGTACATTTCCTGCATTGGCCGAGAAAGTTCATCTCGATTTTCCGGCGTGATTTCCCCTTGTCAGTGATGCAGAAGGAGGGCCTGACAAGGACAGCTGCCTAGTCGTTCGGATGGGACGAAAAACCGAGTTCCCGTGCACACATTGGAGTGCATGTAAAAAATCCCTTGGCTGTTGGAATTATATATAAGAGTAGGCCGTAGCGCCGCAGCCCGGACAAAATTTCCCTCATAGCACACTGTATGGCGTATGCCCGTCTTTCATTAGCCCAGGTTTGGTGCAAAAGAGTAGGATGTTAAACACCATTTCATTTCATCTCAGCGCGCGCATGCTAACAATTCAGCCATCCACCACTGCCCTCAATCCACAAGAAACATCTCAATCCACAAGAAACATCTCAATCCACAAGAAACATCTCAATCCACAAGAAACATCTACATGTAATTAAGAACACTGAATTACAACAAATAACGCTTTTCTCTAGTATGAATTCGCATGTGTGTTTGGAGATTACATTCGGCAAAATATGACTTACTACAAACAACACATTTAAAAAGTTTTTCTCCAGTATGGATTTTCATGTGACTTTGTAGACCACTATTCTGAGTAAAACGCTTTTCCCTGGCATGGATTCGCATGTGAGTTTGGAGATTACATTCTGCAAAATACGATTTACTACAAACACCACATTTAAAAAGTTTTTCTCCAGTATGTATTAGCATATGTCTCTGTGGGCGAGTATTTTCTTCACTGTGAATTCTCACATGCTTCTCTAGACTGCGTTTTCTACTAAATGATTTATTACAAACATTACATTTATGTGCTTCTCCAGTATGAATTCTCATGTGGTTCTGTAGGCTACTTTTCTGAGAAAATGATTTACCACAAACATCACATTTATGAGGTTTTTCTCCAGTATGAGTTCTCATGTGGTACTGTAGACTATTACTCTGTGTAAATGATATACTACAAACATCACATTTATGAGGTTTTTCTCCCGTATGAGTTTTCAAATGTCTCTGTAGATCACCACTTCGAGCATACATTTTACGACAAATGTCACATTGATATGGTTTTTCTCGTGTGTGAACTACCGTGTGTCTTCGAAGAGCACAGGCATCAATCATCTCATTATTATATGGTTTTTCTCCAGTATCAGTGGTCATGTGTTGCCTAAGGTGACCTTTCGATGTGAATGATTTACTACAAACATCACATTTACAAGTTGTATTGCCTCTGTGATTTTTTGTATATCTATGATCTTTATTTGGAAGATTGCCATATTGTAAAATAGACTCTTCTTCTGTTTGTTTAACATGTTTTTCACAGTGTTTTTCTAAATCAGATTCTAATTTAAATTCCTCATCACATAAATTACACTGATAGCTTGGTGCAATGTCATCTACATCATCAGTTTTCTCTTCTTTAACTTCAATATGGCAATATTCATCTACATTATCTGTTTTCTCTTTTTCAGAATAGCGATATATAGTTTCCTCTTTCTCCGTGTAAAATGTTTCAAAATCATCAGTTTTCTCTTTTTTAACATGTATTTTATTGTGTTGTTCTAGATCATCATATTGTTGAAAAATCTCGTCACACACAACACATTGGTGAAAAGTTATAACATCATTAGTAGCCTGTAATATATAAAAGTTATAACATCATTAGATTCCTGTAATATATAAAAGTTATAACATCATTAGTTTCCTGTCAGATATAAAAGTTTGTGATTTATCAATGTCATAACATCATTACTGGGCAGTTCATAAAGATATCCACGCCACAGATACGTTCACACAGCAACTTTGCTTCAATGTTGTAATGTCATTATTGGGCATTTTCACATAATTCATAAAAATAGCCACAGATACGCCCACTCAACATCTTTGACACACCGTTGTAATGTCATTATTGGGCATTTTCAGGTACATTTGTAATTCATAAAGATAGTCACAGATACGCCCACTCAGCACCTTTGGCTGAACTGCAGCTTGATTGAAAATTTAAGATATTAAGCAAATTCTATAAGCGCCAATTCTATATGGTTTAATGACTCAAATGTTTGAAGCCAAATATAAAAAAAAATCATTAAAAACTATCGTGTTCAGGGTTTTGTTTAAAGGGGCTAGAAAGCTAAATATCACATGACTCCAATGTTTCAAGCCAAATATAAAAAAAATCATTAAATTCTGATAGTAGAATGAAATGAAATGGGGTTTAACGTCCTAACGTTCTCCCCCGAAGCTGGGCTGTAATACATGTATAGGCCTATCAATGGTTCTGGTAAGCAGGACAGGTGACAGCAAGTTTCACCACCTTCAGTGTACTATTCAGTTCCTCCTAGAAGATGCTGATGTGAATCACATAGGAATTTAAAAAAACCAAATCTACATGTACCAATTTTTTCTTCACAACAACGATAGATTAATATTAATGTTCTTTATTACATTTCTGCCATGATTAAGCATATCAATCTACAAACCATCTCATTTAAAGGGACAATCCCGATAAGAACAGAGTCTCAAAAATTAAAGTCCGAGAATTTATGAAATTTATGGACCAAAATATAGTGGCATGGTGTATTTACCTTGTCTCAAAATTTCAGCTCAAAATATTGAGTCGTTTGGACGTGAACGTCAACACTGCTATCCGGACACGTAACCCTTTTAAGATTTCGGGTGAATTTTTTTCATTGGGTGACCTGATAATCGATTAATGTTTCTTGAGAGGTCTATACAGTGAATGACCCATGCCCTGTACTTGATAACAAAATAGTTACTCTAAGTAACGTAAATGTTTCGGCTCTGGCCTCCACTACGTTACTATTCCCCCTTATTAACAACTAGTATGAAAATAAGGCCTTTCCCTCATCTCCGTTCTAAGACTATTTTGGAATCCTTACCGTCTATTTTTCACAGTGATACTGCTTTAGTCGCCAAAGGGATTGGCCCTTTAAAATGGGTGGGTGGATGGCTGAATGGTCAGTATGTACCTGCTGTATCGTAAGGCTATCATTGATTCAAATCAACGGTTGTACATGACAAGGAGTATGATCGCCTGTCCAATCTCGTGGGGTTTCTCCTAGTCCTCCAGTTTACTGCTAAAGACCCCTATGCACAAGCGAATTATTGAAATAGAATTAAGCTTTAGTCCAGAAATAACCTAGATTGTGTCGAGTGGTTTTTAAACCCCATCTCACTCTTTACCAACATATTAAACAGAATATCATAAAAGTTTGGCTAAATATTTGTTGTGTATTATAGCCAATCAAAACGTGCGATTTAGACAACAGGAAAAGTAAGAAGAAAACCTTTAAATGCCACACCATAAAAACATTTCTTGATTGACTTTAGGCCTACTGAAAATATTTGCATATAAACGACAGTTGCTTGAATACATACGTCTAAATTGCATGCAATAAAAGCATCCAATCGTAGCTAAAACAAACACATCAGGAAATCAGCACGTTTTTAGCTATAAAAATGGAGGTAAGAATTCCAAAATAGCCTTAGAACAGAAGTGATGAGGAAGAGCCATAAATTTTAGCTATATATAGACGCTCGCTCTCGTGATGGCAGAATTGTACTAGTATTGGGTTATTAAAAATTTGTGTCACATATGGCGAAAATAAAGATTGCAAAATAGAGATGAGGAAGGGCAAATATTTCTGTATTTCAGTTATAGGGACACACAGGTACAGTCTGTGGACATGGTTTTGATTTGAAACCGTTCCTATGTAAAAGAACTAGCCAACCACCCAATTATGCTCTCACTCTTTATCTTAATTAAGATTAAAGGGGCTAAATCTCTAACATTTGGGACCTAGAAATTGACACAAATGGGTTGCAACGTATATACATGTAATATGAATGTATATTAACTAATTTCCATTAAATCGTTTCTGTTTTACTGTAATTTCTAATCAGTTAAGTTTGGCGAAATACGCCAGAAGTCTCAACCAAAATGCAACCTGTAGCATCCAGTTATTCCAGTCTACAACTATAATATTTACTGCACATGCTCTCTAGATAAGAATATGGCCTCACCACCGTTTTACATGACTTGTTGAATGTGCCAAGGCTCGTTTTTTTCAAGACACTTATTACAAAGGTGCCGAAACGCATTATGGGTAAAATGTTTATTTTGTCTTAAATATTGGATATCAGAAGCCCATGTTGATTTAAATTGACAAAGAATTCGTGTTTTCAATGTTGACGATTTTAGATGATAGCTATTTAAGCCTCCATTATTTTTTTTTTTATTAAGGTTTAAATAGCTACTGTCTCAAACAACATTAACTCACCATTATTTTGGCTTCGGGTTTTATTAAAGTGTAGCTGGTCTGAATTTGTTATTGTTCATAATGTACAAAAATTCTTGGTTTACCCATTGCGGAAGTCACAAATCGGAACTTTGTTCGGGTGTATATACAACAAAGACGTGGATCACTCCAACCCGAGCAACTCACAATCGAAGTAATTTCATTTTTGATTAGTCTGCAAAGTACCAGGTGGTAATAAGTAGTAACAGAATGATCCCCCCCAGGTCGTTATTTTTTGGTAGAGATCACAATTTCATTTTTGCATTTTAATAATTTTATGATAATAAACAGCGTTCTGGTGATCCAATTTTAATGGTAGGGGTGGGACGGGTTAGCGCGTGCGAGTTGGATAAGAAGGTCTGTCATTGATTCAAAAGACGTGGTTTCGATCCCCCGCTGGTACGTGACAAGGAATAGGATCGCCTGTTTAACCCCGTAAAATACGAAGCATTGGGCCATTGTAGTTAACACAGTCATTTAATGCTGTAAAATTTTTTGAAGCATTCGTCAGTAATTAATCGAAGTCACAGTGAGTAGCACGACTGCTGATATGTGTAACCACTGCTTCATCATGTACTAGAAAGGACTGGCCCCGTCTGCCATTAGCCCAGTTTAGGAGCAGAACAGTAGGACGTTAAACTCAATTTCATTTCAGAAAGGACTGGTCTGTATCCAAATAAAACAGAGTTGTGTCCCTTCATATACTTTTCATACACAATAATTGATTCGAGAGATGGGGATTTGCCTGCGATCTCAGATTAGATAGACACGGGCGCAAGTCTCGACTTAAAGTGAATTCAAAATAGAGGGGGTCATTTTGGTACTAACTTATTATACAATGTTACTACAATAATTCACCATATGCGTAGGAATTTTGGAATGGCGAAGTGAAGTTTTCAATAGTGGTAGTTCACAGATTGTTTGCTTACTGGGATTGGTGTATAGGCAGAAAAGGATAGGGCAATGGGTTGGCTCTTGGGCCACTCCATATTACACGGAGACCAGTTCAGGTACTGATTCGACGAAACAAACTTATAATCGATTGGAATATATAAGTCATTTTCGGGTATGGATTTTGGATTGGCGAAGCGAATTTCTCAATGATTTGTGGCAGTGCCGAAGGCCCATCTGTCATGTTTTTGTCCAAGGCCCGAGTGCTCGAGTGTCCGATGGGGGGGGGGGGGGTCGGTGAGGGTTCCCCCTCCTGGAAAATTTTGAAAATTGACTACCGCAAACCCATTTTCCAAGCATTTCAGACCAAAGCTTCATATCTTTTCTTTGTCCTTTCCGTCTTTCTTTTATTTCTCTTTTCTCATTTTTTCTTTATAGGCTTAGGCCCACTTTTTGTGAGTCCAGCCCGGCACTGAGTGGTGGTATACAGACTGTTGATTTGCAGATTTCCAATTGGTTTCGTGTATGGACAGAACAGAACCGGGCAAAAGGTTGATCCTTGGGGACACTCCCCATGACACGGTTCAGATACTAATGCGCCGAATGCAACGACATTCATTAGCTAGACCTGTCATCGGATGGATAAACAGTTAAAATAGCATTATGCAAGAGCGAAATCTGCTTATTACAGGTATTTCTTTAGGCCTGATATGTTATCTAAATAATCAATTAGACATTAATTAACATATCCAGACAATAATAAACTCTTAAAGTCAATGCTAGCCTTCGATGTTGGCGAATTGAATTCCTAAATGCCGCTTAATGGCCGTCGATAATTAAATCAATCAAGTGGATAATCGAAACTATGCTGTTTATATTAATGATTTGAGTAATGGTGACCGAGACTATGTGAATATTTTTCTCGGCTAATAGTGGAACAATTTGACTGAAATTTTCAGCAAATTACCTTTACACTATCTAGTTTTTAACTGTTATAGTGAGAACTGCCATCTCTTTATCTTATCTCACATAATGTAACTTTAACTATTAACAATATTTTCTTATTGTAATGTTTGAAGTTTGACGACGTCTTGGGAGAGAGAGAGAGAAAGAGAGAGAGAGAAAGAGAGAGAGAGAAATGGGGTTTAACGTCCACTCAACACAATCTAGGTCATTTCAGGACTAACATATGGTTTAATTTTATTTCAATAATTCGCTTGCGCTTAGGGGTCTTTAGCAGTGGGAGGAAACCGGAGTGCCCGGAGGAAACCCACGAGGTTGAGAAGGCGCCCCTATCTCCATGCCACATACGCTCACACCAGGGCTCGAAACCACAACCGCAAGCCAGAGGTGACCGGCCAGCTAGAGATCGAAGCGCGGCACTCTAGACCACTAGGCCATGCCAACCCCCCAGAGAGAGAGAGAAAGGGAGAGAGAGAGAGAGAGAGAGATGCGGTTTTATTTCAATAATTCGCTTGCACGCAGGTGTCTTTACAAGTGGAAGGAAATCGAAAGAACAAGCGAAAACGATCTACATTGGACAGGCGACCCTACACCGTGCCACGCACAACTGGGGAATCAAAACCACGCCAATTGACACACACACACACACAATCTGTTTCACAGAGAATTACTTACGAATTAACTCTGTCACAGATGACTGTCCACAACACGTGCATTGACTTCACGTGGCGTCAGTCATTGGCTCAACGGATCGTGCACTGTTTACATAACACCTTACTGCTTCGGGCAAAATTATGCATTTAACTCATTTTAATACCCAATTACACTAAATAGGAAATATTTGTTAACTACAAATACTTCAAACGTCTTTATTTATTTTTCTTTTACCTCAAAAATATGTTCGAGAATTTAATTTGTCGGAGTAAAAAAGTTAATATGTCGAACTCATTAAGTCTCGTCGATGACATGCTTATCAGTGATTGTAGCGGCCAAGCGAATATTCACTGCGGGATCAGTTTGACACATACCGTCACACACTCTCCCTCTGAGAATATCGAGGTCCTAGATGTTCTCAAATCATTAACATTTACGACTTGACCAAATATATCCTGGATTTATTCGCGCCGAAAACCGACATTTTTGGGAACATTAGCGTGAATGATTTGAGTAGCCAATCGAAGTGAAAGGTCAAAGGTCAAATTGTTGATGGTTCTTTTAAGTGAATGATGCATAGTGTTTCTTATAGCCAGTAATAGATACATGTAGTGATAAATACATATCCTGATATGTATTGTGTTATACAATACTAATTATAGGGGGGGGGGCCTAGTGGTCTAGAGTGCCGGGCTTCGACCTCTAGCTGACCGGTCACCTCTGGCTTGCGGTTTTGGTTTCGATCCCTGGTGAGCTTAATGTGGCATGGAGATAGGGACGCCTTCTCAACCTCGTGGGTTTCCTCCGGGCACCCTGGTTTCCTCTCACTGCTAAAGACCCCTACGCGTAAGCTAATTATTGAAATAAAATTAAACCATACGATAGTCCCGAAATGACCTAGTTTGTGTCGATTGAGCGTTAAACCCCATTTCTCTCTCTCTCTGGCTAGTCTGGAGGTCGGGTGTTCGACAGGTGCATGGGCTGAGGGAGTTTATCCAGATTTTTCGGCGTGGTTTCTAGTTGTCAGTGATGCAGGACGGGGGGCCTGACAAAGACAGCTGTCTAGTCGATCGGACCGGACGGAAAACCGAGGTCCCGTGTACACATTGTCGTGCACCTAAAAGATCCCCTGGCAGTTGGAATTGGATATAAGAGTATAAGATTATTTTATGCGTTGCGACCCATATGGGTAAATTTCTAGGCCTCAAATATTAGCGTGTGCATTGTATCATAAGGTCTGTAATAGACTCAAGTGGAGTGGTTTCGATTCCCCTTAGCCACGTGACAAGGCGTAGAGTGGTATATCAAACCTCGTGGGTTTTTCTCTGTTCCCTCCCCACCATACACACACTGCTAAAGCTCAATACGCGCAAGCGCAATATTAAAATTTTATTGAACAATATGTTAGTCCCGACATAACCTAGTTTGTGTCGAAAAGACGTTAAACCCCCTTTGTCTCTTTCTCTTATATACAGTTTACATTACACAGTTTACGAAGATTAATTTACTGAATATGTTTAACTAAATCGATTGGACTTTAATACGAGGTCAGATAATTTAGATAAAATCAAATTGATGTATAAAATAAAGAAACGAAATATCATCAACAACAATGGACTCGTGTGAACGATTGATAAGTGATCCCCTTTAATATCAATATAGACAGATAACAAACAGGTTTTCCCAGAAATCTATTTTAAACCTCGGTTTAATTTCTTAGAAATACACGTCGACACCAGACATTGTTAGCGATATTTAACCCAATTGACAAGGTAGGTAGAATATATCAATGTTTCACAGAGAATTACGAAAGTCTTCTAAAATCTCTGTAAAAGATGGCTGTCTTCAACACGTCCTATCACATCACGCGGCGTCAATCATTGGCTCAATGGCGCGTGCATTGTTTACATAAGACGTAACTGCTTCGGACAGAATGATGCCGTTACTCATTTTAATACCCAGGACTTAATACCCAGGACTTGGACATCGGCATTTCTTAAAAAAATTCTGGGTAGCAATTGCCGTATGTGATCGAGCATTGTCTTGTTGAAACGTTAGTCCAGGCCTATGTCTCTGCATAACGGAAGAACATGTTGCATAATCTGATCCCTGTACTGTACAGCATTTAAGTTCCCTTGGACAACAACAAGTGGAGAACGTCCATGTGCACAAAAAGAACCCCAAACCATGACGCTGCCGTCACCAAATCGTTCAACTTCTCTGACGCATACTTGCGCGTAACGTCCACCTTGACTGCGGTACACTCTGACCCTGCCATCGGCAAATCTCAAAGTGAATCGATATTCGTCACTAAAGACAATCGAATTCCACTGTCTTTGAGTAAGTAAATCTTATGTGTCTTGTGGCCCACACAAGTCGGTTACGTCGATGAAGAGGTGTCAATATTGGTCCATTATAGGGCCTCCGAGTTCGAAGACCAGCAGCCTGCAAGCGATTTCGAACAGATTGTGCAGTTACCCTTCCACCAAACATCTCTCTACTTGTGGAGGTTGCAGTGACAAATCTCTTTCTAAGATGACGTAATCGTATTGATTGATCTCCCTGGAGTGACGTCACACGTCCGACCTTGGGCGGTCAGCAATAATTCCAGTTTGAAGCACTCATTCTAAGATTAATTATTGTCTGGCGTGAACAATTAAAGGCTCTTGCAACAGTGACCACAGACTGACCAGCATAGAGCCTACCTATAGCAAGTAGACGTTCTACATTTGAAAGGGGCGGCATTTTCTAACAAAGATGAAAATAACAATTTTAATTTGTTTTTCCAGTTCAAGTTACGTGTGCGCGTTCAGTTTAAGCAAACTTACATCGATTGACCTCACGAGTTTGTGTTTGCATCTTTATATGCTCAAAATTCACGTGATCCACGTGACTTTACAATTTTATGAAATTAAAGGCTTCTTACTACATACTATCGTTAGAAACACTTTAAAATTTATTTGACTTACCAGAAAAAAATTGTTGAAATTGTTGAAATTCATCAGTGTCAAGTTTTTAATTTGGCTGAGTATACTTCAAAAGTCTTTATTTATTATTCTAATATATATAAAAAAAAGTGTTTTAGAATTTAATTTGTCGAAGGAAAAAAGTTAATATAGGGGACTCATTAAGTCAACCTCGTTTCCAGAGCCAGCCGGGTGCGTCTGGTTCCTTTGACCGGCCATTATTACCACTTTTTTCCAAACCTAAGCCCCGCTCATTCTGACCTCTGATTGGTCAATCCTTTTGGGTCGATTTCTCGAAAACTAGAAGTTGGATCGTCGTTTCGTTTGTTGTAAAATGATCCTTGAGTCAAAGTCAACCCGCTGACATAAAAATGTGGATCCTAAACGTACAAATTCATGTTTTTGTAAAGATCTATTTTTCTACGCGTGGGTATATTTTTAAGTGATTCGGTCATGCAGGCACGTAATATAAATACATTTCACTTGACAGTCATGTGATTCGTCACTTCTGGGAAAATGGCTACCCCGATTCGAGTCGCATCGATGTCATCCTTATCAGTGACTGTAGCGGCCTAGCGAATATTCACTGCTGATCTGTGAGAGACTATATACGTTAAACACTATATTATTTTAAACCAGCTTTGGTTGATGTCGTGAAGTTACGTGTAAAATACGACTCGACCCACTGACAATATGTAGTCGCCAACAAGGAAGGTGTGAACAGACCAGTTTTTGATTATGTGTCCTTTTCTTCCGTCAAAAGTCAAAGCCTAGTAACCCACTTTTTTGTATCACAATTCAGTTAGGGCCAAATTTGTAGTTACTAAGGTATGTTCTATCTGTTGTTGTACTAGATATTTCAAACTTTGGATTTTGTAAGCAGTTACACCCATGACACAACAGGGGCGTTTTAAGGTTTATCATGGCGGAGGCTATACTATTTTGAGGGCACTCCAGTGAGGGGGGGGGGGGGGTCTTAATTGATGATTTCCATACCAGTGCAATGCAATGCATTCTCATTCAGTACTGGATTCGACAGTAACAGTGTAGAGAAAACGATAGACCCGGACTCGGGGGCCCTTTACCTTGGTCAGAGGGGCCCTTTTGTCAAACGAGAGGCCCTTTTGTCTGTCTTTAGGACCCTCCCTAACTAGGGTACATTTCATTTTTCTTATAGGTTTTAGCATTTTTCTCTTGTTTTATTTGTTCACCTTCTTTGATTTTTATACGCCCACATTTTCATGTGGACGTATATTGTCGTCGCCCCTGTTCGTCCGTCCGGACGTCCGTCCGTCCGTCCACAATTGTTTGTGAACAGTCTACAGGTCACAATTTTTATCCGATTTCAATGAAACTTAAAATATAGGTTTATCACCCTAAGATCTTGGTTCCTTTCGATATTGGCATGTATCGGACCGTAACTTCATGGGTTATGGCCCCTGATTGTACGAAAAATCACGTTTTTTAGCTTGTGAACAGTGTAGAGGTCACAATTTTGAACCGATTTGGATGAAACTTGAAATGCATGTTTATAAACCAAAGATCTTGGTTCCTTTCGATATTTGCGCCAATTGAATCGTAACTTCCTGAATTATGGCCCCTGATTGTCCGAAAAATCGCCCATTTTAGCTTGTGGTCCCTCTGGAGGTCAAAATTGTTATCCGATTTAAAAAACCGTCTGATTATATCACCGTTACATGGCTATGAAGGTTGAGTTCAAATTTCGTGAAAATCGGACCAAAATTGACGGACAAAATGGCCGCCATTTGTACGCGAATAGTGTGAAAATATGTTATATCAAGGTTGTGAACAGTGTAGAGGTCACAATTGTGAACCAATTTGGATGAAACTTGAAATGCATGTTTATAACCCAAAGATCTTGGTTCCTTTCGATATTTGCGCCAATCGGATCGTAACTTCCTGAATTATGGCCCCTGATTGTCCGAAAAATCGCCCCTTTTAGCTTGTGGTCCCTCTGGAGGTCAAAATTGTTATCCGATTTAAAAAAACGTTTGATTATATCACCGTTCCATGGTTATGATGGTTGGATTCGAATTTCGTGAAAATCGGACCAAAATTGACGGACAAAATGGCCGCCGTTTGTACGCGAATAGTGTGAAAATATGTTATATCAAGGTTGTGGACCCTTATAGAGGTCAAAATTTTGAACCAATTTTGATGAAACTTGACATGTATGTTTATAACCCAAAGATCTTGGTTCCTTTCGATATATGCGCCCATCGAATCGTAACTTCCTGAATTATGGCCCCTGATTGTCAAAAAAATCGCCCTTTTTAGCTTGTGGTCCCTCTGGAGGTCAAAATTGTTATCCGATTTAAAAAAAACGTTTGATTATATCACCGTTACATAATTATGAAGGTTGAATTCGAATTTCGTGAAAATCGGACCAAAATTGACGGACAAAATGGCCGCCGTTTGTACGCGAATAGTGTGAAAATATGTTATGTCAAGGTTGTGGACCTTATAGAGGTCACAATTTTGAACCAATTTTGATGAAACTTGACATGCATGTTTATAACCCAAAGATCTTGGTTCCTTTCGATATTTGCGCCCATCGGATCGTAACTTCCTGAATTATGGCCCCTTGATTGTCCAAAAAATCGCCCTTTTTAGTTAATGGTCCCTCTGGAGGTCAAAATTGTTATCCGATTTAAAAAAAACGTTTGATTATATCACCATTTCATGGTTATGAAGGTTTTGCATGAATTTTGTGAAAATCGGACCAAAATTGACGGACAAAATGGCCGCCGTTTGTACGCGAATAGTGTGAAAATATGTTATATAAAGGTTGTGGACCTTATAGAGGTCACAATTTTGAATCGATTTTGATGAAACTTGACATGTATGTTTATAACCCAAAGATCTTGGTTCCTTTCGATATTTGCGCCCATCAGGTCATTACTTCCTGAATTATGTCCCCTGATTGTACGAAAAATCACCAATTTTAGCTTGTTGTGCCTCTGGAGGTCACAATTATCTGATTTTAAAAAAAAAAAACGTTTGATTATAAAAACCAAACAAATTCTAATGATTTTCTGATAATTCCTTAATATGCGACAACTCTTGTTGACTGCCCGGACGATTTGGCTGCTGTGTGGGCGTATGTTTCGTTGCCTGGCAACCTATTTTTTTTTTTCGCGAGGAGGTTGGCGCCCCCAGCGCCTCAGCTATAAAACGCCTTTGTGACACAACCTAGTATGCCACAGAAAAACCTTGTAATTATGTTTTGCTTTGTTTTCTTCAAATTAAGACAAAAGTCAGTTATTAGGTGTTGCCCTTTGACGGGAGTTTTCTCTGCCACACACTATTGTTTAGAAAATGCCTACATCGGATTATGCACGTGCTGTGTGTCTACTCTGTAATCATTCGGGATCGAGTCATTTACGCGTGAACATTATTGATAAAAGTTTGAAATCTTTGGGTGTCAATGGTGATTTGCAGGCCCTTTCCATTGGTTGCAATACTAAACCGGTGACCAACCGGCCCCTCTTGACCCCTCCCCCACCCTGATTTGTGGCGCATATTCAGTACCGGATCTAGGGGAGGCAAACTGGGACAAATGTCCCTGGCCCCCCACATTTAGGGGCCCCCCACATTCTGGGCCATACTAATATTTTATCCCGGAAGGAGCCAACCAGAACTTGGGCTGCGAGGGGGCGAGGATTGGGGCCCTGGGCAGTAAGGGATATTGGGGGCCCCAAGACCAGTAGGTCAACGAACTCTAAACGCCAATGAAATCGCTGCCTAAATTGTTTCAGATGCACTGAAATTAATCCTAATTTAAAAAAATATCCTTGGGAAAAACACCCCAGGCACTCAAGGGGGCGGAGTACATACTAATACGAACAATTTGAACAAACAACAGTTGGTATGTTCCGGGCCCCCCACAAGGTTAATCTGACACTGCGCATATTTGGATCCGAATATACCATATAATTTCACGAGCTACAATATTCTAGCAAAGAACAGTATATGGCCCCTGACGCGACCCACCACCCCACTACAACCATTGAGATCAAAGTTTCATGGAGGTCATCAAATCTATAAACAAAAAGAACAAGTTTATTTCCGAATTTTGTCAAAAGTCGATTGTATGAAGCCCAACCCCTTCAACACAACCAGTCAGATCTTACAGTAATGGAGGCCATCGAAGTATTTTTCAGGTTGTCGTAACACTTAATTTGGTATTAATTTCTATATTTATGACGCCCACTCCCTTCACTACAACCAGTCAGGGCCCTGTTTCACGAAATTTTAACTTAAGATAAAATCCAATTTTAGTAGATACTTCAATTTTGATTGGCTGAGAAATAAAATCAATCTAATATTATCCAATCAAATTACTAAAATTGGGATCTTATCTTAGTTAAAATTTCGTGAAATAGGCCCCAGATCTTAATGAGAGAGAGAGAGAGAGAGTTTAACGTCCACTCGACACAAACTAGGTCATTTCGAGCCTAACATATGGTTTTTAATTTCATTTCAATAATTCGCTGGCGCGTAGGGGTCTTTAGCAGTGGGAAGAAATCGGAGTACTCGGAGGAAACCCACGAGGTTGAGAAGGCGCTCACACCAGGGATCGAAACCACAGCCGCAAGCCAGAGGTGACCGGCCAACATTTTTGGAGGCCATCGATAGTAATGAATGAATGAAATGTTGTTTAATGGCACGTCAGCTCCAACCGGGCCATATTGCGCCAAACATGATGAAATTAACGAGACAAACTAGAAAAATATAATCACACTATTATATATATATATATATATATATACATAAATAAAAACAAATATCACAGTAAGTATCAAATAAAAATAAATATAAACTTTATGTATATATATTTAAAGATACATTATGGGAGATTTTGACAAGGAGTTAGCCATTCTTGCTATAAAAGTTCAAAAATAGATGTTGAAACAAGAATATATTGAAAATTTCAGTCAAATAACTTTATCCCGAACAAAGTTGTTATAATTTTTTACTAGAAATGGTAGTTAAAATCATTGACACCTTTTCCCACTATGGCCGATTGTTGATTGACAGGCGTTAACTCCACCTACATAGTCTCGATCAACAAGTAATGTTTAAACGGTATCAAGTGAAGCTTGTGTATAGCCTCGGTCATCACTGTCTTTTATGAATAATTTCCGGAAGTATGATGACGTCAACGTCACGGAGAAACCCCACCCACGACGCCATAGTGATTAAATCAGTCGACGAAATCCTGTTTTAATCCGAGCCCAATCCAAGCCATCCGTGGGTCTACAGTGTTCATTTCGGGCTTGTTGTCTAAATAAAGATCTAATTTATAATTTCTATGACATCTGAGGCTCAAAGGAAGACCGACAAAAGTCAGTTTTTGCTCTCCCATAAGTGAAAATCAGATATATACAATTCCATCGATAGTAAAGAATGAAACGGAGGCGATATCTGTAACTTATTCAGGTTGTCGAAACACTTATTAATTTGATATATATTTCTATATTTAGATGAGTAGTTACCTGCGAGGTTATGAACGAGGAGAAAGTTTGGAGAAGTTTATAGATAGAACGATCCGGCCACCAAATGATTTTAAAGATCGTGTTAATCACACGGTCGACCAATTAGTTCGATATTTACACAAGATGCCTGGTTACAGTATTCAGGAAGTTGTCAAGGTAAACAAGTAATAATAAGAGACGGATTGTTAACTATACATTCACCCGATCACAAGTCTAATAATTTCGTTAATTTTAGCGGATCAGCATCTGAACCGGTCTCCTTCATATGGAGTGCTCCAAGGATAAGCTCTTTGTCAAATCCTGTTCTGCCTGTTAACTAACCCGACTTGTTGGGGGTGGGGTGGGGTGGTGGTGGGACTGCCTAGTAGTCTAGAGTGCCGCGCTTCGACCTCTAGCTGGTCGGTCACCTCTGGCTTGCGACTGTGGTTTCGAACCCTGGTGTGAGTGTATGTGGCATGGAGATAGGGGCGCCTTCTCAACCTCGCGTGTTTCTTCCGGGTACTCCGGTTTCCTCCCATTGCAAGCGAGTTATTGAAATCAAATGAAACCATATGTTAGTCCCCAAATGACCTAGTTTGAGTCGAGTGGACGTTAAACCACATTTCTCTTTCTCTCTCTCCGACTTGTTGGCTCAGGCCATGTTCCCACTCTCACGATTCGTGCTGCGACTGAAATCGTGGTTTTAATCATGACGTAATCGTGGTGATCCTATCTGGGTATCAGGTCATAGGTCATATATTGAGGTCATTCGTAGCAACATATCTGCATTAGAGTCTGTAAACCATCAACGATTGTGAAATAACACACAACGTTTCGACAACACCCTTTCGCTATTTAAAAATCCCTACGCGCAAGTGAATTATTGAATTAACATTTGATCTACTTTGTATCGACTGGAGCTTGATCGTTGACTCTTTTCATTTGACTTGATTTCGGGTTTAACGTCCACTTCCACCTGAGGTGATGTTACAAACAAACCTCTAACAAATTATTAGTTTATAGTTATAAAGGGGCACAACTCTGTTTTATTTGGAGACAGCCTAGTCCTTTACAGACAGCTCATGTTCATGTGGTTAAACGGAGTCGAGCCACTAACTGTTTATGTAGAAACTTATGCGTGATCAAGTGGTTGTGTATGCTGGCATATTGATTATCTCCATAATTTTGATGTATTTTAGAAAAATACCCCCCTGGCAATTTTGAGAAATATTTTATATTTGATTGTAGAGTGGTTCGCTGGGAAAGGGAACATCTGTTTTGAGTGATGCGGATGCTGATATGGTAATTTTCTTCAATGGTTATAAGGATATTGAGGGTTTGATTTACGATAAATCACAAATTATTCGAGATGTTAAAAAATATATGTGTAACCCCAAACCAGGATTGTTTAGCTGGTTATTTCCCTCGAAACCCGAATGGATGGACTCAATACGTGTACTAAAATATAACGAATATTTCATCAAGTTTATGGTATACGTTCAGCACCAGGGTAGAAGTGAACCTGTTGAAATCGACGTTCTACCTGCAATAGATGTAGTCGCCAAACATGGTAAGACAAACAGCTTTTAATTACTTGTAATTGCAAATTCCACAAATTTGGTTAGGTATTAGCATTTTTCAGTCGTTAAATTTATTTATGTAATACCACAGCTTTATTTCTTTGATGGAATTACAGATAGGTTGCTAACTAGGCCGCGAGTGCAAAGGTTCACTAGTCCGTGGGTTCATTAGACCACAGATATCTATTAGGTTTAGGATTAGGGTTAGGGTTATTGATACCGATATTTTTAGTATTTCGTATAGCGACGGACTAGTGCACCCGTCTCATAATATCACTGTAGAATTTCGTTGTCATTAGAGCGCACAGAAGATTCTACAAAGTGAAACAAGGACCATAAATTTAGTAGTTATTAACAGACAGTGTTAAAATGTATCGACTTTGTTTCACTAATTAGAAAATATGGCATATCAGTTTCAAGCAGAGGTCAATTCTCGACTAACATATGGTTCAACATTATTTCAATAATTCGGTTGCGCGTAGGGTCTTTAGGCTTTAGTAGTGGGATGAAACCAGACGACCTATAGAAAACCCACGAGAATGGACAGGCGACCCTCCTGCTTGTTATGTCACGGGGAATCAAAACCACTTGACTCAATGGCAGATTTTCGGATCCAACATGCACGGACACGCGTTAACCATTCGCCCCCCCCCTAACTAAATCGGGCTATAATTAAACCAGTTGTTAAAATTCTACAATGGGAAACAAGGACCATATCCCGAGAAGTAATCAGCGTCTTCATTCTCCTAATTTAAATAATGCATATCAATTCTATACAAATCGGAGTTTAACTTTTTCTGTTCGAGCATTCATAAAATTTTATAGGAAGTTCTACAAACTGAACAAAACGTTTATATAACGACAATTGTTGCAATTCAACAGGCTTCTTCGTCTCGCTATTGTAAATAACATCTAAAAATCTTAAAAAAGATCTTATGATAAATGAAAAGTCCGGTGGAAGAACGATCTAAGTCAGATATTAGTCTTTTCGCATAAAACGCAAAGCAGACTTTAATTACAACTTCAAAATGATGTTTAACACGAACCATAATAACCAGTACAACTGACCTTTTCAAGCAAATTAAAGTTAAATAAAAGGTACAATGGACCTGTATATGCCCGGGAGGCCATTTCAGAAGGGTCTTGTTTCGATGTGACTGAAATTGATTGTTCCCAAAAAATCTACAAAATTTGCTACCGGATAGCGCAATTAACTTGGGTTCGTGGAAAAGTGACTTAGATCGTTCTTCCCCTGTACTCTACAAATGTATTTTGTTGAGTGTTCACAAGATATTGTGGACGAACAGGCGAAAGCGACTACGATATATACGGCAATATTTCCATGAAATAAAATTGAACCATTAGTCGAGAATTGACCTCTGCTTGAAACTGATATGCCATATTTTCTAATTAGTGAAACAAAGTCGATACATTTTAACACTGTCTGTTAATAACTACTAAATTTATGGTCCTTGTTTCACTTTGTAGAATCTTCTGTGCGCTCTAATGACAACGAAATTCTACAGTGATATTATGAGACGGGTGCACTAGTCCGTCGCTATACAAAATACTACAAATGTAGGCATATGTAACGAAGATATGGGTTAACGATGCAGGTCTTTCGTTTGAGTCAATTGTTATACATCATAAGCCTATTAATAACTCTCTTGGTTCATCGGATGGCCGAGATTTACATGGATTTAAATATATATTGTAGCTTACTACTACTACCACTACTACCTTAGTTCGTTGACAGATATTTAACTGAATATAGTTTGCCACTAGGTTCACTTTCAATGTGCGCGTTTTCGACGGCGAAAAAGTCATTTTAATGCGAATGTAGCGGGACCTATTCCATGTGAGCGTTTTCTCGGGGGAGAAAACGTTGCTCGATGATCAATTTTTTCCCAGCTCTTCAGTAGCATTTTTGCTCGCGTAAAATGTGCGCTACACCAATCAACGGCTGATGTTTTTTTTTATAAGAAGGTGGCAACTGAACGTGGCAACATTCCCAGCATTTCTCTGTATACACAACTCGGGCCTTATTCTATAAACTAGCAGTATATACCCGGCCTCTCCCTGGGTCCTAATTCGCCCGAAACCCAAATTAAATCAAATTATGACCTAAATCATTCGGTGTCACACTGGTTTATTTAATAACATATAAGTGGGGCGGCTAGATCATGGCGACGAAGCGTGATGGTCGAACATACACACATGAACACATGCATCGTTTATTTATTTGACAAAATCATTTATTCAAGAAATTTTATTACATACATTATTAACTAAGCATGTACAAAAAAAATTTGGCCTAACAGCAGTGCTGTCCGATATCCAAGCCTCTTCTGTCAGTCTCCTCTCGAGTGTGCCTGACAAGCACAGTCGTCTAGTCGCACGGATGGGACGAAATATCGAGGTGCGCGTGCACGTAAAATATCCCTTGCCAGCTGGAATTCTATATAAGAGTAGGCCATGGCGCCGCTTCCGGGCAAAAAAGCTCATAGTATGCCCGCTTCCATAAGCCTAGTATGGTAGCAAAACAGAAGGACGTTAAACCCCATTTCATTTCTTTCTATTTATATCACAACAAATGGAGATAGAGGACATATTTCTTATTTATATTATTTATATTACATCAGGTGGAAATATGCAGTCAGTTTATCGAGAAATGAAAACTAAATCACATGATGTCCGGGAACACTACTCTGTTTGTTTCTGTAAAAAACAACTGGCGATGATTCGACCTAAACCACCCAAAGTTAAAGACTTGATTCGTTTACTTAAATATTGGTATAAGGTAATACAAATACTTTATATAATAATATTTTAGATATCACATGCATAATACTGTGCTTAAACATGCATTATGCAAGAGCTAAATCTGCCAATTACAAGTCTTTCTTTGGGCCTGGAATGTTATCTAAATTATTAATTCGACACTAATTAACTTATCCAGACAATAATCAACTCTCAGTGTCAACTCTAGCCTGTGATATTTATTAAGATTATGATCCGATTTGCTGCCCAACTTTCATTGATGATTAAATCCCGGAATGGATAATCGAGACTATGTTTTTTATTGTATCGACTTTAGTAATGATGATTTCAATCACTGGATCAGTTTCAGCAAATTGCGTTTACATTATCTATTTTTTAACAATTATGTCGAGAACTGCTAGCTATTTATCTAATCTCCCATAATGTATCTTTAAATAAAAACTTTATTTCAATGGCATTTAGTAATTGAACTGAAGTATACGGGTCACAAGTCTATGGAATGCAATTACTGCTTATTACTGAGCGACGTTTCGACTAGGCTTCTATAGTCGTTATCAAGCTATGATAAAATATGAAAATATGACAAAACAATATATACATGTACATAACAATACTTGGTTAATGCTGACCCAGGGGCGTTTTAAGGTTTATCATGGCGGAGGCTACACTATTTTGGCCCTCTTTCGCGGAGTGAGGGGGGCGTATTGATTGATGATTTTTATGCCAATGCAATGACTGCATTCTGATTAAGTAATGGATTCGACAGAAACGGTGGACTCGGGGCCCTTTCCCTTGGCCAGAGAGGCCCTTTTGTCAGACGTAGGGCCCTTTTATATGCCTTTAGGGCCCCATAACTATGGTACATTTTCATTTTCTCATCGGTTTTAGCATTTTTCTTCCGTTTTACTTTTCCAATTTCTTAGATTTTTTTTTCGCGAGGAGGCTGGCGCCTCCAGCGCCTCTGCTATAAAACGCCTTTGTGCTGACCAACCAGAGATCTCCTTTAATTACAAGTAATAACAACATTCAATAAGACCAATTTACCTGAAAATTAACAAAAATCGATTAATAGGTAACTTGTTAGGGAGTATTTTCAAACTGTGATAAATAATAAAAACATGGAAAAAACCTTTCAACCGCGGTGTAAATATTTTCTCCGAGGTGGAAAGGTTTTTCGTGTTTTGTTTTTATTAATTACACTTTTCACTGAGATTTCTCAAATGAGGTAGATTCCAAGAAAAAAGTATAATTCAGTGTATGTCACTAACAGGCCACCGTACAAAAATGATTAATGAATCTTTTAATATTTCAGACTAATGGACTAGATATGACATCGTATTGTTGTGAAGTAGTGGGGCTGTATATTTATGACAAACATCTAAACAGTAAAACTAACTTTGATATGAAAACTGGTTTTTATAAAGCTATGGAATTATTTAGTTCCTATAGACAACTACAGATCACAATACCCGGAATCTATAACACAAATACTTGGTAAATTGAATTATTTTAACAAAGTTCGTTCGTGGGGTTTAACGTCCACTTCCACCTAAGGTGATATCGTAGACAAGATTAACAACGTTATTTGGTCAGCTTTTATACTCCCAGTGCCCATACCAATCTAAAGCTATACTGTCACCATTAAAAGCTATACTGTCACCATTAAAACCTATACTGTCACCATAAACACCTATACTGTCACCATTAAAAGCTCACTGTCACCATTAAAAGCTATACTGTCACCATTAAAACCTATACTGTCACCATAAACACCTATACTGTCACCATTAAAAGCTATACTGTTTGTAGATTGTTATAAATAATCGTTTTTGTACCTTTGCATACTGAAGAATAATAAAAAAACATGTTTCTTTTCATCATTTCAGGTCAAGTTTCTTCCCTAAAACAACGTATGTTCTTGATCCCGTTAATCCTTTCTCAGACACATCTTCACTTCACGTCCGCAGTATAGAAAGATGTGCTGAAGCAACTTTGAATTGGTTACAAAATGTACCATCCGAGGTAATTATATCTTTATTTAAGAGTGGACCGTTCATGCTATACTGGATCAAAAATAGATTATGAAAAATGAATATATATAAAGACGCAGTCTAATTATTCGTCATGATCCGGCTTCGAAGGGTTTACAAAATAGAATGAATGAATGAAATGTTGTTTAATGGCACGTCAGCTCCAACTGGGCTATATTGCGCTTACAAAAGGTCTCAATCATCAAGTACCATTGCTACGATAGAAATTACGACATAATTAACCAAGTTAATAAAAACAAAAAATAATATGAAACACAATAACGTTTTTAATTAAACCGACGTTTCGTTGAGGATTCTCTCAACGTTTGCAAGCAAATGGTGATGACAATAACAAAAATAAATCAAGGACGTTAAATCCGATTATTTAATTAAACAGGAAAATCACCAATCAAAGGAATACAACCTTGTAAAATGATATACATTTAACAACTAATGATAGTATTTATCTTGCATGCTCTCCAGATAAGAATATGATATCACCGTTTTACATGACTTGTGGAATATGTCTAGCCTCGTTCTTCGAGTCGCTTGTACAGACGGCACTGAAACGCATCATAGTACACGATTCGTGTACCAATGGTAAAATGTTTATTTTGTCTTAAATATTGGATATCTGAAGCCCATCTTTACCGGTAAGACAACATTAGTGTTGACTTAAATTGACAAATAATTCGTGTTTTCAATTTTAAAGAATGTGGATGATGTTGAGTTAGAGATTTGGCTACTTTAACTAATGTTCTATTTCACGTGATTATTGCGTCATGCGCACACGGTAGATGGACGCCTTCATCTATGTTTAATGCTGGTTTCTAGCGTTTTAAATTAATAGCGTCCAAGATCACACTTTTCTTTGTGTGGTTTTGGTGGATCGCTAATGTCTTTTGTTTTTCCCATAAAACACATATGTGCCTATAATTTGGCTTTAGTGACGGTTAAACATGTGCACAATCTGAACAATAGGACAGCAAGTGACATAATAACTGTATTGATAAACTTTTCATCACAATAGTAGCCTAGTATGCCTTCTGTGTTTGTATGTTGACAGCCAGTCTGTATATATATTATAAATCTGTGTTTCAGGGTTATGGTTTATTATCTAAAATCGGGGCGGTAGCTGCTGTTACTGTTTTTACTTTACTACTTGGATCCAGCGCAGCTAAACAAAACTGATTTTTACAAAAATGTTGTTTAATTCCATATTTTTTTTTATATCAATATCTAGTCGTGCACATTTAAAGTTGCAATTTCATATTTTTTAAGTTATAATTTAAAAATATATTAAAATATAGGCCTAAAATAGATTGTATCTATGAAAAGTCCTACCTTGTTAAAGAATAATCCTATTTTAATAGGTCCTATAATTCACTATTGCCAGTAGAGAAAATGGCAAAAGTATCATTTAAAGATAGCCATTCCATAGGGATGAATGGAAAACAAGGTTATTATTTCCTGTGTCACAGATATGTAGGCCTCTAAAATAATGCCCATGATCGTATAATAGTGACTTGACAACCTTTTGAGCAAAAGACATACAAATAATTATGTTTTGACTTTCTTAGGAAATATGAAATTCTCGCTTTAATATTGAATGTATTTATTATTATTACAATCAACTGTCCTAAATACAGAATAATGAAGTAAATGAACTGTTCTTAAATTCTGTATTAAATAGAAATTACGAATACCGATATCTACTCGTGTTCTATAGTATTATTATTGTGATGGCATGTTCTGTATAGAAGATTGAAGTAAACCATATTTAAATTCGCCCAATTCCTAACTTGTATTCTTCCTAGTCCTCGTATATGTAATTAATGCAGTAAGCTGTAATGCAATAAGTGTTAATGCATTGTGTATACAGGGGGGGGGGGGTGACCTAGTGGCCTAGAGTGTCGCGCTTCGAACTCTGGCTGGCCGGCCACCTCTGGCTTGCGGCTGTTGTTTCGAGCCCTGGTGTGAGCGTATGTGGCATGGAGATGGGGCGCCTTCTCAACCTCGTGGGTTTCCTCCGGGCACTCCGGTTTCCTCCCACTGCTAAAGACCCCTACGCGCAAGCGAATTATTGAAATAAAATTAAAACCATATGTTAGTCCCGAAATGACCTAGTTTGTGTTGAGTGAACGTTAAATCCCATTTCTCTCTCCCTCTCTCCTATTGGTGAGCAGTGCATTACGCTGTAATGACAAGTGTACATACATTAATACACCGTTTATACACTGTATTAAAACACTGGACCTCCTCCCACCACTGGTATTTAGTGTATTACGTTGTAATGCGACAAGTGTATACACATTACCACAGTGTATTAAACACTAGATCCCCTCTTACTGTTGGTATATAGTGCATGACGTTGCAATGCTACAAATGTATACACATTAATACGCCGTGTATACACTGTATTAAAACAACATAAGATTCCATTGTTAATTTACAAACGATATTAATACAGGGACGAAGCAAATGACAGACTAATTATAAAATAAATCATGCAGGCTATAAGTAAATAAGTTCATGGGTATTTACAGTAATCACGAATCTTCACGAATCTAAGTCAAAATATAAAACGGAGTATAAAAAGAATCCATATTTTATTTTATAGCTTCGGTTGGGTGAACAGCTCACGAACATTTACTCGCGCGTTTATTTCATTATTTCGTTTAACTAAAATAACTAAACAAATCGCATTTCGTTTAAACGAAATAAGGAAATTCAAATGGCTGCTGTTGTCGAAGAATGAGGGTGTATTTGTCTACCTAGATGTTTAGTGGCTTGACTCCGTATAACCGTGATTTTAACATGGACTATGGATAAAGGGCTGGTGGACTAAGACAAGTAATTATTTACCCTTATTTCACGAATGTAGTGTGAGATATAAATAGACAATTTTCCCTTAATTTTTGTTCTCCCCTCTTCCTGCATTTTTTGGGTGACTTTTTGGTCTAGAATTGGATAAAAGGGATCAAATTTGCAATTGCATAGCAGTTTGGGGTAATACAGATGATATTGCAGCGGAGGGATAGGGGGTGTAAAGTGTCTTTCTGCAGAGCGATCATTGTGTCGGAAAAGATATATTCACCCCAGTCAACCTCAAATCCCCGTAGCAAAAAATCTAAACGGTCAACCCAACCTCCTACAAATTTATGATGAGGAGATTGCCAAATATGGTCCCCATTGTGCCTATAAAGATTGGAACCAAAGGAATGTTGAGCAAAAAGCTACAGCCTGTGATGTTGCAGTCATTTAACATCAAACGATTACTAGTCTGAACCCTGGTCTGTATCAAAATAAAACAGAGTTGTGTCCCCTTATATACTTGTGTACACAATAACTGGTTCGACAGACGGAGAAAAAAAAATCCCTGGAACAAATTGTGGTTTTATTCGAGAGATGGAGGAGCTTGTCTGCGATATCACCCTAGGTGGATGTGGACGAAAAACCCCAGGAACGTACGAGATGTGAAGATGGAGATTTGTCTTCTATATCACCCTAGGTAGATGCGGGCGTAAGTCTAGACTTCAAGTCAGGTACAAAGAAAGTGTGTCACTTTGGTACTAACTTATGGTGCATTGTTATTTTAATACTTCACTTGCGCGTAAGGATTTTGGCATGCCGAAGGAAATGTCACTAAACGATGTGTGTCATTTGTAATTGAGTTGTGGTTTACAGACTATGTGCTTATTGGGATTGATGTATAAACAGAACAGGATAGAACAAAGAGCTGACCCGTAGGGCACTCCATATGACAAGGAAACCGGTTCAATACCGATTCGACAAAATTTTCAATCCATTAAGTGTAAATAATTTAATCAAAGCAACCTGTCCATAAAATCATATCTAACGTATTGGATGTTAAATCTTTAATAAATAACAAAATTATATTGCTTGCTTTCATTAAATTAAAATGTTTGGCCGTTATGACCAAACTGTTTGGACGTTATGACTAAAGTAGGGCCGTGTTGACTAAACCCGTTGTTGGCCGTTATGGCATGGGGCCGTTATAACTACATCCCGACAAAATCAACGCTATCTATTAGCTAGACTTGTGATCGGTTGGATGAAGAGCTCAAAACAATATACAATATTTGTCTTTTTACAAAATTATTACCTTTACGAATACCGATATCTGCTCGTGTTCTAGTAGTATTATTGTTACGGCATGTTCTGTATAGAAGATTGAAGTAAACCATATTTAAATTCACCGAATTCCTAACTTGTATTCTTCCTATTCCTCGTATATATAATTAGTACAGTAAGCTGCAATGCACTGTGTATACACTGTATTAAAATACTAGACCCCCTCCACCTATTGGCAGTGTATGCACATTAAAACACTGTATTACAACAATATACCCCTTCCCCTCAATGCTATTTAATGAGGGGTGCATTTGTCTACCTAGATGTTTAGTGGCTTGACTCCATATAACCGTGATTTTTGGGGTGACTTTTTGGTCTAGAATTGGAGAAGGGATCAAATTTGCAATTTCATAGCAGTTTTTGGTAATACAGATGATATTGCAGCGGAGGGATAGGGGGTGTAAAGTGTCTTTCTGCAGAGCGATCATTGTGTCGAAAAAAAGATTTTCACCACAGTCATTTTCAAATCCCCGTAGCAAAGAATCTAAACGGTCAACCCAACCTCGTACAAAATTATGATGAGGAGATTGCCAAATGTGGTCCCCATTGTGCCTATAAAGATTGGAACCAACGGAATGTTGAGCAAAAAGCTACAGCCTGTGATGTTGCAGTCATTTAACATCAAACGATTACTAGTCTGAGCCCTGGTCTGTATCCAAATAAAACAGAGTTGTGTCCCTTTATATACTATACACAACAATAACTGGTTCGATAGACATACAGACTATGTGCTTATTGGGATTGGTGTATAAACAGAACAAGATAGAAGAAAGAGCTGGCCGACAAGCAGACCAGTTCAGATACCGATTCAACAAAATCAACGTTATCTATTAGCTAGATTTGTGATCGGTTGGATGAAGAGCTCAAAACTATATACAATATTTGTCTTATTACAAAATTATTACCATTACGACTTCTTGAATAGTGTAACCTGTATAAATATTGAACTACTTGGTCGACCATTTGATTATCTGAATTCCATTGCTATAAATGTTAATATGTACACTGCATTTGTCTCATTTGTACTTTCCAAACATCAAATGTAATGGGAATGTTCTCCTAGTGCTGCCATCCTTTGTGCCATCCTTTGTGTAACATCAAATCATGTAATGGAATGAAATGGTGTTTCTCGTCCCATCCGAACAACAAGACAACTGCCCTTGTCAGGCCCCCGCCCTGCATCACTGACAAGGAGAAACCGCACCGGAAAATCTGGATGAACTTCTCAGCCAATGCAAGGATCGAACACCCGACCTCCAGGCTAGCGAGCCAGCGTCTTAACCACTTAGCCACCGTGCTCCCACCATTCTAATACAGGTGGGTGATGGCTATTATATTTGTCCAGTAGCCCCAGCCCTTAAGCAACCGTCGCTCCGTGTATCTGCCTCGCATTCCCTATAAGGTCTATGGCAATAGGACGACCCTAGGAATCGTCGTATTATTAGAATATCAATTCCCAGTCATTCTCATACATTTCGCTGCTACAATGTGTGTATTAATGGAGATGACCAACGATATTCAACTAAGTTTTCCATACATTTTTAACATTTGTTTAGAAATAATCCCCTCTGTAACACAATCACAAATGCTTTTGTAAGCTATAAATTAATTTCTTTTTATAAAAACCGGAAGTAATGTAATGATTCAACATGCTTGCTGACCTCGATAATAAGGATACATATTTGGTGTAAGTTTACAGCAGTTTTGCTTCCCTATTTTGTGAACACCTTTTTCTGTTTTGTAACAGCGTTGTTTACATTCATATATTCAGCTTGTAGGATGCCCCGGGAGTCACGATGAGTCAGTGAGTAGGAAGTTGGCTAATTAATCCGGAGGTCCCGTGTTCGATCTCTCCGTTGGCCGAGAAGGGTATTTCTGGATTTTTCGGCGTGATTCTCCCTTGTTAGTGATGAAGGACGGTTAGTCTGGAAAATCCCCCTCAAAGTACACTGCAAGGCGTATGTGTGTGTGTGTGGGGGGGGGGGCTGAATAGTTAGCATGTGTGCGCTGTATCATAAAGCCTCATTGAGTCAACTGACGTGGTTTCGAATCCCCGGCTGTACGTGACAAGGAGTAGGGTCGCCTGTTCAACAACGTGGGTTTTCTCCGGGTCCTTCGGTTTCGTTCCACTGCTAAAAACCCTTACGCTCAAGCGAATTATTGAAATAAAATTAATGACCTAGTGTCGAGTGGACGTTAAACACCATTTCTCTCTCCCAGCAGAGAATTGTGCAGTATTTACAGAAATAATTTATTAATTTAACTCATCACAAACAATACTTACAAGATTTATCTCCCTTGGATGCATACCATTGAAACGTATGTTGTATATAAAATGGAATTCGTCTGTTCATAGAGAGAGAGAGAAATGGGGTTTAACGTCCACTCAACACAACTAGGTCATTTCGGGACTAACATGTTTTTTTTAAAATGTTTATTTCAATAATTCGCTTGCGCGTAGGGGTCTTTAGCAGTGGGAGGAAACCGTAGTGCCCGGAGGAAACCCACGAGTTTGAGAAGGCGCCCTTATCTCCATGTCACATACGCTCACACCAGGGCCGCAAGCCAGAGATGACCGGCCAGCTAGAGGTCGAAGCGCGGCACTATAGACCACTAGGCCACCCCAACCCGCCTTCGTCTGTTCATAGCAATTCCCCTCTCTCCCTTTTCTTGATATTATGGTCCCAAATAGTCGACGAGGGTTTGAATTAACCTTCTGATAGGTTAGAGGTTAAAAAGTTGGTTACCCTCCTGGCTCACCCTCTCCATCTCACCCCACCCTTTTTTTAAAAAAAAAAAATATGATATTTGAATATTTAATTGACACCAAATCAGCAGTAATTTGATTTTGTACTTGGATTATAACTGGGAATTTTATTGTACACCAACATATAGTTACGTTTAAGAATTTCTAAGACTTTTGTTCATAGCCAAACATGTAATCCTATGACATTTCTTCCAAATGAGTTCACACCCCTACATGGATATACTTTAAATGTGTCTTTTGCAGCTTTACGTTGTACATTTTGGATGTAAATTTATTATTTGTGGTGACCTTTTAAAATATGGCACTTATAGAACAATAAAAACAAATATTAATAGCCTTTTCAAACCCCTCTTTAGGCTGTTATTTATGTCATACGTCTTTTTTGACTCCTCATTTTGTCACAGAAATGATGATTAAAACAACTTACCTCCACAAAATAATTATACTATGTCATTTCAAGGATACCTCTGATGTTTAAGGTGTTTTAAATACCGAAATATTCCCATGTTTTGGGGTTTTTTTTAAAAAAATATTCCCATTTTTTGAAAAAAAATGTTCCCAATTTTTAAAAAAAACCATTCCCATTTTTTTTTTTAAAAAAAGATTCCCATTGTTTAATGTTTTATTACAATGATAAATTGTCACTTTTAATTAATAATTCATACTTCTAACAAGTACCCGTGTTTATATGCATGTATATAAGCCAGGGATAGAAGAAAATAGCTATTAGCCTTATTCCTTTAACAGTAGGCTATTCGTTATGTGGGCACAAGTTGGATTAGGGGGTGGGTGTACAAGTTTCATTTTATTTCCTTACAATTACTTTCAATGCAACGAATCTGCACCTTGTCGTTTTGTATACTGGCCGAGGTTTCACGAAATAGATGCCTTTCATTCTAGACTTTCCAAGAAAACACAAAAAAGACATTTTTGTAGATACAATTTGTAAAATGTGGACCACTTTATAGAGAAATGTAAAATAAAGGCAATTTTTGAGAAATATTACAACATTTTGAGTATTTTTGATGTGACTTGATTGAAACCCTTGAAATGTTTTTGCAGAACTCAAATTTCGGCAAAATTAAGAAAGCAATAAATATACTTTCATAGCACGTTTTCTTCGACATGCCTGGTTTGCATATTTTATACGTGTATTACAAGGCAATATTATTTACCGTAAAGCAATCAGAAAACACCGGAAAACATCATGTTATACTGAATACCTGTAATCACCTGAAAAACACTAAATACCGGAAAACACACTTAATACCATAGGTAGCCCGGAGCCTGATCCTCTGTGTGACATTTTTAGGGGGTGGGCGTACAAGTTTCATTTTTTTTCCTTACAATTACCCTCAATGCAACGAATCTGCACCTTGTCGTTTTGTATACTGGCCGAGGTTTCACGAAATAGATGCCTTTCATTCTAGACTTTCCAAGAAAACACAAAAATGGCATTTTGGTAGATACAATTTGTAAAATGTGGACCACTTTATAGAGAAATGTAAAATAAAGGCAATTTTTGAGAAATATTACAACATTTTGAGTATTTTTGATGTGACTTGATTGAAACCCTTGAAATGTTTTTGCAGAACTCAAATTTCGGCAAAATTAAGAAAGCAATAAATATACTTTCATATCACGTTTTCTTCGACATGCCTGGTTTGCATATTTTATACGTGTATTACAAGGCAATATTATTTACCGTAAAGCAATCAGAAAACACCAGAAAACATCATGTTATACTGAATACCGGTAATCACCTGAAAAACACTAAATACCGGAAAACACACTTAATACCATAGGTAGCTCGGAGCCTGATCCTCTGTGTGCGTGGGTTAGGGTTAGTTTTTTCCGTTGTGGGTTAGGGTTAGGGTTAGTTTCTTTGTGGTTTTCCGGATGACCAGGCTCTGAGTTGCCTATTTAGGGTGTTTTCTGGTATTTAGTGTGTTTTCCTGTATTTAGTTTTTTTTCCGGTGTTTTCCGGTATTTAGTATAACATGTTGTTTTCCGGTTGCTTTCTGGTATATAGTATAGCCAGTATTATATTTTGTGCAATCACATAGCTGAATAATTCCGATTAGTTCCTAAATTGATCGTTTATTATCCTTTTGGGTTGTCTTATCTGGTTTATCGCCCTTTTTATATTTTTTTACATTTCAACCTTTGGCGCCATTTGGCAACTTACCGCCTTTTACGTCACGTGATTCAGCCAGGCAGACTGCTCTCTTTGAGAAGGTTTGTACTTTCTCCGTTTGCTTCTTTGTATTCAGTAGATCCGGTACTGAGCTGGGGTTTAATATTCATTCATTATGTTTTCCTTTGTTTTCTCAAAAAAAGAGAAAAAGGTGAGTTACTAGGTGTTGCTTTTTGACGGGAGATTTTACCCCGTATGACATTTTTACTCCGTATGACATTTTCTTCTTAAGGAAATTTTTTTTTAAAGTTAGTTTCAGAACTTGTATAATTTACTATTTTGTTTGGCTGAATCAACTTTAATGTATAGAGTTTATTATGAACATAAACACCCTTTTGGTTCTTTTGACAAATGTTTTTAGGATTATCCTATTTAAGAAATATTTTTGTCGAGTTAGTTTCAGGTTTTTGTAAAGTTAGTTTTTCTGTTTGGCTAGATAAATTACTGAGTAATTGATGCTGTTGATATTATCGGCCCATGAGAGGTAAAGGGTGGCAAGTGACATTTTTTACTTCTCGAGAAAATCGAGTTTAAAGGTCTGGAAATGGTCCTGTAAAATTGTTTATGAATGTTTTTTTTCTAATATTTCGTACAATATGTCATGATTTGGGATAGTAAAAAATGCAATCTAAAGTTTTTAGTTATCAGGTGTGGTAATTCGGGAAAGTCACTTACGACCTTTTTCTACGCTCTACCTGTAACCAAAGATACATACTTATTGCTGTTTACGACCTTATCTGATTTAGCTATCGAGTGGAAGTTAGAGGGGTCTTATGGGTATGCTTTAGATCTTAAGGTCTGTAATTGAGTCAAGTGGTATAGTTAACAGTATGGTAGCCTGCGCAAATTCGTTGGGTTTTCTCCGACATTCTATCATTGATACAGACCTCAACACACGAGCAAATTATTGAGATAAAATTATTATGGCCTCTGTCCAGTGGATGTTATACCCTTCTCTAACCCCAGCCCCTCTTCTCTCAATCCTTCACCCTAGCTTGATACCGATCTCTGGCTCTCTGGTACACACCCGCTCTCTAACAGTCTAAACTTGCTCTTTAGTTCTCGTCCTTCTCTCTAGCTTGTTCTCTCTCGAGGTCAAGCTCTCCCTCTTTCTCACTGGCTCTCTAGCCCAATCATCTCTAATTCCCTTCTGTAAATCTTTCTAACTCTCCCTCTCTCTCTCCTTATCTCTTTCTCTGGTGACAAATCTCATCGCATAGCAACCAACTCTCTATCTCTCTCTAGTTCCCACCTTTCTACTCTCTCTCTCTCCAACTCTCTCCGTCGCTCTGTAACTCCCACCCTCTCTCTCTCTCGCTCGCTCTCTCTCTCTCCCTCTAGTTCTCATGCATTGCAATAACGTTTGCTGTTCACTATCTTTCTAGTCCTCTCTAAATCGCTATCTCTAGTCCCCATTTTGCTATCTGTCTCCCTAGCTCGCAATAACGTTTGCTGTTTATTGCTGTCCACTATCTTTCTAGTCCTCCCTAAATGGCTATCTCTAGTCCCCATTTTGCTATCTGTCTCCCTAGCTCGCCCTTTAGCTTGTTCTCTGTAACCCCACCCTTCTCTCTGTCTTCTCAAAGGGAGATAGAGAGAGAAATGGGGTTTAACGTCCATTCGACACAAACTAGGTCATTTTCGGACTAACGTATGGTTTCATTTCAATAATTCGCCTGCGCGTGGGGATCTTTTGCAGTGGGAGGAAACCGGAGTGCCCGGAGGAAACCCACGAGGTTGAGAAGGCGCCCCTATCTCCATGCCACATAGGCTCACACCAGGGCTCGAAACCACAGCCGCAAGCCAGAGGTGACCGGCCAGCTAGAGCTCGAAGCGCGGTACTCTAGACCACTAGGCCATCCCACCCATTCTTCTTAAAGGACAAGTCTCATCAGTTCGCAGCCGACTCTCTAGCTCTTATCCCCCCCCCCCCGTTAGGTCGTACGGTCGTATGTCCAACCTTGTAGTTTTTTCCCCGGTCCTGCGGTTTTCTGTGGATAGAAGACCCCTACGCACAAGCGAATTATTGAGGTAATATTAACAATGTGTTAGTCAAGAAATGACCTAGTGGACGTTAAACCCCATTTATCTCTAACTCTTTTTTCTCGCTCTCAACCACCCCGCTCCCTTTCTTTCTCTACTCTTAAGCTTGTTCTCTAGTTCTAGTCCTCTCTCTATCTAGCCCTCGCCCCTCTCTATTTCGCCTTCTAGTTTGCTCTCTCTCTAGCTCCCGCAAACTCTCTGTCCCAAGCCCACCTCTCTAGCTATACCCCGCTCCCTATCTAGCTCTCTATAGCCCTATCCCTAAGTTACAATGTGGATCTCCCTAGCTCCCTTTCTCGCTCTCAGCCACCCCCCTCTCTCCTCTACTCTTAAGCTGGCTCTCTAGTTCTTATCGTCTCTCTATTTAGTCCTTGTCCTCTCTAGTTCGCCCTCTCTCTCGCTCCCGCTAGCTCTTTGCCCCTAGAAGCCTCTTTAGCTTGCTATAGACCTGTCTCTAAGTTACAATGTGGATCTCCCTTAAAATCGTATCGCAAAATGGCTCCCCTACACCTCCGTCCTTGTGTAGTGTACTGTGAAAAAAAAACACAGCACAATTTATATGGATAAAAAAAATCACTGGTTTGTACACATGTAGCACGACATTTCGACGTGTATTGTCTTATGGTTATCCAGCACAAAACGATGACGATAAGCGGATACTAATAGACCGGGAGTCCAGGGGGTCAACCTAGCTGAAAAGTGTACCAATTTTCTGATATATGTTATCGATGCAGGTCGATGCATGTGTGTCTGGTAACATTATCTTTAAAATGCAAGTCTGCCGGGTTTGTAGCAGTGGGTGTGGTATTCCACGCCCAAAATGCGACACCCCTCTTCCACACATGCTAGACATTAGTATTCTACGCATCCTGGCTAAAAATTTAATTTTTTAGACCACAGTAACAGTGCCCGCTAATCTAGCCTTGTTGGTGGGGGGGGGGGATTTTGGGCGTGTCTGTTAGGGGTAACCCACCGCACAAACTATCTGGCAGTGGTCATTAAGGACTCCTGTGGTGGTACTGAGCAACCCCAAAGCTGTTTTAGGTGGTGCAGATTTCAGCTAATCCAGCCTTATGTTAAAACGCGAAAGCCAATTATTGAAATAAAGTTAAAACCATATGTTAGTCCCGAAATGACCTATTTTGTGTCGGGTGGACGTTAAACCCCATTTCTCTCTCTCCCCCTAGCTGTTGACTAGAAATTAGATGACTCTTGTCAGGGATACTCCAACACAACACATGCCTAGTAATTACATAGCTCTCTCAGGGGTACCCCACCACTAGAAATGTCTGTCCGAGTGTTTTTGTAATACCTGAAGATGTACGGTACACTGCTGAGTAAATTTTATGTGGTACACTTTTGTAGCTAATCTAGACTAGGAGAGGGGGGGTGGTGTCATTTTGGGTGTGGATTACCACACCCACCACCAGAAACCCGGCAGTCTTACATTTTGATGATAACAGATATACATGCATTGATAACATAAAGGAAAAAATTGGTACACTTTTCAGCCAGGTTAAGCCCCTGGGCTCCTTCTCTACAATTGTTGATACATCGTGCTATATGTCCACAGACCAGTGATTGTTTTCCCATATAAATTGTATTGTGTTTTTTAATGTGCTAAATCCCTAGATGCCACTCAAGGATTATAGCCTACTGTGGGTTGATTAATCTTAAACACTGCTATCGCAAAATGAAATATGTTCAGGCATTTGTGCAAAAAGTCATCATTTGTTTGCCAGAAAGGAGTTTCTATTGCACATATCTAAATGCCACTTACGACCTTGTTACACTGCCATCAGTGTCTTACTTCCTTTTTCCGGTGACATCTTTGTAACATTTTCCACTTACAACCTAATATTAATTACACATATTGTAGTTTGTATCATTGCAATTGCCACCATTGTTTGCTATAACCTGGAGGGGTCATTTATAAACCTTTGGTGCAAAAATATCCAATTTGCATGTTTTGTCACTTGTGATATTATATCGGTTATTTTCCATTGCGAACACCATATCAATTTAACCCAGTAGAACATTATCTTCTCTAAGAAAATATTTTCGTAAAGTATGTTTCAGAATTATAGTTACAGTTTTTTTGTTTGGCTGAATAAATCACCCCGTCTTTGTCTACCTGTCATTATGAACATGTGTGTAATTTTTGCTGAACAAATGTTCATGTGTTTGGCTTGATTTCGTTTGGCTGAATAAATCACCCTGTCTTTGTCTACCTGTCATTATGAACATGTGTGTAATTTTTGCTGAACGAATGTTCATGTGTTTGGCTTTATATATCGATTGCTTTCCATCATGAACAGCGTAACCCAGCCAACACCAGACAGTGCTTGTGGGGTTGAATGGCTGAATGGTTAGCATGTGCGTCATGTATCATATAAACATCTCATTCAGTTAACTGGGGTGGTTTCGATTCCCCGGTTGTACCTGACAAGGGGTAAGGGAGTCTGTCCAATCTCGTGGGTTTTCTCCAGGTCCCCCGGTTTCTTCCCATTGCTAAAGACTGCTAGGCGCAATTAAATAAAATTGAGCCATATCAGGGCCGGCGGAAACGATTCTGGGTTTGGTGGGGGAGGCTACCATCCTATGTCCTTGGGCGAGGGTTCAGGGGCCGCTTAGGCCCCGGAAGCTCTCGGGGGTCTAGACCGTAGGAGATGTTTTCTGAGCGATTTCTGGCTAATAAAACTCTTCACCAATGAAGTGTAATTTTATTTCTTTTTTTAACAACCTTAGCTTAAAAACACAGTCGATGGTGGTTTAATCCTGTGATGCTGAACATGACACAACACTGCATAATAATACCAAAGTTGTGGACCAAAACATCTCGGTTCCTTTCGACATTGGGACGTATCGTATTGTAACTTCCTGAATTATAGCCCCTGGTTGTACGAAAATCTCATTTTTAGCTTGTGCAGGTTACAATGTTTTTTCCGATTTAAAAGGTGTTCGAATATATCACCGTTATACCATAATTGCGGTTGAGTTCACATTTCCAGAAAATCAGACCGAGCTGTCCGACAAAATGGTCGGTCCCCTAAAATACCCAGGTTACATCCAAATATCAAAGCCACCTACATATCGTCACGAGATGTAAACAGGGACAGCGCCAATGCTAACCCAAGATCTAGCCCTGATTACATCTCGTCACTTGCAGTTGGCTTTAATATATAAATCTGACGATACCCAGATTGTAGACCATCCAGCGGCTAGAATTTTGTTTATCCAATTTTGATGAAACTTAAAATATCTGGCTTCCTGTCGATATTGGATCGTAATCGTCTAGATTATGATCCACTGATTGTACGAATTATCACGTGCTTAGCTTATGTGTCGTTTAGAGGTCACAATTTGTATCTTATTTTCAAAAATGTTCAAATACATCACCATTATTACACCATAATTATTTCTTCAAACTCAGACCAAAACGTCCCCGTCAAATAGCCACTGCCCTCTACGAAAATAGTAAAATAAAAGCATGTAATACCCAGGTTGTGGACCATTTAGCAGTCACAATTATATGCACGATTTAGATGAAACTTCAAACGAGTATCACTAGTTCTTGGGTGAGTTCAATTATACTGTGTGTCAAGGATCAGAAGTCTTTGGTAGCATCAGACCTTACATTCTAGAGCTATAGACGTGAGATGGACTTGAAATATTGTAGAATGTATTTATTTCCAAATATCTTGTGGAACTGTGACAAGTTCCACACAAATGCCCCCAAACCTTGCCATAGATGTAGAACGCGGACTCTCAATTCCGGTCGCCAAATCCTACCACATATCTTAATATCTTTGTGATCGTCTAGTATTTTGTTTTCTCTTCCTTTTCATGTTGTGTATTTGGTTCTTACTATCTCAGTAGTTAAGACGTTCGTCTTCTCGGTACTTGAGAGAGAGAGAGACAAATGGGGTTTAACGTCCATTCGACACAAACTAGGTCATTTCGGGACTAACATATGGTTTCATCTTATTTCAATAATTCGCTTGCATTTTATTTCAATAATTCGCTTGCATTTTATTTCAATAATTCGCTTGCATTTTATTTCAATAATTCGCTTGCGCGTAGGGGTTTTTAGCAGTGGGAGGAAACCGGAGTGCCCGGAGGAAACCCACGAGGTTGAGAAGGCGCCCCTATCTCCATGCCACATACGCTCACACCAGGGCTCGAAACCACAGCCGCAAGCCAGAGGTGACCGGCCAGCTAGAGGTCGAAGTGCGGCACTCTAGACCACTAGGCCATCCCAACCCCCCACTCAGTACTTAAGACGCGTGTCTTGACAGGATTACCGATGCATCTGTGGTAAACTCATTAACAACTCGTATAAGTTTAATGTTTATTAATGGATCATGCAAGTCTTACAATAAGATGTGTTCTATCCGAAGAGTGAGGTCACATGATAAACAGATTAACTGCCACCCGAGTAACTATTTATACTATGAGTAACAATATACATATGATGGTATCCCCCTTCGTGAGATAATTTCATTGAAATGAAATTTAATACACTTATTATACATCAAGTCTATTCGGAATTTTAAGTAATCTTCCTGATCTGGTAACGCATCCACCATTCTCGGCCCTGATTCAGCAGTTTTACTATGCGATATATCACCATTACCATATGGATGATTACCATTTGAACCATTGCCATTTTAACCATTACCATGTTATCCATTCCCATTTAATATTACCATTTTAACCATTACCACTTTAACCATTACCATTACCATGTTATATTACCATTTTAACCATTACCACTTTAACCATTACCACGTAATATTACCATTTTAACCATTGCCATTTGAACCATCACCATGTAATCCATTACCATTTGAACCATTGCCATTTTAACCATAGCCATTTTAACCATAGCAATTTTAACCATTACCATTTAAACCATTACCATATGATGTAATCCATTCCCATTTAATATTGCCATTTAAACCATTACCATGTAATCCATTACCATACCATTTGATGATATTGCCATTTGAACCATTGCCATTTAAACCATTACCATGTAATATTACCATTTGAACCATTGCCATTTTAACCACTGTCATTTAAACCATTACCATGTAATATTACCATTTTAACCATTGCCATTTTAACCATTACCGTGTTATCCATTACCATGTGATATTGCCATTTTAACCATTACCGTGTAATCCATATGTTACTGCCATTTTAACCATTACCGTGTAATCAATGTGATATTGACATTTTAACCATTAAAACCATTACAATTACCATTACACCAGGAACATCAGTCTCGCTATTAGATTCAGTTTTAAACGATTCGCTAGTACATGTACTTAATAGAGGGAAGGGTCGGCGTCTTCTTAAGCAGTGTTTTGATGACATCTAAGGTTGGTCGACGTATGCACGAAAGATGATGGTTATATGCAAAAGTCGAATTAAATCATCATGTTGGTCATCAAGCCCCCCCCCCCACCGATTTGTCGGTCTTCTCCATTTTGCAACATCCGAAGTTTGTCGACATATTCAGGAAAGTTGATTGTTGTATGATAAAGTCGAATCAAACTCGAAATTTCGACGTTTTGTCGGACCCCCAGCCCACGGGAAGGGGAACCGCAACTTAAGAATCAAAGTTCAGATTTCCGAAACAACCTAAACCTAGCTCCTTACTATACATGGCTGTCTGTCGATATGATAGTCCTGTAGCTTTGGGCGTTCAGTTATTTAATTGGTCGAATATGACCTAATTATAGCGATTGATTAATTCGCCTTATGGCGTCGAAAACCACCCTTACATGGATAGAGGAAACTTACAGCAGAAGTTTAACACGTGTTATTTTGTTATCAATCTAGAATTGAATATTTACCAAATTATAACTCTTTGTATGTATTATCTTACCAATCATTCAATTAAGTGCATGGGACCTGACTTCCCCACAATACATGTATGGGGAAGCAAATAATTATTCCAAGATGGCAACGTGAAGTTGGCACGTTATTCGGGATTCGGGATTCGGGATTCAAATAACGAATAACGAGCCAGCTCGTTATTCGGGATTCGCGAATCCCGAATACCGTACTGGCTCGTTTTTCGGGATTCGCCAATAACGAATAACGAGCCAACACGTTTTTCGGGATTCGGGATTCGACACTAAAAAGAGCGGTCTACCTTCCATGCGACCATTTCCTCGATACCTCCGAACGTAAGGGTAAGTGAACGTCGGGTGGTCGACTAGCACGGAGACAGCAGCATATCCAGCGAGTACGGTGCTGACAGGTTTGTTGGAGTGCACGGGGCAGTACGTGAACGTTGGGTGACCGACTAGCAAGGAGACGACCATTTTTTAATGCGATCAGGGCACTTTATTCGGGATTCGGGATCCGCCACTAATAACTGAACGTTCTATCTTAAGAGCCAGCAAGTTATAAGGGATTCGGGATTCCGGATTCCCTACTAAAACATACGAGACATCCGATCATTTCTTAGCTACCCCCGACCGTAGTTGAGTGACCGACTAACAACTAGACGACCATTTGTCCAGCGAATAGCGTGTTGACTGGTTTGTCGGCGTGCACTGGGCAGTCCTGTCCTGCTCTCACCTGTTTAATTGTCGAAACCCGAATCCCGAATAACGTGCTGGCTCGTTATTCGTGATTCGCCAATAACGAATAACGAGCTGGCTCGTTATTCGTGATTCGGGATTCGCCATCAAAACAGAACCATCTATCTTGCATCCGACCATTTCCTCATTGGGTGACCGACCAGCATGGGGACGACTATTTGTCAAGCGAATAGGGTGCTGATTGGTTATTTCGAGTGCACTGGGCCGTCCTGTCCTGCTCTTACCTGTTTAATTGTCGAATCCCGAATAACGTGCTGGCTCGTTATTCGGGATTCACCAATAACGAATAACGAGCTGACTCGTTATTCGTGATTCGGGATTCGCCATCAAAACAGAACCATCTATCTTGCATCCGACCATTTCCACGTTGGGTTACCGACCAGCACGGAGACGACTATTTGTCAAGCGAATAGGGTGCTGATTGGTTATTTCGAGTGCACTGGGCAGTCCTGTCCTGCTCTCACCTGTTTTATTGCCGAATCCCGAATAACGTGCTGTTTAAATGTCGAATCCCGAATCCCGAATAACGTGCTGGCTCGTTATTCATGATTCGGGATTCGCCATCAAAACAGAACCATCTATCTTGCATCCGACCATTTCCTCGTTGGGTGATCGACCAGCACGGAGACGACTATTTGTCAAGCGAATAGGGTGCTAATTGGTTATTTCGAGTGCACTGGACAGTCCTGTCCTGCTCTCACCTATTTTATTGCCGAATCCCGAATCCCGAATAACGTGCTAGCTCGTTATTCGGGATTCGCCAATAACTATTAACGAGCCAGCACGTTATTCGTGATTCGCCACTAAAATGAACCGACTTACGGGGCATGCGATCATTTCCTCGTTACCCCCGACCGTAGTTGGGTGACCGACTAACAACTAGACGACCATTTGTCCAGCGAATAGAGCGTTGACTGGTTTGTCGGCGTGCACTGTGCAGTCCTGTCCTGCTCTCACCTGTTTAATTGTCGAATCCCGAATAACGTGCTGGCTCGTTATTCGGGATTCGCCATCAAAACAGAACCATCTATCTTGCACCCGACCATTTCCTCGTTGTGTGACCGACCAGCACGGAGACGAATATTTGTCAAGCGAATGGGGTGCTGATTGGTTATTCCGACCAGCACGGAGACGAATATTTGTCAAGCGAATGGGGTGCTGATTGGTTATTTCGAGTGCACTGGGCAGTCCTGTCCTGCTCTCACCTGTTTAATTGTCGAATCCCGAATCCCGAATAACGTGCTGGCTCGTTATTCGTGATTCGGGATTCGCCATCAAAACAGAACTTTCTATCTTGCATCCGACCATTTCCTCGTTGGGTGATCGACCAGCACGAAGACGACTGTTTGTCAAGCGAATAGGGTGCTGATTGGTTATTTCGAGTGCACTGGGCAGTCCTGTCCTGCTCTCACCTGTTTTATTGCCGAATCACGAACAACGTGCTGGCTCGTTATTCGGGATTCGCCAATAACGAATAACGAATAACGAGCTGGCTCGTTATTCGTGATTCGGGATTCCCCATCAAAACAGAACCATCTATCTTGCATCCGACCATTTCCTCGTTTTGTGACCGACCAGCATGGGGACCACTATTTGTCAAGCGAATAGGGTGCTGATTGGTTATTTCGAGTGCACTGGGCAGTCCTGTCCTGCTCTCACCTGTTTAATTGTCGAATCCCGAATCCCGAATAACGTGCTGGCTCGTTATTCGGGATTCGCCAATAACGAATAACGAGCTGGCTCGTTATTCGTGATTCGGGATTCGCCATCAAAACAGAACCATCTATCTTGCATCCGACCATTTCCTCGTTTTGTGACCGACCAGCAAGGGGACGACTATTTGTCAAGCGAATAGGGTGCTGATTGGTTATTTCGAGTGCGCTGGACAGTCCTGTCCTGCTCTCACCTGTTTAATTGTCGAATCCCGAATCCCGAATAACGTGCTGGCTCGTTATTCGGGATTCGCCAATAACGAATAACGAGCTGGCTCGTTATTCGTGATTCGGGATTCGCCATCAAAACAGATCTTTCTATCTTGCATCCGACCAATCCTCGTTGGGTGATCGACCAGCACGAAGACGACTGTTTGTCAAGCGAATAGGGTGCTGATTGGTTATTTCGAGTGCACTGGGCAGTCCTGTCCTGCTCTCACCTGTTTTATTGCCGAATCCCGAATCCCGAATAACGTGCTGGCTCGTTATTCGGGATTCGTCAATAATGAATAACGAGCTGGCTCGTTATTCGTTATTCGCCATCAAAACAGAACCATCTATCTTGCATCCGACCATTTCCTCGTTGGGTGACCCACCAGCATGGGGACGACTATTTGTCAAGCGAATAGGGTGCTGATTGGTTCTTTCGAGTGCACTGGGCAGTCCTCTTCTGCTCTCACCTGTTTAATTGTCGAATCCCGAATCCCGAATAACGTGCTGGCTCGTTATTCGTGATTCGGGATTCGCCATCAAAACAGAACCATCTATCTTGCACCCGACCATTTCCTCGTTGTGTGACCGACCAGCCCGGAGACGAATATTTGTCAAGCGAATGGGGTGCTGATTGGTTATTTCGAGTGCACTGGACAGTCCTGTCCTGCTCTCACCTGTTTAATTGTCAAATCCCGAATCCCGAATAACGTGCTGGCTCGTTATTCGTGATTCGGGATTCGCCATCAAAACAGAACCATCTATCTTGCATCCGACCATTTCCTCGTTGGGTGACCGACCAGCACGGAGACGACTATTTGTCAAGCGAATAGGGTGCTGATTGGTTATTTCGAGTGCACTGGGCAGTCCTGTCCTGCTCTCACCTATTTTATTGCCGAATCCCGAATCACGAATAACGTGCTAGCTCGTTATTCGGGATTCGCCAATAACTATTAACGAGCCAGCACGTTATTCGTGATTCGCCACTAAAATGAACCGACTTACGGGGCATGCGATCATTTCCTCGTTACCCCCGACCGTAGTTGGGTGACCGACTAACAACTAGACGACCATTTGTCCAGCGAATAGAGCGTTGACTGGTTTGTCGGCGTGCACTGTGCAGTCCTGTCCTGCTCTCACCTGTTTAATTGTCGAATCCCGAATCCCGAATAACGTGCTGGCTCGTTATTCGGGATTCGCCAATAACGAAAAACGAATAACGAGCTGGCTCGTTATTCGTGATTCGGGATTTGCCATCAAAACAGAACCATCTATCTTGCATCCGACCATTTCCTCATTGGGTGACCGACCAGCATGGGGACGACTATTTGTCAAGCGAATAGGGTGCTGATTGGTTATTTCGAGTGAACTGGGCCGTCCTGTCCTGCTCTCACCTGTTTAATTGTCGAATCCCGAATAACGTGCTGGCTCGTTATTCGTGATTCGGGATTCGCCATCAAAACAGAACCATCTATCTTGCATCCGACCATTTCCACGTTGGGTGACCGACCAGCACGGAGACGACTATTTGTCAAGCGAATAGGGTGCTGATTGGTTATTTCGAGTGCACTGGGCAGCCCTGTCCTACTCTCACCTGTTTTATTGTCGAATCCCGAATCACGAATAACGTGCTAGCTCGTTATTCGGGATTCGCCAATAACCATTAACGAGCCAGCACGTTATTCGTGATTCGCCACTAAAATGCTCTCACCTGTTTTATTGCCGAATCCCGAATCACGAACAACGTGCTGGCTCGTTATTCGGGATTCGCCAATAACGAATAACGAATAACGAGCTGGCTCGTTATTCGTGATTCGGGATTCCCCATCAAAACAGAACCATCTATCTTGCATCCGACCATTTCCTCGTTTTGTGACCGACCAGCATGGGGACCACTATTTGTCAAGCGAATAGGGTGCTGATTGGTTATTTCGAGTGCACTGGGCAGTCCTGTCCTGCTCTCACCTGTTTAATTGTCGAATCCCGAATCCCGAATAACGTGCTGGCTCGTTATTCGGGATTCGCCAATAACGAATAACGAGCTGGCTCGTTATTCGTGATTCGGGATTCGCCATCAAAACAGAACCATCTATCTTGCATCCGACCATTTCCTCGTTTTGTGACCGACCAGCAAGGGGACGACTATTTGTCAAGCGAATAGGGTGCTGATTTGTTATTTCGAGTGCGCTGGACAGTCCTGTCCTGCTCTCACCTGTTTAATTGTCGAATCCCGAATCCCGAATAACGTGCTGGCTCGTTATTCGGGATTCGCCAATAACGAATAACGAGCTGGCTCGTTATTCGTGATTCGGGATTCGCCATCAAAACAGATCTTTCTATCTTGCATCCGACCAATCCTCGTTGGGTGATCGACCAGCACGAAGACGACTGTTTGTCAAGCGAATAGGGTGCTGATTGGTTATTTCGAGTGCACTGGGCAGTCCTGTCCTGCTCTCACCTGTTTTATTGCCGAATCCCGAATCCCGAATAACGTGCTGGCTCGTTATTCGGGATTCGTCAATAATGAATAACGAGCTGGCTCGTTATTCGTGATTCGGGATTCGCCATCAAAACAGAACCATCTATCTTGCATCCGATAATTTCCTCGTTGGGTGACCGACCAGCACGGAGACGAATATTTGTCAAGCGAATAGGGTGCTGATTGGTTATTTCGAGTGCACTGGGCAGTCCTGTCCTGCTCTCACCTATTTTATTGCCGAATCCCGAATCACGAATAACGTGCTGGCTCCTTATTCGGGATTCGCCAATAACTATTAACGAGCCAGCACGTTATTCGTGATTCGCCACTAAAACGAACCGACTTACGGGGCATGCGATCATTTCCTCGTTACCCCCGACCGTAGTTGGGTGACCGACTAACAACTAGACGACCATTTGTCCAGCGAATAGAGCGTTGACTGGTTTGTCGGCGTGCACTGTGCAGTCCTGTCCTGCTCTCACCTCTTTAATTGTCGAATCCCGAATCCCGAATAACGTGCTGGCTCGTTATTCGGGATTCGCCAATAACGAATAACGTGACCATTTCCTCGTTGGGTGACCGACCAGCATGGGGACGACTATTTGTCAAGCGAATAGGGTGCTGATTGGTTATTTCGAGTGCACTGGGCAGTCCTCTCCTGCTCTCACCTGTTTAATTGTCGAATCCCGAATAACGTGCTGGCTCGTTATTCGTGATTCGGGATTCGCCATCAAAACAGAACCATCTATCTTGCATCCGACCTTTTCCTCGTTTTGTGACCGACCAGCATGGGGACGACTATTTGTCAAGCGAATAGGGTGCTGATTGGTTATTTCGAGTGCACTGGGCAGTCCTCTCCTGCTCTCACCTGTTTAATTGTCGAATCCCGAATAACGTGCTGGCTCGTTATTCGTGATTCGGGATTCGCCATCAAAACAGAACCATCTATCTTGCACCCGACCATTTCCTCGTTGTGTGACCGACTAGCACGGAGACGAATATTTGTCAAGCGAATGGGGTGCTGATTGGTTATTTCGAGTGCACTGGGCAGTCCTGTCCTACTCTCACCTGTTTAATTGTCGAATCCCGAATCCCGAATATCTTGCATCCGACCATTTCCTCGTTTTGTGACCGACCAGCATGGGGACCACTATTTGTCAAGCGAATAGGGTGCTGATTGGTTATTTCGAGTGCACTGGGCAGTCCTGTCCTGCTCTCACCTGTTTAATTGTCGAATCCCGAATCCCGAATAACGTGCTGGCTCGTTATTCGGGATTCGCCAATAACGAATAACGAGCTGGCTCGTTATTCGTGATTCGGGATTCGCCATCAAAACAGAAACATCTATCTTGCATCCGACCATTTCCTCGTTTTGTGACCGACCAGCATGGGGACGACTATTTGTCAAGTGAATAGGGTGCTGATTGGTTATTTCGAGTGCACTGGGCAGTCCTGTCCTGCTCTCACCTGTTTAATTGTCGAATCCCGAATCCCGAATAACGTGCTGGCTCGTTATTCGTGATTCGGGATTCGCCATCAAAACACTCGAAATAACCAATCAGCACCCTATTCGCTTGACAAATAGTCGTCCCTATGCTGGTCGGTCACCCAACGAGGAAATGGTCGGATGCAAGATAGATGGTTCTGTTTTGATGGCGAATCCCGAATAACGAGCCAGCTCGTTATTCATTATTGGCGAATCCCGAATAACGTTTTGATGGCGAATCCCGAATCACGAATAACGAGCCAGCTCGTTATTCGTTATTGACGAATCCCGAATAACGAGCCAGCACGTTATTCGGGATTCGGGATTCGACAATTAAACAGGTGAGAGCAGGACAGGACTGTCCAGCGCACTCGAAATAACCAATCAGCACCCTATTCGCTTGACAAATAGTCGTCCCCTTGCTGGTCGGTCACAAAACGAGGAAATGGTCGGATGCAAGATAGATGGTTCTGTTTTGATGGCGAATCCCGAATCACGAATAACGAGCCAGCTCGTTATTCGTTATTGGCGAATCCCGAATAACGAGCCAGCACGTTATTCGGGATTCGGGATTCGACAATTAAACAGGTGAGAGCAGGACAGGACTGCCCAGTGCACTCGAAATAACCAATCAGCACCCTATTCGCTTGACAAACAGTGGTCCCCATGCTGGTCGGTCACAAAACGAGGAAATGGTCGGATGCAAGATAGATGGTTCTGTTTTGATGGCGAATCCCGCATCACGAATAACGAGCCAGCTCGTTATTCGTTATTCGTTATTGGCGAATCCCGAATAACGAGCCAGCACGTTATTCGGGATTCGGGATTCGACAATTAAACAGGCGAGAGCAGGACAGGACTGCCCAGTGCACGCCGACAAACCAGTCAACGCTCTTTTCGCTGGACAAATGGTCGTCTAGTTGTTAGTCGGTCACCCAACTACGGTCGGGGGTAACGAGGAAATGATCGCATGCCCCGTAAGTCGGTTCGTTTTAGTGGCGAATCACGAATAACGTGCTGGCTCGTTAATAGTTATTGGCGAATCCCGAATAACGAGCCAGCACGTTGTTCGTGATTCGGGATTCGGCAATAAAACAGGTGAGAGCAGGACAGGACTGCCCAGTGCACTCGAAATAACCAATCAGCACCCTATTGGCTTGACAAACAGTCGTCTTCGTGCTGGTCGATCACCCAACGAGGAAATGGTCGGATGCAAGATAGAAACATCTGTTTTGATGGCGAATCCCGAATCACGAATAACGAGCCAGCACGTTATTCGGGATTCGGGATTCGACAATTAAACAGGTGAGAGCAGGACAGGACTGCCCAGTGCACTCGAAATAACCAATCAGCACCCCATTCGCTTGACAAATATTCGTCTCCGTGCTGGTCGGAATAACCAATCAGCACCCCATTCGCTTGACAAATATTCGTCTCCGTGCTGGTCGGTCACACAACGAGGAAATGGTCGGGTGCAAGATAGATGGTTCTGTTTTGATGGCGAATCCCGAATCACGAATAACGAGCCAGCACGTTATTCGGGATTCGGGATTCGACAATTAAACAGGTGAGAGCAGGAGAGGGCTGCCCAGTGCACTCGAAATAACCAATCAGCACCCTATTCGCTTGACAAATAGTCGTCCCCATGCTGGTCGGTCACCCAACGAGGAAATGGTCGGATGCAAGATAGATGGTTCTGTTTTGATGGCGAATCCCGAATAACGAGCCAGCTCGTTATTCATTATTGGCGAATCCCGAATAACGTGCACCCAACTACGGTCGGGGGTAACGAGGAAATGATCGCATGCCCTGTAAGTCGGTTCGTTTTAGTGGCTAATCACGAATAACGTGCTGGCTCGTTAATAGTTTTTGGCGAATCCCGAATAACGAGCCAGCACGTTGTTCGTGATTCGGGATTCGGCAATAAAACAGGTGAGAGCAGGACAGGACTGCCCAGTGCACTCGAAATAACCAATCAGCACCCTATTCGCTTGACAAACAGTCGTGTTCGTGCTGGTCGATCACCCAACGAGGAAATGGTCGGATGCAAGATAGAAAGTTCTGTTTTGATGGCGAATCCCGAATCACGAATAACGAGCCAGCACGTTATTCGGGATTCGGGATTCGACAATTAAACAGGTGAGAGCAGGACAGGATTGTCCAGTGCACTCGAAATAACCAATCAGCACCCCATTCGCTTGACAAATATTCGTCTCCGTGCTGGTCGGAATAACCAATCAGCACCCCATTCGCTTGACAAATATTCGTCTCCGTGCTGGTCGGTCACACAACGAGGAAATGGTCGGGTGCAAGATAGATGGTTCTGTTTTGATGGCGAATCCCGAATCACGAATAACGAGCCAGCACGTTATTCGGGATTCGGGATTCGACAATTAAACAGGTGAGAGCAGGAGAGGACTGCCCAGTGCACTCGAAATAACCAATCAGCACCCTATTCGCTTGACAAATAGTCGTCCCCATGCTGGTCGGTCACCCAACGAGGAAATGGTCGGATGCAAGATAGATGGTTCTGTTTTGATGGCGAATCCCGAATAACGAGCCAGCTCGTTATTCATTATTGGCGAATCCCGAATAACGTGCACCCAACTACGGTCGGGGGGAACGAGGAAATGATTGCATGCCCCGTAAGTCGGTTCGTTTTAGTGGCGAATCACGAATAACGTGCTGGCTCGTTAATAGTTATTGGCGAATCCCGAATAACGAGCCAGCACGTTGTTCGTGATTCGGGATTCGGCAATAAAACAGGTGAGAGCAGGACAGGACTGCCGAGTGCACTCGAAATAACCAATCAGCACCCTATTCGCTTGACAAACAGTCGTCTTCGTGCTGGTCGATCACCCAACGAGGAAATGGTCGGATGCAAGATAGAAAGTTCTGTTTTGATGGCGAATCCCGAATCACGAATAACGAGCCAGCTCGTTATTCATTATTGGCGAATCCCGAATAACGAGCCAGCACGTTATTCGGGATTCGGGATTCGACAATTAAACAGGTGAGAGCAGGACAGGACTGCCCAGTGCACGCCGACAAACCAGTCAACGCTCTATTCGCTGGACAAATGGTCGTCTAGTTGTTAGTCGGTCACCCAACTACGGTCGGGGGCTGGCTCGTTATTCGGGATTCGGGATTCGACAATTAAACAGGTGAGAGCAGGACAGGACTGCCCAGTGCACTCGAAATAACCAATCAGCACCCTATTCGCTTGACAAATAGTCGTCCCGATGCTGGTCGGTCACAAAACGAGGAAATGGTCGGATGCAAGATAGATGGTTCTGTTTTGATGGCGAATCCCGAATCACGAATAACGAGCCAACTCGTTATTCGTTATTGGCGAATCCCGAATAACGAACCAGCACGTTATTCGTGATTCCGGATTCGGCAATAAAACAGGTGAGAGCAGGACAGGACTGTCCAGTGCACTCGAAATAACCAATCAGCACCCTATTCGCTTGACAAATATCCGTCTCCGTGCTGGTCGGTCACCCAACGAGGAAATGGTCGGATGCAAGATAGATGGTTCTGTTTTGATGGCGAATCCCGAATCCCGAATAACGAGCCAGCTCGTTATTCGTTATTCGTTATTGGCGAATCCCGAATAACGAGCCAGCACTTTATTCGGGATTCGACAATTAAACTGGTGAGAGCAGGACAGGACTGCCCAGTGCACTCGAATTAACCAATCAGCACCCTATTCGCTTAACAAATAGTCGTCCCCATGCTGGTCGGTCACCCAACGAGGAAATGGTCGGATGCAACATAGATGGCTCTGTTTTGATGGCGAATCCCGAATCACGAATAACGAGCCAGCTCGTTATTCGTCATTCGTTATTGGCGAATCCCGAATAACGAGCCAGCACGTTATTCGGGATTCGGGATTCGACAATTAAACAGGTGAGAGCAGGACAGGACTGCCCAGTGCACTCGAAATAACCAATCAGCTCCCTATTCGCTTGACAAATATTCGTCCCCATGCTGGTCGGTCACCCAACGAGGAAATGGTCGGATGCAAGATAGATGGTTCTGTTTTGATGGCGAATCCCGAATCACGAATAACGAGCCAGCTCGTTATTCGTTATTGCCGAATCCCGAATAACGAGCCAGCACGTTATTCGTGATTCGGGATTCGGCAATAAAACAGGTGAGAGCAGGACAGGACTGCCCAGTGCACGCCGACAAACCAGTCAACACGCTATTCGCTGGACAAATGGTCGTCTAGTTGTTAGTCGGTCACTCAACTACGGTCGGGGGTAGCTAAGAAATGATCGGATGCCCCGTAATTTTTATTAGGGAATCCCGAATCCCGAATCCCTTATAACTTGCTGGCTCTTAAGATAGAACGTTCAGTTATTAGTGGCGGATCCCGAATCCCGAATAAAGTGCATTGATCGCATAAAAAAAAACCGGTCGTCTCCTTGCTAGTCGGCCACCCAAACTTCACGTACTGCCCCGTGCACTCCAACAAACCTGTCAGCACCGTACTCGCTGGATATGCTGCTGTCTCCGCGCTAGTCGACCACCCGACGTTCACTTACCCTTACGTTCGGAGGAATCGAGGAAATGGTCGCATGGAAGGTGGTAGACCGCTCTTTTTAGTGTCGAATCACGAATCCCGAAAAACGTGCTGGCTCGTTATTCGTTATTGGCGAATCCCGAAAAACGAGCCAGCACGGTATTCGGGATTCGCGAATCCCGAATAATGAGCTGGCTCGTTATTCGTTATTTGAATCCCGAATCCCGAATCCCGAATAACGTGCCAACTTCACGTTGCCTTGTTTCGTCCCATTTCTGGATTGGTAGATGTCATCTTTGTGGGTGCCAGACCCGTCTTATCATGGTTTCCCCTTACTCAACTAACCCGTTCTTTGTATTTGTTGGGATTAGTCTACTCTGTTTGGAATTTTGTGTTTAGGTGCCAAGCCCGTCTTAACGAGACTTCCCCTTACTGCATAGTCCCATTATGTAGGTTTTTGTGTGTCTTTTTTTTTTCTTTTTTTTTTTAGCGGAATAGTGTTTAGATGCCGAGTCCGTCTGATCGTGACCCTCCCTTACTTCACTATCCTGCTAGTTTGGTATATATCCCATATGTAGTTTAGTGTTTAGATGCCGAGCCCGTCTAACCGTGGCTCCCTCTTACTTCACTATTCTACTTAATCCAACTGTGTTCATTAAATCGTTGATTAGTTCGAAGATCTGTAGCTTGAGTTCTGGTCTCGGAAAGAGTAGGTTCTTAGTGTTGAGCGGTATGTTGTTGGCCTCCAGCAATTCCACTAATTCCCTTCTCTCCTCCTTGTATACTTCGCAGTTTACCAGGACATGGTTGCTGGTACATTCTTCTCCGCACTCACAGAAGATGACTTGGTATTTGTGCTTAAGTGAGTTGAAAATCATCGTGTTTGTGTCAACGCAGCCGCTCTTCCACCCTTAGTTTCGATATAAGTTTGCATATATCTCTTCTAGGGTGATTGAACGCTGTCCTGAGCCCAGGGGGGGGGGGGGCATTTACTATATCATATAGCAAGGATAAAATTAAGCGATAATGCTTTCATTGGTGCACAAGCCAAGTTTGATGGGTGTGTTCCCACTTTGCCGGCAGCCTGTTAATCCTTTAATTGAACTTAAAACTATACTTTGTTTAAAAGTATTCACTCAATAACTGCTCACTAACTTTCATTAACTTCATAAAACATGAACAATCTTATGTCGAAATCACCATTTCAGAGATATTATTTAGTGGTACCAAATGGCCCCGAGTTAAGAAATATCGACAATTTGATACAAGAACTGACCATTTAAAAACACAATTATTAAATGGCTCTTTAAGTTTAAATCAGTATGGAACAAATATTTCCTATTTAATGGGGCTGTAAAATGATTGTTATTTATAAATTATATAATGCTATTTAATAAAAGTTACATGTGTAAACCCTAATGGTTTTTATATGAGTAAATTATTTAATGTTATTTAATAAATGTTAAATTCGTTAAAATCAATGCATTTTTATATGTGTAAATTATTAATGTGATTCAATTAAAGTTAAATTTGTTAAAATCAATACAGTTTAAAAGGGGAACATCTCCCTGTGCCACCCGCTATCGTTCTCATGGGGGGATTAATCAAGCCGGGGGATTATCGAATACAATGGTGTTAAATGTATAGTCGTTTTTTTTTAAACTACTAGGTTTAAATTAATTAACAACTTTATTCACAATAAATAACAACAAATACATGTATCAAACATGAATCATAACCCTACCAAATGTGACATGACGTTAGTATATTCAATAGCATTTTTTACTCCATTTAACAGTTCGAAATTTAGATAATTAATAGATTTTTCTACTCTTTTATATTTCGCCTTTTAGGGGGCAGTCGTCCCCTTTTATCCAATTGAACTATGGTATTTTCAGTAAAAGTCTGCTGTTTCGAAACAATGTTAATAAATTTAAATATATTTGGGTGGCTTGTTCGGGTTTTCTTCATTTTACTGTGCCATCCCTCAAAGTGATTAGTTGTTCGTGAACCATCACTTTCTACCAACGTTGTCTATATCAAATAATCTCAAAAATGGGAGGCCGGAATAATATTTAAGACATTCGTTAACCGATGAAACGTGAACTTAACGTATTTATTTTAATCATTAAAATAATTAAATCTTAACTAGGTGAATAGTACTAATAAGGATACAGTCTATAATCCTTTGTTTACTTAAACTTTCACACCACTACCCTATAACACCAGTTGATTAGGTGGCACAGTGAGATTAACTAAACCTTTAAAAGATATGGACTATAGTTTATAACACCATTGTTCTAGGATTAACTCTGGATTAGCGGCAACATTTGACACCAAAGTATGCCATCAAAGTGGGAACACCCCGTTTGATACCCCCTTACAAGTATTTGCTGTGGTACCTGAAAGATTGCAATTGGGGCTTAATTATTGTACGACATGCTTAACAGTCCTTGGAAAAACAAGTAACGGTCCTGATTTCAGTTACTGCTGGGGTGTTTGCAAACTGAAGTGAACACATTGAAATAATGATCGTCAAACAAACTGACAAACCTTTGGTTATCAACGTCCTCCTTTCACAATTTAAATGCATGTTACTTATATAAATATTAGCTCAAATGATCTATTTAACCAACTAAATTACAAGAAAGTCAACAATAAGGCGGATCAAGAGACCGTGGATAAAGGGTGCACACGGGCGACAACGTCAGACTTTGCGAGCACGAAGGCAAGGTGGCCTCCCCCAGTAAATTTAGAAAACTACAGGCCTGGAAACGTCACTATGAATGTGGACGTAAACAAATAATTTGGACTTAAAGCCATAAAATATATTTTATGGTTCAATAAGCTTCAACAAACTGCCCACGCCACCGTATGAGCATTGTCCTGTGAGGTTGTCGCAACATTTACGTAAAACATAAATCGAGCAGAAGCTAGTCCATGTCATTTGAAAAGTGTCAATATTTTTCTAAACTTTATCGGACTATATACCGTTACTTCATAAATATTTTCAAGAGGTCGCCGCAACATTTACTTAAAAATTAAATAAATCAAAAGTTAGCCCGTGGGTCAGTACTTTTTAAAACCTTTCTCGGATTGTTACTTGAGAAATATTTGCATGAGTGATTGTACTTTTGTAGCACTACGAGTCCGTCCATAATATACAAGCGACATACAAATAGACTATTATTGTTATATGACACTATTTGATTAGTTACTTTTTCAATACAATCTTTATAACTTTGGTTACACTATTTTTAAAAATTGATGACATAAAACTAATTGCACTGAAAAAAAACTTGTGTTGAAACAACACAAACTTGTGTTGTTTTCAACACAAGTTGGGTGTTACTATTTAACAACACAAACTTGTGTTGAAACAACACAAACTTGTGTTAAATGCTGAAACAACACAAGACTTGTGTTAAAATTTGTCAAACAACACAAACTTGTGTTGAAACTTGTGTGAAAATCTACACAAGACTTGTGTTGAAATTTCTGAAACTTGTGTTGAAATTTTTGAAACTTGTGTTGAAATTTCTGAAACTTGTGTTGAAATTTCTGAAACTTGTGTTGAAATATCTGAAACTTGTGTTGATATTTCTGAAACTTGTGTGGTTTCATATACAAACTTGTGTATAACCATCAACAAAAACTTGTGTTGTATTTCCCTCACTTTATATCCAATATAGCAACTTTTCCCATGCAGCATCCCCCCTTTTGCTCTGTTTAACCTGCAAAGTTTGATAAATGAGGTAACAATAATTTTTTTTTGTTAAATTATTATTTATTCATAAAATGATATTTGGAATGTTAACAGAAAAATAATATTAATAAAATTGTGTTAAATAACGCCCCCCCCCCTCAAATCACTAACTATAAAATAGCTATTTAAATTTGTCTTTACTCATCAACAAATACTAAGCATATAAAGACAGTATCCCTACCCCATACCCCCAGAATATATAATTCAAATATATTTAAATTTAATAAGATATATACCAAGCATTAATAAGATAAATTATCCACTAATTTGAATTACTTTCAAACAGTGAAAAGTGTTATAAGTCGAATTACATGTGATTATTGAGTAATCTAGAAATAACTAACATACACAGAAAATTAACAAAAGAAAAATGACCTATTTTAATGACCTAAGTGGGATATTAGGATATTAAACCGTATTTCGTTTCATAAGCAAGGAAAAGTCACCATAATGTAGGTCAAGGTTTTTTGTAATTCTGGGTATATCTGATCTACATTTGGTTTCTAGATAATGCCTATTAAATACTTTTATGATTTCCGACCAAATTTTACGTGATTTATATGTCACTTTACTTTCTATATTATACAGAAATTAATAAGAGGATTAAAAACATTAAAAACAAAAAATAAATATTTAAAATTGGGTCAAATGCATTCTTTTCCAGAATTATAAAATAAATTGATGCTTGGTTTCTCTTCTTTTTATCATTCATTAAATTCTCCTCCGAGGGTGCTTCAGCCTAAAAAATAAAAAGTGGGAAATAAGAATACTTTCTATATGGTTCATAATGTTTAAATAAACAATTTATTTTGCCACATTGAGACTTAGTTTCTATTTTGTTTCAACTTTGTGTAACACTCCTTTTGTCTTGTCAAGTTACAGGCCCAGACAGAATATAATGCTCAAATGAAATGGGTTAGAGTCAGAGAAAGATAGAAATTTGGTTTAACATCCACTTGACACAAACTAGGTCATTTTGGGACCAACATACAGTTTAATTTTATTTCAATAATTCGCTTGCAATCGGAGTGAGAGCAATCGGAGGACCCGCAGCTTTATGATACAGCGCGCATGTCCTAACCATCCGGCCATCCTACCGGCAATTCACCCCCACCCCCTTTAGAAGTCACAAAAAGGCCTTAAGATTTTGGACTGAAATTTTGCACGGTACCGCGACTCTAAGGCATACTCTTGTATCAAATTACAATTGCTAGAGGATCTTTCACATGCATGCCAATGTGAATACAGGACCATGTTTTGTTGTTCAATCTGAACAACTAGACGAATGTCCTTGTCAGGCCCTCCATCCTGAATTTTCTATGTCAACATTGGGAGCAAACCTGCAGCGTCTTTCCCACCTCGACTCTCCACAAATGAGACAGTCATATGTGCACATATATGTGTGTGTATACTTTTACTATACTAAATTGAATTTTATATTTCAAAATAATAAACTGAAATGGAGGCTAATGTCACCTCCGCTCCAACCGGGCTACATTGTGCCAAACACATTTAACGGTGAGATTTCAAATTACCATATCAACAATCTTTTCTATTAGAATTGAACACTCACCCTCCAAAAACCCCATTCTTTCAGCTCTTTCTTCTCCCATATTTGTTTTTTTTTCTTATTTTATTATATGATGTTTTATTTGCTATGGCATCTAATATGGAAACTGAAAAATATGAATATGTGACACGTAATTAACTGTTTAAGATATCTTACCATATACAAACTGTGTGATATGAAATTGAAACTAAAATATCTACGGTATCCAAAACCATTTGAATCCTGAAGATTTTACATAAGCCGTGAAAATCTATTTTAATAACCCTTGTTTGTCATTTGACTGGACTGTCACAGTAATTAGACGATAGCCATGTGGCTGAGTGAGTAAGGTGCGGGTTGCTATTCTGGAGGTGGCGGGTTTGCTCTCAGTTTTTCCTGAGAAAATGCATTTGTATTGTTCCATGGAACCAAAAACCTGCAGTCCCATTGGCGTGCATGTAACCCGATAGCATGGTATGGCCTTATATTTTTGTTCTGGGTATGCCCCATTGTTGGTTTTTAGAAAATACAGACTTTTCTAGTAAAGCTGTGGACACACCAGAATGATGTGCTCAAATTATTTGCCAATTCAATTGGCACAAAATTGCAGCCGAATGAGTGGATACTAGGCCTAGTTGTCTAGAGTGCAGCGCTTCGACCTCTAGCTGGCCGCTCACCTCTGGCTTGCGGCTGTGGTTTCGAGCCCTTGTGTGAGCACATGTGGCATGGAGATAGGGGCGCCTTCTCAACCTTTTGGGTTTCCTCCGGGCACTTTGGTTTCCTCCCACTGCTAAAGGCCCCTACGTGCAAGCGAATTATTGAAATAAAATTAAACCATATGTTAGTCCCACAAAGACCTAGTTTGTGTTGAGTGGACGTTAAACCCCATTTCTCTCTCTCTCTCCCTCCTCAGATTCACCACTCAGTTGACAGTTACATTACCTTTTAGGTCACATGATTTAACACTTGTCTTCAAAAAAATCATGTGACTTCTTGATATGAATGTGTGCTTATTGGCTAATGAATTCTAAAACCAGACGAATGCTTCAACAAAGCGAGCACACCAATCAAATATAGTTCAGCCAAATATATCAAACCTGTTTGATTTGGGCGAATGTCAGTGTACACACTACATGAATTTAGCGCTGATTGATTCAGCAGAATCCTTCTGCTAGTGTGTTCAGCACTGCCGATTTACGTTTATACTTATGCAAATATCATATTTGAAATAGACCATTCTGTTATGCAACAAACACTAACAACAACTCCAAAGTTTATGTCGAATTAATATAAACACAACATACACAATGGTAGAGTGGTTCAGGCTAAAAATGTTTTATAACAAACAGACACTATTTCGGGACAGTAAAGACATTATATGATAAGACTTACTATAAAAACTTCATTGATCAACAATGGAAGTCTGGCCACTTCTGAATTTTGAGGATATATAATCATTTGGACATATATCATAAATGGCTCAAAATCTTCCCGGCTTCCATAATCAAAGGAGTTATCTCTTAGTGAGAATAAGAGCTATGTCCCTTGGTTGTACTAAAAAAAATATGCTCCAAGCTACGTACGTCCCGGAAACGAAATAACTTGATCGCAGTCGGAAAATATCGTTTATTTCCATACTGCAAAGTAACCGAATACACTCTATGAGACGATTGGATTTGACATATGTACGCATGCGCGAACGCTTCGTTGTTTTAACAGTAAACCCGCGCCTTCAAATGTCTTTATATTAACCGTGTTTATAATGCTACAGTAGAAATTAAAATACATGTTAAACTGGAGATGAAAAGATCGGCATTTGACATGAATTATTTCAAGATTAGCCTCATACATATATTACAATGAACAGTGCGTTTACTTATTTATACCCAGACAGTGGCCTATTTATAACGGCATGTTATACAGAGGGAGCGAGGGAGAGAGAGGGGTCTATAAATCTAATAATGTAACATTTTAATGTTTATCTCAAAGATAACTAAATATTATATTGTGCAGTACGATGTTTGTTATGAAAAATAAATTGCCGGGTAAAGTACGAGGAAAATATAATGACATGTAATACGGGGAGTGAGAGAGGGGGATAAACACACCAAAAAAACTATTAATTAAGACTTTATTTTTTGTTCCTCAGATAAATAAATATTTTGTACTGCATGATGTTTGTTATGAAAAAAAACACATTGCTGGGTAAGTGGCGTATGCGCCGAGCCAGCGATTATTGCGTATGTACCGAATTTAGAGCCAAATTTTGTAGTTTCGTCTGTAGGCCTATAAAGGGTGGTATTTTTCGGCGACTTCAAGGTTTCCTAAACATGTGGACACCGACGCGCTCACATGATATTCTTTGAACTGTAGATTTTGATGGAGTGTAATTATATTTTTTTTTTCCCGCGAGAGCCAAACATGCGGTTATAACCACTGCTACGTTACCATTGGAAACGTTTAGATTTTCAAGTTTCATGACCAAATTATGGCATTCTGCTGTGTGTCTTTGATTTTTGACATCATACTAAATTCCTTCGTTCATCTAAAAAGGTTTGGACTTGCAACCATTCTTTTTACCTGCCAATTGTTTTTTATTTTCATTATTAGCCTTCATGTGAATCATTTCTTTTTTAGTCTTCGGAAGTTGATTTTTTTTTAAAAACTTGGTGATTGTGCTTTTATGACAATCGCCGCAAATACTTTTCTTTCTATCTAAATCAGTTAAGGTCGCATCGGCAGATGTCCGAGTCTCTCTGTTTATTAAATTAATTTCACTTGTGTCTGCCGATGGAGTAACGTAAACTATCACGGAAAAAATGGGGTGTCAAGAAAATCATCGTATGATTTCATACCTTTTAGTGGACTTAACCTTACTTTTACTCACCTTCCTAGTCTTTGTCTTCAGTCTGACCAGTCTATTTTGAATGTATTTGTCACCAAAAGTCACACAGTCGTCATGTAAAGCAGTCATGATAGACCGATGCTCCGAAGTTGTCGGGAATTTATTAACATTTGTCTAGCATAAAGCCTATGTGATTTTTGTCATAGGTAGTTTGTTACAGTTCCCAAATCATAGGGGTACTTGTCCAATCCAATGCATGATAGCAAATCATCCGTGGACGATATCTTGCAGGGCTCAGTCTCAAATCTAGAAAAAAATAAGTCCGTCGATCAAAGTCTATGGCTACAGGATGGTTAGATAATATACTATGATTAGAAAAATAATTTACACCATGTTACCGAAAAGTGTCTGGAAAATAAAGACTACAAATAAAAAGTTTGTTTCGGTTATTTTCCGGTCTCAAATAGTTCTGCGTATTTAGAGCTAACAAATATTTATTTCCTAACCACAATAGTCGCCAGCGTAAACGAAGAATGTAGCCACTTAATAAAAGTAAATCTCGAAAGGTTGTAGTGAATTTATCTGGGCGCTTTCACATACTTGAAAGTTAGAAATGAAACGAAGCTATTATAGCTAGCTCTGTATTTAAATCACCAAAATCGCCAAAATCAAAAATCAAATCAAGGAGTGAAATCGAAATTTTTGCTCACGTTCGCTATTAAATAAACACGTAAGTCGAAGCCCGTAATGAGTGTATTTTTTACTCCGCGTTAAATACCAATACAGGTTTGTAAAAATACCTCATGTGACGTATATTTGCTGCGACTTCCTAAACCACGTGCGCGGCGCTAACTTCTGCTCACTTCAGAAGATTTCTCGACGGAGCAATCACACAGATAAGCGGGTCAGTTTTTATAAGGACAAATACTGTGTCTCTGAACCACTCTAACAATGGTCAGTGCTCAGGAAAATAGCGGAAATGTAAGACCAGTCCTACTTGATTCTAGGATATATATCATGCATGGGCCTACTTGATTCCACCAATTTAATACAAGGACATGTTTATCGCACAGTTCTGTTAAGTGAAATTAAAACCTGATTTCCCCTCTCTCTTGACTGGATATTACTACTGATAGTGATATTATTAAAAAAAAATATATTAAAAGAAAATGAAATACTTACCAGTTTTTCTTTGTGGAGTAGGCCTATATGCTAACATCAATGAATGAAATAAAAAGAAGAAATTATAGAGAAACTTCAGACGGCAGGTGTTAGTTTCTGAATCAGTATAAAAATAAAAGGTTTGTTTGGTTGTTTTTTCTTTTACACAGATAAGATTACATTTTGGAGATGGCGTTCTAAGTTGTAAAACTTGTGCCTTATCCACTTGTTACTTAGAACAATAAAATATGTTTAAATTAAGATTAAATTCCAATTAAACTAGTACAAAAGTTAGTATCTAGCTATAGTCCATGCCTGATATACACGTATTTCTCATTTTGCCCGAAACAAAGATGGCTGCCTGGCGAGTTATAAAATGAAGAGAAATTCTTACCTGCTGGTCCCAGTTGGTGTTGTTTTTTGCAAGTACAAGTATTTGAACAACGATGTAGCACCGAATAATGTTAATAAAGCACGTTTTCAGAAAAATTAAGACAAATTCGTTAGACTGCTGAATTACCGGGTCCGGGACGCTTTAGAAACAATCAAAAAAAATTTCTTGTCCGCCATTATCAAATACACACTTCCGGTTTAATTGTTCCGAGTTAGTCTCTAACATCCAGAAAAATAATCTACGAATAACGTACGTTGAAGATTACGAGGTTCTAGAACAAGTCTTGGCCTGACTTGTTTGTTTTTAATTATTAGTAATATACATATAAACAATAAATCGATGCTAAATTAAATACACGGTTTTATTTTTTTTTTAAATTTTACAAACCTGCGGTCTTGTATACTGTGTGACAATTATATTTTTAAAAATATCACTCTCGGTTGACACTACTACGAAACATGGCGTCCTACAGTTAAATGTCTAACTGAATGTCGCTGATAAAATATCAAATAGAGTATAGATAACTTGGAGAACCATTGTATCAATAAATCAATTATGAGACAAATCTGGAAGATTAATTAAATTTGATTGGTTACTGTTTAGTTAACCAATATACTGTCCAATTTCGATTACATCAACCAATTACATTACTAAGAGTTTTAATCATTGTTTTCCAATGCACATTGAATCAATTTTGACAAACACAAGGGTGCTGAAAATCACATGTACACTATATATTCCTTTGATATATCAGTTTATTGGATCAATAAAAAAAGACAACCAGACATTTCATCTTTATAGACAACTTAACACCAATTAACATTCAAGTCTGCTCGGCAATTGTCTGATTAATTAGTGCGCACACTCTTCCAGTGAAGAACCCCATGTAATTTTCGGGATTTGAATTAAACCTTTTATTTTATTACTTTTCTTAAACTTGTGAACTCCCGAATTCTGACTTTGTTAACAAAAAAAAAGAAAAAAAAAAAGAAAAAATCTTTGGTTGACGGTAGGCCTACACAATACTTGTGTTACTGATATGAAAACACACAAGATTTTTACAAATCTACACAAGTTTGTGTAAATGCAATGCAAAACAACACAAACTTGTGTAGATTAGTTTTAACACAAGTACTTGTGTTGCGATCCAACACAAGTTTTTTTTCAGTGTGTATTCACAATTGATGACATAAAACTAATTGATGACATAAAACTAATTGTATTCACAATTGATTACATAAAACTAATTGTATTGTATTGAGTCATTACCTTTTAAATACACCTTACAGTATTTTTAAAAATCAATGAAATGAAACTAATTGTATTCAAAACAGAGAAAGAATGATATATAAAACCCTATTTGAAACCTTATCAAAACCTAAGTTTAAAATGTTATTTCAGTTGCTCTCTGACAAATAATTGTTTCTTTTTGTTATATAGTTGAAACAAGTACCACGACAAGAACAGTCGATAATGTGCACGTGGAATCAACCAATTTACAGTCTATTGGGAAATTAGGTTCTAACCAGTTATAATATTGAATTAAAGTATAGACAATATCATTCAGTTGAAGTATAAGACGAAAGTGTCCCAAGCGACATTTAACTGAACATTATGTAACTGGCCGTCCTTTACACAAAACTGCGCAATATGTAAAATTGGTAAAGTTTTATTTTGAACAGAACATGCGAACGTGTTATTATTTACTTTCAGTGGCAAATGTTTTCATGTCTTTTGGGTCTAAAGAGTATACTTAACAACAACAACAGTGTAAACTATGTACGAATATTATCTATAAAATCGCTATGGTTATTTAATACCTTTGTCTAATTCTAATATTATGGGCATTGTCCCCCATTTTACACAACTTTATTTCAAAATTTGTATAAATAATGTACATGTTATATTAGTAGATAAGTTCCCTTAAAAATTCATGTGATTTGAAATAAATCATGATTTAGAGTAGCTAAGTCTCGTAATACAAATTATTTGTCAATTCAAATCAACATTGATGTTGTTACCTTACCTTGAAAAGATAGGCTTCTGATATCCAATATTTAAGACAAAATAAAAAATTACCATTGGTACGTGAATCGTGTACCATAGTGCGTTTCAGCATCATTTGTAACAGTTGCCCAGAAAGAACAACTCATGTTAAACGGCGAAGCCATAACTGATCTGGAGGGCATGCGAAATAGACAGGAATAACCAGACACTAAAAAATTAAATTCGGTTGACTCATGCCGTATTTCGCTGAACATAACTGATTTGAAGTTAAGAGTCAAAACGGAAATAATTGAATGCAAATCAGTTCATATACAATCAGATAACATTATTATATGCGTTGCAACCCATTTGGGTCAATTTCTAAGTCCCAAATTTTCAGTGCCGGATTAACGTTGTGGAGGGGGGGGGGCTGGGACATACCAACTGTGCGGGGGCCCCATTGTTGTTTGTTCAAATTGTTCGTACTGACCGTTAAGAGAATTCAACCAATTTTCTAACTGAGCATAGGTCAAATCAAGACATAACATCCTAAACAAAAGACAAAGAGAAAAAAGACGTAAAATTTAGGCAGGAAACATGTTCAGATTATACATTTGTCTGAACTACTATACTATGATTACGTTAATTTCCCGGGACTGGTTGGGCCCCAACAATCACATCGCGGGATGGGGTCCCCGGAACTGGTTAGGTCCTATCGATTGGTAGAACCTCTAAGTTCTGTAATTTAGTTAATTTTAGGGCCTAACCGATCTCTGGGCCTCCGAAAATCTGTTGGTACCTACCAGTCCTGGGGCCCCCAATATCCCTTACTGTCCAGGCCCCAATCCTTGCTCCCTCAGCCCAGGTACTCTTTGACTCCGTCCGGGATAAAATAATAGTAAATGCGGTACTACAAATATTGGCGATTTAGCTCCTTTAAGAAGAATTGTTATAAAGTTTACACATGTTTTATTAATAGATTAGTCCCCTTACAAATTCATGTGATTTGAAATAATCCTGATTTAAAAATTTAAGCTCTCAATTGAGAATATTAATTAACGATCACATTTTATTTGTTGTAGATATCGCCGACATCAGTCCCTCCGAATAAGATAAAGACCTTATTACGTTGAAAAAATAATTTATCGAAATACATTAGGAATACTAAAATTTATGAAAACAGATTGAAGACAAATTTAGATAATGTTTCAGAAATATAACAAAAACATATCAAAAATAACGTCAAAAGCTATTTATTAAAACGTTTTGCAAAATAATTACAGAAAAGCCACCAGCTATTGTAAAAATGGAAACAAAATTATAATATGACTATAGAAGATCAAGTTAAGCATAATTATACACTAATACGAAGAATAAGTAAAAATTTAATAATGGTAGCCATACAATTAACCTAAACAACCGTTGATATAAAATGAAATTGATTAACTCATTACTATGTGATTTTGAAGTTAAACTACATTAATAATATATACATAAATAATCGCCAGTATAATTAATCACTTGATATCCAGTTTTAATCTATCAAACAACTGTTCCGACAACCCAATAGTCCAAAATATGTTTCTTGAAATTTAAAAAATGGATAATTTAAAAAATGGATAGTCTACATTTATTATTGCGTTTTTAAATTGGATTATTTAGAAAATAGAAATCGCCTTGGTACTGAAATACTGCCGATTATATTGACTACCATTTTTTCTGTTCGAGTTCATTTGCCTGTTTCTCCTCCACTGCCCGTAATCGAAGATCCTTCTGCTTAGAAAAGTAAGCAGTATCCATTACAATTGGTTTCCCTTGACGTTCCTTAACGGCGTTAGTGTACATTTGTTGATTGTAAAAACCATCCTTGTTATCTTTTATTGTTTGTTGAACCAGATTAAATACATCCCCAATGCAAGGATGCTTATCATGGTTGTTAATAGCGGTGACTCTATAGTTACATTCACTGATAAGTGACTGCAATTCTTCTTGGCTTTTCTGAATATGTGTATCCAAAGTTTGTTTATGAAAATCCAAAACATCCTTACCAGTGAATACAACAACAAGATATCTAGTAATATCTTCGCCAAACCAGTATTTGATATATTTAATTGCATCAACATCTTCCTGTGTAAATCTATCAATTGCGAAAACCATAAGGAAAACGTGAGGACCTGGGTGTAAAAGCTCCATACGCCTTGTTAGTTCTTCTAATGTGTTAATAGTTGGCGTTTTGGGATCACCAATACCAGGTGTATCAACAATAACTAGTTTGGTTCCATCTGTCAATCTCATTGATTCCTGAATATCCCCTGTATTAGAGGCAGTAACCGCTTTTCTCTGAAGCAAACTTTTTCCCAGGGAACTTTTTCCCACGCCTTTGTTTCCAATTAAAATCAGTCGGATCTCTGGCTGGTCTGGAACATGTTTTATGTCGTGGTACATTTTAGAACCGCGAGACGATTTAATACCCTTTGCCATCGTCAGTATTGTAATTACATCCTGTTGGCGGTAATTGGGGTTTTCGTGGTTATTTATCACGGCTACTCGGTTGTTGCATTCCTTAATGACCTGCTGCAACTGATCTGGAGATTTTCTAATATAGTCATCGAGTGTCAAACCATTGTGATCCAGCATTTCTTTTTCAGTAAAGACAACTAATGCGTTGTTCATTACATCCTTGCCGAATAGCCCTTTCAGCCTTGCGCTGATATCAAGCTCTTCTGGGGTATAGGTGTACTGATATTTCAGTTTTATAACGACGACAAATATGACAGATGTCGAAATATTGATGCATGAAACGATTTGATGGGATAGTGGATTATGGCAATTATCTATTACTCCAGATGTATCCATAATAAGAAGGTTCGCCCCATATGCCCTAGTTGCTGCCATATTACACGAGACTAAAGAAGATGTCTCTAGTGGCCTTGATTGAAATGCATCAGTATTTAACAGACTGTTTCCCACAGAACTTTTGCCCACTCCTTTACTGCCAACCAATACTAATTTGAGTACTGCAAATAAAAATATATAAAGAAACTTTAAGACTTTTATAAAGATAAATATAATGAAATAATATGCAAGAATATTGAGACAGCACTAAACGAATTGGGGATATCTAGAGGCTGAATAATAAAGTAGTGGTTTAAGCACTGTAGCTCAGGTTTTTGTAATAACGACAAATTTAGAACAAAACCAGACCAATGTATTGTATATATCTTTTAGTTAAATTCCCAGAAGTTAATCATCAGCAGGATAGACCAACCCAATAATCGACATCATCATCATCATCATCAAATCAAGTTTATTATGGAAAATGGCTCTTTTGGTCGACCATTATTTTGTAATGCTTTTAAAACAAATTTGAGTTGGCAAATTGTCTGTGCCTCGTTGTAAATAGCAAGAGTAAACTTAAAAATGAGTATCATTTTTGTAAACTACACGAATACCATTTTTGGCCAATACCCTTAATATTTATTGATTTGGATCGCCATCGAAATTCAATACCCAACACCCTCTTCATCGCCATAAGCGTAAGTATATAATTTAGCGCTATTTTGGTTAGCTCGCTAACCAGCAGGTCCTGGTTTCCATTCGAAGGGTGGACGCAAAAATTGTTTGGGTTTTTTCTGGTGTAGTTCCCCTTTGTCTAAACACAAAACACACAGTTGTTTGGATCTAAACATTTTTCTTAACATTTGTAGCAGGTTTGGTTTTGTTTTGTTGTACCGTAACGTAAACCTTTTCAAATGTGACTTTGATTTAAAATATTTTCGAACCCTCTGGACAAGTAAAATAGGTGGTAATGGATAATTTACACAACAGGTAGGACACTTAAACATCTAGTACTTAGAATAAGGCTATTATTTATTTTCTGGAGCTGCCAAGCCAGCAAGAGTATTATTGTCCCTTTAATTATGTAAGAGCTAAATCCTCCTATATATATAAAGACATTTCTTAAACACATATTATGCAAGAGCTAAATCTGTCTATTGTAGCTCTTTATTATATTAACTGTTAATTAGACATTAATTAACTTATCCAAACCATAATCAACCCTGTTCTAAGATTGTCACTGGATTTGAATCCTATCGGCTGCTCATCGCCCATTGATGATTAAATTCAAAAATGAACAATCGAGACTATGTTTTTGTGTCGTACCGACATTAGGAATGATAATCGAGGCTAAACTTAAACTTTATACTATCTTGGTTCAGAGTGGAGCAATTTGACTGAAAGTTACAGCATATTCTATTTACGTTATCTATTGGTTAACTATTATAGTGAGAACTGTCAGCTCGTTTAATATTCTCCCATAATGTATCTTTAACTTGCCAAGACCATAGTTAATTCTCGATGTCATTGAATGCTCAAGATGGTACACGGATTTAAACAATGGCGGTAACAACAGTGACAATCAAGACTAACAACTGCCATCTCTTTATCTAAATCTTACATAAAGCATCTTTAAGCTCATAATATATTATATTAACAAGTTGTGCCTTTACAAGCTTCAGCAATCTCTCCCCTGCTCACACAGCACCGCATTTATCCCAATCCTCTCTCAATCTATGCCACTAAATAAACAGAAATATAGCAAATACTTAAGTAATCGCTGAGACCTCATTCCAAACTTGATGTAGCCACCTTGGACCCCCACTGCCATTGTTTTCCATCCATAATCTATCTGCGTAACTGAAGTTGACATTTGTGCATGTGGAGACTAAACAATTTTGTCGGAACATGTTCTTTATTCTACCTATCTTTTATAAAGCAACGTCATAGTTGTTCGTCCCATACGAATATGGCGGATAGTACGCATTCAAAATCCGGAGCCACAGTGACTCACTAAAATGGAGGTCCAATGTTCAATCAGAATTTTCCGGGGTAGTTCCCCTTGTCATTGCTACAAGACGAATGGCCTGACAAGGGTAGCGTACAGTCTTGACGGAAAAGGTGAAGTCATTCGGATGTTTGAAAAAACAAGGCCCTGTGAAAACATTGGCAGTTGGAAATAAGTAAATGAGTAAGCTGCAGTACCGATATACAGACAACATTTACTCATAGCACATTGTATGGTGTATGTCCATGTTTATTTTTATTTATTTTGTTTTTCACAGATCCCATATTTGAGCCCTATGGGTCGTGGTAATGTCAAAAGAAGTTACAAAGATTTTTACGAAGGCTTTGTGTACAGTAGCTAGACCCCACAACCCCTTGTCGTGTACAGATTTGGGATCAAAAGCATGTTACTGAACTCAATGACTAACCCCTTGACCGACAGCACATGTATCAAAGTACACGTCCACCCAATAACCCCGATGGCAAATAAAAAAACTTTTAATAATGTACCGATATGAATATACTGTTTACGTATCTATGATAGCACGAAATGCATCGTAATGTAGACCAAAGATTTGCTTTACCAGCAGTAGTTCTAAATTATTTTCTGTTCGATCTTGTGAGTCAGTTATATTTATGAATAGTTTGTTTTGAGCAGATATCCTCACATGGTATAATATGACAGCTCTTTGGCTTAAACTGGTGTATAAGTGAGTAGAAAATCACCCGTGTTTGTGTAAACGCTGTTTACTGTAGCCAGTAACCGATAGCCTTTTGCGTCTCAGCCAAACCCTTCACATTTTTTGTTACGGTTGGACTATAGCAAAGAGCTTTATTAAAATTCTATCACACGTGTAGTTAATACCCCCCAGACCGGCGTTACGATCGCCATAACAGTGAAATGATCACCGAGTCACGACGTTTGTTTTGAGTATGTTCAAAGCAAACGCCAAGGTTTTGCCATATGACCTGGGAAGCTGAAAGAACGTGGTAGATCGCGAAGGTCGAGAGACAAGCGTGGTAACATCTCTATGGACGTAGCACATACGCAGTACACACGTGGCAAAAGCGCTGCGAAAATTGTAACATTTGCAACGGTGTCTTCATGGCGTCTTCATCACAACCCTCGCGTGTCGACCGCGACCCCACCAAACGTTCCGAGTTCTTATGACGTTGTCATGGCGATGTTACGATGATTTCTCCACGGTTGCACGATTGCACCACGACCTCATGGGGCTACCACTGCGCCTATGGCGATGTTATGAGGTTCCCACCTATGGCGATGTTATGAGGTTCCCACTGCGTTTAAGGAGTTCTTAACACGACCCTGGCGCGGTTACCAAGCTTGCTTTACTCGTCTATGGGGACCATTCTTTTCGTGTACGACTTGCTTTGAAAACGGGCTATTCAAAGGAAATCTTGAAATTTCGCAAAAATCTAACTAGCTTACATAGCCACAGTCCAGATACACGCAGGACACGTGTGATAAGAACTCCTACGGACGTGGTTAGAGTGCTGCGAAATCACCGATAACTGCCGTTGCCAAGCTAATACATATCAATAGAAACGCCATAAGCGTGGAGTGATCGTGACGATCCCGCAGTGAAAACACGGTATAATCGCACAGTAAGAACGCGACTTTTTAAAGTTTTTAATTTTGGGACATTTTTCCGCGTTGTGTTCACGCTTGCCGGCGACTTTGTGCATTTTCTGGTCGCCGAACGGTTCAGCGGCACAGTAAGGACACCACTCCGACCTGACCGGGGTATTAAGGGCCAATCCCGATAATGCTTAATTTTGTGTTAGAGTCTCTTAAAATCCTCTACCTTAGGGCCGAGCAACTAACTCAATATATGTGATACGTTTTCAAACTACTTAAACCTGTCAGTCATTATATGGAAATGGAGACCGGTGTCCCAAGCCGTGTTATACAGTGTCTGGATAAAACCAGACTTATATTTTATAAAAATAATGTGTCGGTGAAATTTACCTTTCGATATCAAGTTCATCACGTTGGTCATTCACTATAGAGATGGCATGTAAAGAACATTGTCCGGGAATTTAATATAAAACTTGAAAAATATAATTATCTTTCATAGGTGCTCTATATGAATACATTTTTTATTAATACTGATGAAATACAGAATATAGACTGACTTTATTTATATTATATTTAATAGAACAGTATATAAATCCACATTGAAATTGTAACTAGAACTCCCAAGGAGTGCTGACGTGTTTCGGTACGTCACGTCACATCAGGAGATTGACATTCGATTTAAACTGCTGGCGTACTTCGCCGAACATACGTGATTTGAAATTAAGAGTACAAACGGAAACGATTAAATGTTAATCAGTTTATATACATTCATATTACATTATTATATGCGTTGCGACCCATTTGTGTCAATTTCTACGTCGATCCCAAGTGTTACCAATTTAGCTCCTTTAAACTAGGATTAGGGAAAAGGAATGGGGAAGCAGTCTTTAGGACAGTCAGTTGTCAATTTGAGCGACAGACTTCTCAGCCCACTTGAAATTCATCCCAACCTCCACATTAACATTCATAGACCCCGCCACCTAGGCAACCAATCGCTTTAAAAGAACACTTTCGTTGACTTATTTTTTTAGAAACAAACTCGGTAGAGGTAAAAAAAATATTCACAGAAAAATCCACATGGAAACCACTTAAAATGTCATTATCACCAGCCATCCTAAAAACTTTCGGAGAAATGAACACAGAAATATCACCCCTTCAACCACAATCACACAAACAGAATCCCCCCCCCCCCCACCAACAAGACAAACATAATAATTAAGAACAGCGAAAAAGGTCCGTGTTGTGTCATAATGAATCGCACAGACTATATCTCCGAGACAGAAAAACCTTTAAATAATCCTTAACATTACACTAAATTAGACCAACCAATCTTTCAGGACACCCCAACCTAAATAAACATCTTACATGAAGTGCAAGCCAAGGCATACATAACAGCAAAACAATATGATTATCTATCTGCTAAATGTTGCTGCCGACACCGACTTCTATATACGCAACCAAAATACATAAAAATCCAGAAATGGAATGGTTTATACCTGATAAATTACCCAAGGTACGGCCAATAATATCAGACTTTGGCAGCGAATCATACAACGTATCAATATATAGACCACTCATTACCCCCAACAGGCCAACACCCACCCTACCGTAAAAGCTCAATACCACTCTTGTTGTAACTGAATAATATGTCTGGTCAGCAAATTGTGTTATTTTACAATATTCCAATTAATTGATGATATATATCTGATCTTAACACACCTAATTTAAAAAATTGTAAAAATTCAACTAAATGATTTGAAAAGCCTAACGCAAACCTTTTTAAATGTGATTTTGATTTTAAAATATTTTCGAAACCTCTGGACAAGTAAAATATGATGTAATGGATAATTTACACAACGGCTAGGACACTTAAGCATCTAGTACTTAGAATAGGGCTATTATTTATTTTGTGGACCTGCCAAACCAGCAAGAGTGTTGTTATCCCTTTAAAGACCCTTACGATTTTATTCACAAAATCAAACAGTTAAGAGTCCCTGAGCAGACTACCTTAATAGCTATCTACGTACAGAGCATGGGGACACCTCACTTTCCCCACATCTATTGTGTAGAGTCTGGGTCCACCAGGCCATGACTAATTAATCAACAAAGGAGGTTTAAAGTATAGTCTGTAACAAGTTTGTGACACTTCAACAAAATGAATTAAACAATATTAGTGAAACAGATTACAAGTAAACAAATACATATAATATGGATTCTTATATTATACCATTTTCAGAATTTTAATAATATTACGCCTGGACTTAACTCTGAATTTAAAACCATCTAGCTTAAATTCTGACCACCTTTAGCATTAGCAATGTCTCTAAAGTTAACCAGAGCGTTCGCCATTTTGTAGTGACCATTTGTGATTAGGAGGGCTATATCAACTGATAAGCGGGCTATATCAACTGATAAGCTGTGATTAAATATCAATCGTTTATTTGTTTTTATTTCAAATTAATTATTACATCACAACTCACAATTTTTATTTATTTATTACATCACAACAACTCACAATTTTAATTAGGAGATAAACACTTCCTGTTACGTATTTAGGGGGGGGGGGTTATTGTCCATTTAACCATGCTTGAATCATTAGAACACGAGACGCGAGAGCGTCGAGTTGTTCTAATGGATAATTCAAGCATGGTTAAATGGACAATAAACCCCCTCTAAATACGTAACAGGAACGTGTTTATCGATATTGTAGCTCAAATATTTAGGGATTTTCTTAGGAACTATTTAGGAAACATTTTTACACCTATTTCAAAAAGCCGTTATTTGCACACGTGCTTGCGTTCATTTTTCAAAATATTCTCAACACAGATTTAGGCCGTCCTGGCTTTCCTTCAAATTTAAAATTCTGGATTCTCGAGTGTCTAGTAAATGATTTATGAAAGAAAATGTTATTCGGATATCAATATAAATCTTTTTTAACGTTTGAAGATTTTTTTAAAAGAACGGGAAATTAGTCTTACTGTGGCATTTTAAGAGACAGGTGTTAGCGTGATAGAAATAATTCCGGCTGCTATCCGAGACTAAAAGAGGGGTAACTCTTGGCAACAAAGGTTTCTTCGCTTCGTGAGTTTCATGTAAGTTTTCAGTCTTTATTTTTTTATTTGCAGACTTTTATCACAACCCAGCAGCTTGTTCGTGTTCAAACAGTTGCATTTCGTACTTACATCCTCAAAAATACCGTATAAAACTATGGCAGTGGTGGCTAGCCTAAGATTCCAAGTGGTTGCTATGTATACTATTCTGACGTATTGTCAACAAATGTCAATTTTGGCATGTTTAGATATTCAGCTGCTATTTTCGACCCCTTCATTTTATTTTTAAAGGACAATATTGGTGCCAGTCATTATCACATATGTGGTAGAACTGATTAAACACTTTCCAAATATAATATTAACACAGAGATCATCGCTACCATAGAGGAGTAATAAAGGATTCATGAATCGGAAATGACGAACGCCAAAGGAAAACACGAGTTATCTCTCTATGTGAATGACTGAAGTGAAGAGTGATGAGAGATAAACGGCCGAATTTCTGCTCACTAATAATTCCTTCGAAGACAAAAAGTTGTTATATGGGACCGCAAGAGGTTATCTGACGATACAATAAAGTAATTAAGTGTCATAAGATAAGAGAACACGGGGAAAAATAGAAATACTCCGTACAGCCCCTTGTTTTTATTCATTCTATAGGGGAGACCGGGGCACATTGAACCGCTTTGTTCACATACATGTTTGTACTCATTTCATATCAAATGTTTTTATTAGAAGATCTCTTTATTTTATGGTCAAAATTTAAAAAAAAAAGCAATATGCCCTCTTATATGGATCAAACCCCGGTTTATCTGGATTGTATAGATTAGACATATATGAACTTAAGTACAAGAATTTCGTAGGCTAAGAAGTTAACATGTATGGAAAATTTTTCTCTATTAAGCGCTTTTTTGAAAAATCCACTGCCTAAGAAAATAATTGACAGCATGTGGCTTATTGATGGAGAAATAGTTCTAAGAAGTTATCTCACATCTGTATAGTGTTGGGTTGTATAGTATTATTTATAAAGGATATATCCATGGTGGTTCAATGTGTACCGGTCTCCCCTACCTTATAAAACCATGGTAATGCACGGACTTTTAATCTGTTTTTCTTCCCTGTTCTCTTATCTAGTGGCAGTCAATTCTTTTCATGAATTGTAAGATATTCTCTCACGGCGTCACACAGCAACTTTGGGTCTTCGAGGAAATTATTAGTGAGCAGATATTCGCCCATGTATCTGTTATCATGAGTCACTTCAGTTAGTTATATAGAGGAATAACTCGTGTTTTCCTTTGGCGTTTGTCACTTCCGATTCGTGAATCCTTTATTACTCCTCTATGGTAGCGATGATCTCTGTGATAATATTATATTTGGAAAGTGTTTAATCAGTTCTATCACATATGTGATAATGACTGGCACCAATATTGTCCTTTAAGCGGTTTCTTGTGACTAATGACTTATTATTAGGTAGATCATGTTAGCCAGACTTTGATCAAACCGTGATTTAAAAAAAAATTCACCTGATTAAGTAAACATTGATTGGTGAGTGAAGCTATATCTTACCAAAAAAGAAAATAAATTTAATTTGTCCATACTGTGACTGCCTAGTTACGAATATTTTTAGATACCTGAAAACGATTTTAATTAATTTATGGCTGATTTTCTACTGCTTTATGTATTTCAGAAATGTGTTTTCATAAAAGATGATGTTTGAAAATGGTGTGATAGTCATATATGCAGAATTTCTTGAAGATATTTGCCAATAAAGATTTGAGTTGAGGAAGATCATTGACTACAAAAATGAAAAAAAAGTACACTGTAATATTTATACGCAGTAATTCGCCTCGATAATTCATAGGGGGTTTATTGTCCATTCGACCACACTTTTCGACCAATCAGAATCGAGGAAATTTCTAATTTGCGCTACAATAATAATTGGTACGTTTAGATAGGAGAACGCTAGATCGGAGACGGTCCTACGCATTTTAGCACATATGACGTCATATATAGATTGTGGGTTAGGGTTAGGGTAAGGGCTAGGACCTGTAGATTTGGTCAAAGTCCCGAGATGTAAACAGGGCTAGCCCTAACCCTAACCCATGATCAAGCCTAACCCTTACCCTAACCCACAATTCACATATGACGTCACAATTTGCGTAGGACCGTCTCCGATCTAGCGTTCTCCGTTTAGATAAGACGCATGGTTACCGAACATTACTGATCTCGACGTCATGACATCCATAATGACGTCATGCATATCAAACTATTCGTCACATGATCTTATTAGATTTGAACCATAATGTGACCAAATGATCTTTATGGAAAATACTACAATAACCTTGATAGATCAAACAATACTACAATAACCTATCCCAAATTATATAATATTTGTTTTTGTTTTGTTTTTTTTATGGAAGGGGGTCATGTTCCCAATTAAACACACTGGAAATGAAACAAAATAGGGTTTGCCATCCTATACCGTTCTGTCCCGACTGGAATATGAAGGAAGGAATATGCCCCACTATGCCATAACGTGTTCTATAGGGGAGATTGTGCCCGGACGACGGCGCTACCGTCTACTCTTATATCGAATTTCAACCGCAAAATGATATTTTATGTGACGCCTATGTGTACACCGAACTGCATTTTTTTTGTCCCATCAGGACGACTATATATGTTGTCCCTTGGCAGCGACCCTGTCCAGCACTAATGAGAAGAGAAAACCACACCAGATAATCCCGATAAACTTTCTCAGCCAAGACCGAAATCGAATATGGAATCTCAAGGTTAGCGAACCGACGTCTTACTCCTAGATCCACCGTGGCTCCTCGCACTAAAAAACTAACTTGATCTATAACAAACATTTTAAGTTTAGTCGAAATTGAATATATATCACTTTACATTATTACGTAATTTTAGGCATACGTCATTTAAGTTTCATTACAATTTGATGAGAATTGTGACATCTAGAGAGTCCACAACCTTGGCATTACATGCTTATACTATCTGTTACCACTGTTTGTCGTGTATTTTGTACACGGTGAACAGTCCATTTGCTGATTACACTATTGCCTCGACCGTTGTTTTTTCACTTCGAATTTTGACTAATGGTTTGGATTGTTCGTACTTGGTTTTATTTTATTTATAACGGAGTACGAGGAGCGGATATTTTGTCGGGCAGTTTCTGTCCGAATACCATGAATCGCCCAGAATAGTGCCGAATGAAATTAATCGACAATCGTGGCGATTCAGCAAAATATTTAAAACTTTGTGGAGAAACGGGGTTAGCTACGAAGAAATGAAATGAAATGTGGTTTAATGGCACGGGTCGCAACGTACAGCAAACACGTTACAGGGATCCTTTTAGTCGCCTTTTACGACACGCAGGACATGCGAAGGGTACATTCTTATCACCCCCTACACCCCAGGGGGTAGCTCTGAAGAAGTTACGAATAGTGTACTAAAGAGTTACGATAATTAGAATGGCAAGATAGGGTTACGATAAAGATAAGAAATGACAGAATTATCTACGATTCAGTTAAAAATAAGCTGGCATATTCTTGGGTCCCCAATTCGTCATAAGCAAGGGGAATGTTGCGACTTTGCCCGGCTTTCACTTTAGCTAAAACTGCTAGCAATCCAAACTTTTTTCAGATTGGTAAATAAATCGTAGATTGTTCTTGAAGATCGGAAATGAATCTTAAACTTCGTAAATTATGACGCATTCGAAAACTATTCGGGGAGGGTTCGGAGTAGTCGTAGTTGATTCAGGAGTTGGACGGCCGAATGATTAGCGCGTACGCGTTGTCTAATAAGGTTTGTCATTGAGTCAACAGGCGTGGTTTCGATTCCTCGCTGTACGTGGCAAGGAGTAGGGTCGCTCGTCCAACCTCGTGGGTTTTCTATGGGTCCTTCCACCGCTAAAGACCACTACGCGCAAGCGAATTATGGAGAAAATATTGAACCATGTTAGTCCCGAGTGGACGTTAAAACCCATTTCTCTCTCTCTCTCGTAGTTGATTCCAGACGGATCCGGGACATCCGTGCCTATTCGAGTCGGTTGCAAGTATCGTTTGGCAAACAAAAACGTTCGTGGTCGAGCTACGAACTCCTACGAAAAGTACCAATAAGAATAAAAATCATTCATGAACAGCAAGAACCATCTACGAGTTATTTGGGACAATTCGTGGCATTCGTAGCCCATGTGAAAGCTAGGCATAATTGTGTATATGTGATATAAGTGAAAGCTTTTTAAAATCGGATAACAATTGTGACCTCTAGAGGGATCACAGGCTAAAAATATGATTTTTGTACAATTAGGCTCCAGAATCTATCCAAAGGAACCGAGATCTTTGGGATATAAACCTACGTTTTAAGTTTTGTCAACATCAGATATAAATTGTGACTTGTAGAGTGTCCACAAATAACATGTTGGCGTATAAAAATTGTTTCGAATGTAAATCGTACTATTTTACCTATTTACTTGGAAAAGTACAGAATTATATAAATATACATATTTTACCTTCTTCATGTTTGTCTTCTAATTCATGGCTAAACACGGACTCTTGATTCTCATACACAACACTGTTGGCAATATTTTTAGCATTACGTCTACATGTTGATACTATCTCCTTCTTTATCTGAATGTTTGGATGGTCAGGTTTCTCCTTTGACAAAATAAGAGTGTTGTGTGCCTTCTTGATCTCGACCTTCCTAACACCAACCTCACCATTGTGTATCTCTGATCTGTTCCCGACTCCTGAATATGATTCATGATAGTGGCCTCTATCACACATTTCTCTAATCATCAAGTGATTCCCTTGGGATGAATCAGATATTTCTCTATACGTTTGATCTGTATGGTGCGGTATTACAGAATCTGAAATAAAAAATATTGTAAAATAACATTAACATTACTTTTTTCTGGAGAGAGAGGGGGTGTATTCATAGTAAGTAACTAAATATTCATGAGCAATAATACATATGGCCACTCAGTAACATAAACCGTTTAAGTCCCTGTAACTCCTGATAAAGCCGTGTAATAAAAGAGAGTGCAGAGATGGAACCTCTGGTGAAAGTTGAGCGAGCCACCGCTGCCTAAACAAAATGATATTTCTCTACATTGCACAGAGATTCTCAATAACAAAACTATGTGCGCAGTGACAATGAGACGGCGTTCAGGTATCCGTAGGTCTTATATAGTAACATAAATATTTCATAGCAGCTACATGGTGTAGATCCAATTTCATTTGTTCAGACGTACGTTAAATCCCATTTCATCCATCCAGCCCTCAATTTGGGTGAAATTTAGAAATATCCATTCTCTCGAAGTCACATGGTTTCAGAAAAGGTTGGCATTCACACTCAAAATTATTCCCATTATTTTAGTTAAATTCTTCAAATAAGCCATGGACAAGAACAAATTGCAATTGTTATCTTCAGGTGACATCATCCCCTCTCTTCGAGGTATATTCGTTCTCCTCTTAGCAGGGGGTGGGCTCTCTTGGTATTCAACTGAAATAATAAACATCACGATATTATACCTGTGTCAATAATAACAATTTGTATAATATCCAATGAAAGAGCTACAAGGGTTGTTTATCAGCCGTTAAAATAATGATGATCACCACTGACAAACTAAAATTCAGCTACTAAAGGATTTCTTACAAGAAATATAGTCACTGATTTACATACCACCAAATATTACTAGACAGATAATATGATGATAGGATGTCTGAGGATGTTGTCTATAGTAAATAACCTACATGTACCATATTGATACGCTGATGTGGTGGCTTGTTCTGTGTAAGAAAGTTCATCTTTTTGTTTCAGTGCTAGCTCCCTATTTCTCAAATTATTTTCTCGTTGTTTTAGTTGCTCTTCCTGTTGTTTTTGTTGCTCTTCCCGTTGTTTTTGTTGCTCTTCCCATTCCTTTTCTCGTTGTTTGAAATGTTCAATTTGTTTCGTCAGTTTAGCTAACTCGGCCAATCTGTTTTGATTGATTACTTCTTGGTCTTGTATTTTGGTTTCAAACAACTTCTTCGCCTCTTCGTACATTTCGTTTTTATAAAAGTCTCCACCATTATTATGTATAGTTGTCTGAAGTAATTGTAAGATTTTGTCAACATCCTTAATTTTTTCTTCTGTTTATCTTGCCCTCCGTTATTGATCGTTGTGGTTGGGCAGTGTTTAAAAACATCACTTACTGTTGATAACTGAGTATGAAATGCGTCTAAAGCATCACCTTCTCTTCGATCAACCAACAGATCTTTCCCAGTAAATACCACAACGGCAAATTTATCAATCAGTTCACCGAAAGTATTTTTAAAATATTCAAGAACTTGAATGTCCTCTTGTGAGAGTCTTAAGTCAATTCTAAACACAATAATAAATAAATGCGGCCCTGGTGATAAAAGATTAGTACATTTAACGATTTCCTTGGCTATTGTTTTGTTACTGTTACCCGTGTCAAACAAACCTGGTGTATCCACAACTTTTAGTAAGGTATCTACATCATTTAATTGAAGTATTCGTTGTCCTGAACCACATTCTGATGTTACTGAAGTAGTCTGTTGTTGTGATTTAAAAGTATCGTGTTGTAACAGCGCATTCCCCAAGGCGTTGCCCTTTTAATGTTTGTGTCTTAAATATATTTATCTTTATAACTGGTTAATATGGTTCATCCTGGACAATATAGGGTTTACCCTCATAACTGGGCAGTAGGCTTATAATGATTGTCCATATCTTAATGTTAATGTTTGATATATATATTTACCTGTTCTAGTATTACCATGTAAAGTTTCTGTTTGTGAAACTAAAGCTGATTCCGTATCTGTACTACTGGTACTAGGTGATGGTTGTGTTACTGTTTGTAGACTTAAAGCTGATCCTGTATCTATATTGCTACTGGTACTAGGTATTACACAATGACATATGTCATAGAAGCGTCCTGCCATATCAAAATACGTGTAAGTGATTGTAACATAAACCTGTTGCTATCAGCACTCGGCTGGAGATCTTGGTAGTATTCCTTATGTCATTGCGTAACTAGAACTTGTTGTTGGCGTGTCTTATCTAACTTTATCTGATAAACTATATTGAATGTTAAACCTGATATTATGCATGATACATTAGACAGGTGTCTAATGAGCTCTTTTGTCTTGAATACGTTTATAAACTCAGAACATAAACGAATGGTCAGTCAGGTCCAGGAGGCCATGCTAGGCGGGCGCCTAGTTAAGGTACCTCAGGAGTACTATAGTCAGGTCTAGGAGTCGGAGACGACACGAGAGCTTCTGGAGTTAGCACACTCGTGCTAAGCCAAGCTAAGACATTCGACTCCCTCCATTTAAGTTAGTTCTACGGTCGTTTACATTATGATGTTTGTACCTAATATGTAAGAAGAATAAAAATATTATATTTGAAGTCACACCAGTGTTGCCTCCAGAACTTGATTAAAAGAAGAAATACTGTCACATATTAATTGATGCCGTAGACCAGACCACTAGACGACCACAGGCCACAGATTTTAGTATTCACAGGTAATTCTTTTTCTAAATCCTACCATGGCGACGGTTCATAAAATGACATTAGTGCTATGTATTATAATTTAACTGGGAAATCTGCAGTTTATCATCACGCGTCGTTAAATATCATGGTGTAGTTACTAAATTTAATATTAGCAAGTAGTGGAACAGGAAAATGACGAAAACAAAATTGTATATATATTATTTGTTTTAAAATGCGTCATGTTGTTTTTAAAAGATTATGAATTATAATTGTTTGTTTTTGAACACATATTTTGGCATTTAAAATTAGTATTAACAGGTTTATATTGCGCAGTAAAATGTTTTGTGATTGTTTAAATAGAATTGAGTTAACAATATCGTACTTAGGAATTTTACATTCACAAAGTATTCACGGGTTTATCTCTAAGTTTTTTTCGTTTATTTTGTCTATACGTGTATATTATCCAAATAGTTAATGGCAAAGGCCCCGATATTTACGGGTGAGATTTTTATTTGTAATACCCCAAATATTTAATGGGAAAGACCCGATATTTACGGGATTAAGATTTTTATTTGTAATACCCCAAAGTTTTAATGGGAAATGCCCCGATATGTAACGGGGGAAGTTTATGTTAAGTGGTTTAACCCCAGGAGGGTTGTGCTCGGATTTAAGAGCGAACGTTTTGTCTTGTTTTGTGTTGTGTTTAAAAATTATAGAGATAAACCGTTAGTTCTTTCAAAAATATCTTATTTAAGATTGGTTAAATGTGTTCAGATCATTCATTATTCTTAAGATAAAACAATATGACTCCCTAATTTCAATTGTAAATATCGTTAGATCGTTATCTAAAGTCAAGTCTGTTCCACTTGCTAATTTGATTAACTATTAATTAAGTTCACTCCATGATATATATGATAAGCAGATGATAAAACTTCGGCACGGGTGGCAGTTAATACTCTTCATAGCACATGTCATAACACGCCGTTTTGCCAGACGGTATGGAAAATGAAAAGACTACCGGTCAATAACAAGAGCTGAACTAAACGGAGCAGGGAAATTTCTGACCCCTCAACATTACTGGAACGAGGAAGGGCATCATATGTACCCCACCCCTACTGTTGGCTACGACAGTGCAGTAGCGGTCTAAGAAGATAATTACAGTAGTTTGTGTTCGCGATTCCACCAAATAATCGGTCTAAGAAGATAATTAGAGTAGTTTGTGTTCGCGATTCCACCATTTATGTGAATAATAAGAGTAGTCTGTGTTTCTGATTCCAGGATCTCGTTTGGTTTTTTTCATTGACTCGCTTGTGTGACCGATTGTGTGTATATAACTTTTAAGTTCGTGTGTTTTTCATTGAACTTTTCATTTTGTTTAAAGACATTTTTGGATATTATGACATTTAAAGACAAGTATATATAACTTTTAAATTCGTGTGTGTTTCATTTACCTTTTCTTTTTGTTTATAGACATTTTTGTATACGACATTTTACAAGTGTTGTTTGTTTTTATATGTCTTTTCATTCTTATTGTTATTTTTATCTTTTAAGATTAGGGTAGATATTATCGATCCCAGTTATATTCAAATTTGTAAAGGCTTTAAAGGGACAATAACATTCTTGCTGGCTTGGTAGCTCCAGAAAATAAATAATACCCTTATTCTAAGTACTAGATGTTTAAATGTCCTACCTGTTGTGTAAATTATCCATTACAACCTATTTTATTTGTCCAGAGGGTTCGAAAATATTTAAAAATCCAAGTCACATTTGAAAAGGTTTACGTTAGACTTTTCAAATCAATTGGTTGAATTTTTCCAATTTTTTAAATTAGGTGTGTTAAGATGAAATTTATATCATCATTTAATTGGAATATTCTAAAATAATACGATTTGTTGACCAGAATGAAGATTGGGACATATTTTTCAGTTACAACAAGAGTGTTATTGGGGCTTTAAAAAAATATTTCATATTTTTTTCTAAAAAGAGGGAAAGGTGTATTACACAATGACATATGTCATAGAAGCGTCCTGCCATATCAAAATACGTGTAAGTGATTGTAACATAAACCTGTTGCTATCAGCACTCGGCTGGAGATCTTGGTAGTATTCCTTATGTCATTGCGTAATTAGAACTTGTTGTTGGCGTGTCTTATCTAACTTTATCTGATAAACTATATTGAATGTTAAACCTGATATTATGCATGATACATTAGACAGGTGTCTAATGAGCTCTTTTGTCTTGAATACGTTTATAAACTCAGAACATAAACGAATGGTCAGTCAGGTCCAGGAGGCCATGCTAGGCGGGCGCCTAGTTAAGGTACCTCAGGAGTACTATAGTCAGGTCTAGGAGTCGGAGACGACACGAGAGCTTCTGGAGTTAGCACACTCGTGCTAAGCCAAGCTAAGACATTCGACTCCCTCCATTTAAGTTAGTTCTAACATTAGGAGATGGTCGTGTTTCTATTTGGGGGATTGTATTTTCTGAAGAGAGAGAGAGAAATGGGATTAATGTCCTTTAGATACAAACCAGGTCATTTCGGGACTAACATATGGTTCAATTTTATTTCAATAATAACCTATCGGCCACCCTACCACCGGTCTTTCTGAGTGTTTCCTTTTACGAATAATTGTCTTGCCATGCATGGATGGTCCTGCTATTGAGATTAATAATAAATGGAGAGAGAGGAGGAGATTATGAACAACAATATATAGTACTATTCACAGTGAATGTTGTACTGGTTAATTCCAGTGTTGGCCGCGGTGGTGAAATTGTTAACACGCGCTTGCCATGCAAGATTCTCCCAGATGGACAGAAAACAAGCTAAAAAACGCACAATAAGGTGTCATAATCCAGGATGTTAATGTCCGACATAAAAATGTAAACGTATGAAAAAAATTACGAGGTAAACTGTATGCTTGACCTGTCAATACATGAATTACGAGGTCAATTGTATGCTTGACTTGTGAATAAATGAATTACTAGGTCAACTGTTTGCTTGACTTGTGAATAATTTACAATGTAAATTGTATGCTTGAATAAATGAATTACGAGGTCAACTGTATGCTTGACTTGTGAATAAATATATAGTTAATGAATTATATAACATTTGAGGACAAACGGTAGATTCGCATTTTCAAACAAAACCGTAATGGCTTCTTTTCTGGGGGAATCACGAAATCGAACCTGACATCCTGAAAAAATAGTAAGTGTTAAGATATATACAGAAGAAAAATACCTAGGAACCCTCTCACCCAATCAATGGTCATAAAACCACTGAGACTAGAAATACAGGTACATACCTGTAAGCTTCTGAACCAATCCTGAATATCCGAGATCCTTCAAACATTCGATAAATTTTTCAAAATTTTCCACCAAAATGCCTTTTAGTATCTTTATTAATTCGAATACACCATCATCTGGTTGTTGATTGGCTGTTTTTAATACGACGTTCAACTGATGATCATTCAAAACAAAACGTTCATTTAAATTGTATGCTATTTTTTTAATTCCGTCTGCAAGCGTAGTTCGTAGCAATTCGCTGTTTTTTGTTAAAATGACATGGTGGTGAGGCAGGTAACCTAAATTAAAAGACAATAGATCATTTATTAAAGGTGAAACATATCAAAATAACAACTAGGTTAATTTGGGACTAACATATGGTTCTGTTTTATATCAATAATCTGATTGTACGCGAGAAGAAACCAGTTAAATCTACTCGACGTAACGTACAAGCTGGAAGTTGAAATAATGTATCTGATCTAAAGAGGAGCAGTTTATTCGACTACCCAACCATATATAAATATAGACTATATCAATCTTCATGCACGTAGTACATAATTTACGTCGTACATAATTATAATTTACTGCGACTATACGATAAACAGTTACTAAATTAAATACAAATAAACGAACTATTAAAATCCTCTTTTATTTTACCAAATAGTTAATAGTGACGTCACAAGACGTTTGATGTCATAGTATGAAGCAACTCGTGCATAGTCTATTTACCTGGATTCATATATCCCGCCATTTTCCTCTTTATCTGTGAATATAAAAAAAAACATAAACATTAATTAAGAAAAAATGAAATTGGGTTTAACTTTTTACTTTCTATTCCAATTGATGGCAAGGTTTGGGGACTTCACTACAACAGTTCCATAGGATATTGGACGACATAATATAAGACCAGAGAGGAGTGGGGAAATGATGACACAATGAAATGATCGTACGTCGGATTGCGAAACCGCGTGTTAGAGGATACAAAAACGAAAATGTAAACGAACATGTGTTAGTTTTGGTGTTCGCTGTCGTACCGATGCGAAGGGTCCCTATTCGCATACACAATTTGACCATGCCTTTTGACTTCACATTCTGGTTGGCTAATGAAAATGGTTAGCTCCAACAATTAATAAAAATTATCTTTACAGCATCCCACGAGAGCTGGTAAGGCTCGGTAAATAAGTTGCCGACTCGCTAACCAGAAGGTCTATGTATTCACTGAGCAAATTCAGCGGGATTTTCTGGTGCGGGTTCCTCTTGCACTTGTGCTAGCAAAATGTCTAGTCGTTCGCATGGGACGAACAACCGAAGTCTCAAGTATTCCTTGGTATGTTCTTAAATGATCCCTTGACAGTTGGAATTCAATATAAGAGTAGATCGTAGTGCAGCTGTCTGATTCCCGTCTTCATTAGCCCAGTCGGAGCAGTAGGATGTAATAAACTATTACTCATTATTTAGATATCAATACAACTATACAAGCAGTACCCTGACACAACGAAAGTTTTAAACAGTATTCAGTTTTATTTGAAGAGGATATAATGGACAACTGACAACGTTTAACTGAATAGAATAAAACTTTGTATTATGTTTTGTTGTAACTACACCATTGTCTATTTAGCACTATTTAATAATGACTACTATTCAGTTGAGGAGGATTTCTCACGCCATGGCAAACATAAAAGGTCAAAATAGATCTCTTAACACCACAGGCGTACGGGCTTGATGACATTTGGGAGGGGGGCAGAACTCGAAATGCCCGAAAACAAATCGTGGTATTCAATTAAAAGTAAAGTAAAATTGGTGTTTTATTGTAGCCCAAAATGGAAATTTCTTGGATTCTGATTGGTCGAAAAGTGGCGTCAAATGAGTATAACAGTCCTCTAAATTTCCTAGGCGACTCACTGCGAATGAATATTTTGTGAGTGCTAGACTCTTGTTTGCAGTGGCCAAAACTTCTACACCTCAAAACTTTATTCCAGGAAATCTTCATGATTTTTTTTTTGTATTTCATCAACAATGAAATTCAACCATTGGCTTATTGAAACACACACCTGAAACACACAAAAAAAAAGTTAGTGAGTGTATCAGAAAGATAATAGGAAAATTTCATTTCAAGGCTGGTCTGACTATAATGGTTGCTATGTACGGTGGCTGATAAGGGACATGAAAAATAATATAATTTGATTTTTTTAATATTCACCCAAGTCAATTTTAATATAATTTGTTTTTTTTTAATTTTCACCCAAGTCAATTTTAATTTCCACCCAAGTCAATTTTAATATAATTTGTTTTTTATAATTTCCACCCAAGTCAATTTTAATATATTTTGTTTTTCATAATTTTCACCCAAGTCAATTTTAATTTAATTTGTTTTTTATAATTTTCACCAAAGTCAATTTTAATTTCCACCCAAGTCATTTGTAATATAATTTGTTTTTTATAATTTTCACCCAAGTCAATTTTAATTTTCACCCAAGTCCATTATAATATAATTTCGATTCTGTTGTATTTCCACCCAGCGCGTGATGTCATCGGATAACGCTAGATCGGATATTATGATGTTATATGTGGATTGTGGGTTAGGGTAAGGGTTTTCTGTCTCTCGTTCACGTGTAGCGTTGCTGGTTCATTTTTCTTTAGGTCACCGTGAGCGGGAGCATAGTCTACAGATCACCCACCACATATTTTTTTTTTATTTTGGGTCACCTACTCGCATTGTACTCTCACAGGGTGTTCAGAAAAAAAAAAATTCGGACGACAATTTTTTCTGAACTATCAGACCATGTCCCTCCCAAAAATCGTGCTTGCACGTCCCATAGGAACCGATGTATGGCCTTTGAAGTAATCCGGATGATTTGGAAAGCTATGTTTGGGACGTCCCTATGCCCCGGTGGTAGTGCTCGGTGACTTGGAATTTTAATAAATGGAAGATAATACGCCTGGTTACTGATCCGAAAGAAGAGAATAGATTCTGATTTACAAGGGCCGAGATATAGGGCCACAAACATGGCCCCTCGTTTCAGGCAATAGCTCAAACTAAGCCAATTTTGACCAAAAAACACCCGATTTCGTTCTGTAAAGACCCAGATGCACCCATTGGGAGGTTCCGAGGGTGGGAATTCTTGCACTGTTAAGCCCGCGAGGGGCAGTCAAGACGGCCGCGACGACGCCGGGAGACTAGGTCGGGAGCGAGGACGGGGCCGTTCCTCGGCCCGGAGCTACGTTCGCCCTAGAGCCGACCGGAGCAGACAGTCCGAAGACAGGTGCGACGCCCCGAGAGACGCGCCCCTCGCCTGACACCAGCCGAGACGAAGCACTCCGAGCCGGTCGCGACTCGCGACGCAGCGGAAGATACGCCGACGGGGACGAACCCACTCGCACGACCGAGCCCGTCCTCCGAGAAGGACAAGTCCCGACCTGCGCGAGGAGCCGCCGGCCCGGCGAGCTGGATTCCGCTGATCGCACCGGCGGTTCCACCCGTTTGCCCGTAGGCGCTTTCACGGTCTCTTGAACTCTTTCTTCAAAGTTCTTTTCAACTTTCCCTCACGGTACTTGTTCGCTATCGGACTCGTGCAAGTATTTAGCCTTAGATGGAGCTTACCACCCGCTTTGAGCTGCGATCCCAAGCAACTCGACTCGCAGGTACCGACTGCGCCGGGCAGAAGACCCAGACCGAACTAAAGGCCTCACACCCACTCTGGGAGCACACCTGTCCCGCGGGACTTGTTCGGACGGTCAGACGCCTGACGAGTCGGACCCTTACGCCACAATTCCCGAACCGCCGAGGTCCGACGGGGGGATTCGGCGATGGGCTCTTCCCGCTTCGCTCGCCGCTACTGAGGGAATCCCGGTTGGTTTCTTTTCCTCCGCTTAGTGATATGCTTAAGTTCAGCGGGTAATCTCGCTCGATCCGAGGCCGGTGAGAAAAAAAAAACAAACCAAAACGACGGAGGAGGGAGGGAAAGATGCAGGGAGTACGTGCGCCCGGAAAGACGCCTTGCCACGCACTCCGAACCCGTCCTGTTGAGCCACCCGAGAGAGAGAGAGAGATTGACTGAGAGCGACACCCACACTCGTCCCAGGCGAGAACGGAACGCCGGAGTGACAGCGGACAGGGCGCTCGAGAGCCTCCCTTCCGTGCTCCTCCCGCACTGTAACACACTCCGCTCCGTCGAATGGTCAGATCTGCCTTTGAGGAGACGGGGCCTGGCGGCCGCGACTCCCAGTCTTGGTTAATCTTACCTGCCGGCCCTCGGACGAACGTGGCCGCGGGAGGACCCGCTGCCGCCATGTGCGTTCGAGACGTCGATGATCTTCACTGCAATTCACATCACTTAACGCGTCAGGCCGCGCTCTTCATCGACGCACGAGCCGAGTGATCCAACGCCTACGGTCGTACGCTTTTGCTTTCTTTTTAAGTCTGACGGCCGCCGAAAACGACGGCCCGTGTCAAAAGTGTTTCCATCCTAGTGTGAAAAAAAAAGAGAAGACCGATCGAGAAGATCGCCGGCGGTCCCGGTGCTGACGACCGAGACTCTTTGAACGTGCCCACTCACTCACTCACTCACTCGCTCATCCACCCACTGGCTCGCTCTCCGCCAGAGCGGCGGGAAGCAAGGCAGGCGGAGGGAGGGAGAGAGAGAGAGAGGGAGGGAGAGAGGGGGTCGTGTCAAACACGTACCGACAAGAGGAGAGAGAAGCCACAACCGTAGCCGTGCACCTGGCCGCTCGCCGCGCCCCAGGACGGGACGGGGGAGCTGGAGGCACGCCTCGCCACGGACTGGTTGGCTCGGGACGAGCCTCCTAGCGTCCGAAGTAGGTACAGAGTTTCGAGGGGTTTGGGTTCCGCCGATCTCTTCTCTCGCGGAGGAGGAGACAGAGAGCGAAGATACGGTAATGATCCTTCCGCAGGTTCACCTACGGAAACCTTGTTACGACTTTTACTTCCTCTAAATGATTAAGCTCGAACGCCTTTCCGGGCCCGTCCGAAGACAGGCCCAGTCTAACGGCCTCGCTTAGCCATTCTATCGGAGGTAGCGACGGGCGGTGTGTACAAAAGGCAGGGACTTAATCGGCGCCAGCTGATGACGGACGCCTACTCGGAATTCCTCGTTCACGGGGCTGAGTTGCAAGCCCCGATCCCCAGCACGAAGACGATTGGCACGGTTAACCCGTTGTAGGCGAGACTGCCCCCGAAGGAACAGCCCCAACCTCCCCTCTCGGGGCGGGTTCCCGGCCTGACCAAACCAAGACCGTAGGCACTCGCGCTTTCGTCTTCAGTGTAGCGCGCGTGCGGCCCCGGACATCTAAGGGCATCACTGACCTGTTATTGATCTCTCTCACCTAGCTTAAGCTTGCTCGGGATCCCCCTAAGAAGTAGCGACGACCGCTTCGACTCGCCCGATGTTCTCCCTGCTCCCCGAGGGGAGACTAAGATTCGAGAACCACGAGCCGACTAGTTAAGGGCGAGGCCTCGCCCGTTAGCGGAATAAACCAGACTTTTCACTTCACCAGCCACGAACGGCCATGCACCACCACCCATCGAATCGAGAAAGAACTGCACGAGCGTCTGACAATCCTGACGATGTCCGGACCGGGTAAGTTGCCCCGTGTTGAGTCAAATTAAGCCGCAGGCTCCACTCCTTGTGGTGCCCTTCCGTCAATTCCTTCAAGTTTCAGCCTTGCGACCATACTACCCCCGGAACCCGTAAACTCTCAGGTTGCCCGAAGCCGCCACGGACGGGTCCATAACCACTGTTCTCGAGCCTCGTCCGCGGCCCGGTCGGCAGCGTTTACCGTCGGTACTACGACGGTATCTGATCGTCTTTGCTCCACCCACCTTCGTTCTGGATTAAGGAAGACGTCCGGGGCCAGCGCTTTCGCTTCGAGTCGTCCCGAGCGGATCACAAAATTTCACCTCTCCCCGCCCGGTACGCTCGCCCCCCACCGTTCCTCTCGAATCCTAGCTCTCCGGCGAAACCGACAGCGAAAGCGACGTCGCCAAGTCGGCCGGACCACCCTCCGGAAAAGAGCATCCCCGCTTATTCCATGCACGAAATATTCAGGCTCGGGGTTTTAGCCTGCCTTTAGCACTCTAATTTTTTCAAGGTAGACAGAAAATGCGGCGGGTTCTCTCCCGCGAAGGAGAAAAACGAGGCAGGACCGCGAAGTCCACCTCGCCCCGCGCGCCGGTTAGGGACGGCCGAGAAATCGCCGGTCGGACCCGCAGCGTATCGCGCCCGACCGTGCCGCCTCCGAGATTCAACGACGAGCATTTTAACCGCAGCAACTCCGATATAGGCTATTGGAGCTGGAATTACCGCGGCTGCTGGCACCAGGCTTGCCCTCCAATAGCTCCTCGCACACTCTTTTAAATTGCGCTCATTCCGCCCGCGGCGACCACGAAAGGGCCCCGCCACGTTATTTTTCGTCACTACCTCCCCGTGTCGGGATTGGGTAAGTTGCGCGCCTGCTGCCCTCCTTGGAGGTGGTAGCCGTTTCGCAGGCTCCCTCTCCGGAATCGAACCCTGATTCCCCGTTACCCGTCAACACCGTGGTAGGCAGGTCGCCGACCATCGCCAATTGATGGGACAGACACTTCATGGCAAAGTCGTCGGGGGCCCGGAAAGACCCCGCGATCGGCACAGTTATTCGGATTTCAACACTTGTCGCTTCGCCCCGTCGCTACTTTTGACGGTAGCTTCGCAGGCTAGGGCGATCTGGTATAGAGAATAAATGCCGTTTCCCCTCCTCGTCGAGAAACGAAAGGGGGGGACCACGGTGCGTTGCATGTATTAGCTCTAGAATTACCACAGTTATCCATTAAACCGACCCGCTTTTCGCCAAGGAACCTTATCTGACTAATGAGCCGTTCGCAGTTTCGGCTCGCTCTCCGAAAGGAACAAGCCTGAACTTAGACTTGCATGGCTTAAGCTTTGAGACAAGCATATGATCACTGGCAGGATCAACCAGATAGCCTTCACGAGTTCGAGAGAGAACCACGAGTAAACGCCCCCAGTCGCAGACACCCGCCTCCCTTTGCCGAACTTCCCTGCCCACCCCAAAAGAGAGGAGGGAGGTGGTTGAGCAACCGAAGAGCGGGGGCGAGCTGGGGGGCGACCGGGCGGGAGGACAGTAGCCAGGACTGAACACCGCCGGCCTCGTTCGCTGCGCAATCCCAGACGAAGAGGAGGAGGAGGAGGAGGAGGGAGACCCTAAGACGGCAATAAAGTAACTGTCGTCGCCGGGCGATTCCCTAGCTCGCACGCTCGCACGCTCGCTCGCTCGCGCTAGGCATACGGAAGAACCGAGGTTGTGCCGAGACGGGCGAGAGGACGGGCAAGAGACTAACTCGAGCACGCCACACGCCGCGAATCGGGGGTAGTAGTCGAGACTCGCTGATTTGACAATCGGACGAGCCAGCCTGTCCCGCCGTGTAAGCGTACACCGGAACGTTTCGGGTCTGTCGGGAGGGAGGGAGGAAGGAAGGGAGAAATTAATCTCCGCACCCCGCCGCCGCCACCGCCGACCGTCGCGAGCTGTGACCGGGCGCCGAGGAGTCGTCGTCCCCGGGTCGGCCTCGCTCCACCGTCTCCATCGGGTCTTGGATCGTAGGAAGAAAGAGTGCGTGCGCGGTGACTGGACGAGAGATCGGGCTAAACGATCCCCCGCCTTCCGACCGCTTCGCTGCCTGCGAGAGAGAGAGAAAACCAGGACGGAGAAGTCAGTCAGAGAGAAGAAAGGGAGAAGAGAACGGAACGGTACGCGCGGCGCGGTCTCGGGTGCCATCCTTCCCCTCCAGCAAGCGGCGCGACGACGGTGACGAGAAGGGTAACCGGGAGCTGCACGAACACACACTCCCTAGCCTTCACTCAACCGCCGTGTACGCACCGAGCAAGAGGAGACCGGCCAACCTTCCACCGCGAAACGCTCGTCTCCAGAAACTCGCCCGACCAATCACTCCAATTTCGTTCTCCGCCAAAGTTCGCTTCGCTGCCCCGCCGAGGACCGGCTGAGCTTCACCCTCCATGTAAGAGAAAACGCACTCGTTTGAAAGGTATACACATGCAGCGTACCAGGTTCGGTCCCTCTCACCTACCTCCTATACTAGTGTTTCGCACTCGTCTGAAAGGTATACCATCGTGCAAAACTAGGTTTCTGCCCGATTTTTTAGCTCCCCAGGCGTTTCCCGCCCATCCAAACACATCTCTTTGCGTCCGCACTGGCCAGGGACCCTCGTTCCAGTCACTTTGGCCGAGATCCGTCGGCGCATCTCCCCGCCAGGGGCGCTCGAACGGCCGGCGGGAATTCCTCCAGAGCGCTAGGGCCCAAGCCACGCTGCGGCCGTCTGGAGGAATACCGGCCGGCCGGCCGGCCGGCCGACAGACAGGAGAAATCCCCCGACTGGACCGCAAAGCCACACATCGGCCGCTCGCCGCTGCTGTCTCTCACTCTGAAACATAGGCCGTCTCGAGGAAGGGCAGTCCCCCCGGCGGCCGCCGCCTCTCCCCCCGCTTCTCGCTGCAACCAGACAAAGCCTGGCATCGCCCCGGCCGGCCGACAGGAGAAATCCCTCGAGCACGCGACTGGACCGCAAAGCCACACATCGGCCGGCCGTCTCGAGGAAAGGGCAGCCCCCGGCCGGTCGGTCGGTCGGTCACCTCTCTCGCCGCTGTTGTCTCCCACTCCGAAACGGGTACTCGGTCGGCCGTCTGGAGGAACGGGCAGCCCCCGGCCGGCCGCCTCTCTCGCCGCTGTTGTCACTCTCACTCCGAAACGGGTACTCGGCCGGCCGACAGGAGAAATCCCTCGAGCCCGCCCGCCCGCCTCTCTCGCCGCTGCGCTGCTGTCTCTCACTCTGAAACATCGGCCGTCTCCAGGAAAGGGCAGCCCCCGGCCGGCCGCCTCTCTCTCGCGCCGCGGTTGTCCCTCACTCCGAAACGGGTACTCGGCGGCTGGCCACACATCGGTCGGTCGCCTCTCTCGCCGCTGTTGTCTCCCACTCCGAAACGGGTACTCGGTCGGCCGTCTCGAGGAACGGCAGCCCCCGGCCGGCCGCCTCTCTCACTCCGAAACGGGTACTCGGGCCGCCGGCTGCGCTGCTGTCTCTCACTCTGAAACATCGGCCGTCTCCAGGAAAGGGCAGCCCCCGGCCGGCCGCCTCTCTCTCGCGCCGCGGTTGTCCCTCACTCCGAAACCGGTACTCGGCGGCTGGCCACACATCGGTCGGTCGCCTCTCTCGCCGCTGTTGTCTCCCACTCCGAAACGGGTACTCGGTCGGCCGTCTCGAGGAACGGCAGCCCCCGGCCGGCCGCCTCTCTCACTCCGAAACGGGTACTCGGGCCGCCGGCCGACAGGAGAAATCCCTCGAGCGCGCGACTGGACCGCAAAGCCACACGTCGGCCGGCCGCCCGCCCGCCCGCCTCTCTCGCCGCTGCGCTGCTGTCTCTGGAAAGGGCCGGCCGCCTCTCTCTCGCGCCGCTGTTGTCTCTCACTCCGAAACGGGTACTCGGCGGCTGGCCACACATCGGCCGCCTTCCTCTCTCGCCGCTGTTGTCTCCCACTCCGAAACGGGTACTCGGTCGGGCGTCTCGAGGAACGGCAGCCCCCGGCCGGCCGCCTCTCTCTCGCGCCGCTGTTGTCTCTCTCACTCCGAAACGGGTACTCGGCGGCTGGCCACACATCGGTCGGTCGCCTCTCTCGCCGCTGTTGCCTCCCACTCCGAAACGGGTACTCGGTCGGCCGTCTCGAGGAACGGGCAGCCCCCGGCCGGCCGCCTCTCTCGCCGCTGTTGTCTCTCTCACTCCGCGACGGGAACTCGGCCGGCCGAGAGGAGAAATCCCTCGAGCCCGCCCGCCCACCTCTCTCGCCGCTGCGCTGCTGTCTCTCACTCTGAAACATCGGCCGCCTCCAGGAAAGGGCAGCCCCCGGCCGGCCGCCTCTCTCGAGGGTGGGCCGTCACATTTCATCCTCGGCAACCGGAAGTGGGGGAAATCGTGATTTTTTGCATCAAAATGCCTAACAGAATGTTATGACAGAATTTCTTTTTTTAAAAAATGGTCCTATCTCTTCGAAACTTTAGCTACCTCCCCCCCTCCGCCTTCCATTTCCACTTTGGGGCATTCAACAATGGTCTCAAAATTAAAATCGAACATCTAGTTCCATCTCTATTTTTTTTAAAACTTTATATACCCCGGGGAAAATGTCCACCGCTCGCTCCCCTTGGGTCGGGATCAACATTTTCTTTTTGGGAATTGCGTTTGACCGAAAAATGGGTGCTTGGGTGGAATACCTGAAAATTTGGTGTCAAATGACCCTCTGGAAGGGTCGGGCGTAGCAATAATCCACATGAAAAATGGACGGCAACTAAAAATGAGCAGGATCGACCAAGAGGTTCCGAATTGAATTGAATTAAGGGTAGGAAGGTGTCAGATCAGAACTCTACTCGACCTGATCCCCCCCCCCCTCGATCTCCTATAATTTTTGTCATTTTTAGAGGATTCAGGGGTTTAGACTGAATTCATAGGCCAAGTGGGAGGGGGAGGGGGTAGACTATCTCTCCGTAAACCCCATAATCCCGTTTCTACCCCCCCCCTCCGAGACATCTTTTTCTCAAGGTCATGTTTTTCTAAACCCTGCCCCTCCCCATGGGCCCAGGGGCCCCAAATGTGGCATGAGGATAGGCCTTGGTAATGCCTCTAACCCCCCTGGGAGTTTGGACCCCAAAGTCCGAACCCTGAAACCTTTTTTGACGAGCAGCCCGTGTAGGAAACAGAGAACTGGGGAGATATGATCATATTTCCTTGTTTACGACGTCACGCGCTAGGTGGAAATTCAACAGGATCGAAATTATATTACAAATGACTGGGGTGAAAATTAAAATTGACTTAGGTGAAAATTAAAATTGACTTGGGTGGAAATTAAAATTGACTTGGGTGAAAATTATAAAATACAAATTATATTACAAATGACTTGGGTGGAAATTAAAATTGACTTGGGTGAAAATTACAAAAAACAAATTAAATTAAAATTGACTTGGGTGAAAATTATAAAAAACAAATTATATTAAAATTGACTTGGGTGGAAATTATAAAAAACAAATTATATTAAAATTGACTTGGGTGAAAATTAAAATTGACTTGGGTGAAAATTATAAAAAACAAATTATATTAAAATTGACTTGGGTGAATATTAAAAAAATCAAATTATATTATTTTTCATGTCCCTTATCTATAGAAGGGTATCGCTGCCAATATTAAATGCTCTGCTAAAATGTCTTTTCCAGTGATTACGTGTAAAAAGTACAATGTACAAAGTCTTAATACCGGTAATGATAATGTCAAAATACCTCTAATGCCAGAGTTAAATGTAAAACGTTAAATGCAACGTGTCAAATGACAAATGTTTCATCGGAAAATTCTGTTTTTGACGTGTGTACAAAAGACATTTCCCTCATTACATTTGCGCTCTGCCTCTTCTCATTTGTCGTTTACGCTTTGTATATATCATCTTACGCAGAGCATCATCTACGGGGTATGCTAATAAAGATACCACATGCCTTATTAACATATATATATGAAAACGAGACCGAGATCAATCTGGTATACAGTAAGCCAGCACGCGATAGCGTTCTGCACGCAATAAAAAAAATTATTTACCTTGAACAATATACACGATCAAATTTGGATGGTACCAAACTATTACGCAGAGGGGGTATGCAGTCATAATACGATATCATGTGACATATACCAGTGAAAAGCACGTTCATGTACAATGTATAACCTACTCTTTCCTCTCTTTAAGTAGTCTACATGTGTTGCTACCCGACAGTTACCTAATTGCTAAATATGTACTTTCAATTTAACCGAGGTCCCGTATATACTGGTGTGCACGTAAAAGATTCCTTGGCAGTTGGAATTCGATGTAAGAGTAGTCCATAGTGCCGCTCAGGGGCGTACATAAAGATTTTGTTGGGGCGGGGTGGGGGTGGGGTTGGGGTAGCAAAAATGCGACCGACTGATGCACATGTCCCTAACACGAGTGGGGGTTGGATGGCCGCTGTAAAGCCTGGGTCGTGGGGCGTCAGACGGTACAAATGTACTAAAATCTCTTGCAAAGCCGGTGGGGTTGACAGGGGCAGATTTCGAGATGTTGTCCCACTGATTCCTGTCAGGGTCTCTTGTTAACTAGAATTTACTCATAGCAATGACCTCAAATGCAAGAATATTGATTCAATTCTTCAAAATTTTCTTAGGTTGTTCAGTATTATATATAGCCATTGCCCCCAAGGTTTACATAAATTTAATAACAAAATCAACATGGCCCTAGAAAACTATCATCTGTATAGCTACGATAACGTAGCTAAAATCGTTGAGATATACGGAGGGTTGGGAGATGAGGTTTCTTATCTATCATCTGTGGTGCCAGGTTCCTGACCTAGTCAATCGTATTAACAGAGAGAGGGAGAAATGGGTTTAACGTCCACTTGACACAAACTAGGCCATATCGTTCTATTTTATTTCAATAATTCGCTTGGGGTCTTTAGCAGTTGGGGACCCGGGGAAAACCCAAGAGGCTGGAAGGCGACCGATTCCTTTTCACGTACAACCTGGGATTCGAAACCACGCCAGTTGACTCAATGTCAGGCTTTATGATACAGCACGGACATGCTAACCATTCGGCCATCCATCCCCTCAACCGCTCGTATTAGGGGTATTAGGGACATGTGCATCAGTCGGTCGCATTTTTGCTACCTTCCCCCCAAACAAAATCTTTATATTCCCCCTTGCTGAGCGACACTATATAATACGGCCTACTCTTACATCGAATTCCAAATAACAAGGAATCTTTTACGTGCACACCAATATGTACACGGGACCTCGGTTAAATTGAAAATACAGTCTATATTTAGCAATCTGGTTACAGTCTGAGAGCAAAACATTTCTTTCAACAAAACAAAGAGGGTTTTCAATTTCTTTCTCTAAAGTAAGTAATTATGAATGTGCAAAGACTGGCGGATTCAAAACGCCACAGAAACTGGAATTATGTATTAAGTCCCGTATTTTGACATTTTAAACCCTCGCCACCGCCCCAATAACATCTCTCTAGTACAGGCTAATTAATCATGGTGCCAAATAAATAATGAATATACACGAAGACTACTTAAAGAGAGGAAAGAGTATACATTGTACACGGACGTGCTTTTCACTGGTATATGTCACATGATATCGTATTATGACTCGGGTTTTGACACTGCATACCCCCCTCTCCGTAATCATGGTAATATAGTTTAGTATTGTTCGCGGTAAATAATTTTTTATAGAGTGCAGAACGCTATCATGTGCTGGCTTACTGTATGCCAGATTGATCTCGGTCTCTTTTCCATATATGTTAATAAGTCACGTGATATCTTTATTTGCATACCCCGTAGATGATGCTCTGCGTAAGATGATATATACAAAGCGTAAACGACAAATGAGAAGAGGCAGAGCGCAAATGTAATGAGGGAAATGTCTTTTGTACAGGCAGTGTGAAGTTAGCTCGATTTTCGTTTTTCGTTTTTCAATATTGGTGAATATCGAAAAACGAGCTACTCGTTTTTCGATATTGGCGAATAACGAAAAACAACTAGCTCGTTATTCGATATTGGCGAATGTTGAAAAACGAGCTACTTGTTTTTCGACATTCAAACTTGAATCTCAAAAAAGTAGATTTGATGGAGGTATATCTGTAGAATGTCTCCAAAACACATTTTATTAAATACGTTTTCTAAAAAGAACTAAAGATATCATAATTCAGGATGCCTGAGCAGTGGATTCATATAAAAACTGCTCTTTCTTCTTGTTTTTTGATATTGGCGAATCTCGAAAAACGAGCTTCTCGTTTTTGTTTTTCGATATTCAAACTTGAATATTAAAAAAAGCAGATTTGAAGGATGTATATCTACAGAATGTCTCCAAAACAAATTTTATTAAATCAATGATCTAAAACGAACTAAAGATATCATAATTGAGGATGCCTGAGCAGTGGATTCACATAAAAACTTTTCTTTCTCGTTGTTTTTTTATATTGGCGAATCTCGAAAAACGAGCCACTCGTTTTTCGATATTCGAACTTGAATATCAAAAAAACAGATTTGATGGTTGTTTATCTACAGAATGTCTCCATGACACATTTGATTAAATTAGTGATCTAAAACGTACTAAAGGCATCATAATTGAGGATGCCTGAGCAGTGCATTCACATAAAAACTGCTCTTTCTCCTTGTTTTTGATATTGGCGAATGAGTGATCTCAAACGAACTAAATACATCATAATTGGGGATGCCCGAGCAGTGGATTCACATAAAAACTGCTCTTTCTCCTTGTTTTTTGATATTGGTGAATCTCGAAAAACGAGCTACTCGTTATTCGATATTCAAACTTGAATATCAAAAAAGCAGATTTGATGGATGTTTATCTACAGAATGTCTAAATTGACACATTTTATTAAATGAGTGATCTAAAACGAACTAAATACATCATAATTGGGGATGCCCGAGCAGTGGATTCACATAAAAACTGCTCTTTCACCTTGTTTTTTTGATATTGGCGAATCTCGAAAAACGAGCTACTCGTTATTCGATATTCAAACTTGAATATCAAAAAAGCAGATTTGATGGATGTTTATATACAGAATGTCTAAATTGAATCACAAAAAAGTAGATTTGATGGAGGTATATCTGTAGAATGTCTCCAAAACACATTTTATTAAATACGTTTTCTAAAACGAACTAAAGATATCATAATTCAGGATGCCTGAGCAGTGGATTCATATAAAAACTGCTCCTTCTCCTTGTTTTTTGATATTGGCGAATCTCGAAAAACGAGCCACTTGTTTTTCGATATTCAAACTTGAATATCAAAAAAGCAGATTTGATGGATGTTTATCTACAGAATGTCTAAATTGACACATTTTATTAAATGAGTGATCTAAAACGAACTAAATACATCATAATTGGGGATGCCCGAGCAGTGGATTCACATAAAAACTGCTCTTTCACCTTGTTTTTTGATATTGGCGAATCTCGAAAAACGAGCTACTCGTTATTCGATATTCAAACTCGAATATCAAAAAAGCAGATTTGACGGATGTTTATATACAGAATGTCTAAATTGATACATTTTATTAAATGAGTGATCTAAAACGAACTAAATACATCATAATTGGGAATAACCGAGCAGTGGATTCACATAAAAACTGCTCTTTCTCCTTGTTTTTTGATATTGGCGAATCTCGAAAAACGAGCCACTCGTTTTTCGATATTCAAACTTGAATATCAAAAAAGCAGATTTGATGGATGTTTATATACAGAATGTCTAAGTTGACACATTTTATTAAATAAGTGATCTAAAACGAACTAAATACATCATAATTGGGGGTGCCCGAGCAGTGGATTCACATAAAAACTGCTCTTTCTCCTTGTTATTTGATATTGGCAAATCTCGAAAAACGAGCTACTCGTTATTCGATATTCAAACTTGAATATTAAAAAAGTAGATTTGAAGGATGTATATCTACAGAATTTCTCCAAAACACATTTTATTAAATCAATGATCTAAAACGAACTGCAAATATCATAATTGAGGATGCCTGAGCAGTGGATTCACATAAAAACTGCTCTTTCACGTTGTTTTTTGATATTGGCGAATCTCGAAAAACGAGCTACTCGTTATTCGATATTCAAACTTGAATAACAAAAAAGCAGATTTGATGGATGTTTATATACAGAATGTCTAAATTGACACATTTTATTAAATGAGTGATCTCAAACGAACTAAATACATCATAATTGGGGATGTCCGAGCAGTGGATTCACATAAAAACTGCTCTTTCTCCTTGTTTTTTGATATTGGTGAATCTCGAAAAACGAGCTACTCGTTATTCGATATTCAAACTTGAATATTAAAAAAGAAGATTTGAAGGATGTATATCTACAGAATTTCTCCAAAACACATTTTATTAAATCAATGATCTAAAACGAACTAAAGATATCATAATTGAGGATGCCTGAGCAGTGGATTCATATAAAAACTGCTCTTTCTCCTTGTTTTTTGATATTGGCGAATCTCGAAAAACGAGCCACTCGTTTTTCGATATTCAAACTTGAATATCAAAAAAGCAGATTTGATGGATGTTTATAAACAGAAAGTCTAAATTGATACATTTTATTAAATGAGTGATCTAAAACGAACTAAATACATCATAATTGGGAATAACCGAGCAGTGGATTCACATAAAAACTGCTCTTTCTCCTTGTTATTTGATATTGGCGAATCTCGAAAAACGAGCTACTCGTTATTCGATATTCAAACTTGAATATTAAAAAAGAAGATTTGAAGGATGTATATCTACAGAATTTCTCCAAAACACATTTTATTAAATCAATGATCTAAAACGAACTAAAGATATCATAATTGAGGATGCCTGAGCAGTGGATTCATATAAAAACTGCTCTTTCACCTTGTTTTTTGATATTGGCGAATCTCGAAAAACGAGCTACTCGTTATTCGATATTCAAACTTGAATAACAAAAAAGCAGATTTGATGGATGTTTATATACAGAATGTCTAAATTGACACATTTTATTAAATGAGTGATCTCAAACGAACTAAATACATCATAATTGGGGATGCCCGAGCAGTGGATTCACATAAAAACTGCTCTTTCTCCTTGTTTTTTGATATTGGTGAATCTCGAAAAACGAGCTACTCGTTATTCGATATTCAAACTTGAATATTAAAAAAGAAGATTTGAAGGATGTATATCTACAGAATTTCTCCAAAACACATTTTATTAAATCAATGATCTAAAACGAACTAAAGATATCATAATTGAGGATGCCTGAGCAGTGGATTCATATAAAAACTGCTCTTTCTCCTTGTTTTTTGATATTGGCGAATCTCGAAAAACGAGCCACTTGTTTTTCGATATTCAAACTTGAATATCAAAAAAGCAGATTTGATGGATGTTTATCTACAGAATGTCTAAATTGACACATTTTATTAAATGAGTGATCTAAAACGAACTAAATACATCATAATTGGGGATGCCCGAGCAGTGGATTCACATAAAAACTGATCTTTCACCTTGTTTTTTGATATTGGCGAATCTCGAAAAACGAGCTACTCGTTATTCGATATTCAAACTTGAATATCAAAAAAGCAGATTTGATGGATGTTTATATACAGAATGTCTAAATTGATACATTTTATTAAATGAGTGATCTAAAACGAACTAAATACATCATAATTGGGAATAACCGAGCAGTGGATTCACATAAAAACTGCTCTTTCTCCTTGTTTTTTGATATTGGCGAATCTCGAAAAACGAGCTACTCGTTATTCGATATTCAAACTTGAATAACAAAAAAGCAGATTTGATGGATGTTTATATACGGAATGTCTAAATTGACACATTTTATTAAATGAGTGATCTCAAACGAACTAAATACATCATAATTGGGGATGCCCGAGCAGTGGATTCACATAAAAACTGCTCTTTCTCCTTGTTTTTTGATATTGGTGAATCTCGAAAAACGAGCTACTCGTTATTCGATATTCAAACTTGAATATTAAAAAAGAAGATTTGAAGGATGTATATCTACAGAATTTCTCCAAAACACATTTTATTAAATCAATGATCTAAAACGAACTAAAGATATCATAATTGAGGATGCCTGAGCAGTGGATTCATATAAAAACTGCTCTTTCTCATTGTTTTTTGATATTGGCGAATCTCGAAAAACGAGCCACTTGTTTTTCGATATTCAAACTTGAATATCAGAAAAGTAGATTTGAAGGATGTATATCTACAGAATTTCTCCAAAACACATTTTATTAAATGAGTGATCTAAAACGAACTAAATACATCATAATTGGGGATGCCCGAGCAGTGGATTCACATAAAAACTGCTCTTTCTCCTTGTTTTTTGATATTGGCGAATCTCGAAAAACGAGCCACTCGTTTTTCGATATTCAAACTTGAATATCAAAAAAGCAGATTTGATGGATGTTTATAAACAGAAAGTCTAAATTGATACATTTTATTAAATGAGTGATCTAAAACGAACTAAATACATCATAATTGGGAATAACCGAGCAGTGGATTCACATAAAAACTGCTCTTTCTCCTTGTTTTTTGATATTGGCGAATCTCGAAAAACGAGCCACTCGTTTTTCGATATTCAAACTTGAATATCAAAAAATCAGATTTGATGGATGTTTATATACAGAATGTCTAAATTGACACATTTTATTAAATAAGTGATCTAAAGCTAACTAAATACATCATAATTGGGGATGCCCGAGCAGTGGATTCACATAAAAACTGCTCTTTCTCCTTGTTATTTGATATTGGCGAATCTCGAAAAACGAGCTACTCGTTATCGATATTCAAACTTGAATATTATAAAAGAAGATTTGAAGGATGTATATCTACAGAATTTCTCCAAAACACATTTTATTAAATCAATGATCTAAAACGAACTAAAGATATCATAATTCAGGATGCCTGAGTAGTGGATTGATATAAAAACTGCTCTTTCTCCTTGTTTTTTGATATTGGCGAATCTCGAAAAACGAGCCACTTGTTTTTCGATATTCAAACTTGAATATCAAAAAAGCAGATTTGATAGATGTTTATCTACAGAATGTCTAAATTGACACATTTTATTAAATGAGTGATCTAAAACGAACTAAATACATCATAATTGGGGATGCCCGAGCAGTGGATTCACATAAAAACTGCTCTTTCACCTTGTTTTTTGATATTGGCGAATCTCGAAAAACGAGCTACTCGTTATTCGATATTCAAACTTGAATATCAAAAAAGCAGATTTGAAGGATGTATATCTACAGAATTTCTCCAAAACACATTTTATTAAATCAATGATCTAAAACGAACTAAAGATATCATAATTGAGGATGCCTGAGCAGTGGATTCATATAAAAACTACTCTTTCTCCTTGTTTTTTGATATTGGCGAATCTCGAAAAACGAGCCACTTGTTTTTCGATATTCAAACTTGAATATCAAAAAAGCAGATTTGATGGATGTTTATCTACAGAATGTCTAAATTGACACATTTTATTAAATGAGTGATCTAAAGCGAACTAAATACATCATAATTGGGGATGTCCGAGCAGTGGATTCACATAAAAACTGCTCTTTCACCTTGTTTTTTGATATTGGCGAATCTCGAAAAACGAGCTACTCGTTATTCGATATTCAAACTTGAATATCAAAAAAACAGATTTGATGGATGTTTATCTACAGAATGTCTCCATGACACATTTGATTAAATTAGTAAACTATAACATACTAAAGGCATCGTAATTGAGGATGCCGGAGCAGTGAATTCACATAAAAACTGCTCTTTCTCCTTGTTTTTTTGATTGTGGCGAATATTAAAAAATATGGAGAAAGATCAGTTTTTCGTGAATCCACTGCTCGGGCATCCCCGGTTATGGTATTTTAGTACGTTTTAGATCACTGATTTAAAAAAATGTGTTTTGGAGAAATTCTGTAGCTATATATACATTCATCAAATCTATCAAATCTGCTTTTTTGATATTCAAATTTGAATATCGAAAAACGAGTAGCTCGTTTTTCGAGATTCGCCAATATCAAAATACAGCGAGAAATAACAGTTTTTATGTGAATCCACTGCTCAGGCACCCTTATTAACGACATCTTTAGTTTGTTTTAGAAAACGTATTTGATAATAAAGTGTTTTGGGGACATTCTATAGTAATACACCCATCAAGTCTGCTTTTTTTGAGATTCAAGCTTGAATATCGAAAAACGAGTAGCTCGTTTTTCGAGATTCGCCAATTTCAAAAAACAAGGAGAAAGGGCATTTTTTATGTGTATCTACTGCTCAGGCATCCACATTTTTAATATCTATTTCATTTTAGATCACCGATTTAATCAGATGTGTTTTGGAGACTTTCTTTAGCTACACATCCATCAAATCTACTTTTTTGAGATTCAAATTTGAATGTCGAAAAACAAGTAGCTCGTTTTTCAACATTGGCCAATATCGAATAACGAGCTAGTTGTTTTTCGTTATTCGCCAATATCGAAAAACGAGTAGCTCGTTTTTCGATATTCACCAATATTGAAAAACGAAAAACGAAAATCGAGCTAACTTCACACTGCCTTTTGTACACACGTCAAAAACAGAATTTTCCGATGAAACATTTGTCATTTGACACGTTGCATTTAACGTTTTACATTTAACTCTGGCATTAGAGGTATTTTGACATTATCATTACCGGTATTAAGACTTTGTACATTGTACTTTTTACACGTAATCAATGGAAAAGAAAAGACATTTTAGCAGAGCATTTAATATTGGCAGCGATACCCTTCTATAGATAAGGGACATGAAAAATAATATAATTTGATTTTTTTAATATTCACCCAAGTCAATTTTAATATAATTTGTTTTTTATAATTTTCACCCAAGTCAATTTTAATTTTCACCCAAGTCAATTTTAATATAATTTGTTTTTTATAATTTCCACCCAAGTCAATTTTAATATAATTTGTTTTTTATAATTTTCACCCAAGTCAATTTTAATTTAATTTGTTTTTTGTAATTTTCACCCAAGTCAATTTTAATTTCCACCCAAGTCATTTGTAATATAATTTGTATTTTATAATTTTCACCCAAGTCAATTTTAATTTCCACCCAAGTCAATTTTAATTTTCACCTAAGTCAATTTTAATTTTCACCCCAGTCATTTGTAATATAATTTCGATCCTGTTGAATTTCCACCTAGCGCGTGACGTCGTAAACAAGGAAATATGATCATATCTCCCCAGTTCTCTGTTTCCTACACGGGCTGCTCGTCAAAAAAGGTTTCAGGGTTCGGACTTTGGGGTCCAAACTCCCAGGGGGGTTAGAGGCATTACCAAGGCCTATCCTCATGCCACATTTAAATTGAAAGTACATATTTAGCAATTAGGTAACTGTCGGGTAGCAACACATGTAGACTACTTAAAGAGAGGAAAGAGTAGGTTATACATTGTACATGAACGTGCTTTTCACTGGTATATGTCACATGATATCGTATTATGACTGCATACCCCCTCTGCGTAATAGTTTGGTACCATCCAAATTTGATCGTGTATATTGTTCAATGTAAATAATTTTTTTATTGCGTGCAGAACGCTATCGCGTGCTGGCTTACTGTATACCAGATTGATCTCGGTCTCGTTTTCATATATATATGTTAATAAGTCATGTGGTATCTTTATTAGCATGCTCTGCGTAAGATGATATATACAAAGCGTCAACGGCAAATGAGAAGAGGCAGAGCGCAAATGTAATGAGGGCTATGTCTATTGTACACACGTCAAAAACAGCATTTTCCGATGAAACATTTGTCATTTGACACGTTGCATTTAACGTTTTACATTTAACTTTGGCATTAGAGGTATTTTGACATTATCATTACCGGTATTAAGACTTTATACATTGTTAGGGTGCCCCACCCTAAATGAATATCTCCAAATATCTCGACAATTACACCACAATACTAATATATTTAGAAAGCCTTAAATCTGTTTCACACATTTATAGTCACTAAATAAACGACCATGCTGTACTTCATAAGCTATGATCATTAAACCATACATAAATAATACTGAAAAATGGTTTGGAGTGGCGTCCATAACATCCAGACACTTTTGAGTAAAAGATAGGTTACGTGCCCTTGTTTTGAAATTAGTCTTGCTTAACTAGTCTACCGATCATTCTACGTCTAATTGACGGGTCGGGATAATCAAGACTACTTTTTTTTACGAAACATGGAACAAGAAATTGAATTTAGAAGCACCAACATCAGGCGTCTCAACAATATTTTTAAGAACGTTGTAAAAGTAAAATGAAACTACTGCTTTGATCATTATTTTTCCATACGGACGTTGAGTCAGAGATATAATTTGTACTTAACCAAAATATGCCGCTTCTAATGGTACAGCTAATTATAAGGCAATTTCAAAAATAAAACGAGCGTAATTTCTAAAGATGCCGTAATAACCAAAAAGTTAAATATTATAACTATTCAGAATCGTCAACAATAGATTTTTTACGGCTGTAGTAGTGTTTGGTGTTTTGAACATTTCCGCATGCTGTTGCTATTTATAGCCTCAGCGAGTGTGCGAGACTGTTAGAAATCAGTAGTAAGTCATTGAACTAAAACGTGCAGGATCAACGTGTCAAGAACAACTTTTCAGTTGGCACGTGGGGCACCCTAACATTGTACTTTTTACACGTAATCAATGGAAAAGACATTTTAGCAGAGCATTTAATATTGGCAGCGATACCCTTCCATACTTATCAGCCACCGTAGCTACATGTATGGTCCTTCTAGGCTTCTGTCATAATCAGACTGGTCAAAATAGAAAAGTGAATAAAAATACTACTTTTTATTTTTACTGAACTCCGTTGGGACCCTAAATAACTGATGGTGATATAATTTAAAAGTCGGGCTGATTGACCTGATATGAATAGGACAGAGACGAATTTCCATACAGGGTTTTGTAGCGAAGAAAACCATCACACCGTCGAAATGACAACGTGGTAAAGTTTTCAAACAAGCATAGCAACCGCGTATGAACGCTACACAGCATGTATCTACACTGTCGCCGGAGTGTATTGACATTTATTAGACGTGATATGCAATTTACTTCGAACCTAGTTACCGCTGAAGCCCAACCAATAATTAACAGACTACTTTCCGTAACAGACAAATTGTCTGCCGAGGCTGCTCAAAAGCTAGCAGACAAGAATAAATCTAGGTCAAAATATTCACCTCTTAGCACAATGGGTTGATCTGCTCTAATCACGTGATCAATTCTGTCCACTGGCCGCCGTCGATACTTATTTATAGTAGAAAACACGGAATATAACAAAAACAAACGAAACAAAATACAATGTTAATAGTAGTTTGAACCTTAAAAATCACCCCGAGGGTATTAATGTGCCAGGAAAATGTTTATATTTCCTGAAAAATAATAAATTATTCTTTTAAACAGTATGTGATAGTATACTTGGAATTTGATTTTTCATATTGCATTTCACTGCGACAAGACTGCATCTATATCAACACGGCCTCGATATCTGCTACCCAACCCCTATTTTACTTTATAATTCACCCTGTAGATATCAATGTGCCAGGAAAATGATTATATTTTCTGAAAGATAATTCATTCCTCTATTATTTGGTATGTAACATTATACTTGGAATTTGATTTGTCATATTGCATTTTGCTGCCGTAAATGACAGCATCTTAAATCAATATGGCCTCGATGTCTGCTACCCCACCCCTCTTATACCTTACAATTCACTCTGTAGATATTAATGTGCCAGGAAAATGATTATATTTTCTGAAAGATAATACATCCCTCTATTAAATGGTATGTGACATTATATTTGGAATTTGATTTTTCATGTTGCATTTCGCTACCGTAAATGACATCATCTTAAATCAATATGGCTTCGACGCCTGCTACCCCACCCCTCTTATACCTTCCAATTCACCCTGTAGATATCAATGTGCCAGGAAAATGATTATATTTTCTGAAAGATAATACAGACCTCTATTAAATGGTATGTAACATTATATTCGGAATTTGATTTATCATGTTGCATTTCGCTGCCGCAAATGACTGCAACGGATAAAAATACAATCTCCAGGTATGCTACCCACCCTTCTTATGCCTTACAATTCACCCTGTAGATATTAATGTGCCAGGAAAATGTTTATATTTTATGAAAGATAATACATTCCTCTGTTATATGGTATGTGACATTATACTAGGAATTTGATTTTTCATGTTGCATTTTGTTGTCGCAAATGGCAGCAACCGATAAAAATACCATCTCCAGGTTTGCTACCCGACCCCTCTTTTACCTCACAATTCACTCTGTAGATATTAATGTGTCAGGAAAATGATTATATTTTCTGAAAGATAATACATTCCTCTATTAAATGGTATGTGACATTATACTTGGAATTTGATTTTTCATGTGGCATTTCGCTGCCATAAATGACGGCCTCTTAAATCAATATGGCCTCGATGTCTGCTACCCACAACTCTTTTACCTCACAATTCACTCTGTAGATACTAATGTGCCAGGAAAATGATTATATTTTCTGAAAGATAATACATTCCTGTATTAAATGGTATGTGACATTATATTTGGAATTTGATTTTTCATGTTGCATTTCGCTGCCGTAAATAACAGCGTAGTTAAATCAATATGGCCTCGATGTCTGCTACCCCACCCCTCTTAAACCTTACACGTCACTCTGTAGATATAAATGTGTCAGGAAAATGATTATATTTTCTGAAATACATGTACATTCCTCTATTAAATGGTATGTAACATTATATTCGGAATTTGAGTTTTCAAGTTGCATTTTGCTGCCGTAAATGATAGCAACCGATAAAAATACAGTTTCCATGTCTGCTACCCCACCCTTCTTCTACCGTACAATAAACCCTGTTGATATTAATGTGCCAAGAAATTGATTATATTTTCTGAACCATAATACATTTCTCTATTAAATGGTATGTGACATTATACTTGGAATTTGATTTTCCATGTTGCATTTTGCTGCCGTAAATGACAGCATCTTAAATCAATATGGCCTCGATGTCTGCTACCCCACCCCTCTTATACCTTCCAATTCACTCTGTAGATATTAATGTGCCAGGAAAATGATTATATTTTCTGAAAGATAATACATTCCTCTATTAAATGGTATGTGACATTATACTTGGAATTCGATTTTTCATGTTGCATTTTGCTACCGTAAATGACATCATCTTAAATCAATATGGCCTCGACGTCTGCTTCCCCACCCCTCTTATACCTTACAAGTCACTCTGTAGATATTAATGTGCCAGGAAAATGATTATATTTTCTGAAAGATAATACATTCCTCTATTAAATGGTATGTAACATTATATTCGGAATTTGATTTTTCAAGTTGCATTTTGCTGCCGCAAATGACAGCAACCGATAAAAGTGGGGTGGGGTAGTATACCTGGAGATTGTATTTTTATCATTTGCGGCAGCGAAATGCAACATGAAAAATCAAATTCCAAGTATAATGTCACATACCATTTAATAGAGGAATGTATTATCTTTCAGAAAATATAATCATTTTCCTGGCACATTAATATCTACAGAGTGAATTGGAAGGTATAAGAGGGGTGGGGTAGCAGACATCGAGGCCATATTGATTTAAGAGGCCGCCATTTATGGCAGCGAAATGCCACATGAAAAATCAAATTCCAAGTATAATGTCACATACCATTTAATAGAGGAATGTATTATCTTTCAGAAAATATAATCATTTTCCTGGCACATTAATACCTTCGGGGTGATTTTTAAGGTTCAAACTACTATTAACATTGTATTTCGTTTCGTTTGTTTTTGTTATATTCCGTGTTTTCTACGATAAATCAGTATCGACGGCGGCCAGTGGACAGAATTGATCACGTGATTAGAGCAGATCAAACCATTGTGCTCATAGGTGAATATTTTTATCTATATTAATTCTTGTCTGCTAGCTTTTGATCACTCTTACCAGACAACTTTCGTTAACAGACAAATTGTCTGTTAATTATTGGTTGGGCCGCTGAAGTTCAAAATCATTTAAAAGTACATAATTTACACTTACGATTTCTGTTTCCGATCTTCAAAATAATCGCAGAGTGACCTCCCTTTCCAAACAGACACAAATAACCACAACCAGTCGCTCAGTGAACCCAATAGAACGTAAGAGCGTGTTATCTTATTACGTCACGGATGTTTTCATTACGTCCAAATTGTTTTATTCATAGAAATATATATTTCTATGTTTTTATTTGGCTTTTACTTCACATAAACCAGAAAACGACCGTCAGCAATCGCGAAAGAAAGAATCCCATTAAAAATGTTAAATATTTTGGGCTACAATATCGATAAACACCTCCTGTTTAGAATTTATCGGACTGTTAGTGTTATTGTCCATTTGATACCGCTTAAATTTTTCATTAGAGGCTTAATGATTTAAGCAGTATCAAATGGACAATAACAGTCCTCTAGATTCTAAACAGGAGGTATTTATCTCCTAATTAGATTTTGGGGCACTTTTTTTTCTCACTTGACCCGTCTGCCCGAAACGTCAGATTGCCCGAAAGTTAGGGGGCAGCTGTCTCCGCCCCCTGTCACATACGCCTGTAGGGCGTGCGCTAATTGTAATGTAGTTGCATGTGATTTTAGAATAAAAATTAATAATAATAGATGGTGTACTACGTGAACATCACCAGGGCAACAGACTATGACAAATATCGGGTTATTTCAAATAGAAAGGAAGAGTGGAAGAATTCAATATGTTTAAATAGAGTGGAGTGGATATATTTACTTCTGACCTTAATGCTAAAATCTTATTTATAACAAAAACCATGAAAGATAAATTTTTGTAAGTAGTGCATTCAGATGAGGTTATTATTCATATTTAGAGGTGAGCGTCATTGACCGTATGCTTTATCGATGTATTTACTACTGTTTCTGTGTTGTCCGATTTGTCCAAGTTATGAAGTAAGCACAAAAAGAGAGTATGCTTCATCTTTTCGATGTTACGTTGCCATAAGAACGTTTGATACATTACATTGTTATAGTCGAATTAATATTACACTTTCAATCATAAAATATTTTATTCAAATTCAACTCTTCATATAAAATTAAACATAAACGCCAACCTAACACGACAACAACTCAATTACAATGAGCACAAAAGGCTCAATATAAGGCGGGGCTAAATGGCTCAATGCTTTGGTAAATCAGCAATCCCAAACAGAATCCGCCCATTTCCATATATGGGTGATACACCGTGATGGCAGTGCGGATCACCTAATGACTGACAGGCCATATCCATATATAGGCGATACTCAGTGTGGGGAGTAAGTGTCAGCTAGTGAGTGACAGGCCTTTCCATATTCCATATATGGATAATGGGTTATTCAACGTGTTGTCATGATAGTATTTATATTATTTATTATTGCTTGTAGTATTTGTGTGTTATGCGTATGGGGTGCGCTTTCATGGGGTTTCACTTGGGGATTCTTTGGCTTTGACTCTACTCCCCATAATAAAATATCTCTCAATACCCCACCACCTCTTCTACTCCCCATAATAAAATATCTCTCAACACCCCACCACCCCTTTTACTCCCCATAATAAAATGTCTAGCAACACCACCCCTTCTACTTCCATTACAAACTATAAATAAAAGGGATCACGGTGGCTAAGTGGATAAGGCGCTGGCTCGCTTGCCTGGTGGTGTTCGATCCCTGCATTGGCCGAGAAAGTTCATATCGATTTTCCGGCGTGATTTCCCCTTGTCAGTGATGCAGAAGGAGGGCCTGACAAGGACAGCTGCCTAGTCGTTCGGATGGGATGAAAAACCGAGGTCCCGTGTACACATTGGAGTGCACGTAAAAGATACCCTGGCAGTTGGAATTCGATATAAGAGTAGGCCGTAGCGCCGCTGCCCGGGCAAAATTTCCCTCATAGCACACTGTATGACGTATGCCCGTCTTCCATTAGCCCAGGTTAGGTGCAAAAAAGTAGGACGTTAAACCCCATTTCATTTCATTTATAAATTAAAACGAAATAATTAAAACTGGTAACATAACCAATATCATGTACAGCAAATTTATTTATATAAAATAAAATCAAACTTACAGATGAGTAGATCACATGTTTAGGTCTGACAGAATTATAAACAGGTCCGGTAGAATTGTAGACACTGAAACAGTCAACCGCTTGAATAAAGACTTCTCGTCAAATAAACTCGTTTCTAATAAACATAATGTTACATGACACCGATTGATCATTGCCTTACTAAAGGATCAAACTTTCCATAGATTCGTTCCCCGTGAATTAAACTTTATTATAATGCATTTTATTTTATGACATGTATTCAAACGTTACTCATATGGTGAGCTAACTGAATAGGCGTGGGTAATAATATATATGACGTGTTATTTGCAATCCCTTTTATAGACAATTTATTACAATAATACACTTGTCCCTATTTTCAAAGACAACTTCCACGTGCTGCGTCCATCTTTTCAGCTGAGCTTCAGGCCATTCTTCAAGCCTAGAAATTCATTCAGTCTTCATCAAAATTAAAACATATAATATTTTCTGATTCTTTGTCCTCTTTACAAGCAATTAATAACAAACAGCTTGATCACCCATTAGTAGCAGACATTTATCGTTTGCTACTATCAGACGAGTTCATCAGCAAGGGTATTGTACTTTGCTGGCCCCCGAGTCATGTGGATATTAAAGGGAATGATATCTGAATTTTTAACACCAGATAAATATTTTGAATTCATTTATGATCGCTGGCAACGGTCTTGGGATCTTGCAGGCACAAACAAACTTCATGGCGTTAAGCCTCTCTTAGGAGACTGGCGAATCTCCGATAGATGAAGTTGTTTTGTGTGCTCTCGGTTAGGTCATGCTATTTTTACTAGATAAACACCCCCTGTTTTGCATTAAGAGGGATGTAATTACCCAAAAGACATGTCCTGTGATTAGCGTCCGGTAAGCGTCGCAGGTTTTAATGTGAAATCTCCATCAGGAGATGTCTATTGGACATTAACACCCCTCTTAATGCAAAACAGGGGGTGTTTATCTAGAAAAAATAGCATGACCTATCCATGACCTATCTGAGGTAATGAAAACGTCGTGACGTAGCGAAATAACAGGCTACTCTCGTTAGATTTGGCTCGCTTATCGTTTGATTGTTATAGTAGCAGTATGAGTATAGACCAAAAAACCCACTAAAATTCTCACTTCATTTTTTATTTTAAACTTTATGTTTTTGTATTAGATTATTGTCTATTTTGTTGTTTGTAGCTGTTACCTGACAAGTGGGTTGTGTTTTAAGTTCATGTTGTATCTCCAAATATTTCATCTAATGTACCGAGATCAAAATTGATTGTCTCCATTGTGGTTATCTCCATTAAGTAGTAAGCATAATATTAATATGCAGTGATTTTTCTAATTAAGAGGGGTGTTATTGTCCAATAGTCAGTGTCTAATCAACCAATCAAAATACAAGATTCGCCCTTAAGCAGGTAACTAGTCCATATTACAGCGAGAGCCTCAGCCAGAGTGTGAACATTGTCATGTTCCTTTGACAATTACGCACATTTTGATTCAGTGCAATCATCGCAAATATACAAGATCATGGTATTACCGTTGTCAGTCATTACATCAGGCGTTTGCCCAGCCGGAGCTATATGGACAATTTTAATTGTATATAATTTATCATGTATAAATTTTTATATATGTAAATGAATTGATATATTTAATTTCAATTATATTTTCTGTGGTATTTGTTTTTATTTATATATATAAGTACATTTCTGTGATATTTGTTTTAATTTGTCTCATTAAACTCCCCATATGTTTGGCGCAATATAGCCCGGTTGGAGCTGACGTACCATAAAACATTTCATTACAATTCGTTCAAGACAAACTAACAATCATATAATAAGAGTTTATCCTTGTTGATATTTATAAAAAAAATACTCAACAATCTCAAATGTGAAATCTGAAAATGCGCAGTAGCTTGGTGTCTCATATATACATGTATAACGGCATGATTTTACAGGAGGAACATGATCCCGTCCGTGTCCCCAAAAAACTATATTTATATGCGTGGGAGGGTGGGGGGGCAGTCCCTCCTACTGCCACCGTGTAATATTGGGCTGTGTGCAACCGCTAGAGTCGATTTGTCGCATATCTGACCCACGGTATGTTTGACATTGGTTCAACATTATCATTATAATGTTGAAAACTGCATTGAAACCATGAGATTTTTTGCCATTTGAAAGCGGGCGCAAAAACTCAAAAACTTAGCCTTTGATTTAACTCAACAGAGAGGTTTGTTATAAATTGTTGTTAACATTGGTGATTAATAAACGGCTGTAATAAATATCAGTTGTTTGTTACTCTAATAATATGATCTGACGCGTCCAACCTTTTATATCAAACAATCGTTTGTAAAGACTTATTCAATGATTACATGTATTTATAAATCATTTGTGAAAGTTTAGTTGTATTTAAAAATAATTTTAATTACAAATCACTCATAAACAGTTACTGAACGCCAGTAGGAATTACAATTATTTCGAATCACCTGAGGAAATTATCACCAAGTAATTTTGATGAACATGTTTACGACCTTATTCTGTAAAAATACTTTTTACTATAGTAGAACGTTCAAATTCATTTCATTTCATCCTACGATCCGTTTGAACGAGTTAGTATCTCGTTTGAACGAATTAGTATCTCGTTTAAACGAATTAACTATCTCGTTTGAACCAATTAATATCTGCCTAAACGGATTAACTGTCTCGTTTGAACGAATTAGTATATTATGGTTAATTGTTTTTCGTTATCAATTCTCCTTTACGTAATTGACTGTTCAAATGAGATGAAAATGACCTCGTTTTATTTTCCATATCGAAATACATGTCATTTAACACATACATGGGTTTTGTATTATGTTGAATATTAGTGGTTATGATTCATAAACAACATCAAATAAAACAACGGAAACATGGTGTGTAAAGGTTACAGATATTAACGTATTATTGAATATATGAAAGACTTGAACGACTTGTAATTTCTATGGCCTGTTTGACGCATTTCCGCTCAGTATCATAATGTTTATTCTTTATTCAAAATATCAACACAGCCCCTTTTCTATTTTTGTTGAATAAACTGAATTGAATTCTAGTGATAATCTCTGTTCAGTTGATCTTTAACATGTACAAATAACGAGAAACCCCACACTGTCATAAAGAGAGAGAGGAGAGAAATGGGGTTTAACGTCCACTCGACATAAACTAGGTTATTTCGGGACTAACATATGGTTTAATTTTATTTCAATTATTTGCTTGCGCGTAGGGGTCTTTAGCAGTGGGTGGAAACCGGAGTACCCGGAGGAAACCCACGAGGTTGAGAAGGTGCCCCTATCTCCATGCCACGTACGCTCACACCTGGGATCGAAGTCACAGCCGCTAGCCAGAGGTGACGGGCCAGCTAGAGGTCAAAGCGCGGCACTCTAATCCACTAGGTCACACCCACACACACACACACACACACAGTCACACAGTCATAAATCTCATATTCTGACAGGTGAAATGATCAGACAGGCCATAAGTCTGACTTTTCTTGTCATTTTATAATGGAGTTTTATATTTTACAATTAAGTTTGTGTAGTTTATCGGAAGAGACGCCTATACACCCCTGTGTGGTATAACATGGTCCCTATAATATACACCTTCTCCATGTAGTATATGTGGTATAACATGGCCCATGTAATATACACATTCATTCTCTATGTGATACAACATGGACCCAATAATAAACACATATTTAAATCATTCATCTTCGTACAGGGCCCGCGAGAGGGGAGGATAAATGGCAATTCTTCGGGCCTTGGAGTTCATTCAATCCTCTTCAGTTTTAAAGCATATTATCTTTACTGATTCTCTGTCCTCGCTTCAAGCAATTAGTAATAAACAGCTTGAACACCCATTAGTAGCAGATGTGTATCGTCTGCTACTATCTTATTAGGTAATCAGCAAGGATATTGTCCTTTGCTGGCTCCCCAGTCACATGGATATCAAAGGGAATGATCAAGCAGACTCGGCTGCCAAGTCTGCCTTAGATCTTCCCATATCCGAATTTTTAACACCATATAAGGATTTTAAATCCATTATTAATAATTTCATATTTGACCGCTGGCAACGGTCTTGGGATCTTGCAGGCGCACAAACAAACTTCATCGCATTAAACCTCTCTCAGGAGAATGGCCAAGCTCCTATATAACCAACAGGAGAGATGAGGATGTCTTGTGTCGCTCTCGCATAGGTCATACTTTTTTAACTCACATTTTCATATTAAAGCGAGAGCCTCAACCAGAATGTGAGCACTGTCATATTCCTTTGACAGTTAAGCACATTTTGATTGAGTGCAAGCATCTCAAAGATACTAGATCTCATTTTTACCGTTGTCAGTCATTACATCACATGTTTGCCCAACCGGATTTATATGGTAAAGTGCTAGACGTTTTACAAGAGACAGGATTTTATCATAAATTTTAATTGTATATATATCATTAAATTTTTGTATTTAAATATTTATATGCATAAAAGATAGGTTTTATTTTTAGGTTTTACTTACTGTGATATTGTTTTTATTTATGCATATAATGCTTTTCTGTGATATATTTTAGCCTGTTTCGTAAAGATCATATGTCTGGCACCATATAGCCCGGTTGGAGCTGATGTGTCATTAAACTCCATTTCTTTCTTTCTTTCCTGGGGCCTGTGTTCGTATAATATTTTATCTTAATTTGAGACAGCTATAACATTGATATGCACCCCTCCCCTGAGGTACAACCCACGACATATTACATTATTTTGTACACCCTAATGTCTATTTTAATGTATTCTAGTGTACATGCCCTTGTGTAGCATGCAGGCTTGGGGATTTTAAATGTTTTGTATTACTTTTTTGATATTTACCCTTTAACAGCGTTATGTCTTACATCTATTCACGTATGGTCGTGTGTATTTACCTTAAGACAGCGTAATGCCTTGCATCCATTCACCAACCAGATAAATGTTTGTTGTCATAGCAAAAACCGGAAGTCTTAGTAGGGAAAATTGGTTTCTTGACCCCACTTCTCTCTCGTTCTCTCTCTCTCTCCCTCTCTATTCCTGCTGTGGTATGTATTGGACGTTAAATTTGTAGTACACATCAACAACAACAACGAGACAGATGAGACGCCGATTGAATTCTAAGGGAGAACCATGGTGTGAGGTTTCCATCAGCTAAGAGTAAAAGTAGCAATAGTCAAACCATTAAACGATCACAGGTAAAAAAAATTGTAGGGGTATAGTGCATGGTCCATTTGTTCCAGTAGTAATAGTCAAACTATTAAACTATCACAGGTGAAAATATTGTAGGGGTGTAGTGCATGGTCCATTTGTTCCAGTAGTAATAGTCAAACTATTAAACTATCACAGGTGAAAATATTGTAGGGGTGTAGTGCATGGTCCATTTGTTCCAGTAGTAATAGTCAAACTATTAAACTATCACAGGTGAAAATATTGTAGGGGTGTAGTGCATGGTCCATTTGTTCCTGTAGTAATAGTCAAACCATTAAACTATCACACGTAAAAATATTGTAGCGGTGTAGTGCATTGACTATTTGTTCCAGTAGTAATAGTCAAACCATTAAACTATCACAGGTGCAAATATTGTAGCCGAGTATTGTTACATAAGGTGTAAATAACAGAGTTCAAGTAGCCATGGTCCAAACATTAGACTATCACAAATTTAATCTAGGATTGCTGCTTTAATATCGTTAAGTTTAACAACTGAGCTATTTATTTTTATATTTAAACATATAAATAAATAGTATTGTGATATCTTATAGTCTGTCTCGTATAATTCACCATATGTTTGGCGCAATATAGCCCGGTTGGAGCTGACGTATCATAAAACAACATTTCATTTCATTTAACATAGTTTAGTGAATATACCTTTATTTGTGATATTACAATAGCCGATTTTAGCTCGTGGGTATGAATCATGCTGACCTGGTCTATTTTTGTACCTGGTTATTGTGTATCATATCGATTGATTTATTTGACAGGTAGACAGTGATTAATGTTTATAAACTAGTGATCTTCATGAATAATATTATATTATCCAATCGGCTTTATTGACTTGAAAAACAGGGGATTTCCCCTGTATTAAGCGACACCGTCTCTTGCCCCATGATTCATCATCGTCGTGTGTAAGGTAATTGTGAAAAACAGGGGATTTCCCTATACTAACCGACAAGCGTCTTTTGTTGTGTAAATAAGCAGTAAATAAACAGAAAAGAAATATTCAGCTTACGTGCAGGGGTTACTCTACTCCCTTGTCCGAAAACCTTGTAAACCCAACAGTTTGTAAAGAGGTTGAGTCGTTTTTTGTGTTGAGTGAAAAGGTCGTTTTGTCCTGGGCCAAGGCTTGACTAAATATTTACCAGGATGATCAGCTTTACAACCCGGTCCAAATCGGCAATGTGAAGTTTGCTCGATTTTGGTTATCTCTCCACCCATAAGCCACAACATCCCAACTTCTTTGGAGCAGTACAAACTTTAAGCAGTGAAAAAAGTGTAACAATGTTCAATAATTCATTAAGTGACAAAGACAGCGACCTAATTTGAAACATCTTCATGTCCGTCCGGTCCTAATAAATAGTCTACATTTATCCATGGATATTTTTACAGCATAAAGATTTACCTTTTTATTTGCCTAAAGATTGTAGGACGATTTATGTGTAATTGCCTGGCAACCTATCTTTCTATTTTCCTGGAGAATCAGTTGGTTCGGGACACTGGAAACCCATTGAATGTATTTTATATGATACAAATTTGACAATGTTCAATTTATTAAATCAAAGACAGCCACCTAATATGAAACGCCGTCTAAACAAAGCAACATTCAACTATCGTCTAAATGCCCCCATCTCCGATTTAAATATTGCGAAAATATAACGTCAAACAGTAAAATTAATTTTTATCATTCAAACTTTACTTTTATCGTCAATGATGTGAATTGTACCACAAAAAAACCATCACACCAGCAAACATCTAAGGGGTAGAGTAAAGTAACAATCGATGGGATTGTAACATTAAAAAATAACCCTTATTTGTACAAAGACACAATACAAAACACTTTTAGTTGTGAATAAATAAATTTTGAAATTGTTATGTTTATAAAATGAAAGTCGATGCCAAACAAAAAGAAAAATAATGGAAAACCATTTTATTAAAGATACGTCATTAATTATTTTAATCTATGAAGTCATGAAGGGGGTTGAAAGGTTAGCATGCGCGCGCTGCATCACAAGGTCTGGGATTCAATCAACTGACGGGGTTTCCATTTCCCGGTTGTACGTGATACGGAGTAGGGTCGCCTATCCAACCTCGTGGGTTTTCTCCGGGTCCCCTGGTTTCCTGCCACTGCTAAACAGAGATAATATCCCTATGGTGTTAAGGTGTAAATATGGTGATTATACTCCAATATATACAGATGGTTCGAAAGATGGTGATCGGGTACCTACGGCTACCGTGGCGCCATCTTTACAGCAGAACTCCAGGCCATTCTTCAGGCTTTGGAGTTCATTCAACCGGCTACTTCCATCTTTGCAGATACACTCCAGGCTATAATCTAAGGCCTTGGAATTCATTCAATCGTCACCCAAATTTAAAACGTATCTGTTCTGATTCTCTGTCCTGTTTACAAGCAATCAATAAACAGCCTGATCCCCATTAGTAGGATAATATTCATTGTCTGCTACTATCATACGAGTTGAGTAGCAAGGACATTGTCCTGTGCTGGCTCCCCAGTCACATGGATATAAAAGGGAATGATCAAGTAGATTTGACTGCCAAGTCGGCCTTAGATCTTCCCTTATCCCATTTTATACTAAACCATACACAGATTTTAAATCTTACATTAATCATTTAATTTATGGCCGCAGGACGTTAGTTCCAAATACTTCCTTTGTAAAGCGTTCGATTTTTTAAAGGCACATATATTTTTATAGAATTTTTAAATTTGTATACCAGTTTTTTTTTTCATTTTTTCAATATTTGATTAATTTAAAATAATATTATTTAATTTTAATAGTATTAACGGTGATACTTGTTTTTATTCGTGTATACATATATATATAGATAATGTGATTATTTGTTTCTAGTTTGTCTCGTAACATAATCATATGTATGGCGCTATATAACCCGATTGAAGCTGACGTGCGATTAAACAATATTTCGTTCATTCATTCCCCGTTACTTATCTATGAACTATATTACCATAGATAATTGTTACTATACACAATTAAAACCCCAGTGTTACTAAGTAAATATATATAAATTGTTGTCTTCTGTCCATCTCTATACAATGACATTATTTCTTACAAACAATGACGTCTATATAGAATAGTATAATATTGTGTAAAAGCTACCCTTTAAATATGTAAGCTGACGAGAGTTATCTACCTTACCCTATACTTCTAATGAATCACTGTATCAACACTGATATTGTTTAACATTATGTTTACCTTATTTTAATGGAATAAATCCTAATGGGATTCAGTGTTCTTCTGTTCTGCTCTGAGCGGGGCTAATGGAGACAGGCATACGCCATACAGAGTGCTATGAGGGAAATTTGGCCAACACAGCGGCGCTACGATCTACTCTTAGATCGAATCGAATTCCAACTGTCAAGGGATCTTTCACGTGCACGGGACCTCGATTTTTCGTCCTGCATCACTGACAAGGGAGGACCAGACCCGAAAAACCGGATGAACTTTCTCGACCAATGCAGGGATCGAACACCCGACCTCGTGGTTAGCGAGTCAGCCTTATGCAAATTACTGAGTATTTATAAGTTTTAACGGGTTTAAGCGACTACCAACAACATGTATTATTTTCAAGAGTTCCAATGAATACTAATTAACCACAAATAACTTATTCTAGCCGACACTAGGACATACTAACCACAAATAACCCATTACGACTTTCCTAGGACTTTCTCAGGACTGTTATCATCTGCTCACTCATCGTTATTGTGGTGAAGAAAGTAAAGACAGGGATAACGGATATTTCGGTCGATTTTGTCCACAAGTCAGAAAACATTTTTCAAAAAATATTATTTTACATGTCGTCTGTTCTCATCGCCTCTCTTCTCAGAAGTATTGGAATTGTCCGGGTATTCCGTCCTACTGACCTAATGAAGACGGAGATACGTCATACAGTGCTCTACGAGTGAAATTGTGTCTGGGCAACGACACAATAGTCAACTCTTATTTCGAATTCCAACTGCCAAGGGATTTTCTTCATGCACACTGTATAATGTATACGCGGGGCCTCGGTTTTTCGTCCAGTCCGAACGACTAGACAGCTGTTCAAGGGAATTAGTAGAATAAAGATATAACCTACTATATGTTAGTCCCATAATGACCTACATGTGATAGACCGGGCGCCAGCTTCAGTTAATCATACTAAGAGAGGGAAATTGTCTGATAGGGCATAATTGTTTGTCAATGCCTACTAGTCAAACATCTGGATTGCTGCCGGGAATTAACCTGCCCATTTAGGTGGTGTGGGGGCCTAAAGGGAGCCCATTTTCACTTTTAATCATACTTTGGTAGGGATGGACAATTTTGATAATATTTAATATATAGGTAATACGGAGTCGAAAAACACCATTGACAGCAACTTTTTGTTGACAGTGACCTTGGACAGCAAAGGTCAAGTGCTGTCCTAAATTCATTTATTCATACTAAGTGAGGGATGGCTAAAACTTTTTGAATATGATTCATTAGACGGTTTCAAACATTCCTACATCATTGCCAGTAATTTCACACTGACCGGAAGTGGCGACAGTGACAGTTAAATACCACAACATGGCATCAGGTATGAGGCATCAGATATAATCATACATTGAGAGGGATGGCTGATTTTTTTACACAATGTTTAAATATGTATATACACTACAAAAATACAAATGACAGCAATTCTACACTGACCGGAAGTGTCGCCAGTGATGATTACGTAATGGGCCCCATCCTCAGATATTATACATTGAGAGGGATGGCTGATTTTTTTACGCAATGTTAAAATATGTATATACACTACAAAAATACAAATGACAGCAATTTTACACTGACCGGAAGTGTCGCCAGTGATGATTACGTAATAGGCTCCGTCCTCATGAAATTGGGTGCCTGATAAGGCTATAAATTCACAAAATGTTAAAGTATCTCCTACTGCAAAATTACGATGGCAGGGCATAAATGGCAGGGTAGCTATATTATCTAAACCAAACTGTTACTCTTCTATATATAACATGGTCTTCTATATATTCCATGTACGACCAATCTTTTCCTGGTAACATGGACATCAATAATTACGATGACAGTCATACATAATTTAAACGTCGTTTAAATATCATCTTCATCATCATCTTCGCCATCATCTTCGCTCTCACTATCATCAGATCAATCATCGTCGGATTGTTCACCATCCTCAAAAAGCGTAGGCCTATCATCGACATTGAGATCTTCTTCAATATCGGTGTGTCTGCATCATACTCTCCTTCAATAAGATTAACTGCATCATGATCTCCGTAATTTTCAGCATCATCTTCTCTAATTTCTGTACCCTCGTCTACTGTTTCAGCTATCTTCTCATCATCGATATTCGCCTTCTGTGGTAGACTTTCACCATCAAACCAATGTGGAATAAAGTAACCGTTACCGTTGTCCTTCCAACCATAATTAGTAGAACACCGCCCCATTGTCGGATCTAGTTCAAGTGCATTGTCGTGAGTCGACTATACGGATTCAAGGCCATTTCCGACATAAATGAAGCACGCTACAAGTCCTTCCTAAAAATGAGTGGGTGCAAGGGTAAAACAGTAGGCACAAAGGTGAAGAAAATAAACCGTTCTTCTCTCCCACCATGTGAAAAGGTTCTACTACAGCATTTACTGAGGTCGCTATGCTCTGGATAAATGCACTTGAACTAGATCCGACAATGGGGCGGTGTCCTACTAATTATGGTTGGAAGGACAACGGTAACGGTTACTTTATTCCACATTCGTTTGATGGTGAAAGTCTACCACAGAAGGTGAATACCGATGATGAGAAGATAGCTGAAACAGTAGACGAGGGTACAGAAATTAGTGAAGATGACGCTGAAAATTACGGAGATCATGATCTAGTTAATTTTATTGAAGGAGGGTATGATGCAGACACGATATTGAAGAAGATCTTAATGTCGATGATATGCTTTTTGAGGATGGTGAGAACAATCCGACGATGCTTGATCCGATGATAGTGAGAGCGAAGATGATGGTGAAGATGATGATGAAGATGATATTTAAACGACGTTTAAATTATGTATGACTGTGATCGTAATTATTGATGTCCATGTTACCAGGAAAAGATTGGTCGTACATGGAATATATAGAAGACCATGTTATATATAGAAGAGTAACACTTTCGTTTAGATAATATAGCTACCCTGCCATTTATGCCCTGCCATCGTAATTTTGCAGTAGGAGATACTTTACATTTTGTGAATTTATAGCCTTATCAGTCACCCAATTTCATGAGGATGGAGCATATTACGTAATCATCACTGGCGACACTTCCGGTCAGTGTAAAATTGCTGTCATTTGTATTTTTGTAGTGTATATACATATTTTAACATTGTGTAAAAAAATCAGCCATCCCTCTCAATGTATGATTATATCTGAGGATGGGGCCCATTACGTAATCATCACTGGCGACACTTCCGGTCAGTGTAGAATTGCTGTCATTTGTATTTTTGTAGTGTATATACATATTTAAACATTGTATAAAAAAATCAGCCATCCCTCTCAATGTATGATTATATCTGAGGATGGGGCCTATTACGTAATCATCACTGTCGACACTTCCGGTCAGTGTAAAATTGCTGTCATTTGTATTTTTGTTGTGTATATACATATTTTATCATTGTGTAAAAAAATCAGCCATCCCCCTTAATGTATGATTATATCTGATGTCTCATACCTGATGCCATGTTGTGGTATTTAACTGTCACTGTCGCCACTTCCGGTCAGTGTGAAATTACTGGCAATGATGTAGGAATGTTTGGAACCGTCTAATGAATCATATTCAAAAGGTTTTAGCCATCCCTCACTTAGTATGAATAAATGAATTTAGGACAGCACTTGACCTTTGCTGTCCAAGGTCACTGTCAACAAAAAGTTGCTGTCAATTGGGGTTTTCGACTCCGTATTATCTATCTATATATTAATAATTATCAAAATTGTCCATCCCTACCAAAGTATGATTAAAAGTGAAAATGGGCTCCCTTTAGGCCCCCACACCACCTAAATGGGCAGGTTAATTCCCGGCAGCAATCCAGATGTTTGACTAGTAGGCATTGACAAACAATTATGCCCTATCAGACAATTTCCCTCTCTTAGTATGATTAACTGAAGCTGGCGCCCGGTCTATGATGAGTAGACGTTAAACCCCCTTCCCCGTGTCTCTTTATTCTATTCTAATTAACAACATGTCCTACATTCAGTCACGTGTCTATTGATCCAGGTTACCAATAAAATAAATATAGTTTGTTTTATTTACCTTCGGTTTATTCATATATGATAAATATTTATAAAGATATAATCCAATAATAACTGTGATATAAACACAGCAAACATGATAAATATATTAACAGGACACAGTTTTTATGGGATACAATCACTAGTTTTATTCTAAAAGCACGACGTTTTAACAAGTATCCTCTGATCGCTATCAAGCGTCGTGCTTTTCAAGGATTTGATAACGATATGAGGATACTTGTCGAAACGTCGTGCTTTTAGAATAAAACTAGTGATTGTATCCCATAAAAACTGTGTTCTGTTAATGTGTTTTCCCGATCGCTAAATGCCACTTAAAGATTATGATAAATATATATATATATAGGTCAATGTCTATAATACAGGTCAATGTCCATAATACAGGTCAATGTTTATATATGGTATACAATATTAAAATATAACTGTGGTTGAAATACCATATTGTTCGAGACTAGTTTTTAATTTACCACGAACAAGATTTGCCTATGAAAGTATGATATTATTGGTATGTATATTTACATAGAATTATTGCTAAATTAAAATAAAATATCGTTTAACGTCCTACAGAACGTACGGCATAAAGTGTGCTATGAGGGAAATTTTGCCCGGGCAGCGGCGACAAAGCCTACTCTTTTATAGAATTCCAACTCGCCAGGGATCTTTTACGTGTACGTCTCATTCAAATGACTGTACCTTGCCACGCAATAGATAATTTCATAATTTACAGAGAGATATTCATTAATCAGTAAAACCTTTTTCAATAAGATATTTTACACGTGTTTTTCTAGCATGTTGACGAGCAAATTGTAATACACTCAAATTATTTTTATCTCTAACCATTTTATTAACATTCATAGACATCAACAAATCTATTTTATTTATAAAATTATTACGTTTTGTCAAAACACAACTAAACAGAGGTGTTCGATTATTGTCATCTCTGCTTTCTAAATTAAACCCTTTCTTCTTGATGAAATACTTTACACGCCCGAGGCTACCATACTGACAGGCATAGTGAAGTATATTCGGTGAACTATCTAGTTTAGCACCCTTGTCTAATAATAGTTCGACCTTTTGTAATGACTGAGAAGTTGAACAAATAGCTGACATTAAAGGACTTTCATTTTTATCATTTCTGGCCTCCACTTTGGAACCTTTATCAATGAAGTATTTAACACAATCTAGACTACCATATTGACAGGCATACTGGAGTATATTCGGTGAACTATCTAGTTTAGCACCCTTGTCTAATAATAGTTTGCCCTTTTATAATGACTGGGTAGTTGAACAAATAGCTGACATTAAAGGACTTTCATTTTTATCATTTCTGGCCTCCACATTGAAACCTTTATCAATGAAGTATTTAACACAATCTAGACTACTATATTGACAGGCATATTGGAGTATATTCGGTGAACTATCTAGTTTAGCACCCTTGTCTAATAATAGTTTGACCTTTTGTAATGACTGGGTAGTTGAACAAATAGCTGACATTAAAGGACTTTCATTTTGATCGTTTCTGGCCTCCACATTGAAACCTTTATCAATGAAGTATTTAACACTATCTAGACTACCATATTGACAGGCATAGTTAAGTATACTGGAGGAATGATCTAGTTTAGCACCCTTGGCTAATAATAGTTCGACCCTTTGTATTGATTGTGTTGATGAACGCAGGGCCGATATTATTGGAGTTTCATTTGCATTGTTTCTTATCTCTATATCTACATTTTTACTTAACAAAAATTCAACATCTTCTACTTTATGACATCTGCATGCGTAATGCAGTAGACTTTCATCTGAATAATGTGAAGGAAACCTTACATTAAGATTAGCCCCAAAATTTGCCAATACCTTCACCTTCTCTACAGGTTGTTTATCTGAACGTATAGCTACAACAATTGGAGTATAACCACCACTGTTCTTACTCTCCATATCTACCATAACTTTATTTAACAACAATTCAACAGTTTCTACACCATAAAAACAACACGCTACATGTAATAAACTATTACCATTCCTATCTTTAACATCATGTTTAGCACCAGACGATATCAATACTCGCACCTTCTCTTCCGGTTGAATACTCGATATAATACAATCATACATGGCTGTCCTATCTCGATTAACTACACTATTTATATCAATTGTTTTATCGGATAAAATAGATTTTAATTCGTCTAATGTACCATGTTCACAAACTTTAAATAATGTATATTTATCTACTGGTCTTATAACTTTATCATCATCGTAAGCAGGTGATGTTTTATCTGGTGTTGTATCATCATCAGGTGATGTTTTAACTGGTGTTGTATCATCTTTACGTTGATTAAGATGACTGGAATCTAGACACGATGATGTTGATGGTTGACCAGAACCTGGATCCTGATGTTGGGAAGTGGATTGTAAACAAGACTCTAGATTTGGTGAGTGACCTGGTGTCAATAAAGTTTTCATATCTGAAATATATGAATTGAGGTACATTATGTATAGGACTTAAATGTAATAAGTAAATGTTGGACTGGAATCACTGACTACAGAGGTTGATATAAATGGCATTTATAAGCAGGTCGAAACAAATAACAAAACGTTTCAAAATTTAACACTGTCGTATAATTCGTACATTTAGATACGACGCATGATTACCGAACAGTGCCATGGATGACGTAAAGGCATAGAGTTATATATAGAAACTAGAGTCCGCACTGATCACGTGACTCCCATGACTACAACGTTAAAGGCAATGACGTATATATAGGTTTGTGCCGGAATGAAGCGACGGCCGCCATGTTAGTTCCGGGGAGTATGCACGTAAATACCCGGATGTTCACTATGTTATCGCATTAATCAATCCGTGTCGAACTGTTTTAAATCGTGCACAAACATTACATTTTTAAATTTTCTCACCCAAATATTTATTGTTTGATAAAAATTATAATAAAGATCCATGGACAGACTTATCTCCGGGCCCCTCTTTTCACGTAAAGGTTATAGAATAATTTATTTTAACACATCAGCGATCTCGACCGCAGTGTCTCTATCTGACTATACGCTACTACTAGGCCTATTTACTTTACCTTCGCTTTCTGTTTTAATTTTTATTAAAACAGTCATCTTTTGAATTAGTGCAATGTCCACAATATGAATTCTTATACAGTAAATTTGTTCTAAAAATTTATGGAACTAATTAATAAAGAGTGTAGAGATGAATGTGTTTTGGGGTTTGTTTTTTTTTAATTTAAGCACTAAAAGTTAACAGAAAACAATAGCCCGCAGAATTATATGTGCTGGAATTTTTATTTATTTGTTAAATATTTTATTTCAGGAAATTTGGGAATGGAAAGTGAAGAAAAATTAATAGCCTACGTATAATGTTGTAGGCCTATTTCTATTTACCGCCCGGTATTGATTTATTTCAATATTTGTTAATTATTTTTAGAAATATATGGAACTGAAAAGGGAAGAGAAACTAAAAGCAGCCTGTAGAAAATGTTGTATTATTAATTATTTATTTGTTAATTTGTTTTAGAAAATTATGTAATGAAAAGTGACATGTCAGTGTCAGCGATTCCGTAGGCCTACTCTACTTTCACTTTAATTTCCAGTTTAATATTTGATACTTCAAATTATGTCCCGAATGTGTATTCTATAGTAAATGTGACTAATAAATTTATAAATTGAAATCTTACCTTACTGTCATAAAGTTTGCTTAACTTTTTGAGGCCTATGTCATAGAGTATTATTATTAGTAAAAAAGGTAAAAAAGTAAGTAGACGCGACGCAGAGGAGAGACACTGTTGTTGTCGAGATCGCGGACATGTAAAAATAAATTATTCTATAACCTTTACGTGGAAAGAGGGGCCCGGAGATAAGTCGGTCCATTGATCTTTATTATTATTTTTTATTAAACAATAAGTATTTGGGTGAGAAAATTTAAAAATGTAATATTTGTGCACGTTTTAAAACGGTTCGACACCGATTGATTGATGCAATAACATAATGAACATCCGGGTATTTACGTTCATACTCCCCGGAACTAACATGGCGGACAAGGCTCCATGTCGGCACGCTGTCACGTGATCAGTGTGGACTCTAGTTTCTATAAATATAACCATGGACCGTATATAGATGGACAAGCAACGAAGTCCCTTTGGTCCGATTCTCTGCCACTCGCGCGAGACACGCGAGACACGACGAGATCTTAAATGTCAACGGTAAACAAAGCGACGTCATTTTTGACATTACGGAATTCTACACAGATTTATTTCTCTAACTCCTCCTTAGATTTTACGATAATCTTTTTGCTACACGGTAATTGTTAACTACGATAAGTATTTCTGTCCGGTAGTGAAGAATTTTTCCAATTTCGAACGTTGATATTTTCAAATGCAGCAGTTGAAGATTGTGAAATGGTAGTTTTCAATATTCTCAGAGATTTTCGTAAGTATTTTGATTTTGCTTAATAATCAAAATTTCCGTATGTATGGGACATTTTAAAATTATGGAAATGAAGTTAAGATATATTATTGTCCGGAATGATAATTAATTGTGCAGAAGTAAAAATTAAAAGAGTTGTTTTTTTAGCTGTGTTTTTAACGAAAACTTGGCGTATTTCCCTCGGGTCCATATGGGCGTGTCCGAAGTCCGTAGTAAACAAAGACGTTGTTTTGATACAGTTGCGTTGCAGACAATCATCTGTGGTCAGTCCAAGCATGATCAATGAAAATATTATAAATTAATTACTTTTTCTGTGACTTTCAGCCCTTTGATTGAGCTTAGTACTGGTAGGCTACCGGTCTAATTTAGTACGGTAGTTAATTTAAGGCCTTTGCTTTGTAATTATTACTGCTAACGCTTAGTGACCTACGGTACGGTAGGAATCTATCTATTATAATCTAGGCCTACAGACTGAAGAGTAACCTTAACGAATAAAAATATGTGAGTTCAAATCTAGATTTAAATTTTCTTTTTTGATAGGTTCTCAAGTTCCAGAACAGACTTTTAGGCTATTATTAATAATAATTATTGATTATTGACCTGTGTAGTGTATAGGTAGGGAGTTCAGTCAGTAACGTCATACGTCATAAAGAAATGGCGAATCTATAAATTTTCATGTTTCATAATTCATCAGTAGAAATAATATTGTAGGCCTTAACAAGCAAAATACTTTATTTTTATTTCATTTAAATATCATTCTTCAAGATAAACTATTTGGTGTGGGTTTTAAATGTTTTGTAGTAATAAATATTTATCGTTAAAACTACGTTACTTTCTGCTACCGCTCGAATTACAGCACCGTTTTTACGCTCTCGATAAAATGGGTTCCCCGCTATGTTTATAAATAGACACGATTTCGCGTTTTCCCACCTAGTTGAACCTTATATGGGTATTTTCGGCATTTTCCGTAGATTCCCGTCGTGTGTGACGCGTGTTGATACAAGCAGACGCCCGGAAACCCTACGTCAAAACCTGGAGGTAAGTGACATTTTCAATCGTTTTAGTAAAATTTCGGTAGACTCAATTTTTTTTTCCATTGGAAGCACCCATTTTAAGATAGTTAAACATGTTAGCTAATTAATGATTATAATTATGAAATGGTTTCCATTTATAAAATGATGTGCAAATTGGGTTTTTTATCGGTAGGTTTTCTCAACTTACGGCGCTTGACGGCAAAATGGCCGAACTTGACAGTTCACCACTTGCACCTCAACTTGCAGATACAACAAACCACATAAATGTTGATTGTTTGAAAAATCCGCCTAGTATTGGTAAGAATTTTTTTTTTATCGAAATGTATGTTTGGTTTGAACAAAATAGGCTAAATACTCTTGTTTATTGTAAAAAAAAAAATAACAAAACGGTAAAGTGTCACAAAATACGAGGGTGGAAGGACAATAACTAGAATAACTCTGTTGGTGGCATTTGTACTTACTTGCTGTTCAAATTTTTATTTTTCGCGCATGCGCAATGATAAAACGGCGATTCTGTTAGTCATCTTCCCTCCCTCGGCACGCACACGTTGATTTTTTTTTTTGTTTAATTATTAACAAATAATAGGTAGTACAGGGCTGTAAATTCATACGAATCTCCGGAAACGATTGCGAGCGAATTCTAATAAATTGTGACAACTGTCATTTACTTTTTATTCACTTATTGATGTCAACAAACACTGAATTGACAAGACGAATCTTCGACTCGCTCATATCGGCATCGCTGTCGAGTGTCGACCAGGACAACATTGAAACAAAATATCTTTTACATTGAAGTATTTTTATGTTCAAGAATGTTTTAAGAACAAACGGATATCCATTTATTATTCGGCAATATTATAAAATCATCAAATTGTCTTGTCAATATTTTAAATAGCAATTTTTTGCCGAAACTGGCACAGTTGTTTATTTATGTTAGACTCGAATAACACCGATACATTTCCATTATGCCGTATAGTAGTCTCGATTGTCATATATAAAGAGAGACACGGTTAGATGTCAACAAACAACAATTTGTTTGTTGACGAAATTAATAAATATTGTTTTATGGCACGTCGACACCGTAAATTAAGCAAATTTGCGCTAATTTGTATGTTAATAAACCCATGTTAATACGTTATTAAAAATAAGAAAAAAAGCTCCCTTTGATTACTTTGAATAAAAAATAAATCAAAGTTACAGTTACAAAGTAGCAGTAGCCACTTCATAAAACTATAAACATCAGATATTATTTTGGTATACACATTTGGACAGTAAATCCCAATTTGACATTATTGGTCTTGTTTAACAAATTTTGAGTTATAAATTATAAAATTAATAAACGCTATTTTGTTATGTTTTTTTTTTTACAATATTACTATAGATTTGATCAGATCGCATATGAGGGTCATCTTAGATTGATATTTACAAACTAATACTATAAGTTTTTAGTCAACACGTCAAACAATTTGGGGTTTTTTTTGCATTTAATTTAAAAGCTGGCTGAACACTGTGATTATGAACTTAATATTTATTTAAAAGGGCCTGTGTTAGGCAACTGAAAAAAAAATTAGTTGGTGATTGTCCACGCCCACACACCTGTCCTGATTTTTTTTTAAATTTTTTATTTTTAAAATTTACCCTCTTATGCTGTTTTAAACCAATGATAAACGTGTAAAACTCCTATGTGAGCGCGAATTGTGGCTTCAATGTGAACATTTTGTAAGCAATGAAAATAATTAATGTCGTAAACATTTAATCTGAATATTAATTAAACATATCCACACAAAGTAAACTGTTAAAAACAGTAAAAGACAAACACATATATAAAATAAACAAAACTAGTTATGTGAACTTTCTATATGGCTTGAAAAGTGGTATCAGGTGTTCTGAATGGGTAAGCATACCCTGCCCTGTGCACATCACCCGTTACAAACCAATAAATAGCAATGAAACACAACCTTTATGTAATCGGCAAATGATTTAGTAGGGCCAGGGGAGTTATACCCGCTATCAGGCACATAAAGGCTATGCAAGCTAGACAAGAAACAAAACATATACAAACAGTAAAGCCACTAAAGGACTTGGATTATTATCTAAAAGCTACAGTACTCGGTTGGATATTACATTATATCTGAACGGTTTTTCTGCTTGTATGCAGATGACTTGTGTTTTGACTTGAAATTAAAGCTTTATTCCCACAGTATTGCATGTTCATTTAAAAATAATAAAATCCTCCCTCCCGCCTACATTGAAAAAAAAAAGGACATTCACCAACTTTTTTTTTTAAGTGGCAAAATACTAGACTATGACAAGTCAAGTCATGCCTACAAGTGACAAGGTATCCACATTTGTATTTTTAATTAGCTTACAAAGGCCTGGCTTTAGTTTTCGAATTTTAAAAAAAAAAAAAAAAAAATTAATAATATTTAATAGTTTTAATTATTTATTTTATCAAATCATTTCAGGACCACACTGTAAACAGCTTGGAATTAGCTTTGAATGGCTTAATGGCTCTACTGGGTCTTCAAAACCATTAACCAGTTCAGTTACCAATGGTGTTATTATTGAATTGCTGATCCTGAAAAAAAAACACAATTATAGTCTAGATCAATGCGCTAATTGGGTTAAAATACTTTTTAACCTGAAGGAAGCTCCCCAACCTAAAACAGTGCATTCTCAATGGACAAGGATTTCGAAAAGAGCTACAGAACTTAGAAGAAATAAATTAAATTATAACATTTACATTAATAGCCCTTACACTCCACCTGACTCTGCCACTAAATCTACAGACCTAACGCATAATAAACAAACTAATACAATTAACATATCTTCTTCAGAAAAATCAGTAGAGTGTACTATTTTACCCTTGTCTACAAAAACAGAAACAAAATCGTCACAAACCAATATTTTACATTCGACTATCGAAATGGAAGCAACCCAACTTGGACAGAATTTAAATTTAATAAAAAAAGAAATAAAGGAGTCTCAAATACAGTTTAATAAAATAAAACTTAGGAAAGGACATTACAGTATAAGAAATATTAACAAGCGTGACAAACGTGCAAAACAAAAAAATAATGAGTTGAGTAGAGAGGTCAGAGAGCTTAAAAATAAATTATTAAAACTTGAAGTTCAAAAAAGAAATGCTGTTAAAATGACATCAAAATGGCGCAGAAAGGCAAAAATTGTAAATAAACTAGAATGTCCCAAGTGCTTGGAAAAAGATATAAAAATAATAAATTTAAACGATTCTCTTTCGGTCACTAGAAAGTGAAATTGATATTGCCCCCATTTGTATTTCTGATACAGAAAGTGAACAAAAAAATAAAAAAAGAACAGAGCTCAATTTTAAAGAAGTAAGAGACGGCAATATTGGATATTCAGATAATATACGTTTATTATATATGAGACTATTGTCACTTGGTATTCCAGTTTCCAAATGCAGTGATGTTGTACATAGTGTATTAACAGGACTGACAGACCTAAAGTTTGGAAAGCTGCCGTCAAAGGGAACAACTAGTTTAATTCAGTCGGAATGCGAGGTGGCCGGACAGATTCAAGTTGCTGATATTCTTCTTCACGGTAACAATATGACACTCCAACTGGATGGAACCAAGAAAAAATTTAATGAATATGGAGCATATCAAGTTACACTCAATAATGCTAGTGGTTTGAAAGAAACTTACTCTTTAGGAATGAAGGAAATGTTAAAAGGTGACACAGACTCTTTCATAGACACAATGTTGTCAGTTTTTCGTGACCTGGCTGAGACATTTAGTGATGATTCTGAACAAATAAATGAAATAAGAACTAAAATGTTGGCTAACATTAAAAATCTGATGACAGATAGACATATTGTAAATAAAAGTTTTAAAATAAAGTTTGAAGAACTTAGAGCAGAACTATTTGATAAATACCTTAAGAACTTTAGTACATTAAGTAATCAATCAAAAAACCAGGTTGTTGAACTACACAGTCTATTCTGTGCGTTACATGTTATTGGAAACATGGGTACTGTTGCGTCAAAGGCACTAAAAGTGTATGAGTCTATAGTATTGCCACCTGAAAATAAAATAACTGAACATTCATTTGACAAAGGTAATGCAAGAACTTTTGATTTAATCTTTGAACTGTCCCAATCTTTAACTATATCTGGCAGCCAAAGGTTTGGACGCTTTACAGATTGGGAAGCATTTTTGGAAGAGAGAAATATTCACAATTTTCTGGTTTCATTTCTGAGACATCGATTTAATATTTTATTTGTAAATGGTGGTGCAGCATTTTATCATCGTGAACATATAGCAGAGTTTTTTCACTGTCTGACTGCCCCAAACAAATTAATGAAATGTATTTCTGAGAGTATTATCTCACCTGTTTGTGTTGCTGAATGTAGAGCACTTGGTATATTTGGAGTTTTGATTTCACAACCTCTATGGAAGATAGTAGAGCGTGATATTCACGTGTTGGATTTAAATCCATATTGGTTAAAACTTAAAAACGCGCTTTCAGAGTATTCAGTGGATGCCTCTAATTTATTGAAAGGAAAACAATTGTTTAGTGAATTTGCTATGCAGGAAGACGAAGTATATGTTAGTCTTTTCGTTCCTCTCACTGATGAAATACAGAAATTTACACAAGAATGCTTACAAATTATTTGCTTCCATGTACTTCAATTAGTTAATCGCCAATTGATGGACCAATTACCAAATGGTTTATATTTTAATGCTACTGATACCGTACGTAATGAAACTCAATCATGTCCTACGACTAACCGATTAGGTGAAAAAGATTTTAGCGACCTCGATCGAGAAGTCAACCGTGCCCCCCAACGTAACACCTCGAATATCTCCGGTATAATATGTTTTCGCAACAACAACGCATGGAAATTTTACAGAAATATGAATCCCGAAAAAAGAAAATTATGTTTAAAAAGAGCTTTACGGTTAGCTCCCAAAAGATACAGTAAAAATAAAGCACATAGAAAACAACTAAAAAAGAAGCGATACCAATTTATTATGGAAAAAAAATCAAAACGACAAGAAGCTGACAACAAAAAACAAATACTGGAAATATCGGAACACGTCAAAGAAAATGGACTCTGGAATTCTAAAACTATAAAACAGAACATTCAAAGTATTGACTCTACCAACGCAAAAATTAAATCTGTTAAACAACAATTGAAATATCATCAAACTATTTTACACAGTAAAGCTGATAAAACATTATTTTTATATTCTGTTAATGGAAAACCTCATTCATTGGAACAATTAATTCAAAACTTAAATCAAGTCATAACTTTTGAGACAAATAATGAAGAATTAGAAGAGATATCATCATCAATTAATGCAAATACAAAATTCCGCTGCGAGTCTCAACGCAAACTACTAATTAACAATATTATTGAAAAAACAAAATCAGTTCCAAAAAAGGTTAATTCGTCATCTGCTAACCAACAAGTTGCGCGAAAAATTGTAAAAAAAGCTGAAAAAAGGAAAATGCTAGCAACATCTGTGCCGAATAAACACCTAAAAACATTTAATTATTTACCAGTAGAAATTTCCTCTGATGACAAAGATAGTTTTGTTGCAATTGCATATGAAGATCGATGGTATTTAGGTCAGATAACCCATGTTATAGACAAAAGTTCTGTTACTGTTTCATTCATGAAACAAGTTGGACACGATTTATTTAAATGGCCTTCAAAACCAGAAACAAAATGTGTTGAAACTATATTTATTTTGATTAAGGAATTATCAATAGAACCAAAGGACTCTGGCTTAAGGATTTGGAAATTAAGTAGCTTGGATACCATTGAGGAAAAATATAACTATTATAAATTAAATTATTTCTAGACATGAGCAACCAAACTTTCGATTTCCTAAACCAAATAAAGTTTATAAATTACAAAATTTATTTATATTTTTATTCTATCCTTTAAATTTGTAAATTTGAGAAATTTTCGTCAAAATATGAAAATTATTCCTTTTAATTACATGTACAGTTTTTCAGTACTCATTGTATTCTGTTTAAGTATACCTTATGATAATTAACTATCTAGGTTTTTGTGAATAATTCCTCTCAATTATATGTACAGTTGTTCAGTACACTTTATACTCTGTTAAATGTCTTAGATGATAACGAAATGATAATAACAGGGTCAAAAAGGCTCAAAATATGCAAATTAGGTGCATATTATGCAAATTAAGTATACCTTAAATGATAATTAACTATCTAGGTTTTTGTATATAATTCCTCTCAATTACATGTACAGTTGTTCAGAACACTTTATACTCTGTTGAATGGCTTAGATGATAACGAAATGATAATAACAGGGTCAAAAAGGCTCAAAATATGCAAATTAGGTGCATATTATGCAAATTAAGTATACCTTATGATTATTGACTATCTAGGTTTTTGCATATAATTCCTCTCAATTACATGTACAGTTGTTCAGTACACTTTATACTCTGTTAAATGGCTTAGATGATAATGAAATGATATAAACAGGGTCAAAAAGGCTCAAAATATGCAAATTAGGTACATATTATGCAAATTAAGTATACCTTATGATAATTAACTATCTAGGTTTTTGTAAATAATTCCTCTCAATTACATGTACAGTTGTTCAGTAGGCTACACTTTATACTCTGTTAAATGGCTTAGATGATAACGAAATGATATAAACAGGGTCAAAGAGGCTCAAAATATGCAAATTAGGTGCATATTATGCAAATTAAGTATACCTTATGATAATTAACTATCTAGGTTTTTGTGAATAATTCCTCTCAATTACATGTACAGTTGTTCAGTACACTTTATACTCTGTTAAATGGCTTAGATGATAACGAAATGATGAAAACGGGTCAAAAAGGCTCAAAATATGCAAATTAGGTATGTATTATGCAAATTAGATGATCTAATTTGCATGTTTTTTTTGTCATCACATAAAAAACTAATAAATGTTTAATTGTGTTAAATTTTGAATAGTTGTAATTCATAGTTTAAGAAATATGTTACCTTAAAGTGAGAAAACAGACAATTTTATGCTAATTAGATACACATTAAGCTAATTAGCATAAATTATTTAAATTAGTTTTTTTAATTATTTTTCAAATTCCCATTAAAAAATATTTTATTGTTAAAGGTGCGAAATTTTTAATAAGATATCTCGTAAAATAAAAAAGTTATGATTTAAAAAACAATAAAAATAGGTTGCCAGGCAACGAAACATACGCCCACACAGCAGCCAAATCGTCCGGGCAGTCAACAAGAATTGTCGCATATTAAGGAATTATCAGAAAATCATTAGAATTTGTTTGGTTTTTATAATCAAACGTTTTTTTTTAAATCATATAATAATTGTGACCTCCAGAGGCACCACAAGCTAAAAAGGGTGATTTTTCGTACAATCAGGGGACATAATTCAGGAAGTAATGACCCGATGGGCGCAAATATCGAAAGGAACCAAGATCTTTGGGTTTAAAACATACCTGTCAAGTTTCATCAAAATTGATTCAAAATTGTGACCTCTATAGGGTCCACAACCTTGATATATTTTCACACTATTCGTGTACAAACGGCGGCCATTTTGTCCGTCAATTCTAGTCCGGTTTTCACGTAATTCAAACTCTCTCTTCATTACCATGTAACGGTGATATAGTCAAACGTTTTTTTTAAATCGGATAATAATTTTGACCTCCAGAGGGACCAAAAGCGAACAAAAGCGATTTTTCTGACAATCCGGGGACATAATTCAGGAAGTTATGATCCAATGGGCGCAAATATCTAAAGGAACCACGATCTTTGGGTTATAAACATACATGTCAAGTTTCATCAAAATCGGTTCAAAATTGTGACCTCTATAAGGTCCACAACCTTTATATAACATATTTTCACAATATTCGCGTACAAACGGCGGCCATTTTGTCCGTCAATTTTGGTCCGATTTTCACACAATTCATACTCAACCTTCATAACCATGGAACGGTGATATAATCAAACGTTTTTTTAAATCGGATAACAATTTTGACCTCCAGAGGGACCGTCAATTTTGTCCGTCAATTTTGGTCCGATTTTCACGAAATTCGAACTCGGCCTTCATAACCATGGAAAAATGATATGATCAAACGTTTTTTTAAATCGGATAACAATTTTGACCTCCAGAGGGACCATAAGCTAAAAAGGGCATTTTTTCGGACAATCAGGGGCCATAATTCAGGAAGTTACGATCCAATTGGCGCAAATATCGAAAGGAATCAAGATCTTTGGGTTATAAACATGCATTTCAAGTTTCATCCAAATCGGTTCAAAATTGTGTCCTCTACACTGTTCACAACCTTGATATAACATATTTGCACACTATTCGCGTACAAATGGCGGCCATTTTGTCCGTCAATTTTGGTCCGATTTTCACAAAATTCGAACTCGACCTTCATAACCATGGAACAATGATATAATCAAACGTTTTTTTAAATCGGATAACAATTTTGACCTCCAGAGGGACCACAAGCTAAAAAGGGCAATTTTTCGGACAATCAGGGGCCATAATTCAGGAAGTTACGATCCGATTGGCGCAAATATCGAAAGAGACCAAGATCTTTGGGTTATAAACATGCATTTCAAGTTTCATCCAAATCGGTTCAAAATTGTGTCCTCTACACTGTTCACAACCTTGATTTAACATATTTTCACACTATTCGCGTACAAATGGCGGCCATTTTGTCCGTCAATTTTGGTCCGATTTTCACGAAATTCGAACTCAACCTCCATAACCATGGAACGGTGATATAATCAAACGGATTTTTAAATCGGATAACAATTTTGACCTCCTGAGGGACCACAAGCTAAAAAGGGCGATTTTTCGGACAATCAGGGGCCATAATTCAGGAAGTTACGATCCGATTGGCGCAAATATCGAAAGGAACCAAGGTCTTTGGGTTATAAACATGCATTTCAAGTTTCGTCCAAATCGGTTCAAAATTGTGACCTCTAAACTGTTCACAAGCTAAAAGATAGGCTGGCACTGCCAGGCAGGATACGCCCACATTTTCGAGAGATGGACAGAGAGCAAGCAATACCGAAAGTGATTTTTCCTACATCTTTAAGTCCTGTATTTCATACTGTATTGGGAGCAGCCATTTAGTTGGTCAGTTCCAGTCTGATATTAATGAAACTCGAAACCGACAATGATTATGGTGTGACGGTACACAACCTAGAAATGTGACTTTTCATCAAAATCGGATAAGAATTGTGACCTGTAGCGAGTCCACAACCATGATATACCATATTTTTACACTATTCGCGTACAAACGGCGACCATTTCGTCCGGCAATTTTGGTACGATTTTCACGAAATTAGAACTCAACCTTCCTCATCAAAATCGAATTAAAATTGTGACCTATACAGGGTCCACAACCATGATATATCATTTTTATAACAGTATTCGCGTACAAACGGCGGCCATTTTGTCTGTCAATTTTGGTCCGATTTTCCCGAAATTCAAACTCAACCTTCCTTACAGTGTAACGGTGATATAATCAAACGTTTTTTTAAATTGGATAATAATTGTGACCTCCAGAGGGACCACAAGCTAAAGAAAGGGGGATTTTGCGTATAACCAGGGGCCATAATTCAGGAAGTTACGATCCGATATGCCCAAATATCGAAAATAACCAAGATCTTTGGGTTATAACGATGAATTTCAAGTTTCATCAAAATCGAATTAAAATTGTGACCTTTACAGGGTCCACAACCTTGATATACCATTTTTTAACAGTATTCGCGTACAAACGGCGGCCATTTTGTATGGCAATTTTGGTCTGATTTTCCCGAAATTCAAACTCAACCTTCCTTACGGTGTAACGGTAATATAATCAAACGTTTTTTTTTAAATCGGATAATAATTGTGACCTCCAAGTTTAAAAAAAGGCGATTTTGAGTATAATCAGGGGCCATAATTCAGGAAGTTACGATCCGATATGCGCAAATATCGAAAGGAAGCAAGATCTTTGGGTTATAACCATGAATTTCAAATTTCATTAAAATCGAATCAAAATTGTGACTTCCACAGGGTCCACAACCTTGATATACCATTTTTTAACAGTATTCGCGTACAAACGGCGGCCATTTTGTATGGCAATTTTCGTCCGATTTTCCCGAAATTCGAAATCAACCTGCCTTAGGGTGTGACGGTAATATAATCAAACGGTTTTTTAAATCGAATAATAATTGTGACCGCCAAGCTAAAAAAAAGGCGATTTTGAGTATAACCAGGGGCCATAATTCAGGAAGTTACGATCCTATATGCGCAAATATCGAAAGGAAGCAAGATCTTTGGGTTATTACCATGAATTTCAAGTTTCATCAAAATCGAATCAAAATTGTGACCTCCACAGGGTCCACAACCTTGATATACCATTTTTTAACAGTATTCGCGTACAAACGGCGGCCATTTTGTATGGCAATTTTAGTCCGATTTTCCCGAAATTCGAACTCAACCTTCCTTAGGGTGTAACGGTGATATCATCAAACGGTTTTTTAAATCGAATAATAATTGTGACCTCCAGAGGGACCACAAGCTAAAAAGGGTGATTTTTCGGACAATCAGGGGCCATAATTCAGGAAATTACATTCCGATAGCCGCAAATATCGAAAGGAACCAAGATCTTTGGGTTACAAACATGCATGTCAAGTTTCATCAAAATCGGTTCAAAATTGTGACCTCTATAGGGTCCACAAGCTAAAAACGTGATTTTTCGTACAATCAGGGGCCATAATCCATGAAGTTTTGATCCGATACATGCCAATATCGAAAGCAGCCGAGATCTTTTGGGGATAAACCTATATTTCAAGTTTCGTCAAAATCGGATAAGAATTGTGACCTGTAGAGAGTCCACAAACAAATTGTGGACGGACGGACGTCCGGACGGACAGGGGCGACGACATAATACGTCCACATGAAAATTTGGGCGTATAAAAACGTGATTTTTCGTACAATCAGGGGCCATAACCCATGAAGTTACAGTCCGATACATGCCAATATCGAAAGGAACCGAGATCTTAGGGTGATAAACCTATGTTTTAAGTTTCATTGAAATCGGATAAAAATTGTGACCTGTAGACTGTTCACAAACAATTGTGAACGGACGGACGGACGTCCGGACGGACGTCCAGACGGACGGACGAACAGGGGCGACGACAATATACGTCCACATGAAAATGTGGGCGTATAAAAAATCAAAATCATGTGACATTCTTGGTGCCATTGTGCAATTAACCTCTATATGTTAAATCGCTATTGTTTTAAGCCGCAAATGTCCTCAATATGTCGCATTTTTTAAGAATAAAAACATGCATAAAATCTGAACCCCTTAACCGATTTTAAAAAAAATTATGTTTTATAAAAGCTTGGAATCTCAACTGTCATAATATTATATTCTTGATTGTGTTTCTGTATTTATGATATTTTGACTGAACTCCCTAGTATAGGCCTAATCATCATTGATAATAAATTACAAACAGAAAATGGTAAAACTAAACCTAAGGGTAGGTACAATTAAATTATTTTGAATATTCAATCACAATGGAAACACTAGTGCAGAAGAATTGAATCCATGATTCCATGGCAAGTCTGAGTGAACATACAGACATAGGCCTATTAATTATTACACTAGTGCACAACAGACTGAATTTAAAATATAAAAGTAGATCTATACAGAGAGTAGCCTTAACTAATAAAAATATGAGAGGTCAAATCTAGTTTTTAAAAATTTCCTTTTTTTGATAGGTTCTCAAGTTCCAGAAGAGACTTTTAGGCTACTATTATTACTATTAATAATTATTGGTTATTGACCTGTGTAGTGAGTGTATAGCCCTAATCATCATCTGCATTTATAATAAATTACAAACAGAAAATGGTAAAACTAAACCCAAGGGTAGGTACAATTAAATTATTTTGAATATTCAATCACAATGGAAACACTAGTGCAGAAAGAATTGAATCCATGATTCCATGGCAAGTCTGAGTGAACATACAGACATAGGCCTATTTATTATTACCGTAGTGCACAACAGACTGAATTTAAAATATAAAAGTAGATCTATACAGAGAGTAGCCTTAACTATTAAAAATATGAGAGGTCAAATCTAGATTTTAAAAATTTCATTTTTTTGATAGGTTCTCAAGTTCCAGAAGAGACTTTTAGGCTACTATTATTAATAATTATTGGTTATTGACCTGCGTAGTGTATAGGCCTAATCATCATCTGCATTTATAATATGGAAACACTAGTGCAGAAGAATTGAATCCATGATTCCATGGCAAGTCTGAGTGAACATACAGACATAGGCCTATTAATTATTACACTAGTGCACAACAGACTGAATTTAAAATATAAAAGTAGATCTATACAGAGAGTAACCTTAACTAATAAAAATATGAGAGGTCAAATCTAGATTTTAAAAATTTCCTTTTTTTGATAGGTTCTCAAGTTCCAGAACAGACTTTTAGGCTACTATTATTACTATTAATAATTATTGGTTATTGACCTGCGTAGTGTATAGGTCTAATCATCAAGGGTAGGTTTAATTAAATTATTTTAAATATATTCAATCACTATGGTAAGCATGTGCGCATTGTATCATAAGGTCTGTCATTGAATAAACTGGAATGGTTTCAATACACTGATTGTATGCGACAAGATGAAGAGTTGACTTAACAAACTTCGTTGGTTTACTCTAGTGTCCGGGTCTTCCGGTTTCCTCCCACTGAGTGCTAAAGACCCCTACGTGCAAGCGAATTATTGAAATGAAATTGAACCACACATATATTAGTCCTGAAATGACTAAATCCGCCTTTTGAAGTGGATGTTAAACCCCATTTCCTTCTCTCTTCTTAAACTATATGCCTTGTCGCCTTGTCTTACCAAATAGCGCACATGTTGGAATATTATTAAATTAATCATATTGATTTGATCAATCTTATTTTAGGTTATAGCTGCATTTATCTTCAATTAGGCATTCATTTCATATCCTGATGTCATCAATACAACATTACGATATCAACATTTTGGAAACACTGAATGCAACCATGCATTTATTTTCTTTTCATTATTTCATTTCAGATGCCTCGGATCAAAAGAAGAAGCATTGGAAAGCATGAAAAGTTTCATTATCTGAAGAAAGAACAAGTTCAACATCAAGATCATACCTACCATAAATCGTGCATAGAACCATCAGAGTTACTTGAGTACGTTTTGAGACTAATAATTAAAATTAAACTGGGCAAAATCTAATGAAATTTAGTTGATTTTTCAAAGCATTTGGTTATTTCCATGATGAAAAGTACTCTAATCAACATAGTTTTATATATTTTTGCAAGGATAATTACATATTTAATATTCTAAAATAGTATATATTATATATGTACATATGTGGTTATTTTCAGATAGGAGCCACAGTGGCTCAGTGGGTAAGGTGCATGCTGGCTCGATAACATGGTTTCCCCCTTTCACAGACTTTAGAAAACAAGCTTGACTTTCATAGCATGACAGCAACATCACAAAAGACTTTACATGTCATGACTCATGTAGGCCTATACTGTTAATATATGCACATATACTCCTTGGCCAGAGACCTCCCATGATCTTGAGGCCTTGGGCTTCAGCCAGTCTAATCTGGCATTGAAGTTAGGCTAACTGTGTATCCAAGAGACAGTTGTGTTGGTTTTAAGTGATATTAAGTGAATAATTAAGCTTTCATATTACATATGAAAGCTTATTGTTTCTGTTAAGATTATTATTATTTTTTTTTTTGTGTATTTTCTGCAAATCGGATTTCTCAGAATCTAACCATGGGATCTTTCTGAAACTTTGACCTACCCCCCCAAAAATGGGGTGCGAACGTTGTTTAAATATATTTTCAAAACGTTTTACGAATCCGAAATTACCGAATTTTACGAACGTAAAAACTGACAATGCATAGTCGTAACTTTGTTATTTTTTGACCGATTTTACTAATTCTTTTTTCTTTGAATACCTTGAAAAAAATCGTTTTCATCTGCAGTTTCACATTTTCGAATTTCGAAAATTCGTCGCTGTGATTTCGAACCGGAAGTTTAGACCAATTTGACAACTTCTTTAATAGTTGTACGATTTTCATGAAATTTAGTATACAAGTAGATCTTACCAATGTGACTTCAAAAATATAATTAGAAATTTTCTAAATTATCTCCCCTTGGTGAAATTAAGGATCAAAGTTTTCAAAAAAATCGTCGAAATATAGGTCAGAATGACCTTAAAAATTTTTTCGATACTCGACAAGTACTTACTGATTCCTACACAAAATATGGAGTTTGTCGATCGAACCGGAAGTGCCACCATCTTGAAACATGAAAAATCCCTAAGGCTGTTTTGCTATTTTACTTACAGACACGGGAGTTATATTTTCTGAATCCTTGAAGGATGGCCCAAAAATCGTAGGGAGCAGAATTTTGATTTCGGTCACGTGATGGTCACCATTTTGAATTGAAAATGAAAAGTAGTAGCAATTTGAAGGGCCGAGACTTTGAAACACAATAACTCTCCTTCTAATTGAGCTAGAATGTTCAAACTTGGTGTAGACGTTCACTAGGTCAATGTCATGATTGAGTTCAAAGGTGAGCATTTTCTGTCTAGGGTAAGCAGAGATAGGAATGCTGATTTGTTGATTCTTTAGGGCACGATAACTTCGGTTATAATGAAGGGAGGGCTGTGAAACTTTTGTCAATAGAGAGTCCAATAGCTAGCCTGTTGTGTGAAATCATTGTATCATTTATTTTAAATATCAGGGATAGGCGAAAAAAAAAAGATTGAAAATCCAAAAAGTCGTATTTTTACAATTTGGAGCATGTTTAGAGGTCTTTCTCGTAAAGTCAACTTAATATTTTTTTGGGAACTTCTTCTACCAAGAGTCTTATTGGTAGTCTTTTATATAAAACCATCGATCAACAATCCAACATATCAGGAGTAGAAGAACAAAAGGATCGAACATTGAAAACGGCATCCTTTCATTGTTAAGCGAAACATGCAGTGTGGGTGACTACAATCTACACATTTAGTCATCGTATACAGCTTATTCAACAGTATCGAATTCCAACTGCTTAAGGATATTTTTTTTTCGTCCCATCCGAACGACTAGACAGCTGTGCTTGTCAGGCCCTCCGTTCTGCCTCAATGACAACGGGGAACCACGCCGGGAAATCAAGATGAACTTTTTCCGTGCAGAACTTTCAATTCAGGCCAAACGTTTATTGCATACGATTAAGCTGGTTAGTTGGACCATATTTTCAAAAGTTTAGTAATAATCGGTTGGTAATTAAAGTACCGTGCACATTAAACTGTTAAAACAGAAAATTTCGCCCGGTTGAAATGTTTCTTGCTATAAGTCAGCAATTTTCCGAATTCAGGGAGGCTGAATGGCTGAATGGTTAGCATCTGCGCGCTGTATCGTAACGTCTGTCATTGAGTCAACGGGCGTCGTTTCGATCTCCAGGTTGCACGTGACATGGAGTATGATGTCCAACCTCGTGGGTTTTCTCCGTGTCCTTCGGTTTCCTCCCAACGGCTAAAGACCAGTAAGCGCAAGGGGAGTTTTTAAATAAAATCAAAAAACATATGTTAGTCACGAAATGACCTAGTTTGTGTCTAATGGACATTAGGCCGCATTTCTCTCTTTCTCTTTTATTTTTAAAGTTTTGTAATAAACGGTTGGTAATCAAAGGTACTGTAAAAGTGATAAAACAGAAAATTTCGCCCGGTTGTAATGTTTCTCACTTTAAAGTCAGCAATTTGCCGATTTTAAGGGGCAAACGTTTATTGCGAACGATTAAGCTGGTCAAGGGGAGCTTATTTTTAAAAGTTTTGTAATATTCGGTTGATAACTGAAGGTGCCGTGCAAATTAAACTGTTAAAATAGAAAATTTGGCCCGGTTGAACTGTTTCTCGCTGCAGGTCAGCAATTTGCCGATTTTAGGGAGGTTGCGTGGCTGAATAACGTCTGTCTTTGAGTCAACTGGCGTTGTTTCGATTTCTTGGTTGTACGTGACAAGGAGTATGTTCGCCTGTACAACTTCGTAGGCCGTAACGCCGCTGCCCAGGTAAAATTTCCCTCATTGCACACTTTATGGCATATGACCGTCTTCATTAGCCCATTTTAGGAGCAGAACAGTAGGACGTTAAACCCCATTCAATTTCATTTCATTTTCTCTATGTTGCTTATTTATTATAGTGGATAAATATTTTCTGGTTCTAGCGATTATTTAATTTCTGCATAGAAATCTTGCTTTGGTCAGTTTTTTTTATTGCAGAGTGCCATTCTTGTATAATTCAGTCTATGATCCTTTGTTTAAAACATGCTTAAGAAGTCGTCACGATTTCCTACTTATAACCAAACATATTGGAAATATTAGTCTGGCATTATTAAATACTAATTTTATTGGTCTTATTTAAAATTAAACTTTCATTTAACTATGAACAACCCTTAACGTGTCTCTTTAAAACTATTAAATACTCTAAAACAGTTGCTCAACCTTTTGACCTAAACTCATTAATTTACCATTTTCTTGTGAGCGACTTCTTATTCTTCCTATATGACATATTGCACGTGTCTGATTTCAAAGGGGGGTTGGGTGGCTGAATGGTTAGCACGCGCGCCTGTCATTGAGTTAACTAGCGTGTTTTCAAATGCCCGGTTGTACGTGACAAGGAGTAAGGTCGCCTGTCCAACCTGCCATTTTCGATTTGTTTTTCCCGCCATTTTCATTTCATTTTCTCATCCGTCTCATTACAGTAATACAAGTTTCAGTTATTTCCCTTTAGTTTTCAGATTATTGTTATGCCTGGGTGCAATGTTTCATACTATATTTAGACTTGTAACTTCGAGAGTTTTTGACCAATTTTTTCTTCTTATCCTTTTATTTAGGATACTTGATACAATCAATGACACGTGACGATGAATATGAAAGCTTTCATATCTGCATGGGACAGTAGCAGATCTAGTTATTTTTGTTTACTTTTGTAGGAACTGGGACAGTGCTATGGAATTATTTTGTATGGAAGAAACTAGATGTATAATACAAGAAGAATTAACAGATTCAGATGGTTTTAGTGCAGATGAGTTTTATGTAATTTTGGAAAAGCCATATAAGTACAGTCCAGATGTAGATTTGGATGCCTTTGTTGAAGATTTGCGATTGCAGTCATTTTATAATTTATCATCATTGTTTAATGATACTCAGGGTCTTGGTCAGTTTTCGAGTATTAATACTCTTAGTAATCAGTCAGTATTGAAATTTTTGTCTTTTTATGAGTGTGATACCACTTCAGTGAAAACATGTGTTGTTATTGATAAAAGTTTAAAAGCATCCATACAGGTTCATCGTAAGAACATTTCATCACATCATGAATTTTGGTCAGGGTTGCCAGATGTTTATGATTCAAAATATAAAATACTTCAACTTTTGTATAAACTGGAACAATGGGATATTTATATGGGAAATTTTGAAGAGGAGTTGATTAATTCTTCCCCAACTACTTTGACCTCATCTTTCAAAGAATGCGATATGGGTGCTATTGTTGGTGATATTCGATATACCTCTTCTATTCGCTCTGTAAAATGTTGTTATTTAATCAATCAAGGCTTTCAATGTAAACATTGCTCAACATACAGGTCAACATTACGTAAAAATCTACAGCGACAAAAATTAGCCTTAAGTAAAGATTCTACAATAAACCTTAACTCCAAGAAGCCACACTCAGCAATGAATAGAGAAGAATTAATTAATAAAGTTGGGGTGTTGAAGGAAAGATCAGTACAATTAAATAATGAAAATAATAAATTAAGAAAAGCTTTGTTTGAGTCCATAAAAACAAAAGGCCATAAACTTAATCAAATTAATAATCAAGAACTTTTAGACCTTTTTGCTAATTGTCAAACAGATGTTGAAAAGTCTTTTCCAGATATTAACTCCTTACAACGTGTTTTTGGGGAACAGCAACGCTATTATACAAGTCTTTCTAGTAAAAACAATATGCGCTGGCATCCGATGATTATTAAATGGTGTCTCTATATGAGGAATAAAAGTAGGAAAGCCTACGATACTTTACGTAATACAGGATTTATTGCTTTACCAAGTACCCGTACTTTATTTGATTATAGTCACATATTACCAAGCAAGACTGGCTTTGAAGATTCCATACTTGAACACCTCATTAAAGAAGCCCAGGAACTTGGCATGTACTCTGAACCACATAAGTCATTTGTTGGTATTTTGCAAGATGAGGTAAAAGTTTCACAAGGATTAGTATACGATAAAAAGACTGGTGAGCTGGTAGGCTTTGTAGATCTAGATAGTACCAGTAATGAACTAATGAAGCTGGAAAATATTTTGAATGATTCTAAGCCAGGTTTGGCCACTAATATGTTGGTAATAATGGTGAGAGGCATAAGTTCATCATTAAAATACCCTATTGCTTGTTTTCCTACTAAAGGAATAACAGCTGATTTTTTATACCCTATTTTATGGGAGACAGTGGAAAGTCTTGAATATGATTGTAATTTAAAACCTGTATTTATTACATGTGATGGGGCTGCGGCCAATAGAAAATTTTTTGCTTTACATAAAAGTCCTACATGCACTTCAGGAGATGATTGTTTTTGGACCTGGAATCCTTTTTCAATGCCAAAAAGAAAGATGTTTTTTATTTCTGATGTTCCACATTTACTAAAAACTGCTCGTAATTGTTTTTCTAATTCGTATTCCCACAACCAAAAGCGAAAGCTATGGAAGGATGGCAGAGATATTAGTTGGGCACACATTTTAAGATTGTATGAAGAAAACATCGAAAACAACCTCTACTGTCAAGCCAATAAAATCACACGTTCTCATATTGACTTAACCCCTTTTTCAAAAATGAAGGTTAATTATGCGGCTCAGATTTTCAGTGAAACAGTTGCTAGTTCGCTTGAACTTATGTATGGTGATTCTGTATTAGAAACGGTACATTTTATAAGACATATGAACAAATTTTTTGATTGTTTGAATACAAGAAACCTAAAGGAATCTGCACGTAAAAGGAACGACAACCTTAAACCCTATTGTGATATTGACGATCCAAGATTTGAATATTTGACAAAGGACTTCCTAGGTTATTTTAGTGAATGGAAAACATCAGTTAATAATAGAAACGGGGATTATTCTAAATCCGAAAAAGACAATATGCAACTTAGTCACCAGACATTAAGTGGGCTACATATCAGTGTTAATTCCATTGTTGAATGTTCGAAGTTTCTATTATCTGAAGGGGTAGAGTTTATATTAACCAGTCATTACAATCAAGATCCTTTAGAAGAGGAATTTTCGCATCTGAGACATAAAGGAGGGTCGAATGATAACCCAACAGTATATGACATCAAAAACAATCTTTCCCAGATGCGTGTTATTGGTTCAACAGCCCTTGCACCAATCCACAGTAATATAACCAAACACAGGAAAGCTGGTGGTCTGCCAATTGATTGTCGTCCAATAGCCAAAAAACCCAGATTTTCAAAGCTGAGAGTTTGAGCTCTGTATTTCTATTCACCCAGACCAAGATAACCAAAACATGTGAGACAGTCCAGTATTTTATTAACCATAAAGATAAAGAGTAGTCTAAAACCTGGTCCTGTTGTGTAATTACAGTAAACATTAACTGGAAAAATCTATATGTCATGGAATATTTATCGACTGGTTTTGCAGGCTGATCAGATTAAGGTGTTCTCGGTTGGTTACGCCTGTCATTGTCACTCAGTTTTTGCACGTGCATTAAATCATTGCTTGATATGTCATTGAATAAAAGACACGACTAAGATATGCAGCGTGTTATCATTTTTATCCAAATCATATTGTTACACTATGCATTAACGTTAAACATGTTTAATTTGGGCCTATTTATCGTCGGCATTAACTAAGTATTGTTGTGTACATATTTTTAAATTTTATCATTGCTTGACAATGACTAGAGAAGCATAGTCGAAATCGCTCAGTAATAAGCAGTAATTGTATTCCATAGAATTGTGACCTATATAATACTCCAGTTCAATCATAAGTGCCATTGAAACAATACAGTAGAATATAAATTGTATTATAACAAGTAACAAATAATACTGACATTTCTTTTCTCTCAAAGATAAAAAGAAAACACTTTTATCAAATCACAAACAGTTAAATTATTTAACAGTAAAATAATTACTTTAAGGATAATTAGGTACAGCCAAAACAAGATTATTTTGTACCCTTACATGTATAAAATGAGACCAATCACTAATATAAATACATTATAAATAGTATTACTCTTGGTATAATTTTCAAATCAGTTATCAACTCTTAAGTTTTTTCTCAATGAATTACTGGACTTTTTTACTGATCTTTCTTTTTGTAAATGTTTTTTAACAAGTTTAGACACAGCATTTCCTCTGACAGTAAGGAAAATATCTATGATGTCATCTAAAAAGCAAGTGTAATCCTGATCTGTGTCAACAATTTTATCCCAGTAAAATTTTACCATAAAATTTGAAATTATACAATCTTTAAGATTCGGTAAGAAAAGAGTAAAGGAGTTTAAATTATTTAAGTCTACATGTTTTCTAAGTTCAGTTTCAATATTTCTTATGAGTAAGTAAAAGTCATCTGATGGAGTCTTAAGTCCCCCCCTGTCAATCTTTTCACTCCAAGATTTAAATTTCTGTAGATATGTTTCTTTATGATCAGTAGATGTTAATTTTTCTATTATATTACTATATAAATCTCCTTTCATAGAAAGGGCATGTACAATAAAACCAGCAATATAAAAAAGAACGCTTTGATCATTAAAAGACATTGAACATTCAGTAATGCAATTCTCTTTTTCAATATAACTGGTGGTAACATTTAATATAAATGTTAAAAGTTTATGTATAAAAGATTGTATAAAAGCATGACTGATGATATCGGATGATGCTATACATTGTATTGTCCTTGATGCTGCTATTAAAAAGGCATTATCGCAACATAAGGTGTGAAACTGTTTCCACATCTTTTCGCGATCAACAGAAAAAGAAGAACCACAACCTATATGATTAAAAATGTTATGTAATGGTTTCTCAATACACTCTATTAATTCAGCCTTCGTATTATTCGAATTAGAGTTTACTTTCTCGGCCACACTTTTAATTTCTTCTCGTATTTTTGATAAGCTTTTGTACTTTATTAATTGATCTAATGTTAAATCTGTTGCTTCTGATAATATATGTTTGAAATATATAAAATCCGCTAAAACTGATGATTTGGTATCTTTGCAAGCTGAAGTTGATGGTGCCTTTCTTTTTTTATGAGCTGAAATATATTTGTTCTAATAAGTACTTGAATAGTAATAATTTTATTAACAACACAATAAAACTTGGGAGGGGTTGTTAATATTGATGTGTGCGCTTAACCTCAAAAGAGTTGAGAGAGAGGAATTGGGTTTAGCATCCACTGACACGCACTATATCATTTCGGTAGGCCTACTAACCGATGGTTCAATTTTATTTTAATAATTCGCTTGCTTGTAGGGGTCTTCAGCGGTTTGAGGAGAAACTGGAGGATCCGTAGAAAACCCACGAGGTTTGACAGGTGATCCTAATCCTTGTCAAGTACAAGTTGATAAAAGTTACCAAGAAATATTGTAAAATTATCGACCCTGAATGGGTTGTACAGTGCTTTATTTTACACCTTTTTTGCACATTTAAATTGTATGGACCAAACACGGAATGAGAAAAAACTTGAATTAGCTTTTTAATGAAATGACTCTTTAATGAATTGTCGACGTAGCCTTGATCATCATTACTAAAGTGGGTACAATAAAAAAAAAACATAGTCTTGATTATCCGTTTCTTGATTTAATCATGAATGAGCATTGAGCAGCAAATCAGATCCTAATTAGTAATTTAATGTCTAATTAAAAATTTAGATAACATTTCAGGCCTAATGAAGAACCTGCAGGCAGGTTTAGCAATCTGACACAGTGAATAGACACAATGTTACATTGTAAACAATAGCCTTCCTGCAGCCTATGATTTTAGTGTGGGAATTGACAAACACTTAATTTATTTCAGTTCATTGTTAAGCTCTTGCATAATTGTAAATATGTTTAATGAAATGGTACTGTATGAATAACGTAATTGTAAATATATTTTTAATGAAATGGTACTATATTAATGATCTATTAATTACGCAATTGTATATATATTTAATTGTTAATTAATCACACAGCTGTAAATATTCGATTTATATGATTTTTAAATTATGAATGATTGCAAATTTAGCTTTCACTAAGTTTCAATTAGGGAATAAACATTTCTTAAAATATATTCTTCTTGTATAATTTATTTGTATTGTCTAAAAATCATTCTAGAAATGAAATTTAACGTCCTACTGTTCTGCTCCAAACTTGGGCTAATGAAGACGGGCATACGCCATAGTGTGCTATGTGGGGAATTCTAACTGCCAGGGGATCTTTATTCTTTTACGTGCACGCCAAAGTGTACACAATACCTGGGTTTTTGTCCCATCCAAACGACAAGACAGCTTAACTTGCCATTTATCTTTGAAGTGAAATAATGTGCATATCATATAGCTGATATAGCAACAGGTGTAAGCATTAATATAAGTTTAGAATAATTAAGAATAGATTCTTTATTTATTATTAAGCAGGCTTGTCAACAGTAGCGTATTTCATTGTGCACCCGTCTCAAAGTGAAATTATTTATTACGGAAGTCATAACAGCCCCCGGTAGCATAAACACGGTATAAAATTCAAATATGGTCTCGACACAAGTCAACTATCTCCAACTTCCAGCCAAGTCACGGCAACCGGCAAGTGACATAATTATTTAGGCTATTAGTATTATTTAACTAACGGCAACGCTGACCATCGGCATCTCAATCGAAAGAAATAACGCGTAAACGCCAAGTGAATATCTGGATAAAATTCTACCCGTTTGTTTGCACGATAATTTTTTTTTTTTTTTTTTTTCAAATTGGCATTAAACCTTGTAAGTGTGGTATATCGATATTCTTGTGGTCCCATTCTATATCGATAAAATCGGCCATTATCAGCGTTGACAGATAATACGTGACCGCGCATCGCTGGTAAGGCAATGCGCATGCGTTGTTGCTAATGTAAATACAAGGGGAGGTAATTGTTTTTTAAGTCACGATTGTCCAGCCTTCTTTTTGCCGTGGCATACAATTCTGAAGGCAACGTGGGCGTTGCCTGTCCATCTATATACGGTCCATGATATAACTATGCGTAAAGGTGATCTCGACGTCATGAAATCCATAATGACGTCATGAATATCAAACTATTCGTCACAATCATGATCTTATTAGATTTGGACCATAATGTGACCAGATGATCTTCATGGAAAATACTACAATAATCTTCATAGATCAAACAATACTACAATAACATATCCCCAATTTTATAATATATTTCCTCAGGATAATATATAAAAAAAAGGGTTTGTTTTTGTTTTGTTTTTTAGGGGAGGGGGTCATGTTCCCAATTAAACACACTGGACATAAAACAAAAATAGGGTTTGCCATCCTATACCGTTCTGTCCCCACTGGAATATGAAGAAAGGAATATGCCCTACTATCCCTGTCCAGCACTAGTGAGAAGAGAAAAACACACCAAATAATCCCGATAAACTTTCTCAGCCACGACCGAAATCGAGTATAGAACCTCGAGGTTAGCGAGCCAACGTCTTACTCATTGATTCACCGCGGCTCCTCGCACTAAAAAACTAACTTGATCTATAACAAACATTTTAAGTTTAATCGAAATGGGACAATAATTGGACTACCTTGGTATATGTATCATCATGCTTTTCTACTATTTGTGTAAAGGAAGTTACGGTTCGATTTACCATAACTCATCTACGATTGTTGTGTAATGAACATACAGTATATTTGAACGTCAATCAAAATCGAATAATAATAATCGAACAATAACTATACAGGTTTCATTAACTATAATCATGGACAATAATCCGGAAAGTTACAGTCAGACACGTGCCAAAATCGAACCTATCTGAAATGTTTGTGATATAAACATACATTTTAAGTCTCTTAAAAATCGAGAAAAAATATACCTTGATTGCTCACAGGCTAAAATTTCGTATAATCAGGAGCAATTATCCAAGAAGTTAACGTTGGATACGTGCCCAAAACGAACCCATACGAGATCTTTGGGATACAAATATATAAACTAGACTTGCTTGCAAGGCTGAAGGCTTTCACCTTACCCAAGGCAGCACAAAATGCCCACCACTCACCCCTTAACACACACACACACACACACACACACTTAAACAACTCAGACATTGACACTTTCTGTGCATGCGCATTACGATAGAAGGAAAGTGAAAAATATAGTTGAACAATTTACAACATTATGAACTTGGATCGGTAGAATCCTACAGACTCCATAAATCTAAATACGCAATCAAAAACGCAAAAATTCTAAAAGAAAAAATTACAATTTTAGTACATTTTCAAATTTTCAGGAAAAAAAGAGAACTGCGTGGTATTGCAATTCGACCTATATCGCATTCGCAATATCCCCGGCTCTACAAAAATATAACTTTTTCGAAAATCGGTTGGGAATTGAGATTATTAGGACCTATTTTCATTTATGCACGTTAAAGATTTACTTCACTTCAGGTCTGTTCAGAACTTTCGCAATACTTCTAAGTACTTACTGCTTAAAACATAGAAAAAATCATTATTCAGAACTCTATCTGCTTTAGTTTCAGAGATCTACACGAGAATGAAAAAAAAAAACCAGTTTTTCGAATGGGACAAAAAAAAAGATCGTGTCAGATCATAACCAAAACCAAGAATAATACCTTTAAACATCAACTTTTCAACATTTGTCCAGAGGGGTGCCTTCCTTATAAATAGTTTCGGTAAATAGCGTCATTTTCGCTGGTATCATATGATGGCGTCATGTAGACAAAAAACCTGGGATAATAATTTCAGGAGTAACTGTTATTGACTAAAATGAATTATTTTCACTCTAGAAGCAGCATTACCAGATATTGGTTACCAGTAAAACACCTTTAGTTCAAATATTGCCTCTTTCAAAAAAAGCTCTCTATATAATGCTTTATACGTAGGCAAAACGTTGCGATTATGACCAACTCGGACTTTTGTCAATGTCACACCAATATGTACACGGGACTTTGGAATCACGTCCATATCAACTACTCAAATATGCAACTGGTTCAAAAATTGATTAAATATTCAATGAAATATCTACAATTTTCTGATTTCGTGCACGTTAAAGATTTGACGTCACTACATGTAATATATAAAAATTTAATATTTATTACATGCCATGCTCAAACTGATTATCTCAACTGAGAACGACATGGTTATCTCAATTCGACCTTTATCCCATCCGCAATATCCTCGGCTGTACGAAAATCGGTTGGGAATTGACATAATTAGAACCGATTTTCATTCGTGCACGTTAAAGATTTACATCACTTCCGGTCTGGTTCACAACTTTCGCAATAGTTCTAAGTACCAAATGTTTAAAACATAGGAAAAATAGGTTGCAAGGCAACGAAACATACGCCCACACAGCAGCCAAATCGTCCGGGCAGTCAACAAGAGTTGTCGCATATTAAGGAATTATCAGAAAATCATTAGAATTTGTTTGGTTTTTATAATCAAACGTTTTTTTTTTAAATCATATAATAATTGTGACCTCCAGAGGCACAACAAGCTAAAAAGGGTGATTTTTCGTACAATCAGGGGACATAATTCAGGAAGTAATGACCTGATGTGAGCAAATATCGAAAGGAACCAAGATCTTTGGGTTATAAACATACATGTCAAGTTTCATCAAAATCGATTCAAAATTGTGACCTCTATAAGGTCCACAACCTTTATATAACATATTTTCACACTATTCGCGTACAAACGGCGGCCATTTTGTCCGTCAATTTTGGTCCGATTTTCACGAAATTTGAACTCAACCTTCATAGCCATGTAACGGGGATATAATCAGACGGTTTTTTAAGTCGGATAACAATTTTGACCTCCAGAGGGACCACAAGCTAAAAAGGGCGATTTTTCGGACAATCAGGGGCCATAATTCAGGAAGTTACGATTCAATTGGCGCAAATATCGAAAGGAACCAAGATCTTTGGTTTATAAACATGCATTTCAAGTTTCATCCAAATCGGTTCAAAATTGTGACCTCTACACTGTTCACAAGCTAAAAAACGTGATTTTTCGTACAATCAGGGGCCATAACCCATGACGTTACGGTCCGATACATGCCAATATCGAAAGGAACCGAGATCTTAGGCTGATAAACCTATATTTTAAGTTTCATTGAAATCGGATAAAAATAGGTTGCCAGGCAACGAAACATACGCCCACACAGCAGCCAAATCGTCCGGGCAGTCAACAAGAGTTGTCGCATATTAAGGAATTATCAGAAAATCATTAGAATTTGTTTGGTTTTTATAATCAAACGGTTTTTTTAAATCAGATAATAATTGTGACCTCCAGAGGCACCACAAGCTAAAAAGGGTGATTTTTCGTACAATCAGGGGACATAATTCAGGAAGTAATGACCCGATGGGTGCAAATATCGAAAGGAACCAAGATATTTGGGTTATAAACATACCTGTCAAGTTTCATCAAAATCGATTCAAAATTGTGACCTCTATAGGGTCCACAACCTTGATATAACATATTTTCACATTATTCATGTACAAACGGCGGCCATTTTGTCCGTCAATTCTAGTCCGGTTTTCACGTAATTCAAACTCTCTTTTCATTACCATGTAACGGTGATACAGTCAAACGTTTTTTTAAATCGGATAATAATTTTGACCTCCAGAGGAACCAAAAGCGAACAAAAGCGATTTTTCGGACAATCCGGGGACATAATTCAGGAAGTTATGATCCAATGGGCGCAAATATCAAAAGGAACCAAGATCTTTGGGTTATAAACATACATGTCAAGTTTCATCAAAATCGGTTCAAAATTGTGACCTCTATAAGGTCCACAACCTTTATATAACATATTTTCACAATATTCGCGTACAAACGGCGGCCATTTTGTCCGTCAATTTTGGTCCGATTTTCACAAAATTCATACTCAACCTTCATAACCATGGAACGGTGATATAATCAAACGGTTTTTTAAATCGGATAACAATTTTGACCTCCAGAGGGACCACAAGCTAAAAAGGGCAATTTTTCGGACAATCAGGGGCCATAATTCAGGAAGTTGCGATCCGATTGGCGCAAATATCGAAAGGAACCAAGATCTGTGGGTTATAAACATGCATTTCAAGTTTCATCCAAATCGGTTCAAAATTGTGTCCTCTACACTGTTCACAACCTTGATATAACATATTTTCACACTATTCGCGTACAAATGGCGGCCATTTTGTCCGTCAATTTTGGTCCGATTTTCACGAAATTCGAACTCAGCCTTCATAACCATGGAAAAATGATATGATCAAACGGTTTTTTAAATCGGATAACAATTTTGACCTCCAGAGGGACCATAAGCTAAAAAGGGCAATTTTTCGGACAATCAGGGGCCATAATTCAGGAAGTTACGATCCGATTGGCGCAAATATCGAAAGGAACCAAGATCTTTGGGTTATAAACATGCATTTAAAGTTTCATCCAAATCGGTTCAAAATTGTGTCCTCTACACTGTTCACAACCTTGATATAACATATTTTCACACTATTCGCGTACAAATGGCGGCCATTTTGTCCGTCAATTTTGGTCCGATTTTCACGAAATTCGAACTCGACCTTCATAACCATGGAACGGTGATATAATCAAACGGTTTTTTAAATCGGATAACAATTTTGACCTCCAGAGGGACCACAAGCTAAAAAGGGCGATTTTTCGGACAATCAGGGGCCATAATTCTGGAAGTTACGATCCAATTGGCGCAAATATCGAAAGGAACCAAGATCTTTGGGTTATAAATATGCATTTCAAGTTTCATCCAAATCGGTTCAAAATCGTGACCTCTACACTGTTCACAAGCTAAAAAACGTGATTTTTCGTACAATCAGGGGCCATAACCCATGAAGTTACAGTCCGATACATGCCAATATCGAAAGGAACCGAGATCTTAGGGTGATAAACCTATGTTTTAAGTTTCATTGAAATCGGATAAAAATTGTGACCTGTAGACTGTTCACAAACAATTGTGGACGGACGGGCGGACGGACGGACGAACAGGGGCGACGACAATATACGTCCACATGAAAATGTGGGCGTATAAAAATTGTGACCTGTAGACTGTAGAGTTTTCTACATTACACTTTCTATGACCGGTGCAATATTCGTACTTCATCTGCACGATACTACTGCAAGAAACAACTACAACCTCTTAAAAATTGGATTTGCTTATAAACAGCGCGAGCCGTCGATTTGTGTCGAGATGATTACGGCTATGAGGTAATTTTGGCCAAGGAGAAACAATATTAATTCAAAGACTAATTATTACAAACATAAATCAAATATTTCTGCTACAGGGTCACTATACCCTTATTTTGAATAGAAGTAAAGACTCAAAGTTGAAATACTTTTTGCCCAAATATCGTCACTGTGAGAGAAAAAGGGACTTTTGAATATGCTCTAAACGTTGCTAATACGTACAGATTGTATCAACTCTTACTGCATGTTTCGCTTAACAATGAAAGGTGACGTTTTCAATTTTCGATCCCTTTGTTCTCATACTCCTGATATTTCTAACTGTTGCGCAATGGTTTCATACCTAAGACTACCGATAAAACTCTCTGTAGAAGAAGTTAAAAAAAAAAAATTACGTTGACTTTTCGAGAAAACGACGTCTAAAAATGCTCCAAATGGTAAAAATACGACGTTTTGGATTTTCAATCTCGTTTTTCGAATATTCATGACATTTAGAGAAATTGTACAATGGTTTCACACAATACACCACCTATAAGACTCTCGAATGAGAAAGTTTTAAAAAAATCGTAGGCGGCGTTTTCGAGAAATACGCGTCTAAAGTTGATCGAAATAGCAAAATACCTCACTTTTCAAACTCAGATAATTTTTTTATTTTTTGATAGAAACTTCTCGCTATAGTACCATCTTGTAGATAATTCACGTGGCTATCAAACGATATAATACTTTAACTACTCGGTAAACAACCAATCGATACATCTTATTTGGCGCACAGGCACCCATTTTTCTGAATTTTGTCAAACTTTGGATACCTTTCTTGACCACTTCCGGTGACTAGAGGATTTTCATTTATAGTTTAAGGAACAATTCAGACATCTCTGTTCATCTTCCCAAAGTTTTAGAAAAATCGTAGGCGCGGTTTTAAAAAAATAAGCCTTATCGTTTTTGACCAAAATGCAAAAAAAGGTGAAAAATCAAAGTTAATATTTCAGAACAAAACTTATTTTGTTGGAATCGGATTGACAACAGCTATCCAAAAACATAATTAGAATTTCAAAATTCAAAAAAACAAAAATTTTTGAAAATTTTCCAATATTCACCAAAAAAAATGAGAGCGACAAAGTTTCTCAATTCGACATTTTTCAACTATTATCTACTCGGAAATGTCTCCCGCTATCCAAAAATATAAATATATGAAAAATCGATTGAGAATTAACAGAATTACGGCCGATTTTCAATTTTCGTGCACGCTAAAGATTTCACGCATTTCCGCTATGCGCACAAATCTCGAAATAGTTTTAAGGAGTAACCACCACCCATTTTTCCGTAAGGAAATCAAACTTCAGACCTCTATCTCTTATAGTTTCTGAGATCTAGCTTCCCCCAATTAAAAAAAATAATAATCTTAGTAATAAGAATAGCCTTTCACCATTTTCAATGGTGAAAGCCTAATTAAGCATCATAAAAATCTTAAGAAATTGTGACTTGTAGAGTTTCTATAAAAATCTGAAGAAATTGTGACCAGTAGAGTTTCTATGACGGATGTGTGGACAGACTGGGGTAACGTCATAATAAGTACCCATGAAAATTGCACTCTTATATGTATCTTTTATCAAGTTCGCAAAATGTATGCGAAATTTGTACGAAACCAATATTTTGTGTGGGTTTCTGTAAACGATACCTAATCGTCCAGTCTAAATTAAATGTTTAGTTAGGTCTCTTCTGTCTGTTTAGAAGGATAAAGCCTGTCATTGAGTCAACTGGCGTGCTTTCGAATCCCCGGTTGTACGTGCGTGTTATACTGACATAGTTTAATGTCTTTGCCCTTTTTGATCCCAAACTAGACATATCCTGCATACATCACCAGGCTTTTGATTATTAAAACAATATATTATTCAAGACACCTGAATAATATTCTCTAACATGTCTCTCCCTCAACATTTTAATCATGGTTATCTAAATCGGCACTGAACAGATGGTGATGACCTGCAATTTTTACTAGACGATATTTTAGATTAGTTATAACATTCAATATGATGTGTGAATAGTGTGGTATACCTTGATCATCATTGTAAACAATATCTTGTCTTGAAATAAGTGGCAGTAAGGTGGGTTCTGGTACACCATAGGTCTCATCTTCTGGTTCTTGCTTGATGACCAGTGGACTAACTACGTCATCCTTTCCATATTTCTGATCATCAATCATGTCTACTGTTATATCACGTGGTGAATCATCTGTAGTTTGAATATCAGCTTCCAGTTCCACCTGTGATGCCGGTCTAGTGTTCAACTCAGTTGTTTTAACAGGGTCGCCTAAAATATATATACACATTAGGATATAAGGCTGTGATACCACTAGTTATAGGGTATTATATAAACATGGTATTAGGATAGATAGAACTCAATGACCATTGAATACCGCTCGGGTTATTCATTGGTTCAAGAGAGTGTATCCCTGCGCAAGTATCCCAAGAGCGATAACGATACTGTAAAAGTGATAAAACAGAAAAATTCACCCGGTTGTAATGTTTCTCACTTTAAAGTCAGCAATTTGCCAATTTTAAGGGGAAAACGTTTATTGCGAACGATTTAGCTGGTCAGGGGGAGCTTATTTTTAAAAGTTTTGTAATATTCGGTTGATAACTAAAGGTACCGTGCAAATTAAACTAATAAAATAGAAGATTTCGCCCGGTTGAAATGTTTCTATCTGTAGGTCAGCAATTTGCAGATTTTAGGGAGGTTGCGTGACTGAATGGTTAGCACGTGCGCTCTGTATCATAACGTCTGTCATTGAGTCAACTGGCGTTGTTTCGATTTCTTGGTTGTACGTGACAAGGAGTATGGTAGCCTGTCCAACCTCGTAGGCCGTAACGCCGCTGCCCGGGTAAAATTTCCCTCATTGCACACTTTATGGCGTATGCCCGTCTTCATTAGCCCATTTTAGGAGCAAAACAGTAGGACGTTAAACAACCATTCAATTTGATTTCATTTTCTCTATGTTGCTTATTTATTATAGTGGATAAATGTTTTTCTGGTTCTATTAATTATTTCATTTCTGCATAGAAATCTTGCTTTGAACAGTTTTTTTTATTGCAAAGTGCCATTCTTGTATATTGCAGTCTATGACCCTTTGTTTAAAACATGCTTAAGAAGTTGTCACGATTTCCTACTTATAACCAAACATATTGGAAACCATAATTATATAACATATCTCTAATTTTGGAAGCCCGATTACAGCTATACAAGTTTGGGTTATTTCCCTTTAGTTTAAAGATTATTTTTTTGCCGAGGGTGCAATGTTTCTCACTACATTTAAATTTGTAACTTTGTGAGTTTTGACCGATTTTGATAATTATGTCTTTATAATTTTCCAAATTTACATATTTAACGTAAATATTCAAACAATTGGAATCAACATGATTCAAAAGTTTTTAGTTTAGTTCAAAGTTTTCTCATTTAATTTTTCGATGTTTTCTTACCATTTTCATTTCATTTTTCTGAAAGTTTTGAAGTGGGAAGTCATCCCGATTACAGCAACACAAGTATCAGTTATTTCCCTTTAGTTTTCAGATTATGCAATGTTTCATACTATATTTAGACTTGTAACTTCGCGAGTTTTTGACCAATTTTGATAGTTTGTTATTCTTATCCTTTTATTTGAGATACTTGATATAATCTATGACACGTGACGATGAATATGAAAGCTTTCATATCTGCATGGGACAGTAGCAGATCTAGTTATTTTTTTTTTTGTGTTTTTCCTGCAAATCGGATTTCACAGAATCTAACCATAGGATGTTTCTGAAACTTTGACCTACCCCCCAAAAAATGGGTGGTGGCTGTTGATTAAATATATTTTGAAAACGTTTTGCGAATTCGAAATCACCGAATTCTACGAAGGAAAAAACTGACAATGCATAGTCGTAACTTTGCTATTTTTTGACCGATGTTACTAATTCTTTTTATTTTGAATACCTTGAAAAAAATCAATTTCATCTGCAGTTTCACATTTTCGAATTTCGAAAATTCGTCGCTGTGATTTCGAACCCGAAGTTTAGACCAATTTGACAACTTCTTTAATAGTTGTACGATTTTCATGAAATTTAGTATATAAGTAGATCTTACCTATGTGACTTCAGAAATATAATTAGTAATTTTCTAAATTATCTCCCATTGGTGAAATTACGGATCAAAGTTTTAAAAAAAATCGTCGAAATATAGGTCAGAATGACCTAAAAAAAATTTTCGATACTCGACAAGTAATTACTGATTTCTAAACAAAATATGGAGTTTATCGATCGAACCGGAAGTGCCACCATCTTGAAACATGAAAAATTCCTAAGGCTTTTTTGCTATTTCACTTACAGACACGGGAGTTATATTTTCTAAATCCTTGAAGGATGTCCCAAAAATCGCTGGGAGAAGAATTTTGATTTAGGTCAACTGATGGTTGCCATTTTGAAGTGAATATGAAAAGTAGTAGCAATTTGAAGGGCCGAGACTTTGAAACACAATAACTCTCCTTGTAATTGAGCTGGAATGTTCAATCTTGGTGTAGACGTTCACTAGGTCAATGTCATGATTGAGTGCAAAGATGAGCATTTTCTGCCTAGGGTAAGCAGAGATAAGCATGCTGATTTGTTGATTCTTTAGGGCACGATAACTTCGGTTATAATGAAGGGAGGGTGGTGAAACTTTTGTCAATAGAGAGTCTAATAGCTAGCCTGTTGTGTGAAATCATTGTATCATTTTTTTTAAACATCAGGGGTAGCAGAAAAAAGAGATCGAAAATCCAAAAAGTCGTATTTTTACGATTTGGAGCATTTTTAAAGATCCTTTTCTCTTAGAGTCAACATAATACATGTATTTTTGGGGAACTTCTTCTACAAAGAGTCTTATCGGTAGTCTTTTTGAGGAAACCATCGATCAACAGTCCAAAATATCAGGAGTAGAAGAATAAAAGGATCGAAAATTGAAAACGGCACCCTTTCATTGTTAAGCAAAACATGCAGTGTGGGTGGCTACAATCTGCACATTTAGTCATCGTATAGAGCTTTTTCAACAATATCGAATTCCAACTGCTAAGGGATCTTTTACGTGCACTCCAATGTGTATACGGCGGGTGGGGGGGGGGGCACGCCAGAAAATCGAGATGAACTTTCTCGGCCAATGCAGGGATCGAACACCCGACCTCCTGGCTAGCAGGCCAACGCCTTAGCCACATAGTGTGGACACCCATTGTACATTTCATTCGACAAATCAAATCATTTCATTGCATTAGACCAATAATTAATTATTCTTAATTTAAAACTTTATTTTAATATTAGTCTGGCATTATTAAATCCTAATTTTATTGGTCTTTTTTAAAATTAAACTTTCATTTAACTATGAACAACCCTTAACGTGTCTCTTTAAAACAATTAAATACTCTAAAACAAAAAACAAAAAAAAATCAATAACCGGGTCAATTCAGGTAAGTATAACTACGGGTTCTGCCCACCTTCTCTCGTCTACGGCCATACCACGTTGAAAACACCAGTTCTTGTCCGATTACTGAAGTTAAGCAACGTCGGGCCCGGTTAGTACTTGGATGGGTGACCGTCTGGGAACACCGGGTGCCGTAGACGCCTTTTTGCCCTGATTCTTCGTGAAAAAATCAATTTTCCGCCAATCAGACCACGGCGCCTCTTTTGCACCACTCCAGCTCTCCGCTCGGCCCGTCTCCCCAGGGAAATAGACACAAAAAGAATTTGAGTAAGCACAAGTATGGGTTCTGTCCACCTTCTCTCGTCTACAGCCACACCACGTTGAAAACACCAGTTCTCGTCCGATCACTGAAGTTAAGCAACGTCGGGCCCGGTCAGTACTTTGATGGGTGACCGCCTGGGAACACCGGGTGCTGTAGACGCCTTTTTAAAACCGACCCCCCCCCCCAAAAAAAAATCAATAAGCGGGCCACTTCAGGTAAGTATAACTACGGGTTCTGTCCACCTTCTCTCGTCTACGGCGACATCACGTTGAAAACACCAGTTCTCGTCCGATCACTGAAGTTAAGCAACGTCGGGCCCGGTCAGTACTTGGATGGGTGACCGCCTGGGAACACCGGGTGCTGTAGACGGCTTTTTAAAACCGACAAAAAAAACCCAAAAAATCAATAAGCGGGTCAATTCAGGTAAGTATAACTACGGGTTCTGTCCACCTTCTCTCGTCTACGGCCACACCACGTTGAAAACACCAGTTCTCGTCCGATCACTGAAGTTAAGCAACGTCGGGCCCGGTCAGTACTTGGATGGGTGACCGCCTGGGAACACTGGGTGCTGTAGACGCCTTTTTAAAACCGACAAAACCCCCCCAAAAAATGAATAAGCGGGCCAATTCAGGTAAGTATAACTACGGGTTCTGTCCACCTTCTCTCGTCTACGGCCACATCACGTTGAAAACACCAGTTCTCGTCCGATCACTGAAGTTAAGCAACGTCGGGCCCGGTCAGTACTTGGATGGGTGACCGCCTGGAAACACCGGGTGCTGTAGACGCCTTTTTAAAACCGACAAAAAACCCCCCAAAAAATCAATAAGCGGGTCAATTCAGGTAAGTATAACTACGGGTTCTGTATACCTTCTCTCGTCTACGTCCACACCACGTTGAAAACACCAGTTCTCATCCGATCACTTCCGGGTTAACTATCAAAGCGAGTGGACGCATTTTATGTTGTCTCCGGTTTTGAGAATAATAATTGGACTTCGTGTGGATTATTTTGTATATATTTCTGTAAATAGCGTGTCTGTATAGGTGGTATATTAGACAAAACGTTAAAAGGGGGGCATTTGGCCATCCTTTGTTGTCTTTTTCCATAAATCTGTTTTGTGTTGAAAATGACTACTACTGTAAATAGTGAAGCCAATATGTCGCGTCGGTCACAGTTGACTGACCATCTTCATGTTGTCGATGATAGAGACTTCAAGAAAAACAATGTTGTTTTGATTAGAGTACCTGATATGAGAAATTTGAAGATGAGTGAGATTATTGATTATGTAGAGGATAAATGTGGCGAGGGATCATGTTATGCATGTGTGCCATTGCCGCCTGATACTGTAGAAGTGACTCTGAATAATGTTGACAATGCGGTAAAATTTTCACAAGATGTTAATATTAAAGGTAGGAAGTATGAATCTAAGTTGTTGCAAGATACTAACATAGTCGTTTCGTTCCTGAACTTACCTAGTGTGATTGAAGATCATATTATCTTAGATAAACTGAAATCCTATAATATTGAAATCCTTGGTCCTGTTGTAAGAAATTATTACACTAATGTGAGAGCGCAGAGATGTTGTACTGGTACTAGACACGTAAAATGTAAATTTCCCGAAAACATCAAATCTCTACCGTATGCTATGAAATTTGAAACGTCTTTGGGTGTTAAAAGCTTTAAAGTTCTCCATAATTCTCAAGTGCGAGTATGCTTCAAATGTTTATCTCCGGAACATGTCATGTCAGAATGTCCTAATATTAAATGTCATAATTGTAAGAAATATGGCCATTTGCAGTATTCTTGTCCTGGTATTGTGTGTGTCAACTGTGATAAAGTAGAAAAGGATTGTGTTTGTACAGATAATAATGAGTGTAATGTACCAATAGTAAAAAATGATAATGAATTTGATACTTCGGCTAAAAACGATGGTGAAATTAATGTTACAGAGGAAAAAACTGATGAAATTATGGTTGAGGATAACGAACAAAATGGTGAGAATGATTCAGGTGAAGTTAATAAAGGTGATGTCGGATCTGAAAAAGGTTCACTTTTGTTTAATCAAATGAGAGAGACTAGTACTATTAGTCATGGTGAGCTCATGGAAAGTGTAAGTCAGTGTTTACACAAACAGCCGAGCACAGGTAGTACCGTTAACTATGACGAGGATATTGAAGAAAGTTCAGATAGCACGGGGCATGTAAATTCAGTGTCTATTATTGTCCCGAATAGTACAGTTAAAACCCAAGCTTTAGTTCATGGTAGTTCGATCCAAGAAGAGGGAATAGAAACTGATACCATGACAGAAAATTACACTGTAGTGAAAACAAACCGTAGAGGCCGATCTGCTAATAAGTTAAGTAATGTTTTAAAATATGGCATTGAATCCCATAGTAAAATTATTGAGCGGAAAGATAAGAGGGGTATAAATAAAAAAGTTGTCTCATTTAGTATTAAAGAACTGTCTAATAAGTAATTGTGTTCAATAAGTTTACTAATATATCCCTTATAATAACTGTACTAATTATGGTAAAAATTGTATCACTTAATTGTAATGGTTTAAGAGATGTTAATAAAGTGAATAATGTATTTTCCTTAGCTGTATCATTTAATGTTGATGTTTTGTGTATTCAAGAGACTTTCTGGGATATAGAAATGATAAGTAAGATTCAAGATCTGTGGGATGGTGTAATTTTTTTTTCTAATGATCCAGTTATTAACAGAAAAGGTGTAGCTATTTTAGTTCGTAATTATTTTAAAGAATGTATATTATCGCACACAAGTGACGAGGCAGGGCGGATTGTTAAAGTTGTAATGAAGTTTGAAAATAAAAATGTATCTATTTTTTCAATTTATGCTCTTAACTATTATAGCACTAGAATTGAATTTTTGGAAAGGTTGTCTGATTATATAAATCCTACTGAATATAACATAGTTACAGGAGGTTTTAATGAAGTGTTTTCACCTGAGATGGATCGTTTTAAGGGTATGGAGTCTTGTAAAGCAAGCAGTATTGCTTTTAATAATTTTGCTTGTTATAATAATTTAAAAGATGTGTATAGACATAGGTATCCTGACAAGAGAGAATATACTAGAAGATCTGTTGTAAATAATGAAACTAAGATGAGTAGGATTGATTATATTTTAGTTAGTTCTGGTTTAATAGGTAATTGTAGAAATATATTTATATCACATACAACACTTAGTGATCATAGTATGGTTAATTTAATTATTGATTTTACTGATTGTGAAAGGGGTAAAGGGGTGTGGATTTTCAATAATACCTTATTAAAAGATAGCGAATTTTGTGCCAAAGTTAATGAATGTATTAATAATGAAATCCAGTCTGAATTATATGTGAATGAACCTATAGTATGGTGGGACAATTTTAAATATAAATTAAAGTCTTTGTCTGTTGGGTATAGTCAGCGCAAATCTAAACAGGAGAAGGCTGAGTTTTGGTCACTGCAAAACTCTCTTCAAAATGAATATCAAAAGAAATCGGTAAATCCAAAATTAAATAACGAGGCTACTATATTAGAGTTACAAAATGGTTTGTCTGTATTTGAAACTAAGCGCTGTCAGGGTGCAATTTTAAGGTCCAAATTTAAATGGGCGTCTGAACATGATAGAAATACAAGTTACTTTTTGAAACTTGAAAAGCAGAGGCAGAGTTCAAATGTTATTAAAGAAATTGAGTCCACTAGTGGTACCTTGAAGGACACAGGGGATATCTTATATGAATGTCGTGATTTTTATAGCGCATTATATGCAAAAGACGTTGACGATATTGATGCGCAAGATGAAATTTTTAATTATGTGAATAATGTCTTATCTGAGGATGAAGTTTATCTATGCAATACTTCAATATCCTTATGTGAACTTAAGGAAGCCGTATATGGTATGGCACGTAATAAATCACCTGGTTTAGACGGGTTGACAAGAGAATTTTATACCCATTTCTGGCAATTAATAGGTCCTGTATATTTAAATATTTTAAATCATGTCTATGCAAATACTGAGATGACACGTACTATGAAGCGGGGCATGGTAACTTTAATATATAAAAACAAGGGCAACAAGTCTGATCTGAAGAATTGGAGGCCCATAAGCTTGCTCAATAATGATTATAAAATTTTGGCAAGAGTTTTGTCTAATAGGCTTCGCAAGGTCATCGGGTCTTTAGTTTCTCTGGAACAGACTTGTTGTATTCCTGGAAGGGATATATCTGATAATATATGTTGTATAAGAGATATTATTGATTATTGTGATGCTGAAAATGTTGACTCTTATATTTTAAAATTAGATGCTCTAAAGGCCTTTGACAGAACCTCACATCTTTATTTATTTAGACTTTTAGAGAAGTATGGTTTTGGTGGATATTTTTTGAACTGGATTAAAATCTTATATTGTAATATTACAAGTACAATTAAGGTAAATGGTCATTTATCACCTTTTTTTAATGTGACAAGATCCGTTCGTCAAGGTTGCCCGCTGTCTGCCATGTTGTATGTTCTTTCGGCAGAGCCACTCAATCAGCTTGTTAAAAACTCAAATTTGAAAGGTATTCCAATTAAATATTCTAATTCCGTATCATTAATTTATCAGCATGCTGATGATACAACATTAACTTTAATGGGCGGTACATCTGTTAGAGACGTATTCGGGGTTATAGAAATGTATTGTAGGGCTTCTGGGTCAAAAATGAATAGACAAAAATCAGAACTGTTACCTATGGGTTCCGCTAGACATGAAACGTTTTCAAATTCGACTGTAAAAGTGTTGAAAGATGGAATTAACATGTTGGGGGTTTATTTATCCAAATATAGAAATGTATGTGAACATCAGAACTGGGATAGTAGAATAGTTAAAATTCGTAAATTATTGAATATGTGGAATATGAGACGGTTATCTATTCATGGCAGATGTTTTGTTATTCAATGTTTAATAGTTTCCCAGTTATGGTATACGATGGCTGTCCTCCCATTACCTGAATGGGTTCAAAATGATATTAACAACATGATTATAAAGTTCATATGGAGGAATAAACCGTCTGCAATTAAATATAACACAATTATTGGTGGCAAAAAATCTGGTGGGTTAGGTATTCCCAACTTAAAGCTTAAAGGTCATGCTCTTGCCCTGAAGTGGCTTAGGAAGTTTTTCTGTCCAGAGTATTGTTGTAACTGGAAAGCTACTATGTGCTATTTTTTAAGACAATATGGTAATTTAGAGTTAGATTATGCATTATTTAATATTCATTTTGTAAAATCGTTCTTAGAAAAACTGCCAGTATTTTATAGTTTTTTATTAACTTCATGGGATCTTATTAAAAATCATAAGCGTAGTGAACCTGAAACATTTTTAGAAGTTTGCAACGAACCCTTATTCAATAATAAGGCTATAATATCAAATGATGGTAAAGTGTTATATTATGATATATATGAGAAAGCTGGAATTCGTAAAATTTTTGATATTGTGTAATATGTAAAGCCTGGAGTATTGCCTCTACACAGCATCTATGATATTATTAGCACTCATTTTGAAGATACTGAAATTAGAGAAGCTACAGTAGAAAGATTTTATACAACCATTATAAATTGTATTCCATTATCATGGAAGAATATTATTGATCATGATTGTTTTGATGGGTCAGTGAAAGAGACAAATTTAGCATTAGAATATGACGATAAAGTATACAATAGTTATGATTTTAAAACCAAACTTTTATATACTATTTTATTAGAAACTCATTTTATTCCCCCTACTAGTATAGGTTTCTGGACAAATCTGGGTTTTAATGTTAACTGGAAATTAGCTTGGGATTACTTATATCGTGTGTTTAAAAATCCAGATTTAATTCAGTTAGATTTTAAGATTTTGCACAACATTGTATGGACGAAAGAGAAATTGTTTTTAATTAATAAAGTGAATGATAATCTTTGTCCAATATGTAAAAACTCCGTTGAAACTTTGCTTCATTTATTTGTTGATTGTCTAGAACTCAGGGTTTTATTTGATTTTATTGAAGATAAGATAATAGATATTTTTAGGGAAGGTTATACTATTGAGCAGTTTAGGTATTGGGTTTTATTTGGGGTACATGACAGGTATAAACCTGTACAATTGTGTGCAATTATTTTCAGTACTGTAAGACTGACTATTTACCGTAGAAGAATGCTTGCTCTAGACAATAAGCATGTGGGCTTAGATATTGTTTGTTTATATAAAGCTATTTTTAAACAAAGTATATTAGAATCACAAAATCATTATCCTTTGGATGATTTTATTTTCAAATTTGTCATTCCGTGCACATTTATTAAACTTAGTGATGAAAATGTAATTGATGTGTTTTAAATGATTTTAAGAATTTACACCAATTTTATTAGCTTTATCTGTGATATTTTAATGTTTTAATTATATTAAATGTACATTCTGTATGATCTATTTATTGATCAAATAAAAGAAAAAAAAAAAAAAACCAGTTCTTGTCCGATTACTGAAGTTAAGCAACGTCGGGCCCGGTTAGTACTTGGATGGGTGACCGTCTGGGAACACCGGGTGCCGTAGACGCCTTTTTGCCCTGATTCTTCGTGAAAAAATCAATTTTCCGCCAATCAGACCACGGCGCCTCTTTTGCACCACTCCAGCTCTCCGCTCGGCCCGTCTCCCCAGGGAAATAGACACAAAAAGAATTTGAGTAAGCACAAGTATGGGTTCTGTCCACCTTCTCTCGTCTACAGCCACACCACGTTGAAAACACCAGTTCTCGTCCGATCACTGAAGTTAAGCAACGTCGGGCCCGGTCAGTACTTGGATGGGTGACCGCCTGGGAACACCGGGTGCTGTAGACGCCTTTTTAAAACCGACACCCCCCCCCCCAAAAAAAAAAAAAATCAATAAGCGGGCCACTTCAGGTAAGTATAACTACGGGTTCTGTCCACCTTCTCTCGTCTACGGCGACATCACGTTGAAAACACCAGTTCTCGTCCGATCACTGAAGTTAAGCAACGTCGGGCCCGGTCAGTACTTGGATGGGTGACCGCCTGGGAACACCGGGTGCTGTAGACGCCTTTTTAAAACCGACAAAAAAAACCCCCAAAAATCAATAAGCGGGTCAATTCAGGTAAGTATAACTACGGGTTCTGTCCACCTTCTCTCGTCTACGGCCACACCACGTTGAAAACACCAGTTCTCGTCCGATCACTGAAGTTAAGCAACGTCGGGCCCGGTCAGTACTTGGATGGGTGACCGCCTGGGAACACTGGGTGCTGTAGACGCCTTTTTAAAACCGACAAAACCCCCCCCAAAAATGAATAAGCGGGCCAATTCAGGTAAGTATAACTACGGGTTCTGTCCACCTTCTCTCGTCTACGGCCACATCACGTTGAAAACACCAGTTCTCGTCCGATCACTGAAGTTAAGCAACGTCGGGCCCGGTCAGTACTTGGATGGGTGACCGCCTGGAAACACCGGGTGCTGTAGACGCCTTTTTAAAACCGACAAAAAAACCCCCAAAAATCAATAAGCGGGTCAATTCAGGTAAGTATAACTACGGGTTCTGTAATACCTTCTCTCGTCTACGTCCACACCACGTTGAAAACACCAGTTCTCATCCGATCACTGAAGTTAAGCAACGTCGGGCCCGGTCAGTACTTGGATGGGTGACCGCCTGGAAACACCGGGTGCTGTAGACGCCTTTTTAAAACCGACAAAACCCCCCCAAAAAATCAATAAGCGGGTCAATTCAGGTAAGTATAACTACGGGTTCTGTATACCTTCTCTCGTGTACGTCCACACCACGTTGAAAACACCAGTTCTCATCCGATCACTGAAGTTAAGCAACGTCGGGCCCGGTCAGTACTTGGAGGGGTGACCGCCTGGGAACACCGGGTGCTGTAGACGCCTTTTTAAAACCGACACCCCCCCCCCAAAAAAAAAAATCAATAAGCGGGTCAATTCAAGTAAGTATAACTACGGGTTCTGTCCACCTTCTCTCGTCTACGGCCATACCATGTTGAAAACACCAGTTCTCGTCCGATCACAGAAATTAAGCAACGTCGGGCCCGGTTAGTACTTGGATGGGTGACCGCCTGGGAACAACGTGTGCTGTAGACGCCTTTTTGCCCTAAACTCATTAATTTACCATTTTGTTGTGAGCGACTTGTTATTCTTCCTATATGACATATTGCACGTGTCTGATTTCAAAGGAGGGGGGGGGGCTGAATGGTTAGCACGCGCGCCTGTCATTGAGTTAACTAGCGTGTTTTCGAATGACAAGGAGTAAGGTCGCCTGTCCAATTTTCATTTCATTTTCTCTTCCGTCTCATTACAGTAATACAAGTTTCGGTTATTTCCCTTTAGTTTTCAGATTATTGTTATGCCTGGTTGCAATGTTTCATACTATATTTAGACTTGTAATTTTGCGAGTTTTTGACCAATTTTGATAATTTTTTCTTCTTATCGTTTTATTTAGGATACTTGATACAATCGATGACACGTGACGATGAATATGAAAGCTTTCATATCTGCATGGGACAGTAGCAGAGTAAGCACAAGTATGGGTTCTGTCCACCTTCTCTCGTCTACGGCCACACCACGTTGAAAACACCAGTTCTCGTCCGATCACTGAAGTTAAGCAACGTCGGGCCCGGTCAATACTTGGATGGGTGACGGCCTAGGAACACCGGGTGCTGTAGACGCCTTTTTAAAACCGACAACCACCCCCCCCCAAAAAAAAAAAAATCTATAAGCGGGTCAATTCAGGTAAGTATAACTACGGGTTCTGTCCACCTCCTCTCTTCTACGGCCACACCACGTTGAAACCACCAGTTTTCGTCCGTTCACTGAAGTTAAACAACGTCGGGCCCGGTCAGTACTTTGGATGGGTGACCGCCTGGGAACACCGGGTGCTGTAGACGCCTTTTTAAAACCGACAACCCCCCCCCCCCCAAACAAAAAAGATCAATAAGCAGGTCAATTCAGGAAAAGTATAACTACGGGTTCTGTCCACCTTCTCTCGTCTACGGCCACACCACGTTGAAAACACCAGTTCTCGTCAGATCACTGAAGTTAAGCAACGTCGGGTGCTGTAGACGCCTTTTTAAAACCGACAACCCACCCCCCCAAAAAAAAAATCAATAAGCGGGTCAACTCATGTAAGTATAACTACGGGTTCTGTCCACCTTCTCTCGTCTACGGCCACACCACGTTGAAAACACCAGTTCTCGTCCGATCACTGAAGTTAAGCAACGTCCGGCCCGATCAGTACTTGGATGGGTGACCGCCTGGGAACACCGGGTGCTGTAGACGCCCTTTTAAAACCGACAAAACCCCCCAAAAAATCAATAAGCGGGTCAATTCAAGTAAGTATAACTACGGGTTCTGTCCACCCCCTGTCTTCTACGGCCATACCATGTTGAAAACACCAGTTCTCGTCCGATCACTGAAGTTAAGCAACGTCGGGCCCGGTTAGTACTTGGATGGGTGACCGCCTTTTTGCCCCTAAACTCATTAATTTACCATTTTGTTGTGAGCGGCTTGTTATTCTTCCTATATGACATATTGCACGTTTCTGATTTCAAAGAGGGGTTGGGCGGCTGAATGGTTAGCACGCGCGCCTGCCATTGAGTTAACTAGCGTGTTTTCGAATGCAGGGTTGTACATGACAAGGAGTAAGGTCGCCTGTCCAACCTGCCATTTTTAATTTTTTTTCCGGCAATTTTCATTTCATTTTCTCATCCGTCTCATTACAGCAACAAATTTCGGTTATTTCCCTTTAGTTTTCAGATTATTGTTATGCCTGGGTGCAATGTTTCATACTATATTTAGACTTGTAATTTTGCGAGTTTTTGACCAATTTTGATTTGATTTGTAATTTTGCCATTTTTAATTTTTTTTCCGGCAATTTTCATTTCATTTTCTCATCCGTCTCATTACAGCAACAAATTTCGGTTATTTCCCTTTAGTTTTCAGATTATTGTTATGCCTGGGTGCAATGTTTCATACTATATTTAGACTTGTAATTTTGCGAGTTTTTGACCAATTTTGATGATTTTTTCTTCTTATCCTTTTATTTAGGATACTTGATACAATCAATGACACGTGACGATGAATATGAAAGCTTTCATATCTGCATGGGACAGTAGCAGATCTAGTTAAGCTTTCATATTACATATGAAAGCTTATTGTTTCTGTTAAAGTTATTAAGCTTTCATATTACATATGAAAGCTTATTGTTTCTGTTAAGATTATTATTATTTTTTTTTTTGTGTATTTTCTGCAAATCGGATTTCTCAGAATCTAACCATGGGATCTTTCTGAAACTTTGACCTACCCCCCCAAAAATGGGGTGCGAACGTTGTTTAAATATATTTTCAAAACGTTTTACGAATCCGAAATCACCGAATTTTACGAACGAAAAAACTGACAATGCATAGTCGTAACTTTGTTATTTTTTGACCGATTTTACTAATTCTTTTTTCTTTGAATACCTTGAAAAAAATCATTTTCGTCTGCAGTTTCACATTTTCGAATTTTGAAAATTCGTCGCTGTGATTTCGAACCGGAAGTTTAGACCAATTTGACAACTTCTTTAATAGTTGTACGATTTTCATGAAATTTAGTATATGAATAGATCTTACCGATGTGACTTCAAAAATATAATTAGAAATTTTCTAAATTATCTCCCCTTGACGAAATTAAGGATCACATTTTTCAAAAAAATCAAAGAAATATAGGTCAGAATGACCTAATTTTTTTCTTGGATACTAGAGAAGTAAGTACTGATTCGTACACAAAATATGGAGTTTGTCGATCGAACCGGAAGTGCCACCATCTTTAAAAGTGAAAAATCAAAAAGGCTTTTTTGCTATTTTACTTACAGACTCGGGAATTATATTTTCGGAATCCTCGAAGGAATGCCTAAATATCTGTCGGATCAGAATTTCGATTTCGGTCACTTGATGGTCACCATTTTGAATTGAAAATGAAAAATAGAAGCAATTTAAAGGGTCGGGACTTTGGAACACAATTACTCTCCTTCTAATTAAGCTAGAATGTTCAAACTTGGTGTAGACGTTCACTAGGTCAATGTTATGATTGAGTACAAAGATGAGCATTTTCTGCTTAGGGTAAGCAGAGACAAGCATGCTGATTTGTTGATTCTTTAGGGCACGATAACTTCGGTTATAAAAAAGGGAGGGCGGTGAAACTTTTGTCAATAGAGAGTCTAATAGCTAGCCTGTTGTGTGAAATCATTGTATCATTTTTTTTAAATATCAGGCATAGCCGAAAAAAAGAGATTGAAAATCCAAAAAGTCGTATTTTTACAATTTGGAGCATGTTTAGAGAGGTCTTTCTCGTAAAGTCAACATAATATTTTTTGGGAACTTCTTCTACAAAGAGTCTTATTGGTAGTCTTTTATATGAAACCATCGATCAACAGTTCAACATATCAGGAGTAGAAGAACAAAAGGATCGAACATTGAAAACGGCATCCTTTCATTGTTAAGCGAAACATGCAGTGTGGGTGACTACAATCTACACATTTAGTCATCGTATAGAGCTTATTCAACAATATCGAATTCCATCTGCTTAGGGATATTTTACGTGCACTCCAATGTGCACACGGGACCTTTGTTTTTCGTCCCATCCGAACGACTAGACAGCTGTGCTTGTCAGGCCCTCCGTTCTGCCTCACTGACAAGGGGAACCACGCCGGGAAATCGAGATGAAAATTTCGCCCGGTTGAAATGTTTCTTGCGATAAGTCAGCAATTTTCCGAATTCAAGGGAGGCTGAATGACTGAATGGTTAATATGTGCGCGCTGTATCGTAACGTCTGTCATTGAGTCAACGGGCGTCGTTTCGATCTCCAGGTTGCACGTGACATGGTGTATGATGTCCAACCTCGTGGGTTTTCTCCGTGTTCTTCGGTTTCCTCCCAACGGCTAAAGACCAGTAGTTATTAAATATAATTAAAATACATATGTTAGTCCGGAAATGACCAAGTTTGTGTCGAATGGACATTAGGCCGCATTTCTCTCTTTCTCTTTTATTTTTAAAGTTTTGTTATAATCGGTTGGTAATCAAAGGTACTGTAAAAGTGATAAAACAGAAAATTTCGCCCGGTTGTAATGTTTCTCACTTTAAAGTCAGCAATTTGCCGATTTTAAGGGGCAAACGTTTATTGCGAGCGATTAAGCTGGTCAGGGGGAGCTTATTTTTAAAAGTTTTGTAATATTCGGTTGATAACTAAAGGTACCGTGCAAATTAAACTGTTAAAATAGAAAATTTGGCCCGGTTGAAATGTTTCTCGCTGTAGGTCAGCAATTTGCCGATTTTAGGGAGGTTGCGTGGCTGAATGGTTAGCACGTGCGCTCTGTCATTGAGTCAACTGGCGTTGTTTCGATTTCTTGGTTGTACGTGACAAGGAGTATGGTCGCCTTACCAACCTCGTAGGCCGTAACGCCGCTGCCCGGGCAAAATTTCCCTCATTGCACACTTTATGGCGTATGCCCGTCTTCATTAGCCCATTGTAGGAGCAGAACAGTTGGACGTTAAACCCCATTCAATTTCATTTCATTTTCTCTATGTTGCTTATTTATTATAGTGGATAAATATTTTTCTGGTTCTAGCAATTATTTGATTTCTGCATAGAAATCTCTGGCCAGTTTTTTTATTGCAGAGTGCCATTCTTGTATATTGCAGTCTATGACCCTTTGTTTAAAACATGCTTAAGAAGTCGTCACGATTTCCTACTTATAACCAAACATATTGGAAACCATAATTATATAACATATCTTGGAAGCCCGATTACAGCTATACAAGTTTCAGTTATTTCCCTTTAGTTTAAAGATTATTTTTTTGCCCGGGTGCAATGTTTCTCACTACATTTAAATTTGTAACTTTGTGAGTTTTTGACCGATTTTGATATTATGTCTTTATAATTTTCCAAATCTACATATTTAACGTACATATTCAAACAGCTGAGTTCAACCTGATTCAAAAAGTTTTAATTTTGTTCAAAGTTACCTCATTCATCCCGATTACAGCAACACAAGTATCAGTTATTTCCCTTTAGTTTTCAGATTACTCAATGTTTCATACTATATTTAGACTTGTAACTTCGCGAGTTTTTGACCAATTTTGATAGTTTGTTAATCTTATCCTTTTATTTGAGATACTTGATATAATCGATGACACGTGACGATGAATATGAAAGCTTTCATATCTGCATGGGACAGTAGCAGATCTAGTTATTATTATTTTTTTTTTGTGTGTGTTTTCTGCAAATCGGATTTCTCAGAATCTATCCATAGGATCTTTCTGAAATTTTGACCTACCCCCAATAATTGGGTGCGAACCTTGAATAAATATATTTTCGAAACGTTTTACGAATCCGAAATCACCGAATTTTACGAACGAAAAAAATGACAATGCATAGTCGTAACTTTGTTATTTTTTGATCGATTTTACTAATTCTTTTTTCTTTGAATACCTGCAGTTTCACATTTTCAAATTTCGAAAATTCGTCGCTGTGATTTCGAACCGGAAGTTTAGACCAATTTGACAACTTCTTTAATAGTTGTACGATTTTCATGAAATTTAGTATCTAAGTAGATCTTACCGATGTGACTTCAAAAATATAATTAGAAATTTTCTAAATTATCTCCCCTTGACGAAATTAAGGATCAAAATTTTCAAAAAAATCATCGAAATATAGGTCAGAATGACCTGACTTTTTTTTTGGATACTAGATAAGTAATTACTGATTTCTACACAAAATATGGAGTTTGTCGATCGAACCGGAAGTGCCGCCATATTTAAAAGTGAAAAATCAATAAGGCTTTTTTGCTATTTTACTTACAGACTCGGGAGTTATATTTTCTGAATCCTTGTAGGAAGGCCTAAAAAATGTCGCGAATAGAATTTTGATTTCGGTCACGTGATGGTCACCATTTTGAATTGAAAATGAAAAATAGAAGCAATTTGAAGGGTCGGGACTTTGGAACACAATTACTCTCCTTCTAATTAAGCTAGAATGTTCAAACTTGGTGTAGACGTTCACTAGGTCAATGTTATGATTGAGTTTAAAGATGAGCATTTTCTGCTTAGGGTAAGCAGAGATAAGCATGCTAATTTGTTGATTCTTTAGGGCACGATAACTTCGGTTATAATGAAGGGAGGGCGGTGAAACTTTTGTCAATAGAGAGTCTAATAGCTAGCCTGTTGTGTGAAATCATTGTATTATTTTTTCTAAATATCAGGGATAGCCGAAAAAAAGAGATTGAAAATCCAAAAAGTCGTATTTTTAAAATTTGGAGCATGTTTAGAGGTCTTTCTCGTAAAGTCAACATAATATTTTTTGGGAACTTCTTCTACAAAGAGTCTTATTGGTAGTCTTTTATATGAAACCATCGATCAACAGTCCAACATATCAGGAGTAGAAGAACAAAAGGATCGAACATTGAAAACGGCACCCTTTTATTGTTAAGCGAAACATGCACTGTGGGTGACTACAATCTGCACATTTAGTCATCGTATAGAGGTTATTCAACAGTATCGAATTCCAACTGCTTAGGGATATTTTACGTGCACTCTAATGTGTACACGGGACCTTGGTTTTTCGTCCCATCCGAATGACTAGACAGCTGTGCTTGTCAGGCCCTCCGTTCTGCCTCACTGACAAGGGGAACCACGCCGGGAAATCGAGATGAACTTTCTCCGTGCAGAACTTTAATTCAGGCGAAAACGTTTATTGCATACGATTAAGCTGGTCAGTTGGAGCTTATTTTCATAAGCTTTGTAATAATCGGTTGGTAATTAAAGTACCGTGCACATTAAACTGTTAAAACAGAAAATTTCGCCCGGTTGAAATGTTTCTTGCTATAAGTCAGCAATTTTCTGAATTCAGGGAGGCTGAATGGCTGAATGGTTAGCATGTGCGCACTGTATCGTAACGTCTGTCATTGAGTCAACGGGCGTCGTTTCGATCTCCAGGTTACACGTGACATGGTGTATGATGTCCAACCTCGTGGGTTTTCTCCGTGTTCTTCGATTTCCTGACAACGGCTAAAAACCAGTAGGCGCAAGGGGGGGTTTTAAATAAAATTTAAAAACATATGTTAGTCCCGAAATGACCTAGTTTGTGTCGAATGGAAGTTAGGCCGCATTTCTCTTTTTCTCTTTTATTTTTAAATTTTTGTAATAATCGGTTGGTAATCAAAGGTACTGTAAAAGTGATAAAACAGAAAATTTCGCCCGGTTGTAATGTTTCTCACTTTAAAGTCAGCAATTTGCCGATTTTAAGGGGCAAACGTTTATTGCGAACGCTTAAGCTGGTCAGGGGGAGCTTATTTTTAAAAGTTTTGTAATATTCGGTTGATAACTAAAGGTACCGTGCAAATTAAACTGTTACAATAGAAAATTTGGCCCGGTTGAAATGTTTCTCACTGTAGGTCAGCAATTTGCCGATTTTAGGGAGGTTGCGTGGCTGAATGGTTAGCACGTGCGCTCTGTATCATAACGTCTGTCATTGAGTCAACTGGCGTTGTTTCGATTTCTTGGTTGTACGTGACAAGGAGTATGGTCGCCTGTCCAACCTCGTAGGCCGTAACCGCCGCTGCCCGGGTAAAATTTCCCTCATTGCACACTTTATGGCATATGCCCGTCTTCATTAGCCCATTTTAGGAGCAGAACAGTCGGACGTTAAACCCCATTCAATTTCATTTCATTTTCTCTATGTTGCTTATTTATTATAGTGGATAAATATTTTTCTGGTTCTAGCAATTATTTAATTTCTGCATAGAAATCTTGCTTTGGCCAGTTTTTTTTATTGCAGAGTGCCATTCTTGTTTAAACAAACATGATCCTTTGTTTAAAACATGCTTAAGAAGTCGCCACGATTTCCTACTTATAACCAAACATATTGGAAATATTAGTCTGGCATTATTAAATCCTAATTTTATTGGTCTTATTTAAAATTAAACTTTCATTTAACTATGAACAACCCTTAACGTGTCTCTTTAAAACTATTAAGTACTCTAAAACAGTAGCTCAACCTTTTGACCTAAACTCAGTAATTTACCATTTTGTTGTGTGCGACTTCTTATTCTTCCTATATGACATATTGCACGTGTCTGATTTCAAAGGGGGGTGGGTGGCTGAATGTTTAGCACGCGCGCCTGTCATTGAGTTAACTAGCGTGTTTTCGAATTCCCGGTTGTACGTGACAAGGAGTAAGGTCGCCTGTCCAACCTGCCATTTTTAATTTTTTTTCCCGCCATTTTCATACCATTTTCTCAATGACACGTGACGATAAATATGAAAGCTTTCATATCTGCATGAGACAGTAGCAGATCTAGTTAGGCTTTCAGACTTTCGTCTGAAAGCCTATTGTGATTACTAAAGTTATTATTAAGCTTTCATATTACATATGAAAGCTTATTGTTTCTGTTAAGATTATTAAGCTTTCATATTTCATATGAAAGCTTATTGTTTCTGTTAAGATTATTAAGCTTTCATATTACATATGAAAGCTTATTGTTTCTGTTAAGATTATTAAGCTTTCATATTACATATGAAAGCTTATTGTTTCTGTTAAGATTATTATTATTATTTTTTTTTTGTGTGTGTTTTCTGCAAATCGGATTTCTCAGAATCTATCCGTAGGATCTTTCTGAAATTTTGACCTACCCCCCCAAAAATGGGGTGCGAACCTTGATCAAATATATTTTCAAAACGTTTTACGAATCCGAAATCACCGAAATTTACGAACGACGAAATGGACAAAGCATAGTCGTAACTTTGTTATTTTTTGACCGATTTTACTAATTCTTTTTTCTTTGAATACCTTGAAAAAAATCATTTTCATCTGCGGTTTCACATTTTCGAATTTCGAAAATTCGTCGCTGTGATTTCGAACCGGAAGTTTAGACCAATTTGACAACTTCTTTAATAGTTGTACGATTGTCATGAAATTTAGTATATATGTAGACCTTACCGATGTGACTTCAAAAATATAATTAGAAATTTTCTAAATTATCTCCCCTTGACGAAATTAAAGATCAAAATTTTCAAAAAAATCATCGAAATATAGGTCAGAATGACCTGATTTTTTTTTTGGATACTAGACAAGTAATTACTGATTTGTACACAAAATATAAAGTTTGTTGATCGAACCGGAAGTGCCACCATCTTGAAACGTGAAAAATCCCTAAGGCTTTTTTGCTATTTTACTTACAGACACGAGAGTTATATTTTCTGAATCCTTGAAAGATTTTCTAAAAATTGTTCAGAGAAGAATTTTGATTTAGGTCAATTGATGGTTGCCATTTTGAAGTGAATATGAAAAGTAGTAGCAATTTGAAGGGCCGAAAATTTGAAACACAATAACTCTCCTTCTAATTGAGCTAGAATGTTCAATCTTGGTGTAGACGTTCACTATTTCAATGTCATGATTGAGTTCAAAGATGAGCATTTTCTGCCTAGGGTAAGCAGAAATAAGCATGCTGATTTGTTGATTCTTTAGGGCAAGATAACTTCGGTTATAATGAAGGGAGGGCGGTGAAACTCTTGTTAATCGAGAGTGTAATAGCTGGCCTGTTGTGTGAAATCGTTGTATCTTAAATATCAGGGATAGCTGAAAAAAAGAGATCGAAAATCCAAAAAGTCGTATGTTTACGATTTGGAGCATCTTTAAAGGTTCTTTTCTCTTAAAGTCAACATAATACTTTTTGGGAACTTCTTCTACAAAGAGTCTTATCGGTAGTCTTTTATATGAAAACTTCGATCAACAGTCCAAAATATCTGGAGTAGAAGAATAAAAGGATCGAACATTGAAAACGGCACCCTTTTATTGTTAAGCGAAACATGCAGTGTGTGTGACTACAATCTGCACATTTAGTCATTGTATAGAGCTTATTCAACAGTATCGAATTCCAACTGCTTAGGGATATTTTACGTGCACTTCAATGTGTACACGCGACCTTGGTTTTTCGTCCCACCCGAACGACTAGACAGCTGTCCTTGTCAGGCCCTCCGTTCTGCCTCACTGACAAGGGGGGACCACGCCGGAAAATCGAGATGATCTTCCTCGTTGCAGAACTTTCAATTCAGGCCAAACGTTTATTGCATACGATTAAGCTGGTCAGTTGGAGCTTGTTTTCAAAAGTTTTGTAATAATCGGTTGGTAATTAAAATACCGTGCGAATTAAACTGTTAAAACAGAAAATTTCGCCCGGTTAAAATGTTTCTTGCTATAAGTCAGCAATTTCCAGATTTTAGGGAGGCTGAATGGTTAGCATACGCGCGCTGTATCGTAACGTCTGTCACTGAGTCAACAGGCGTCGTTTCGATTTCCAAGTTGCACGTGACATGGAGTATGGTGTCCAACCTCGTGGGTTTTCTCCGTGTCCTTCGGTCTCCTCCCACGGCTAAAGACCCGTACGCGCAAGGGAAGTTTATAAATACAATTAAAAAACATATGTTGGTCCCGAAATGACCTAGTTTGTGTCAAATGGACGTTGAGCCGCATTTCTCTCTTTCTCTTTTATTTTTAAAGTTTTGTAATAATCGGTTGGTAATCAAAGGTAATGTAAACAAAAAGTCGTATGTTTACAATTTGGAGCATCTTTAAAGGTTCTTTTCTCTTAAAGTCAACATAATACTTTTTGGGAACTTCTTCTACAAAGAGTCTTATCGGTAGTCTTTTATATGAAAACTTCGATCAACAGTCCAAAATATCTGGAGTAGAAGAATAAAAGGATCGAACATTGAAAACGGCACCCTTTCATTGTTAAGCGAAACATGCAGTGTGTGTGACTACAATCTGCACATTTAGTCATTGTATAGAGCTTATTCAACAGTATCGAATTCCAACTGCTTAGGGATATTTTACGTGCACTCCAATGTGTACACGCGACCTTGGTTTTTCGTCCCACCCGAACGACTAGACAGCTGTCCTTGTCAGGCCCTCCGTTCTGCCTCACTGACAAGGGGGGACCACGCCGGAAAATCGAGATGATCTTCCTCGTTGCAGAACTTTCAATTCAGGCCAAACGTTTATTGCATACGATTAAGCTGGTCAGTTGGAGCTTATTTTCAAAAGTTTTGTAATAATCGGTTGGTAATTAAAATACCGTGCGAATTAAACTGTTAAAACATAAAATTTCGCCCGGTTATAATGTTTCCCACTTTAAAGTCAGCAATTTGCCGATTTTAGAGGGCAAATGTTTATTGCGAACAATTAAGCTGGTCAGGAGGAGCTTATTTTTAAGGGAGGCTGAATGGCTGAATGGTTAGCATGTGCACGCTGTATCGTAACGTCTGTCATTGAGTCAACGGGCGTCGTTTCGATTTCGAGATTGCACGTGACATGGAGTATGGTGTCCAACCTCGTGGGTTTTCTCCGTGCCATTCGGCTTCCTCCCAACAGCTAAAGAACAGTACGCGCAAGGGGAGTTTTTAAATAAAATTAAAAAACATATGTTAGTCCCGAAATGACCTAGTTTGTGTCGAATGGACGTTAAGCCGCATTTCTCTCTTTTTTTTTATTTTTAAAGTTTTGTAATAATCGGTTGGTAATCAAAGATACTGTAAAAGTGATAAAACAGAAAAATTCACCCGGTTGTAACGTTTCTCACTTTAAAGTCAGCAATTTGCCGATTTTAAGGGGAAAACGTTTATTGCGAACGATTTAGCTGGTCAGGGGGAGCTTATTTTTAAAAGTTCTGTAATATTCGGTTGATAACTAAAGGTACCGTGAAAATTAAACTAATAAAATAGAAGATTCCGCCCGGTTGAAATGTTTCTATCTGTAGGTCAGCAATTTGCAGATTTTAGGGAGGTTGCGTGACTGAATGGTTAGCACGTGCGCTCTGTATCATAACGTCTGTCATTGAGTCAACTGGCGTTGTTTCGATTTCTTGGTTGTACGTGACAAGGAGTATGGTCGCCTGTCCAACCTCGTAGGCCGTAACGCCGCTGCCCGGGTAAAATTTCCCTCATTGCACACTTTATGGCGTATGCCCGTCTTCATTAGCCCATTGTAGGAGCAGAACAGTAGGACGTTAAACCCCATTCAATTTCATTTCATTTTCTCTATGTTGCTTATTTATTATAGTGGATAAATATTTTTCTGGTTCTAGCAATTATTTAATTTCTGCATAGAAATCTTGCTTTGACCAGTTTTTTTTTATTGCAAAGTGCCATTCTTGTATATTGCAGTCTATGACCCTTTGTTTAAAACATGCTTAAGAAGTTGTCACGATTTCCTACTTATAACCAAACATATTGGAAACCATAATTATATAACATATCTCTAATTTTGAAAGCCCGATTACAGCTATACAAGTTTGGGTTATTTCCCTTTAGTTTAAAGATTATTTTTTTGCCGAGGGTGCAATGTTTCTCACTACATTTAAATTTGTAACTTTGTGAGTTTTGACCGATTTTGATAATTATGTCTTTATAATTTTCCAAATTTACATATTTAACGTAAATATTCAAACAATTGGAATCAACCTGATTCAAAAGTTTTTAGTTTTGTTCAAAGTTTTCTCATTTAATTTTTCGATGTTTTCTTACCATTTTCATTTCATTTTTCTGAAAGTTTTGAAGTGGGAAGTCATCCCGATTACAGCAACACAAGTATCAGTTATTTCCCTTTAGTTTTCAGATTATGCAATGTTTCATACTATATTTAGACTTGTAACTTCGCGGGTTTTTGACCAATTTTGATAGTTTGTTATTCTTATCCTTTTATTTGAGATACTTGATATAATCTATGACACGTGACGATGAATATGAAAGCTTTCATATCTGCATGGGACAGTAGCAGATCTAGTTATTATTATTTTTTTTTTGTGTGTTTTCTGCAAATCGGATTTCTCAGAATCTATCCGTAGGATCTTTCTGAAATTTTGACCTACCCCGCCAAAAATGGGGTGCGAACCTTGATTAAATATATTTTCAAAACGTTTTACGAATCCGAAATCACCGAAATTTACGAACGACGAAATGGACAAAGCATAGTCGTAACTTTGTTATTTTTTGACCGATTTTACTAATTCTTTTTTCTTTGAATACCTTGAAAAAAATCATTTTCATCTGCAGTTTCACATTTTCGAATTTCGAAAATTCGTCGCTGTGATTTCGAACCGGAAGTTTAGACCAATTTGACAACTTCTTTAATAGTTGTACGATTGTCATGAAATTTAGTATATATGTAGACCTTACCGATGTGACTTCAAAAATATAATTAGAAATTTTCTAAATTATCTCCCCTTGACGAAATTAAAGATCAAAATTTTCAAAAAAATCATCGAAATATAGGTCAGAATGACCTGATTTTTTTTTTTGATACTAGACAAGTAATTACTGATTTGTACACAAAATATAAAGTTTGTTGATCGAACCGGAAGTGCCACCATCTTGAAACGTGAAAAATCCCTAAGGCTTTTTTGCTATTTTACTTACAGACACGGGATTTATGTTTTCTGAATCCTTGAAAGATGATCTAAAAATTGTTCAGAGAAGAATTTTGATTTAGGTCAATTGATGGTTGCCATTTTGAAGTGAATATGAAAAGTAGTAGCAATTTGAAGGGCCGAAACTTTGAAACACAATAACTCTCCTTCTAATTGAGCTAGAATGTTCAATCTTGGTGTAGACGTTCACTATGTCAATGTCATGATCGAGTTTAAAGATGAGCATTTTCTGCCTAGGGTAAGCAGAAATAAGCATGCTGATTTGTTGATTCTTTAGGGCAAGATAACTTCGGTTATAATGAAGGGAGGGCGGTGAAACTCTTGTTAATCGAGAGTGTAATAGCTGGCCTGTTGTGTGAATCGTTGTATCTTTTTTTTAAATATCAGGGATAGCTGACAAAAAGAGATCGAAAATCCAAAAAGTCGTATGTTTACGATTTGGAGCATCTTTAAAGGTTCTTTTCTCTTAAAGTCAACATAATACTTTTTGGGAACTTCTTCTACAAAGAGTCTTATCGGTAGTCTTTTATATGAAAACTTCGATCAACAGTCCAAAATATCTGGAGTAGAAGAATAAAAGGATCGAACATTGAAAACGGCACCCTTTCATTGTTAAGCGAAACATATAGTGTGTGTGACTACAATCTGCACATTTAGTCATTGTATAGAGCTTATTCAACAGTATCGAATTCCAACTGCTTAGGGATATTTTACGTGCACTCCAATGTGTACACGCGACCTTGGTTTTTCGTCCCACCCGAACGACTAGACAGCTGTCCTTGTCAGGCCCTCCGTTCTGCCTCACTGACAAGGGGGGACCACGCCGGAAAATCGAGATGATCTTCCTCGTTGCAGAACTTTCAATTCAGGCCAAACGTTTATTGCATACGATTAAGCTGGTCAGTTGGAGCTTATTTTCAAAAGTTTTGTAATAATCGGTTGGTAATTAAAATACCGTGCGAATTAAACTGTTAAAACATAAAATTTCGCCCGGTTATAATGTTTCTCACTTTAAAGTCAGCAATTTGCCGATTTTAGAGGGCAAATGTTTATTGCGAACAATTAAGCTGGTCAGGGGGAGCTTATTTTTAAGGGAGGCTGAATGGCTGAATGGTTAGCATGTGCACGCTGTATCGTAACGTCTGTCATTGAGTCAACGGGCGTCGTTTCGATTTCGAGATTGCACGTGACATGGAGTATGGTGTCCAACCTCGTGGGTTTTCTCCGTGCCATTCAGTTTCCTCCCAACAGCTAAAGACCAGTACGCGCAAGGGAAGTTTTTAAATAAAATTGAAAAACATATGTTAGTCCCGAAATGACCTAGTTTGTGTCGAATGGACGTTAAGCCGCATTTCTCTCTTTTTTTTTATTTTTAAAGTTTTGTAATAATCGGTTGGTAATCAAAGATACTGTAAAAGTGATAAAACAGAAAAATTCACCCGGTTGTAATGTTTCTCACTTTAAAGTCAGCAATTTGCCGATTTTAAGGGGAAAACGTTTATTGCGAACGATTTAGCTGGTCAGGGGGAGCTTATTTTTAAAAGTTTTGTAATATTCGGTTGATAACTAAAGGTACCGTGCAAATTAAACTAATAAAATAGAAGATTTCGCCCGGTTGAAATGTTTCTATCTGTAGGTCAGCAATTTGCAGATTTTAGGGAGGTTGCGTGACTGAATGGTTAGCACGTGCGCTCTGTATCATAACGTCTGTCATTGAGTCAACTGGCGTTGTTTCGATTTCTTGGTTGTACGTGACAAGGAGTATGGTCGCCTGTCCAACCTCGTAGGCCGTAACGCCGCTGCCCGGGTAAAATTTCCCTCATTGCACACTTTATGGCTTATGCCCGTCTTCATTAGCCCATCTTAGGAGCAAAACTGTAGGACGTTAAACAACCATTCAATTTGATTTCATTTTCTCTATGTTGCTTATTTATTATAGTGGATAAATGTTTTTCTGGTTCTATTAATTATTTCATTTCTGCATAGAAATCTTGCTTTGAACAGTTTTTTTTTTTATTGCAAAGTGCCATTCTTGTATATTGCAGTCTATGACCCTTTGTTTAAAACATGCTTAAGAAGTTGTCACGATTTCCTACTTATAACCAAACATATTGGAAACCATAATTATATAACATATCTCTAATTTTGGAAGCCCGATTATAGCTATACAAGTTTGGGTTATTTCCCTTTAGTTTAAAGATTATTTTTTTGCCGAGGGTGCAATGTTTCTCACTACATTTAAATTTGTAACTTTGTGAGTTTTGACCGATTTGGATAATTATGTCTTTATAATTTTCCAAATTTACATATTTAACGTAAATATTCAAACAATTGGAATCAACATGATTCAAAAGTTTTTAGTTTAGTTCAAAGTTTTCTCATTTAATTTTTCGATGTTTTCTTACCATTTTCATTTCATTTTTCTGAAAGTTTTGAAGTGGGAAGTCATCCCGATTACAGCAACACAAGTATCAGTTATTTCCCTTTAGTTTTCAGATTATGCAATGTTTCATACTATATTTAGACTTGTAACTTCGCGAGTTTTTGACCAATTTTGATAGTTTGTTATTCTTATCCTTTTATTTGAGATACTTGATATAATCTATGACACGTGACGATGAATATGAAAGCTTTCATATCTGCATGGGACAGTAGCAGATCTAGTTATTATTTTTTTTTTGTGTTTTTCCTGCAAATCGGATTTCACAGAATCTATCCATAGGATGTTTCTGAAACTTTGACCTACCCCCCCAAAAATGGGTGGTGGCTGTTGATTAAATATATTTTCAAAACGTTTTGCGAATTCGAAATCACCGAATTTTACGAACGAAAAAACTGACAATGCGTAGTCGTAACTTTGCTATTTTTTGACCGATTTTACTAATTCTTTTTTCTTTGAATACCTTGAAAAAAATCATTTTCATCTGCAGTTTCACATTTTCGAATTTCGAAAATTCGTCGCTGTGATTTCGAACCGGAAGTTTAGACCAATTTGACAACTTCTTTAATAGTTGTACGATTTTCATGAAATTTAGTATTTAAGTAGATCTTACCAATGTGACTTCAAAATTATAATGAGAAATTTTCTAAATTATCTCCCCTTGGTGAAATTACGGATCAAAGTTTTAAAAAAAATCGTCGAAATATAGGTCAGAATGACCTGAAAATTTTTTTCGATACTCGACAGGTAATTACTGATTCCTACACAAAATATGGAGTTTTTCGATCAAACCGGAAATGCCACCATCTTGAAACATGAAAAATCCCTAAGGCTTTTTTGCTATCTTACTTACAGACACAGGAGTTATATTTTCTGAATCCTTGAAGGATGGCCCGAAAATCGTAGGGAGCAGAATTTTGATTTAGGTCAACTGATGGTTGCCATTTTGAAGCGAATATGAAAAGTAGTAGCAATTTGAAGGGCCGAGACTTTGAAACACAATAACTCTCCTTCTAATTGAGCTAGAATGTTCAATCTTGGTGTAGACGTTCACTAGGTCAATGTCATGATTGAGTGCAAAGATGAACATTTTCTGCCTAGGGTAAGCAGAGATAAGCATGCTGATTTGTTGATTCTTTAGGGCACAATAACTTCGGTTATAATGAAGGGAGGGTGATGAAACTCTTGTCAATCGAGAGTCTAATAGCTAGCCCGTTGTGTGAAATCATTGTATCATTTTTTTTAAATATCAGGGGTAGCAGAAAAAAGAGATCGAAAATCCAAAAAGTCGTATTTTTACGATTTGGAGCATTTTTAAAGGTCCTTTTCTCTTAAAGTCAACATAATATTTTGGGGGAACTTCTTCTACAAAGAGTCTTATCGGCAGTCTTTTATATGAAACCATAGATCAACAGTCCAAAATATTAGGAGTAGTAGAATAAAAGGATCGAAAATTGAAAACCGCACCCTTTCATTGTTAAGCAAAACATGCAGTGTGGGTGGCTACAATCTGCACATTTAGTCATCGTATAGAGCTTATTCAACAATATAGAATTCCAACTGCTAAGGGATCTTTTACGTGCACTCCAATGTGTACACGGCGGATGGGGGGACACGCCAGAATATCGAGATGAACTTTCTCGGCCAATGCAGGGATCGAACACCCGACCTCCTGGCTAGCAGGCCAACGCCTTAGCCACATAGTGTGAACACCCATCGTTCATTTCATCAAAGCATTTCATTGCATTAGACCAATAATTAATTATTCTTAATTTAAAACTTTATTTAATATTAGTCTGGCATTATTAAATCCTAATTTTATTGGTCTTATTTAAAATTAAACTTTAATTTAACTATGAAAACCCCTTAACGTGTCTCTTTAAAACAATTAAATACTCTAAAACAAAAAAACAAAACAAAAAATCAATAAGCGGGTCAATTCAGGTAAGTATAACTACGGGTTCTGTCCAGCTTATCTCGTCTACGGCCATACCACGTTGAAAACACCAGTTCTCGTCCGATCACTGAAGTTAAGCAACGTCGGGCCCGGTTAGTACTTGGATGGGTGACCGCCTGGGAACACCGGGTGCTGTAGACGCCTTTTTGCCCTGATTCTTCGTGAAAAAATCAATTTTCCGCCAATTAGACCACAGCGCGCACTCTTTTGCACCACTCCAGCTCTGCGCTCGGCCCGTCTCCCCAGGGAATAAGACACAAAAAGAATTTGAGTAAGCACAAGTATGGGTTCTGTCCACCTTCTCTCGTCTACGGCCACACCACGTTGAAAACACCAGTTCTCATCCGATCACTAAGTTAAGCAACGTCGGGCCCGGTCAGTACTTGGATGGGTGACCGCCTGGGAACACCGGGTGCTGTGCTGTGCTTTTTAAAACCGACATCCCCCCACCCGAAAAATCAATAAGCGGGTCAATTCAAGTATGTATAACTACGGGTTCTATCCACCTTCTCTCGTCTACGGTCATACCATGTTGAAAACACCAGTTCTCGTCCGATCACTCAAGTTAAGCAACGTCGGGCCCGGTTAGTACTAGGATGGGTGACCGCCTGGGAACACCGGGTGCTGTTGACGCCTTTTTGCCCTAAACTCATTAATTTACCATTTTGTTGTGAGTGGCTTGTACGTGTCTGATTTCAAAGGGGGGTTGGGCGGCTGAATGGTTAGCACGCACGTGTTTTCGAATGCTCGGTTGTACATGACAAGGAGTAAAGTCGCCTGTCCAACCTGGGGTTTTTCTCTGTCCCCTCCCCACCATACACACACTGCTAAAACTCAATACGCGCAAGTGCAATATTAAAATTTTATTGAACGATATGTTAGTCCCGACATAACCTAGTTTCTCTCTTTCTCTTATATACAGTTTACATTACGCAGTTTACGAAGATTAATTTACTGAATATGTTTAACTAAATCGATTGGACTTTAATACGAGGTCAGATAATTTAGATAAAATCAAATTGATGTATAAAATAAAAAAAACCGAAATATCATCAACAACAATGGACTAGTGTGAACGATTGATAAGTGATCCCCTTTAATATCAATATAGACAGATAACAAACAGGTTTCCCAGAAATCTATTTTAAACCTCGGTTTAATTTCTTAGAAATACACGTCGACGCCAGACATTGTTAGCGATATTTAACCCAGTTGACAAGGTAGGTAGAATATATCAATGTTTCACAGAGAATTACGAAAGTCTTCTAAAATCTCTGTAAAAGATGACTGTCTTCAACATGTCCTATCACATCACGCGGCTTCAATCATTGGCCCAAGAAGTCGTAACTGCTTCCAACAGAATGATGCCGTTTACTTATTTTAATACCCATTTTACACTAAATAGGAAACATTTTTTACCTACAAATACTTCAAACGTCTTTATTTATTTTTCTAATATACAAAATAAAGTGTTTTAGAATTTAATTTGTCGAAGGAAAAAAGTTAATATTGGGGACTCATTAAGTGAATCTCGTTCCCAGAGGCAGCCGCGGGGCCGGAGGCCTCTGGTTCCTTTGACCGGCCATTTTTACCACTTTTTTCCAAACCTAAGCCCCGCCTATTCTGACCTCTGATTGGTCAATCTTTTTGGGTCGATTTCTCGAAAACTAGAGGTCTGATCGTCGTTTCGTTTGTTGTAAAATAATCCTTGAGTCAAAGTCAACTCGCGGACATGAAAAAATTGGATCCTAAAAGTACAAATTCAAGGTTTTGTAAAGATCTATTTTTCTACGCGTGGGTATATTTTTAAGTGATTCGGTCGATCATCCAGGCCAATCTGTTTCACAAAGAATTAACTCTTACGAATTAACTCTGTAACAGATAGTGTCCAAAGCACGTGCGTTGACTGCAGTCATTAGCTCAACGGCTCGTGCAATGTTTACTTAACACCTAACTGCTTCGGGCAAAATGACGCATTTTACCCATTTTAATACCCATTTACACTTAATAGGAAATATTTTTTAACTTCAATTACTTCAAACGTCTTTATTTATTTTTCTGTTACCTCAAAAAAATGTTTGAGAATTTAATATGTCGGAGTAAAAAAGTTAATATGCCGTACTTATTATGCCTCGTCGATGTCATGCTTATCAGTGATTGTAGCGGCCAAGCGAATATTCATTGCGGGATCAGTTTGACACATACCGTGTCACTGCGGGATCAGTTTGCATCCAGGCACGTAAAATAAATACATTTCACGTGACAGTCATGTGATTCGTCACTTCTGGGAAAATGGCTAACCTGATTCACCAGAGAAATTTCTTAAAAAAAATTTCTGGTTTCGAGATTCTCATTAAGTCGCATCGATGTCATCCTTATCAGTGACTGTAGCGGCCAAGCGAATATTCACTGCTGATCTGTGAGAGACTATATACGTTAAACACTATAATATTTTAAACCAGCTTTGGTTGCAAACTGATCCCGCAGTGAATATTCGCTTGGCCGCTACAATCACTGATAAGCATGACATCGACGAGGCTTAATGAGTACGGCATATTAACTTATTTACTCCGACAAATTGAATTCCCAAACATTTTTTTGAGGTAAAAGAAAAATAAATAAAGACGTTTGAAGTATTTGTAGTTAAAAAATAGTTCCTATTTAGTGTAAATGGGTATTAAAATGAGTAAAATGCATCATTTTGCCCGAAGCAGTTAGGTGTTAAGTAAACATTGCACGAGCCGTTGAGCCAATGACCGGTGGCGTGTGCAGTCAACGCACGTGTTGTGGACAGTCATCTGTTACAGAGATAATTCGTAAGTAATTCTCTGTGAAACAGATTGCTTTGGTTGATGTCGTGAAGTTACGTGTAAAATACGACTCCGCCCACTGACAATATGTAGTCGCCAACAAGACCAGTTTTTGATTATGTGTCCTTTTCTTCCGTCAAAAGTCAAAGCCTAGTAACCCACTTTTTTAAAAATCAAAATTCAGTCAGGGCCAAATTTGTAGTTACTAGGGTATGCGCTATCTGTTGTTGTACTAGCTATTCCAATCTTTTGATTTTGTAAGCAGTTACACCCATGACACAAACTAGTATGCCACAGAAAAACCTTGTAACTCAACAGTCCAATCATTATGTTTTCCTTTGTTTTCTCAAATTTAGACAAAAGTCAGTTATTAGGTGTTGCCCTTTGACGGGAGTTTTCTCTGCCACGCACTATTGTTTAGAAAATATGGAAGGGTATCGCTGCCAATATTAACTGCTCTGCTAAAATGTATTTTCCGTTGATTATATGTAAAGAGTACAATGTACAAAGTCACAATACCGGTAATGATAAAGTCAAAATACCAAAGGCCAAAGTTAAATGTAAAACGACAAATGTAATGTGTCAAATGACAAATGTTTTAATGCAAAATGCACTTCTTTGACATTTCTACATTTTACATTTCTCTCTTTACAGATCACATTTGCGCTATGCCACATCTCATTTGTCACTCACGCGTTCTTTTTATCAACTTGCGCATAGCATCTTCTTAAATATGCAAATATAGTATACCACGTGACTTATTAACATAAATACGGAAAAGACCGACCTTTCTTGAAACAAAAATATGAATAATTGTTCCCAAGGAAAGATAACCCAGTTAACGCGCCATTAGTTGTTTTTCTTTTTAAATTAGTTATTTATGTTTGTGCTGGTAAAAGGAAAATATAACTTTTTGTTGAATCTAAAAATATGAGCATCCAGACCAATTTCTTCCCCGAATTAGTAAACATTTTTTTGATGTTTGTGAAAGGTTTAAAGTTTAAAAAGTAGCTTAGTCTCTAACTCAATATCATCCCAAATTTTCAACATTGAAAACACGAATTATTTGTCAATTTAAATAAACAATTGATGCTGTGATCTTACCGGAAAAAGATGGACTTTTGATATCCAATATTTAAGACACGATAAACATTTTACCATTGGTACACGAATCGTGTACCATAATGCGTTTCAAACCAAGTTCTAGCAAGAGACTCGAGGAACGAGGCTAGAAACATTGTACCAAATTAAACGGCGTATTCAACCTGGAATAGCCAGACGCTAGAAATTTGAATTCGATTGAGACTACTGACTTATTTCTCCGAAAAAAACTGATTTGTAATAAGATTAAAAACGAAAACCAATGAATTTAAATGAGTTTATATACATTCATGCTACATTATTATATGCGTTGCGAACCACTTATGTCAATTTCTAGGTCCCAAATCAGATATTAGCGATTTAGCTCCTTTAAACTAATCGCAATTTTGAAAAATAATTAATGACACTAAACTGAACCTGTTTTGATGCGAATTGATGATGACAGGTTTAATTTAATTATCTGCCAGGAACAGGATAATGGAAGGGCGGAGAAGCCAGGGAATTCTTTCATCCGCTGTGATTGTCATAGTATAGACCTCGGCAATATTTTCTTATTAGACCTATACAAGTATTAATTTTTCACTTACCTGTGTTATTATGTATAATACGGTATCAATAATTATATTATAAATGTATGAATATATATGATCTGTATGTCCATAGTGGCACAGCCGTAGTACAGTATTTTGTCTTTGGCCTATTTCATTTTATATAATCTTACGAAAACAAAAATTTAGAAAGTGGAATAATGATAAGAGGTTTTACGCGCATGAAACCACTTGGGCTTATGGATCGACCTGTATTGGCCGAGAAGGTTTCCCTTAGTACGGGACAAACAACTGAGGTCAACTTAATTGTTTGCTAAATAAGAACCCATGAATGGCATGAAGTCAACTGATGAATGGCAGCACGTTAACTGGGAGAAATAATTCATATTCTTATTTCAAGAAAGATCGGACGTTTCCGTATATATGTTAATAAGTCACGTGGCATACTATATTTGCATATTTAAGAAGATGCTATGCGCAAGTTGATGAAAAGAACGCGTGAGTGACAAATGAGATGTGGCAGAGCGCAAATGTGATTTGTAATGACAGAAATGTCAAAGAACAGCATTCTGCATTAAAACATTTGTCATTTGACACATTACATTTGTCGTTTTACATTTAACTTTGGCCTTAGAGGTATTTTGACTTTATCATTACCGGTATTGTGACTTTGTACTTTGTACTTTTTACATATAATCAATGGAAAAGACATTTTAGCAGAGCATTTAATATTGGCAGCGATACTCTTCCATAAGAAAATACCTACACCGGATTATACACGTGTCTACCCTGTAATTAACCCTCATCACTACAACCAGTCAGTTATAGATGTTTTGGAGACCATCGATGATAAAAAATGAAACTGAGGAGATATCTGTAATTTATTCAGGTTGTTGAACAGTTATTAATTGGCTTAAATTTCTATATTTAGATGAGTTGGGATTATAAACGAGGAGAAAGTTTGGAGAAGTTTATAGATAGAACGATCCGACCACCAACTGATTTTGAAGATCGTGTAAATCACACTATCGACCAATTAGTTGGATATTTACACTGGATGCCTGGTTACAGTATTCAGGACGTCGTCAAGGTAAAATAATTAAAATAACACAAGTATTGCTAGAAATCTTAACTATGTACATTCACCCGATCACAATTTCGTTAATTTTTGTGAATCAGCATCTGAATCGGTCTGTTAACTAACCCATATTAGGGCTATGTTCTGGGGGAGGGGGGATCAGACGGCCTGTCATTGAGTCAAATGGAGTGGTTTCGAATTCCCGGTTGTACGTGGCAAGGAGTAGGGTCGCCTGTCCAACCTCATGTGTTTTCTCGGGGTCCTCTGGTTTCCTCCCACTGCTAAAGACCCCTTCGCGCACGCGAATTATTGAAATAAAATTAAACCATACGTTAATTCCGAAATGACCTTGTGGTGTCGAGTGGACGTTGAACCCCATCTCTCTCTCTCTCTCTCCCTCTCTCTATCTGTCTCAAGGGCCATGTTCCCACTCTCACGATTCGTACTGCGACTGAAATCGTGGTTTTAATCATGACGTAATCGTGGTGATCCTATCAGGTCAAAGGTCAGTCGTAGCACCGTCTCTGCACGTAGCGGATCGTGGACTCAATAAGGACAATCCTATCGTAACCTATCGTACGACAGTGGATGGCCTAGTGGTCTAGAGTGCCGCGCTTCGACCTCTAGCTGGCAGTTCACCTCTGGTTTGCGGCTGTGGTTTCGAGCCCTGTTGTGAGCGTATGTGGCATGGAGATAGGGGCGCTTTCTCAACCTCGTGGGTTACCTCCGGGCACTCCGGTTTCCTCCCACTGCTGAAGACTCCTACGCGCAAGCGAATTATTGAAATAAAATTAAACGATATGTTAATCCCTCTCTCTATCTTTCTCTCTCTCTCTCTCTCTCTCCATAATTTTGATGTATTAAAAAAAAATACCCCCCTGGCTATTTTGAGAAATATTTTATATTTGATTGTAGAGTGGTTCGCTGGGAAAGGGAACATCTATTCTGAGTGATGCGGATGCTGACCTGGTCGTTTTCTTCAGTGGCTATGGGAACATATTTAGTTTGATTGGCCACAAACCAAACATTATTCGGGATGTTAGGAAATAATTTATATATGTGACCCCAAACAAAAATGGTTAAGCTGGTTATATCAGTACAAACCCGAATGGTTGGGCTCAATATACGTATTAAAATATGACGAATATTTCATCAAGTTCAAGGTATACGTTAAGTACCAGGGTAGAAGTGATCCTGTCGAAGTGTCTGTTATACCCGCAATGGATATAGTTGCAAGACATGGTAAGACAACGAACTATTTCTTCGACAATGTGCAGTCGATAAGTTATATAATTGGACATAGCGTATGACCGTTGAAATTGGTTGTTATTCGAGCGTTCACAAGATTCTACAAAGTGAAACAAAGGCCATAACTCAGCGTTTAATGAGGGCAAAATGAGGGCACTGACCATGGAAACGGGGCACGCCGTTGAGAGGGGGTGGGGGCCCCAAGAAAATTATCCGTCATTTCCTTGCATCTGTAGCCAATTCAAGAGCTATTTGGCTGATATTTTCGTCTAAACGTTCGGAAATCGTAGAAAAAGAGCCCCAAAATCGGGCAAAAAAGCTAGCTGAAAGGCACTTTCAGTGGTCAAAAAGGGCAGTGGCGAAAATTAGGGGGGGGGGGCTTGCGCCCCCATTGAATCCGCCCCTGGCTTATTAGCGGCCATCTTTATGGCTTCAAATGTTATATTTATTATTTAAACCTATATATTCACATGACAAACCAATAACCAGCCCTCTAGACTATCGGATGGCTGAGATATTGATTGGATTGAACATTGTGTACCCTATTTTAGTTAAACGTTAATATGGACGCCAGTCAATAACGTAAGAGATAAGTCTGCCTATTGCAGTTCTTTGGTTTGGATTGCAAAATCATAATATTCTAAAAACAGGAAGAAACCTCGGCTCTCTTATGTCTTGTCTGCGATATCACTTCTGTGGAAGCGGACGTTAAAACACCAGGTAGTAGTATTAGTCTTTGTTTTGGTTTCAAATGTTATATAAATTAGTATTAACATGATACGCCTATTATAAATTACATTTGGGGTGTAGTCTCTATCATCCATACAAATATTCTACGAATATTAGTCTGGATGGGTCCTCAAAATTTGACGGAAAATAGGTCATTGTCTGGATTATCCAGTCTTTTAAGTTACCGCGTACTGAATTTATCAAAACAGCTCGCTGTTCAACGATGACACTCTTTAAAATTTTGTTTGTAAAGGTTTCAATTGAAATGGTAATTTTCTCTCGTCATGAATCAGACGTATGGCTTCTCACAATCTTCTTGATTCTATTTTGTTTCTAATAATAGATGTGCCAAGTGAATTGTGGGATATATTTCAACCACGCTTTATAGAATCTAGCAAAATCGACCCGGCTTCATAAGATCTATCACTTACCGATACTTTAGCCAAAAGGTTCCATTTCCCATGCGTAACCAAATGTTTGGTTTTTTATGTGGTAGATTATCCAGTAATTTTCGTCAAAAATTGAGAATATATGATTTTGCTTGTATCGATTTATTTTACTTTATTTATATTACAACAAATGGGAATAGAGGGCACGTTTATTATATATATTATTTATATTACACCAGGTGGGAATATGCAGTCCGTTTATCGAGAAATGCAAAATAAACCAAGTTATGTCAGGGACCACTACTCCGTTTGTTTCTGTAAAGAACAACTGGCAATGATTCGACCAAAACCTCCTAAAGTTAAAGACTTGATTCGTTTACTTAAATACTGGTATAAGGTAATACTTTATATATTACGTAATAATGTGCAAAATAAATGCTTTATTTAATACACATATATAATTTACTGTGAAAGTCACAATGACGTCTACAACTGGCTAGAGTTTATATAAATAACAAATGAAATTGCATGGAATAAAATGGGATTTATTTTCCTAGTGTTATGTCTAGACTGGGCATATATAAGGAAGAATGAATGCCACTCGTTACAGTTTATAAAGACAGGTCAATGGCAGGCGCAATAGGCGTCGTTTTCTAGTCATGGATTTCTCAGTGGATACTTTGGAACATAATCCTTCAAGAAAACTTGTGGCCCTCCCTTAAATTTGTGTTAAATCAAAGACATGGCCTAGTTATTATGATACATGTAAAAATTAGTAATTTAGTAACACTTAAATCCAAGACTGATTTATCTTTCTTTGTAATCATAACTAGGCAACAATCAGTTGAAAACCAAAATACAACTCTCCATTCAGGCGGCCATTTGGGATTTTTGGCCGCAATCTTTGATTTAACGCAAATTTCAGGGTGGGCCGCAAACTTATTTGAAAGAATATGTTCCAAAGTATATAAATCCACCTGAGAAAACCTTGACCAGAAAACGGCCCAATTTGTGCCTGACATGGACCTGTCTACAACAATGGCTGCCACAACTCGCTATGACGACACAAATATACCCGATAACTTACTTTTTCTTATAACTCAAACTGTGATGTCTGTTTGTTTAGCCTTATGATTATTTGCAGTTAAGTTTCGTCGCGAATACCACGGGGATGCTTGATTCACGTTACGTTAAAAAAAAAATTACGAAAAAGATATGAATTATTTACGCCGGTTTCACAAAGGTCGGCGTAAGTTTTTTTCTTAACTTTTTGTCATATCTTTTTACGTAGATACGCCACGAATGGTAGTGACGTCATTTTACGTCATTTCATTCAAACTTCTGTAAACATTCCCCCAGTCATAATGTTGACAAATTCGGCATTATAACCGTTATGTTGGGTTTTATCCAAACCTTTTGAAACATAAACGATGAAATGATATATATACGCTAAGATGTAGCTGTGTATTTATGAATAAAAAGCTATTTTCATGCCTTTTGTTTACTTCTTTTTCTTTGCTACGTCATAGCGCGTGAGACACAGTAGCATACGTCGTCTGTCAAAAGCCGAAATAGAAAGCATGAAAATTAAAATCGAAAACAAAATTGGAACAGCTCTCGGTGTATCGATTGAGGGCGTAGAGCAGAATTATGGAATTCTGAAAGGAAAATTGAGCAGCAGTCTGACTAGGTAATCGAAAGACTGAGCTTGGGAGAATATTTGTGTCGGTCTTTGCCGCGATAGGCGTAGGCCCACTCTTTAGGGGAAATTTATTGATAACTAATCGTTAACACTGGTTGTTATTGCTCGTGAAACACGATAAATTACTCTAGACACTGATGGTATACGAACCCCGTGATCATGTGCATCAGTGATGGGTTTTTGGAAGCTAGGTGTGGCATAGTAGGCCTACTGTAATGCAATCAGGACTTGTAAGTTGTACAGCAGGATTTCGATCGGCAAGTTGCGGTTTTGACATCTACGGAAGCCCATAAGGGTCAATCAAATAATAAAAAAAAAAATTCTGACTATCTTGTAATTAATTACAAGATAGCTATCTTGTAGTTAGCCTATCTTGTAATTACAAAAATGTAAAAAGCAAAATAGTGTAATCAGAAAATGGACTGCTCCCCGTGTACAAAATACACGACAAACAGTGGTAACAGGTGTCCGGAAGAGTAAGCTTACCCTGTCTGGCGCCACATCCGCCATAGCTGCACTTTATCGGAATACTTTTACAAGTAGAACGCACAAAAAACTAAAAAAAAAAAAAACCAACTCAATGTTATCTGCTTCTTTCCCCCAAAAAGATTAATCAATCAAGAAATAGATAAAGAAGTATAGAGATCAAATATAAGTAAGTAGGCCTATACAAAATAATGATAAGAATAGTAACATATACAAACTGAGGAAATGATGGGTATTATCTTGTGTTAGGCAGTAAACATTTTTGTGAAGTAAAAAATAACTAAAAAACGTTCATGACCCCGAAAGTGGTCGCGTACCACCTGGAAGGCCATCTCGTCCCTCTAGTGGTAAGCGTACCACAGGTTGGGAACCACTGGCATAAAGTAGCAATGCGGACATTTTGCCCAAGATACGTAAAAAAATCCAACTTACGACAGGGTGAGAGTTGCCGACTTTACGATCAAATTTACGAATTTTGTAAGTTAAGAATTTTAGTGAAACGCAATTTTTTCGTAAGTTTTCGTTACGATAAATTTTTCATCGTAAGATGCTTTGTGAAACTGCCCCCTGATACGCATAAAGTAAAAAGGCGTTCATTTTGTCAAAGATACGAAAAATTTCCAACTTACGACAAGGTTAAAGTTGCCGTAGACTTTACGATAAAAGTTACGAATTTCGTAAGTTAAGAAGTTTAGTGAATCACGATTTTTACGTAAGTTTACGTTACGATAAACTTACGCAAATTTTTCATCGTAAGTTGCTTTTTGAAACTGGCCTGGACTGTGAATCGAGCATCCCCCATATGTCTGGCGAAATATAACCCGGCTGGCACTGGCCTGCCATCAAATATCATGACATTTCATTTAACCCTGTAACATATATACCCTTTACCCGTTTATCAGTTCATATACCTAACCAATTGCTACATGAAATGTTTCATGAGAATCTTATAATATTTCCGACATGACAAGGAGTAGGGTCGCCTGTCCAACCTCGTGATTTTTCTCCGGGTCCTCCGGTTTCCTCCCACTACTAAAGACACCTACGCCCAAGCGAATTATTGAAATAAAACTAAACCATATGTGAGTCCCGAAATGACCCAGTTTGTGTTAAAGCTCCAATTTCATATTTTTAAGTTATTATTTTTAAAATGCATTAAAATAAAAGCTTAAAACAGATGGTATCTATGAACAGTCCTACCTTGTTAAATTTTAATAATAATCAATATTAATCCAACAATTTACTATTGCCAGCTGAGAAATTGGCAAATATATCATTTTCAACTTCAAATTCAAACGTTTGAAGATAGCTATCCCATGTGGGCAATAGAAGAACAAGGGATGTAATTGTGTTATTATTTCCTGTGTCAACGATTTTAAAGTGTCGGGAGTAATGTCTATGGTCGTATATAGTGAGTTGAGTTAAAGACATAGAAATAATTATGTTTTGACTTTCTTAGAAAATATGAAATTATCGCTTTAAGTGGGCGTTAAACTTCATTTCTCTCTCTATTTAATATTTCAGACCAATAGGCTAAATATGTCATCGTATTGTTGTGAAGTCATCGGGTTGTACATTTTCGACAAATATCTGAACAGTGAAACTAACTTCGAAATGAAAACTGGTTTCTGTAAAGCTATGGAATTATTTAGTTCCTATGGAGAACTACAGATTACAATACCAGGAATTTATAACACAGATAATAATTGGTAAACTGAATTGTAATCTTCTTTAAGCGGCATTTAGTAATTGAACAGTAACACGCTAGAACTATTTCTGGAATAAAAATAACTAGTTGTTTACCAAGCAAAACATATAGAATGCAGTTGGGACTATCCGATTAGAACAGAGTTTTAAAAATTAAAGTCCGGGTATTTATGAAATTTATGTACCAAAATACATTGTGTATTTACCGTGTCTCAAAATTTCAGCCCAAAACTGCTTACCCGAACACGTAACCCTTTTAAGATTTCGGGTCAATTTGTTCATTGGGTGTCCCGATAATCGATTCCCGTTTCTTGAGAGGACTATACAGTGAATGATGCATGTGCTGTACTTGATAACAAAAGGTAAATTTCACATGCACATTATTTTTATAGAAAAACATCTGGTTTTATTCATGCACTAAAATACAATGGTCTCTATTTTCAGATGAAGACTGTCGGGTTTAAATTATTTGCAAGTGTATTACAAATACCGAGTTACTTGCTCGGCCCTTAGGTAGTGGGTTTTAAGGGATTTTAATATAAAATTAAGCAGTTTTATTGACATGACATAGGAGATGACATATTTGGATCTGAAAAAAGGCAATTTCAGCAGTAAAAAAGGCACTTTCGGCAGTAAAAAAAGGGCACTATCGAAACGCGCGACCCCCCACTGGATCCGCCTCTGTTATTGAAACACCCCCTACAGGGAGGGGTGGGGTTGGATTACCGAATGGTTAGCTTGCGCGCGCTGTATCATACGGCCTGCCTTTGAGTTAACTGGGATGTTTTCAAATCCCCGGTGGTACCTGACAAGGAGTAGGGTCGTCTGTCCAACCTCGTGGGTTTTCTCCGGGTCGTCCGGTTTCCTCCCACTGCTAAAGACCCCCACACGCAAGCTAATTATTGAAATAAAATTAAACCATATGTTAGTCACGAAATGACCTGGGTTTGTTTCGAGTGGACGTTAAACCCCATTCCCCTCTCTCTCTCTCTCTCTCTCTCTCCAACAAAAGACCCTATTCGCACCTGCAGAATCAACCAATTTACCGCCTTTTGGGAACTTTCGATCTAAGGAGTAGACAATATCATTCAGTTGAAGTATAAGACCAAAGCGTTCGGTGTAAAAATGGTTAAGATTTATTTTGAGCAGAAAATGCTAACTTCATATTATTTACGTTTTGTGAATGATATGTTAATGATATGTTAATGAAATGTTGAAGAGACAAAGTTTCTTTTGGGTTACACTGTATGGCGCATGTCTGTCTATTAGTCCAATCAGAACAGTAGTACTTTAAACTTTATTTCATTTCTCTCGTCACTCTAAAACAAAAGCTACTTTTATTTTTTTATACGTTTGAATAGTAGCAGCATTGTTATTGAAATTGACACGGGCAGATTTGGTGTTGGTTTGACGATTTATAATAAATAAAATAATAATAATAATGATATTTGTATCGCTCAACTATTCAATCCACTAGGGAATCCAGATTTCAAAACATACACAGATTCATATTGTCTGATTTTTTCTGGACGTGTATTCCAAACATATGATGCGCTGTGTCGCAAAGTTCTAGACCCAAATGATTTCAAATTATAGGCAGATACATCCAATAATAGTTTCCCTTCTGATCTTAATGATCGTTTATGTTGATACACTGATAATAGATTGTTATGTGTAACTGTTTTTGTACCTTTGCATACAGAAACCACCTTTCACTACAGAATGGGTATCGTTTAATTCGGGTTTTTTTTATCGCTAGAAAGACTAATATATGTTTCTTTGTATCTGTTCAGGTTTAGTTTATTCTATAAAACAACGTATGTTCTTGATCCAGTTAATCCTTTCTCCGACACATCTTCACTTGACGTCGACCGTATAGAAAGGTGTGCTGAAGCCACATTGATTTGGTTAGATGATGTACCGATAAATAAGGTAAATATATTTGTATTTAAGCTGCACTATGTAAGGTTTAGATAAAGGGCTGGTCGTTCTTACATTGAATTTTCCACCTCCACATGTTTCGATGTGTGCACTTAAAGGTATCGTTCGATTACTGGGTATCTTAATTTGAGAATTATGAAGGTTCATTCGAAGGTTTAGTTGACCTTCTGTTTTACCAATGCATTTCCCTTTACAACCATAGCATACGATGAGATAAATTACATTTTTTGATTTGCATGTCATGCTTTGTTTTATCATTGGATTCATTTATGTTAATGGAGCTTCCCTCGACTATCATATTACAAGTTAAACATCTTTCATCCCCACATTTGGAAACAACCGGTTGTTTAGTTTCTAAATCAAATTTTGAGGAAGTGAGAATTCGTCTCAAGTTCGGGGGTTGTTTTAGACTGTTGATCACATTTGTTTTGTTGATAATATTTTTAAGTTTATCCGTACCTTGGCCTTGAGAAATCGTGTCATCACAGCAAATCAGATCAGCGCTCGTCTTCAAACAGACACTGGTGTGAGAGTGAGTGGCCAGACGATTTGGAATCGACTGCATAGGGGTCACCTTCGCGCCCGACATCCTCGCGTGATCCCTTGTTTGAGAGATCATCACATTCAGGCAAGATGTCGTTGGTGTAGGGATCGTCAACACTGGGATAATCGACGCTGGAGCAATGTGATGTTTTCAGATGAGTCAAGGTTCACTGTTGATTTTTTGGACATCCGTAGGAGGGTGTGGCGTCGTCGAAACGAGCGCTTCCAAGACGTTAACGTCATCAGACATGATCGATTTGGGGGTGGTTCTGTTATGGTGTGGGGAGGCATCACTGTTGCTGCTGGAAGAACGGCTTTACATGTTGTTGCAGGGCGTGTTACAGGCCAGTACTACCGGGACAACATCTTGGCAGTCCATGTTGTGCCGTTTGCACGACGTCATGGCCGCCGTTTCATCTTCCATGATGACAACGCAAGATGTCACATGGCCAGGATCGTTACAGGTTACCTCCAACAACAGAACATCACCACATTACCTTGGTCAGCACTGAGTCCCGACCTCTCCCCCATCGAGCATGTGTGGGACATGCTTGGACAGAGGATACGTCAACGTCAACGACGTCCTGCCAATGTCCAAGAACTTGCTGCTGCGTTGCAACAGGAATGGGACAATCTGGACCAAAATCACTTTAGACGTCTCATTAGGAGTATGTCACGTCGGATCAATGCTTGTTTGGCAAACAGAGGTGGATTTACCCGTTACTGACTTTGTTGTGATGCTGTGGTAACTTTGCTGTTTGACCCCCGGGTATCATTTTACCCTTATAATGGTCAGTCTGTGCCTTACTTAGTCTAACGATCATTTGGAATAAATCGATGAATGTCATTTGTTTCTTCGTCAGTTTCATTAGGTGACTTTAATAACACTTAAAAATCAAATATCCCCTACTTTTTTTGGTTATGTGTGTATATATATATATGTGTGTGTATATATATATATATATATATATAGAGAGAGAGAGAGAGAGGGGGATAGAGAGAGGTAGAGAGAGAGAGAGAGAAATGGGGTTTAGCGTCCACTCGACACAAACTAGGTTCCACCTCCTATTACTAAGTGATCATGACAAATAAATATACGGGCTATTTCAGCCTAGATTCTGGGCGAACGGATCAGCCTACGAAGTGTTCACCAATATCATCTCAGTTGTCAAGTACTATTGTTACGATATTAAATAAAGTCTCGGTTATCCATTTTTAAAATTGAATTATTAAATGGCGATCGTCTTTCAATCCGTTGACAATCGCGACCATCCGATGGTCTAGAGAATTGATCATATGTTTGTCATGTGGATAATGTATGTAGTATGAATAGCAAATTGTTAATTTATATAACATCTAATTAGAAATTAATAAATGTATAATTAATAATTTACAAAATACGTGAAGCTAAAAAAAGACCTGTTATAGGCAGATTTAATTCTTACATAATGTATCTTTTAATCTGACGGAAATCTGTGTCCATGTTATGGTGTACTCTTGTCAGTGATACAGGACGGAGGGCCTGACAAGGACAGCTGTCTAGTCGTTCGGATGGGACGAAAAACCAAGGTCCCGTGTACACATTGGCGTGCACGTAAAAGATCACCTGGGAGTTGGAATTCGATATAAGAGTAGGCCGTAGCGCCGCTGCCCAGGCAAAATTTCCCTCATAGCACACTGTATGGCGTATACCCGTCTTCATTAGCCCAGTTCGGAGCAGAACAGTAGGACGTTAAACCCCACTTTATTTCATTTCAGTTCATTTCAGTGTTCATGTTAGCCTAACCTTTCCCATTTCCATGACATGAGAAGTATGTAAACAGGGAGTCTGTTTTTTGTCTATATTTATTATAACTTGTTTTTTTCAGAGCTGCTGTGTGATATCTTAAATTCGGAGCAGCAGCTGCTGTCACGCTTGTACTTGACTATATGGATACATAACGAATTTTTAAAAATAAGACGGCAAATACTCGTGTTCTAGTATTATTATTGTGACGGTCTGTTCTGTATAGAAGATTGAAGTAAACCATATTTAAATTCGCCGAATTCCTAACTTCTATTCTTCCTAGTCCTCGTATATGTAATTAGTACAGTAACAGGGGCGGATCCAGGGGGGTGGGGTGATTAGGGTGACTAGTCACCCCACCCCCTCCTCCGAGTCCTCACCGGGGTTCAACAAGCGTCCACGCATGGTCGTATATCACATGGTGCGCATCTTATCAGACACACATTCAGCATCTATGTTACTAGCGGCAGAAATTTGTTCCGTAAACCGCGGCTGATAATATTCAAACAGTTTGCTGTTTATTATAAGAGGCGTTGACAACTTTTCCGTGAATGTGGCAACTTCTTTGTACATACAGTCCGCACTATCTTTGATGTATGCAAAATTTCACAATAATAAACATATATAAATTTCGAAATTTATTCTTCAAATTTTGAAAATCGTCAACGAAATGAAACATTGTCGACGAACAGAAATCATTGTTCGTTATGGCTTAGATGCGAGGAAATCGATGATAATTTTTCAAAATTGTCTGGGGGGAGAAAACCCCTCCCATGCCCCCCTCTACTGCTCGCGCCTACGGCCTGCGGCACCCATCGCTCCGCGGTCAGTTAGACAAAACATGGGGTTGTCACCCCCTCAACAAAAAATACTGGATCCGCCACTGAGTAAGCTGTAATGCAATAAATGTTAATGTACTGTGTGTACGGGGGGAGGGAGATGGCCTAGTGGTCTAGAGTGCCGCGCTTCGAACTCTAGCTGGCCGGTCACCTCTGGCTTGCGGCTGTGGTTTCGATCCTCGCTGGCATGGAGATAGGGGCACTCCGGTTTCCTCCCACTGCTAAAGACCCCTACGCGCATGCGAATTATTGAAATAAAATTAAACCATATGTTAGTCCCGAAATGACCTAGTTGTGTCGAGTTGACGTTAAACCCCATTTCTCTCTCTCTGTGTACAAAGATTGAGGTAAATAGAAATTTAAATTCGCCGAATTCTTAACTTGTATTCTTCCTATTCCTCGTATATGTAAGTTGTAATGGGATAAGTGTTAATGCACTGTGTATACACTGTATTAAAGGGACAATAACATTCTTGCTGGCTTGGTAGCTCCAGAAAATAAATAATACCCTTATTCTAAGTACTAGATGTTTAAATGTCCTACCTGTTGTGTAAATTATCCATTACAACCTATTTTATTTGTCCAGAGGGTTCGAAAATATTTTAAAATCCAAGTCACATTTGAAAAGGTTTACGTTAGACTTTTCAAATCAATTGGTTGAATTTTTCCAATTTTTTAAATTAGGTGTGTTAAGATGAAATTTATATCATCATTTAATTGGAATATTGTAAAATAATACGATTTGTTGACCAGAATGAAGATTGGGACATATTTTTCAGTTACAACAAGAGTGTTATTGGGGCTTTAAAATACTAGACCCCTCCCACTATTGGTATATATATTGTGCATGACGTCGTAATGCGACAAGTGTATACACATTAATACCCGGTGTAAACACTGTATTAAACAGTCAGATTTTAATGATAATTTACGAACGATATTAATGTAGACAGAAATTAATCGGGACATGAAAATCGTGTCTGATTTCACGGAGTGCCGGAGTGATCAAAGTTCGGATGTGACAGAGTCCACTGCAGTAATTATAAAATAAATCTTGCAGGCTGTAAGTAAATAATCACGAATCTAAGTCAAAATATAAAACGGACTATTTTATTTTATACCTTCGGTTGGGTGAACAGCTACCGAACATTTACTCGCGCGTTTATTTCATTCTTTGTTCGATCCCTGCATTGGCCGAGAAAGTTCATCTCGATTTTCCAGCGTGATTTCCCCTTGTCAGTGATGCAGAAGGAGGGCCTGACAAGGACAGCTGACTAGTCGTTCGGATGGGTCGAAAAACCGAGGTCCCGTGTACACATTGGAGTGCGCGTAAAAGATCCCTTGGCAGTTGGAATTCGATATAAGAGTAGCCCGTAGCGCCGCTGCCCGGGTAAAATTTCCCTCATTGCACACTGTATGGCGTATGCCTGTCTTCAATTAGCCCAGGTTAGGTGCAAAAGAGTAGGACGTTAAACCTCATTTCACTTCATTCCATTTATTTCATTATTTCGTTTAATGGAAATAACTAAACAAATCGCATTTCGTTTAAACGAAATAAGGAAATTCAAATGACTGCTGTTATCGAAGAATGAGGGTGCATTTGTTTACCTAGATGTTTAGAGGCTTGACTCCATATAACCGTGATTTTAACATGGACTATGGATAAAGGGCTGGTGGACTAAGACTAGTAATTATTTCCCCCTATTTCACGAATGTAGTGCGAGATATAAATAGACAATTTTCCCTTAATTTTTGTTCTCCCCTCTTCCTGCATTTTTTTGGGTGACTTTTTGGTCTAGAATTGGAGAAAAGGGATCAAATTTGCAATTTCATAGCACTTTTGGGTAATACAGACGATATTGCAGCGGAGGGATAGGGGGTGTAAAGTGTCTTTCTGCAGAGCGATCATTGTGTCGGAAAAGAGATATTCACCCCAGTCAACTTGAAATCCCCGTAGCAAAAAAAATTTAAACGGTCAACCCAACCTCCTACAAATTTATGATGAGGAGATTGCCAAATGTGGTCCCCATTGTGCCTATAAAGGTTGGAACCAACGGAATGTTGAGCAAAAAGCTACAGCATGTGATATTGCAGTCATTTAACATCAAACGATTACTAGTCTGAGCCCTGGTCTGTATCCAAATAAAACAGAGTTGTGTCCCTTTATATACACAACTGGTTCGACAGACGGAGAAAAATCAATCTCTGGAACAAATTATGGTTTTATTCGAGAGATGGAGGAGCTTATCTGCGATATCACCCTAGGTGAATGTGGACGTAAAACCCCAGGAACGTACGAGATGTGGAGATGGAGATTTGTCTGCCATTTCACCCGAGGTATATGCGGGCGTAAGTCTAGATTTCAAGTCAGGTACAAAGAAAAGGGGGCATTTTGGTACTAACTTATGGTGCATTGTTATTTTAATAATTCACTAGCGCGTAGGGATTTTGACATGCCGAAGGAAAGGTCACTAAACGATGTGTCATTTGTAATTGAGTGGTGGTTTACAGACTATGTGCTTATTGGGATTGGTGTATAAAAAATAGTATATATTTTTATGTCATATTATATGTTTTTATGTCATTATATTACATGTTTTTATTTTATATTGCATGTTTTCATGTCATATAAGTTTTGTTTTTTTGTACTACGCATTGTGATTGTTTTTACGATGTAGGGAATAACGGTGGCTAAGTTGGTAAGGCGCTGGCACGCTAGCCTGGAGGCCGGGTTTTCTACCTTTGTATTGGCCGAGACAGTTCACCTCCACTTTCCGGCGTAATTTCCTCGTATCAGTGATGCAGAAGGAGGGCCGGACAAGGACAGCTGTCTAGTCGTTCGGATGGGACGAAAACCCAAGGTCCCGTGTACACATTGGCGTGCACGTAAAAGATCACTTGGGAGTTGGAATTCGATATAAGAGTAGGCCGTAGCGCCGCTGCCCGGGCAAAATTTCCCTTATAGCACACTGTATGGCGTATACCCGTCTTCATTAGCCCAGTTCGGAGCAGAACAGTAGGACGTTAAACCCCACTTTATTTCATTTCAGTTCATTTCAGTGTTCTTGTTAGCCTAACCTTTCCCATTTCCCGTACATCAGAAGTATGTAAACAGGGAGCATGGTCTTTCTCTATATTTATTATAACTTATGTGTGTTATCTTAAATTCGGAGTTGTAGCTGCTGTCACAGTTACTTTACTACATGGATCTAATCAGAACACAATCAGCTGTCCAAAATACAGAAGAATGAAGTAATTGAACTGTCCTTAAATTCTATATTAAATATCCACGAAATAGAAATTACGAATACCGATATCTAGTCGCGTTCGTGACTCCTTGGGCATAACGATATGCTATATTATTTGTCAACGTGAAGTTGGTTCGTTATTCGAGATTCAAATAACGAATAACGAGCTAGCTCCGTGGTGGTTGGTCACCCAACGAGGAAATAGCCGGATGCAAGATAGATGGCTCTGTTTTGATAGCGAATCCCGAATAACGTGCTGGCTCGTAATTCGTATTCGTTATTGGCGAATCCGGAATAACGAGTTAGCACGTTATTCGGGATTCAACAACAAAACAGGTGAGTGCAGGACCGGACTGCCCAGTGCACACCCACAAATCAGTCAAAACGCTATTCGCTGGACAAATGGTCGTCTATCTGTTAGTCGGTCAGCCAACTGCGGTCGGGAGTAGCTAGGAAATGATCGGATATCACACAAGTCGGTCTGTTTTAGTGGCGAATCCCATATCTCGAATAACGTGCTGGCTCGTTATTCATTATTGGCGAAGACCCGAATAACGAGCAAGCACGTTATTCGGGATTTGGCAATAAAACAGGTGATTGCTGGAGATGTCTGCCCCGTGCACTCAAAATAACCAGTCAGCACCCTATTCGCTTAACAAATAGTCGTCTCCGTGTTGGACACCCAACGAGGAAATGGTTCTGTTTAGATGGCGAATCCCGAATACCGTTCTGGCTCGTTATTCGTTATTGTCGAATCCCGAATATTGGCTCGTCATTTGAATCCAAAATCCCGAATAAAGTGCCAACTTCACGTTGCCATATTATAGTACTCTATCTCTTGAATGCAACATACCCGAGGGAATCTTGTAGTATTTACAGAAATGAGTTATAAATTTACACCATCACAAACACTTACAAATATTTTTTAAAAGAAACAATTCCGTGTTTATAAGATTTATCTCCCTTGGATGCATACAGACACAGTTCACCAAATACTTCTACGCATAATGAAGTGCGAAAGTTGTTTTTAGTCGGTCTCTCCCTCTACCTTTCTCCCCTTTTACATGGCCATTTCTGTTGACTTCTGTGTAGAATCGAAGAAAAGGGTTTTAACAAACCAACAATGAGGCTGATGTCTCCCGCCGAAATCCCAAAATAAATAGATGACACATATTAATCGCACATTTATTTGTTTCAAAAGAATGGAGCAATCAAACTATACACTAAGTTTCATCACTCTCTATCAGATATAATCAAGATTATCTTGTACCAAAGCATCGATCAATGATAATGATTAGTTCTGCTTAGCTTCAGCTCGAAAGTTAATCATTTAACTCAGCCACGACATTCACCTGATGAATATTACATCAAGTTTAAACATTCAACCGAAATTAAAAGTAGAGTTGGTAAGTTTCCAAATTGTTGACCAATCAAATTGCTTATCACTCTTTAGCCGGAGTAGAAAATTCTCACTATCGAACTTAGTCATGGTAATGATATAATGAATCTATATTCTGAGTTTCATCGCTGTCACTTCCTTTAACCAAATTTATTGTTCTCCAAAGCATCAACCAATCAGATTGCTTATCTCTGTTCACTGTAAGCATAACATGTTCATCACCAACCTCCATCCATCAAGGCATTCACCTAATGAACGCCTACACCAAGTTTGAACATTCTAGCTGAGTTAGAAGGAGAGTTATTGTGTTCCAAAATCTTGGCAAATCAAATTGCTTATCGCTCTGCTTACCCTGAGCAGAAAATGCTCATTATCGAACTTAGTCAATGTATTACTGTAACGAAACTTTACACCAAGTTTCACCACTCTCACTTAATTAGAACTAAAGTTATCGTGTCCCAAAGCATCAACCAATCAAATTTCTTATCTCTGCTTACCCTAATCAGAAAATGCTCATCTTCCCACTCCGTCAAGACATTGACCTAACAAGCACATACACCAAGTGTGAACATTTTAACTCAATTAGATGGAGATATATCGTTTTCCAAAGTCTCGGCCAATCAAATTGCTTCTCGCTCTGCTTACCCTGGGCAGAAAATGCTCATTATCGAACTTAGCCAAAGTATTGATGTAATGAAACTATACATCAAGTTTCATCAATCTCGCTTAATAAGAACTAAAGTTATCGTGTTCCAAAGCATCAAGTAATCAAATTGCTTATCTCTGCTTATCCTAAGCGAAAAATGCTCATCTTCGAACTCCATCAAGGCATTGGCCTAATAAACACCTATACTAAGATTGAACATTCAAGTTCAATTAGTTCAAGTTATTGTGTCCCAAAAAGTGTGACGGACAGCCAGAGAGACGGACGAACCGATTTTAATAGTCCCCTGCTTTTTCGGTCAGGTTTTGTTGAATATTCATGATTTTGAGGCGGGGGGATACAAGAGTTAAGAAGAGGTTGGCCAGGTTAAAACGTGGGGATGGAAATAGCATGCTTTTGGTCTTTAGTTCCAGTTTGTGTATCACAAGTTGCTATTTGTTGCTCCACCTGTTGTTGAAAGCCTTCTACTCAAGAGTTAAGAAGAGGTTGGCCAGGTTAAAACGTGGGGATGGAAATAGCATGCTTTTGGTCTTTAGTTCCAGTTTGTGTATCACAAGTTGCTATTTGTTGCTCCACCTGTTGTTGAAAGCCTTCTACTCAACGAAATTAGGGGAAAATTTAGAGTCGGTCTAAACGACTAGAATTAACATAAAAGTCCATTGGGAAATCATTGGTGATCGGTGGCCTGTCTATGTGTCACAAGGCTCTGCCTGTTATGCCTTAGTTTTGAAAAAATGAAGGCTAAATTCTCTGAAAATATGTATAAGATATTTGGATTACAGAAAATCTAAAAAAAAGTTAAATAAAAAATGAAAAGTTTGGAGAAAAAAACTGTCATTTTAATGCAAATTTCTAAATTTTCAGTTTTTATTTTGTTTCTAACAGTAAGAAAATATTTTAAAACTCAAATCTGGCTTAACCAGCCCTAGAAAGCACGGATAAAGTAAATTGTATTGCAATTTCACAAATATTGTCTCACAGTATGAATATTCAAAGAAAATCCCCAGATTGCCCCCCACCCAAATTCGATGTAGAAATTAATGCTTATGTCTATATTGCCATTAATTTCATTGCTTATATAACTTAGATGGGATCTATAGGTTTGTCAGAATTAGAAATAGCTCAAGGAGCTACAAGAGGCAGCGAGAGAAATGGAATTTAACGTCCTCTCGACACAAACTAGGTAATTTCGGGACTAACATATGGTTTAACTTTATTTCAATAACTTGCTTGGGAAACCGGAGTACCAGGAGAAAACCCATGAGGCTGGACAGGCGACCATACTCCTTGACACGTACAACCTGGGATTCGAAACCACGCCAGTTGACTCAATGACAGGCTCTGTGATACAGCACGCACGTGCTAACTATTCGGCCACCCAACCCCCCTTTCCTACATAAAAAAAAGAAAAGAATATTGGTAAAACTGTTAATAATGAATAGCAGACTGGGTTGTAAAAATGTTCCAAACGGGCGTTTCTCCTTTGTTGGCATTTAAATGATAGTAATTGAAATTGTAGTTTAAATACCAGGGCCCTGTTTCACGAAATTTTAACTAAAGATAAAATCCAAATTTTAGTAGATACTTCAATTTTGATTGGCTAGGGACTAAAATCAATCTAATATTGTCCAATCAAATTACTAAAATTTGGATCTTATCTTAGTGAACATTTCGTGAAATAAGCCCCCGATAAGAATGTTATTTTGCACCAATACCAATAAAAAGTTATTTTGTGCGTATCATGCATTTCTAACCTTTTTTGTCAAGAGTCAATTTCAGAATTCTTAGTCGTTTCTAGCCAATAAAACCACACTGGGATATTAACCTGGTGTACATGTATTCATCTCAGCTTAATGTTCAATATTTTCTTATCAAAATGAACAATTACAGGTTGAGTTTGCTCCTTTTCGTGATTTCAACACAATCCTAACTACATTCATGACCTCATACTTTCGGGAAATTGAAATAAAGATCCAGACAGCTTGCTTCGGGAAAGGGATTGCAATAAAAATTTGTATGATACCTCCAGGGTTTGAGGTGTTAAAGGCGGGTGATCATCTATGAATCGTGGCATCTAGGTCTATTTTTAACCAGACTACAGAATTAGTGCAAATATTTTGGTTTATATGTACATTATGTTAGCCAGGGTCAGTAAAACATAGCTGGTAGACTGATTCCGTTGGTATTGTTAGTTCTGCAACCAAAGATTAGATTGATTCAATCAGTTGCATGTTCAGGGGGTAGGGATACTTGTTTCAGTATAAATCTCAATCATTGCAACTGATTTACTTTTCTTTTGTTTGCATATTGTTCAATTGGCATATTCTATTATTATATTTCCTGCCAGGACAATTAAGTGGACAATTATTGGTATTTTGAAAAAAATCTACATCTAAATTGTGTACATTTTTCTTGACATGGCAGTAAAGAATTCTATTTTTGAAAAAAATCAAAATTTTGAATGTTCTATGTAGTTTGCTTGTGACTTCTCTAATCTTTTCACAAAATTCAAATACTGCCTTGAACAAGAACGGTGTTTAAATTTTAGCACAAAAGGCCCATGTACCTGAGATGCACCACTGTACGTAAAGCAGCATGCAATCATTTTTTGCAGTTATTCTTTGATTTTGATTTTCTTTCCCCCGCATGTTCCTAGAACACACCGGAAGCAAATGAAAAAAAAAGTCTTTTGGTGATACCCGAATGTTCACCCCTATACATGACAAAGCTCACCAAATATTCCTACGCCGTCACGAAACAAGGGCCGAGGCTAATTTTAGTCTTTCTCTCCCGATTCCCTTTAACCCTATTGCATGGCGTTTTTTGTTGACTTTTTAGAGTAGAATCCAAGAAAAGGATTTGAAAATATATTTTCTGCCAGGTTTTGATAAATATTGATGATTTTGAGGTGGAAGGATATAAGAGTTGACAGGTTGGTTATGTTGAAATGTAGGGCCGAAAATTGAATGTTTATTGGCCTTTACTTCCAGGTTGTGTACCTCAAGTCTTTCATGATGAGGCTCATACGTGCTTTTGGGTGTTGCTCCATCTGTGGTAGAAAGTGTTCTTCCCAACGAAAATTTGGGAAAAAAACCCGAGTAGGTCTAAGAAGCGAGAATTAACATTAAAGTCAAAGGCGAAATCATTAGTGATCTGTGACCATGTGAGCTGGGTCGGTATGTACAATGGCTTGTAATTCCCTGTTTACAAGAGTTATCTCCCTTGGATGCATACCTGTGCCACGTTTTTTGTATTTACAATGGTTTCTTATTCACTCCACCAAAAACACAATCTAAATTTATTCTGCTTTTGTCAGGTTATATTAATTAATGTTTGTAAGTTATCGTATGTCGAAATGGGGTCCAGAGATCAGCAATGCACGTTTTGTTCGTAATTATCCCCTCTTTCTTTCTCTCTATTAAAGTTAAGTCAAAAATATAAACGCATGGAAAATATTGAACCACATGTATTTCCGAAATGACCTAGTTTGTGATAGCCATTTAGCATTATACAATAAAAGTCAACTGATTTCAAATCTTTATGCAGAAAGAAGAAAGTTAAATACCATCAATTAATTTGTGAGAGATTGTGTGAATATTTAAACGCTTCAAACCGGACGGTTGGACGGATCATTTTAAAAATGTCCTTAATCCAAACAACGATATTCAGTCCGATTCACCAGATACCTCACCAGATCATCTATACTCAGCCAAATTAAAAACTTGACACTCGGGATTGTTGGGACTAGATTTTTAATATTTGGTTTAAGGCAACTATTTTAGTGTTATGTTGTGCACGGACGACCTTGACATCAACAGAAAGCAAGAATGCGTCTCGCCGAAAGTCATTGACTTTGATAACGTTCGTGATGTCACAGTACCCACCAAAATGAAATTCACAGAATTGGAGAACAATCGGAATAAAGTGTTTAGTAACGGTTGTGGCCCCCCTCTAGCATCTCGTACTGCCACACAACGTCTTCTCATGGATCTCAGAACATTAATAAACACTACCCGAGGAAGATGTCACCACTTCTCAGCAAGAGCATGTTGAAGGTCCTGCAACGTCAGTGGTGGATTCACGTGCTGACGAACACGTCGACCCAGTTCGTCCCAGATGTGTTCAATAAGATTAAGGTCGGGGCTAAGCGACGGCCAATCAAGGACTTGGACACCGGCATTTCTTAAAAAATTCTGGGTAGCAATTGTCGTATGAGGTCGACCATTGTCTTGTTCAAACGTTAGTCCAGGCCCATGAATAAACGGAAGAAGAACAGGTTGCAATATCTGATCCCTGCACTGGACAGCATTTAAGTTCCCTTGGACAACAACAAGAGGAGAACGTCCATGTGCACAAAAAGAACCCCAAACCATGGCGCTGCCGCCACCAAATCGGTCAACTTTTCTGACGCATACTTGAGCGTAACGTTCACCTCGTCTGCGGTACACTCGGACCCTGCCATCGACAAATCTCAAAGTGAATCGAGATTCCTCACTAAAGACAACTGTCTGTGAGTAAATCTTATGTGTCACAAGTCGGTTACGGCGATGAAGAGGTGTCAATATTGGTCCATTATAAGGCCTCCGGGCTCGAAGACCAGCAGCCTGCAAGCGATTTCGAACAGTTTGTGCAGTTACCATTCCACCAAACATCTCTCTACTTGTGGAGTTTGCAGTGACAAATCTGTTTCTAAGATGACGTAATCGTATTGCTTGATCTTCCTGGAGTGACGTCACACGTGGCGCTCCCGCCCTTGGGCGGTCGGCAATAGTTCCAGTTTGAAGCACTCTCATTCTAAGATTAATTATTGTCTGGCGTGAATAACTAAAGGCTCTTGCAACAGTGACCACCGACTGACCAGCACAGAGCCTACCTATAGCACGTAGACGTTCTACATTTGAAAGGCGCGGCATTTTCTTACAAAACGTCCAAATAAAGGTGTTTTAAAATGTTTTATTGATCTTTTGGGCCGATAGATAGTATATTTATAGACTCATATTTGTGAAAATCTCAATTTCGATCAAAATCAATGTTTTCACTTATTTTGTCTTTATCTCATTATTGGATCGCGCGCATTCCGACTCATTTTGCCGTGGCCGGTCACATTTTTTGTATCCAAACGAATTTTGGCTTTAAATTCAAGACTTTAGCATGCATTATCGAGATTATAATTAACTAATAAAACTTCATAAATTCAAACGTCGGCGAGAAAATGCTTTTTGTGGATATGTCGACAAAGACGAAAGGGTGTTAAAGTCATAATCAACACATAACTGGCACATTTAAAACGTACATCTTTGTACTATTTACATTCTAATACCGACCGCATTTACCTTTGGCCCCCGTCCGGAGAACTAGTTCTATGTGTTTGAGGGACAAGTCATAATCAGCACACAACTGGTACATTTAAAACGCAAATCTTTGTACTATTTACATTCTAACACCGACCACATTTACATTTGCCCCCCGTCCGGAGAACTAGTTCTATGTGTTTGAAGGACAAATTTGCAACAGTATCAATTTCCTTCCTATACTCCTAGCCCCATATTTCGGCTCCATACATACAAACGGGTTTAATTACTGAATCAACTATCTATAAACTGATAGAAATTGAATTCCACCAAATTAACCTTGACGCAAACATAAAGGTAGGTAGAATGACGGAGTATACCGCCCTTATCAAGAAGTGGTTTCAACAACTTTGTTCGATTTTATAAATCGAAAGCACAGGTAAACTCTACACACAAAACCTATAAACGTCCACGAGCTATGGACAAATATGTTTGGATTGGGTCATGCAGGGTAAAAATCTGATTAAAAATCTTAAATCTGTCTTTTTCTGAATATTCTCAGCGAAATTAGATATTTTTCTCTGCTCACAGCGGGACGACCGGGTAATCCTTTTGCAAAATGCTTGGCATCGTTGTAAAGCGGAGAATCTCTAGATTATACATAGGACCGCAGTATTGTCGTTGAGGTTATTTTGAAGGAATACAAAAGGGTTTTAAAACCCCTAAAAATGTAAACAAACTCCGCTTGTTGCTATGCTGCCAACACGGCTCGTTTGCTGTAAATTGAAATGGCGGCGACTTCCTGGTCGAAGTTTCATGGCGTTTAATCAGAAAATCCCATTGTGTGCATACAATGAATTAGGCGGGTATAGATAACAATACCCCTAGAACAAACTGCAGCATAGATCATTTCTTTGGGAACTATTCAGGTGTGGTCTCTAGTACTTCCATAACAAAAGCGGCCATTATCGGTCTTGGGGAAATTTGCATAATTAACATAAATCCAAGATGGCCGCCAGTGGACCAGAAAATCGCTGAAATCTCCGAATCGATTGACTTTAGTGCAAATAAATGTATTAACGACCTATAGGAAAATCGATACTCGGGAGTTAAAAAATACCGACATTTTTAACCTACGATCTTTTTATAACGTCGTAACGTCACTTTGATGGAATTACGTCTTTCTCATTGTGAGGTCATTATTGAATTGTATTGTAACTGCGCTTGGAAAACTGTTACCTTGATGTCGGCAAATACGTAACACAAAAGTCGCAATTTGCTATAAAAATATGAAAGTGGCGATTAAAATTTGAATTTGGCGATAAAGTTTTGTAGTACTGGCGATTCTTTTTGGGAACTGGCGGAAAAAAATCTTAAAATTCTAATCATTATTGGGTGTCAATCACGTAGATAAACACAATAATAATAAATTAATCAACTGGCTGATAATCCGGATCGAGTCAATGAGTAATACTAATCAGTTGTCTTGGATTAATGATTAGTTGATTGACTTATCTTATCAACACAGGTCGAAAACGTAAGAACTTGTTATCTAAATCTTTATTAACCTTGAACCACTGGTTCATCGGTAAACATAGTAACATAATAATACAATTATATACAATATATACAGTAAATAGAGAGCAAACAAACGAATTAGACATTACAGTATTAACATAGTGTGACATTAACTATTGAGGGCAGTGTCCCTTAAATTATTTGCGAAGTATAGAAATTTACCTAATTTTTATACGCCCACATTTTTATGTGGACGTATATTGTCGTCACCCCTGTCCGTCCGTCCACAATTGTTTGTGAACAGTCTACAAGTCACAATTTTTATCCGATTTCAATGAAACTTGAAATATAGGTTTATCACCCCAAGATCTCGGTTCCTTTCGATATTGGCATGTATCGGACTGTAACTTCATGGATTATGCCCCCTGATTGTACGAAAAATCACGTTTTTAGCTTGTGAACACTGTAGAGGTCACAATATTGAACCGATTTTGATGAAACTTGACATGCATGTTTATAACCCAAAGATCTTGGTTCCTTTCGATGTTTGCGCATATCGGATCATAACTTCCTTAATTATGGCCCCTGATTGTACGAAAAATCGCCTTTTTTAGCTTGTGGTCCTTCTTGAGGCCAAAATTATTATCCGATTTAAAAAACCGTCTGATTATATAACCGTTACACCGTATAGAACGTCGTGTTCGAATTTCGTGAAAATCGGACCAAAATTGACGGACAAAATGGCCGCCGTTTGTACGCGAAAAGTGTAAAAATATGGTATGTCAAGGTTGTGAACACTGTAGAGGTCACAATATTGAACCGATTTTGATGAAACTTGAAATGTATGTTAATAGCTCAAAGATCTTGGTTCCTTTTGATATTTGCGCATATCGGATTATAACTTCCTGAATTATGGCCCCTGATTGTACGAAAAATCACCCTTTTTAGCTTGTGGTACTTCTTGAGGCCAAAATTATTATCCGATTTGAAAAACCGTCTGATTCTATCACCGTCACACTGTAAAGAAGGTTGTGTTCGAATTTCGTGAAAATCGGACCAAAATTGACGGACAAAATGGTCGCCGTTTGTACGCTAAAAGTGTAAAAATATGGTATGTCAAGGTTGTGAACACTGTAGAGGTCACAATATTGAACCGATTTTGATGAAACTTAACATTCATGTTTATAAGTCAAAGATCTTGGTTCCTTTCGATATTTGCGCATATCGGATTGTAACATCTTGAATTATGACCCCTGATTGTACGAAAAATCACGCTTTTAGCTTGTGTATATTATAGAGGTCACAACTTTGAACCGATTTTGATGAAACTTGACATGTATGTTTATAACCCAAAGATCTTAGTTTTTTGATATTTGCGCCCATCGGATCTTAACTTCCTGAATTATGGCCCCTGTTTGTCCGAAAAATCACCCCTTTTAGATTGTGGTCCTTCTGAAGGTCAAAATTATTATCCGATTTAAAAAAAACGTTTGATGATATCACTGTTGCTTGGTAATGAAGGTTGAGTTCGAATTTCATGAAAATCAGACTAAAATTGACAGACAAAATGGCCGTCGTTTGTAAACATATGTTTATCAAGGTTATGGACCCTATAGAGGTCACAATTTTAATTCGATTTTGATAAAACTTAAAATACATGTTTATAACCTAAAGGTCTTGGTTACATATTTGCGCATATCGGATTGTAACTTCCTGAATTATGGCCCCTGATTGTCCGAAAAATCGCCTTTTTTTGCTTGTGGCCCCCCTGGAGGTCGCAATTATTATCCAATTTAAAAAAAAAAACCATTTGATTATATCACTGTTACACTGCTGCTTGTACGCGAATAGTGTAACAATATTGTATATCAAGTGGACCTGTAGAGGTCACAATTTTAATTTTATTTTGATGAAACAGAGTTTAAGGTCTTGAGACCAACAAATATATTGATTTTCAATGAATTTTTGATAATTGTACAGCTAAATCCATAATATTAAATGTTTCGTATACTAGACATTAGCATGGGCCAGAACTTTATAAAAAACCAAACAAATTCTAATGATTTTTGATAATTACTTAATATGCGACAACTCTTGTTGACTGCCCCGACGATTTAGCTGCTGGTGGGCGTATGTTTCGTTGCCTGGCAACCTATTTTATGAGTTCAGAACAATTTTGGCTTTGTAGTAGTGTTATGAATTTCTCCATATATGGTCTAGTATAATAGTATTTCTTTACAAATTTTGACCTACGTTCAGCATAGAATGGACATACAAGTACAAAGTGATATTCATCTTCAATTTCCTTAGTTTCACAGAGTCTACAAATTCTTTTTTCACTCAGTGTTGACTCCTATCTTCCAGTTTCGATCCTCAATTTATGACTAGATAATCTTAACTGTGTTATCTCCCTTTTAAGCCTTTGTTCAATACATTTAGTCAAATAAGATTGGACATCAAAGTGGTTAACAATATTTCTATAAATAATACACTTAGAAGATTCGTTAAAATTCTCAACACATTTCTGTCTAAAGTTATCACACAGCCGTTGTTTGATAATGACAATATCTGAGTTAACAGACATTCCCGCTTGCAAATTTCTCTCCCATATATACCCCAAACCAATACAATTCAAATTTTACATGAATAATCCATTTATCATTGTTAGTTAACATATCTTAATAACAAGCTTTAAGTACAATGTTGTCAGTATTAATTAATCGAGACCAGTATTTAAATATTCGCAATTTTCGATGGATAGTTAAAGAGTATCGCCCAGTTTCAAAATAGACCATTGACGTGTTCGTGTTTTGTCTGACTTCAAGGATTCTTTTCAAGAAGTAAAGGTGCAATAATTCGATGTCATGGGCACTATGGAAACCCCAAGTAATCAGAAACATCACCATTAAATTTTACATTACAGATAACCTTATCATACAATGACCTAATTATAGTTAGAGTGGTTCAGAGACACAATTTTTGTCCTTATAAAAACTGACCCGCTTATCTGTGTGATTGCTCCGTCGAGAAATCTTCTGAAGTGAGCAGAAGTTAGCGCCGCGCACGTGGTTTAGGAAGTCGCAGTAAATATACGTCACATGAGGTATTTTTACAAACATGTATTGGTATATAACGCCGAGTAAAAAATACACTCATTACGGGCTTCGACTTACGTGTTTATTTAATAGCGAACGTGAGCAAAAATTTCGATTTCACTCCTTGATTTGATTTTTGATTTTGGCGATTTTGGTGATTTAAATACAGAGCTAGCTGTAATAGCTTCGTCTCATTTCTAACTTTCAACCACATGAGATTGCCCAGATAAATTTACTACAAACTTTCGAGATTTACTTTTATTAAGTGGCTACATTCTTGGTTTACGCTGGCATCTATCGTGGTTAGGAAATAAATATTTGCTAGCTCTAAATACGCAGAACTATTTGAGACCGGAAAATAACCGAAACAAACTTTTTATTTGTAGTCTTTATTTTCCAGACCCTTTTCGGTAACATGGTGTAAATTATTTTTATAATCATAGTATATTATCTAACCATCCTGTAGGCGTAGGCTTTGATGGACGGACTTATTTTTTTCAAGATTTGAGACTGAGCCCTGCAAGATATCGTCCACGGATGATTTGCTATCCAGCATTGGATTGGACAAGTACCCCTATGATTTGGGAACTGTAACAAACTACCTATAACAAAAATCACAAATAGGCTTTATGCTAGACAAATGTTAATAAATTCCCGACAACTTCGGAGCATCGGCCTGTCATGACTGCTTTACATGACGACTGTGTGACTTTTGGTGACAAATACATTCAAAATAGACTGGCCAGACTGACGACAAAGACTAGGACGCTGAGTAAAAGTAAGGTTAAGTCCACTAAATGTATGAAATCATACGACGATTTTCTTGACACCCCATTTTTTCCGGGATAGTTTACGTTACTCCATCGGCAGACACAAGTGAAATTAATTTAATAAACAGAGAGACTCGGACATCTGCCTATGCGACCTTGACTGATTTAGATAGAAAAAAAAGTATTTGCGGCGATTGTCATAAAAGCACAATCGCCAAGTTTAAAAAAAAAATCAACTTAGGAAGACTAAAAAAGAAATGATTCGCAAGGCTAATAATGAAAATAAAAAACAATTGGCAGGTAAAAAGAATGGTTGCAAGTCCAAACCTTTTTAGACGAACGAAGGAATTTTGTATGATGTCAAAATTAAAAGATACACAGCAGAATGCCATAATTTGGTCTTGAAACTTACAAATCTAAACGTTTCCAATGGTAACGTAGCAGTGGTTATAACCGCATGTTTGGCTCTCGCGGGACTAAATCTAATTACACTCCATCAAAATCTACAGTTCAAAGAATATCATGTGAGCGCGCCGGTGTCCAAATGTTTAGGAAACCTTGAAGTCGGCGAAAAATACCACCCTTTATACAGACGAAACTACAAAATTTGGCTCTAAATTCGGTACATACGCAATAATCGCTGGCTCGGCGCATACGCCACTTATCCAGCAATGTGTTCTTTTTTTTTCATAACAAACATCATGCAGTACAATATATTTATTTATCTGAGGGACAAAAAATAAAGTCTTAAATTAATAGTTTTACCGTGTAATCTGTTACTTTGCAGTATGGAAATAAACGATATTTTCCGACTGCGATAAAGTTATTTCGTTTCCGGGACGTGCGTAGCTTGGAGCATATTTTTTTTTAGTACAACCAAGGGACATAGCTCTTATTCTCACTAAGAGATAACTCCTTTGATTATGGAAGCCGGGCAGATTTTGAGCCATTTATAACATATGTCCAAATGGTTATATATCCTCAAAAATCAGAAGTGGCCAGACTTCCATTGTTGATCAATGAAGTTTTTATAGTAAGTCTTATCATATATAATGTCTTTACTGTCCCGAAATAGTGTCTGTTTGTAATAAAACATTTTTAGCCTGAACCACTCTATTATAGTAAGTATTTTACCCCCAAACCCTTCTTGGATGAGCTTATACCATAGATTTGTTAAAATCACAAAATCGTACGCTTTACGATAATCGACAAAACAGACGTATAGCCTTCGTTTGGACTTCAGAAAACGATTAATAGTAGTTTGCAAAATGAAAATAGCATCAACAGTTGATAAATTCTTACGAAATCCAAATTGGTAGTCAGATATTTTCTTTTCGCATTCATCTAACTCAAGGAGGCGAGTATTTAGAATGGATGTGAACAATTTCCCTAAACATGAGACTATTGTTATTCTGCGGTAATTGTCAGTGTTACAAGGATTTCCTTTTTTAAACAGTGGAACAATATTGCCTTTGGCCCACTCTGATTCTAGAAAATTATTAAATAATATTACCAAACATGACAGGAGCTTATCCTTACAGTATATTAATTCATTTGGGATATTGTCCGAGGCGGATGCTTTATTCTTCTTCAAATGAGAGATGCCTGACAAAATTTCTTCTTGTGTAATTGGCCTGTCAAGTAAGTCATGAGAACTACAAGCATTTTCATCATACTTTTTTTACAAACTGTATGACGTCATCACATGATTGTTTGCTGACGTCAGTTGTAAGCTTTCGAAAATGAGTATAAAAATCATCTAAAACCAGGTTAGAATCAACTGTTTTCCGCCTTTTGAACAATTTATAGAAAACCTTAGGATTTGATTTTCTAATATATTCATAGTTATTACCATGATATAGATTATATTCAGACTTTGACCTGAATACTATTTTCTTATATTGTGACTTGGATTGGACTAACGTGGCTCTATTAACACCACTCTTGTTTTTGTTAAATTTAAACAGACAAGATTTATACCCATGATATCTATTTCTACACAACTCAGTGAACCATGGTTTATCGGGTTTTATGGGTTTGTTACCTTTTCGTTTAGTCACTAAACATTGAGATGAAATCAACTCATTAATGGATTTAGTAAATAAATTTACACTCTTATCAACAGAAGATTGCTCACGAATATCAACTGAACATAATAGATCTATGTGCTTCTCTTGATTATATTTTAGTGATTTACATAAACGTGAGACATTTTCATCGCTCCATTTGATATAATTACACACCTTTTTACATGCATTGTTCTCTAATTTATCTACTACATCTCTTAATAATTTATAATTTGATTTGAATATAAAATGGACAGGAGCATGATCTGAGAACTCGTTAAAATTCCCAGATTCGAATTTGCTAAACAGGTCAAAATATTTTTGTTGAACAAGAACATAATCAATAAGACTAGAACCCCGTACACTAAAATATGTGAAACTACCGTCTTCATCTCCTGGATGCCTACCATTCAATATTCTAAAACCCGTTGACTTGCACAATTGTATTAATTGCCTACCAAATTGATTTACGACATTATCTAAACTGTTTCTCTTTCCAATAACAACATCTGAGATGTACTCGCAGATATTTTCGAGCTTCGAACTCGTGGCTTCGGTCAAATAATTATTTTCAATATAATCTACAAGACTACCTGTCGTACTATTAAAATCTCCTATTGAGATAATTACTCCTTTATCAGTATATTTAAGAATCAAATCTTCCAGAACAACAAATAAATCAACAAAAGTGGAGTGATAAAAGACACTCGAGTATGGTGGAAAATAACAAGCTATAATATACAATGTCGTAGATACGAAGTTGACTTTTAGTACAAGAATAGTATTATGAACATTTCCTACAATAGAACACAATTTGGCTAAATCAATTTTAATACAAATTACTATCCCACCACCTCTACCGGTTTCTCTGGCGAATTTGAAGGCCTTGTAACTAGATACAGCAATATTATCAATTTCGCGAATCCAGCACTCGTACAGTACAATGATGTCATATCGTGATAGCAATTTAATAAAATCCTTATCCATCAATTTCATAGTGAGACCTTTTCCCACATTCCACGACACAACTTTCAATTTACTCTCGTGAAACCCCTATTCGATATCAATTGACAGCCCATTAGATGAAGTTGCGCTATAGTTTCGTTTCTTCCCTGGTTGGTAGAATCGGGTCGTGTCTTCCCACGGGCGATGCTGATTTGTCTCCGCAGGAGCAGCGTTGTTAGAAGCAGTGTGTTGTTGTTCTCCATCTTCCAGGCTGTATTCCCTGCCGTCGATGAACAATTTGTCACGTACTAACTTAGTTTTGTGACCTCTTTGTTTAAAGTTTTTCTGGATGGGATATAGCTTCTTTCGGGTTTCTTCGATAGCGGGAGGAAACTGCTGTTTAATACCGTAGGGCTTACCTTTTAACTTAAATGAATTTGCCCTTACCGTCTCTAGATCTCCATAATAGATGAATCTTGCGACGACAGGTCTTGGCCTTCCATGTTGCCGTTTACCGAATCGATTGATGTTGCCGAACTGAATTTTGTAATCTATTCCCAATTCATAATACAAGAAGTCTCTAAGAACTCTGTCGGTATCTTCTTGCTCATTCTAAACCAAACCATGAAAAATCAGGTTATAACGCATCGAACGCCATTGTAGTTCGATAATTGAACTCTGTAGTGTCGAGTAGCTGGCTTTGATGGCATTATTTGTCTTTGTTTGATACGAATTGAAATTTTCACTAATTTTTGATATACTCACTCGATTAGAATCCACATCCTTTCTCAGATTATTGTTTTGTTCCTGAAGCACATTAATATCACCCTCATTATTCCTAGATTTTGAATACAGAGACTGTAAGTCACTTTCCACTTTATTCAATTTCGCAGATAAAGTTGTCAGCATGTTCTCAATAGAATCTATTTTATCCAACCTATTTTCAATGTGTTTTAGGCGTTCATCAACATTTTGCATAAACTCAGACAATTTCTGAAGTGTACTATTATTTCCATCCATATGCTCCATAGGGTAAGTAGGTCTCAAAACAGTTTACTATAACTACCGTCGCGCTTGATTACCGGCTTTAGCGATTACACACACGTAATGTCTCTTCGGCTGATATGGTCAAATATGGTCAAGTTGAATATCGGCGATTCTTGAGCGAGAAAACGGTTCGCCATTTGTATCATATTACCGTCGCCAAAATGGTCTAAAGGTGAACGACGGGTATTATTGTAAGCATCTCTTACAAATATGATTGATGTAATATCATTCCATAAGGGATTCTGATACGTTTACGGTACCTGCGGGTCTAAAGGTGAACGACGGGTATTATTGTAAGCATCTCTTACAAATATGATTGATGTAATATCATTCAATAAGGGATTCAGATTCTGATACCTTTACGGTACCTGCAGATAACAATAGGTCTATTGTACACACAACACATACATTTATAGAAAATTGTCATTCCTTGGACGAGATTGGACGTGTAACTACTTAATATATAGTGTAGTACGATGTTCAAATAGATTAAATCCAAACTGTGTTTATATATAATGTAAAGACAGATTTTAAAAGTTTTTTTACATGTATATTGTATTGTATATATCGGTAATTATTTTATAATAAGAATAGGTGAGACATAAAATTGTTAGATATTGTATTTTTTATCACACATTTTTGGCAGATAAAATATTCAAGTTGGCAGAAAAAAATATGAACATTTCTTTATATAAAAATTATCATCCATTTTGGCGGAAAAAATAAATTGAAAGCCAGTGTGAGCCCTGCGTAACACAATATGAACATAACATGATTCAACTGAAAGGTGATAGATATATGCACTATAGATGATTAATATATACATTCAAGTTAAACCAACTGTGTCTATATATTTTTTTAAGTCTTACGTCGAGCTGAATAAACTAAATGATTTATTGTCATTAAAACTCCAATGGCTGGTTAACAGTGTGTAATTAAAGACTATAAATGGATCCACATATTTAAAGCGTGTTAACAATATATTCATTTAAGAGAAACTATGTAATTTCGAGATTAACATATCGTACAATTCATATTCATTTGATGATCGATCACCTATCTACAACAACTTGGTTTATCCCAACTACAGTATAAACATGGTTTAGAAACTCTGTCTGAATTACAGGGTACATCATGGTTAAGAGACTGAAGGGTTCATCATGGTTTAGAGACCAGAGAGAGAAATGGAGTTTAACGTCCACTCGACACAAACTAGGTCATTTCGGGACTAACACATGGTTTAACCTTATTTCAATAATTCGCTTGCGCGTAGGGTTCTTTAGCAGTGGGAGGAAACCGGAGGACCCGGAGAAAACCCACGAGGTTGGACAGTAGAACCAGGGATTCGAAAACACGCCAGTTGACTCAATGACAGGCTTTATGATACGTGCTAACCATTCAGCCATCCAACCCCCCATTTAGAGACTATATGAACTACATGGTACATCATGGTTTAGACACTCTATCCGAACTACAGGGTATATGATTGTTTAGAGAGACTCTATCCGAGCTGCAGGATACATCATAGTTTAGAGACTATACGAACTACAGGGTACATCATAGTTTAGAGACTCAATACGAACTACAGAATACATCATGGTTTAGATACGCAATACGAACTACAGGGTATTCAATCAAACTATACATCATATAATACTATAGGTACTTGCCTTTTTAGTAAGCATTCACAAAGTATTATCATACACGCAGTGGGTGAGATATAGAGAGAACAAAATGACATACCTAAAATGGGCTGTTTTGCTAGTTTGCAGCATTAAGTCCCTATTCCAAATACCACTAGATGAAAGTTCATCCAACTTTCAGAATGTATACTCAATTGACAAATGCCTTGGAAATGATGATTTGGGGGGCTTTTTCGGTCTTAAAACTTCAGATTTGTTTCTCCACTCTAATAAAAATGGTTGGATTGATCTAAAATTGTGGCAGTGGTGTTTGGGTTGGGGTGGGGGGTACCCATCATACATAAAAAAAATGGTGAAAATCAGTCACGCACCATGTGCCGGTCCCTGCATGGTTCTCTCACAAACGCGTTCTTAAAAGCATGTTGTTGATCCCAGATATGAGAAAATCCACATTATTTCAAAGTAATTTTAGTTTGGCCCTCATATTTAATGGATACATGTATCCCTTTTATATAAATGTGCGATGGAATAGGTTTAAACATTTTTTTACATAAACAATTCTAACACCGCTTTCGACCGTTGGAAATGGTTTGAAGCAGGATCTGTCACATTTAACCAATTCACAATAGTTCGTCAATTTGTTAACCAGATATTTATTGTCCATTTCGATTGGTAGGCCGAAGACCGCAACAGGAATTGAATCAACAGGGTAGTCCCATGTGATGTTTCCAGCCGACTCTACTGTATAATTGCAATTCTTCACTGAGAAGGTCTTGAGATTCTCAAGAAATAACTCCTTGGCAAGTATATCCTTAAGAGTTAGGCAAAACTTGCCCTTACCTACATTTTGGAGACATTTTATATTGCTGATGTCAAAATCCTTAGCTTGTAGGAAATATAATATGTCTACTGAGGCAATACCAGTGGAGGGGTTATCATCGTCGGGAATCAGTTTTATGTAACTCATTGTCCATAAAACACTTCAACAGCTTGTATGTGGTCTTAATTAGAGTTTAAAAGGTGAGGAATCACGGTGGCCATGATAGACCGACCATGACAATATGGCTGACACCAACACTGAGAATTCAAATGTCTTGTCACAGTATAACTCGAATAGTTTATACAAATATCAACTCTGTGATATTAATCCATTACAGGCTATCTGGGTCGTATCTATATAAAAGATAAGATGGCCATTGTCGGACACTAAATAAATATCTCTTTATAAACGCCAGTAGAGGGAGAACTACCAAGACACGTCTTGTCAGCTCGGCTACCACACTATACTTTCTCACCTTTCTTTCCTAATAACACTAGTCGAATATCTGAAAGTTCGTTTAACGTCCACTTCCACCTGAGGTGATATCGTAGACTAAATATCTGAAAGAAATGCAACGGTATTTTATACAAATATCAGCTAATGAATAATCTGTTTATTTACCAATATTAAATTATTACAAATATCTACACTGTTTATTAACCAATATGAAGTTATTACAAATATCTACATGTACACTGTTTATTTACCAATGTGAAGTTGTTCAAATTTATACATTTAGATCCACACAGTTTGATACTTCGACTGCTAAAAAATAACACTCCTTTTATACAATGCACCGCCCACTGTCGTTTATACTTCAAAAATACAAAATTCAGATTATAAGAAAACCTTATTATTAAAGGGCGTTGAGTAGTCTAAGATAGCTAAAGGCTTAGCGCCGCTGTCCTGGGGAAATGGTCTATGTCCGTCATTATAAGCCCAGTCGGACCAGACCTGTAGGCAGTTTAACCCCATTTCATATTTCAATTAAGAGTGAAGTAAATGTACATACGTGTTAGTGTTTACCACACGCTAGCCAAAGAGTAATCATCCTCATTCGCATTTGATTTTGGTGTCAACGAAAACGTGCTGGCGCTGCATTGCAAGGTGTCGAAGATGCAAGACTCGGCGTCACATAAGATCCCCAATACGAATGCCTGACGCACCAAATTTTGAGATGAATGACCTTCATTCGGATTTCAATCCGAATAAACTGTACTGTGACGCGCCGCTTTTTAACCGGGAAAAAACAATCCGAATTCCGGAGGCCGGTGTCCGGAATTTGCATTGAATGCGCTTGCAGTGTGAACGCAGCTTAAGGCTAGTTGTTAATAATTAATACGCATTTAGTATAATTTGGTCTTCTCTCATGTTGGCTACCTCCTGGCTAATTCCTAACCTTGACAGGGAGCTTTTGCGTTTTGCTTACTTTACGCGATGATAGTTACTTCCCTTTGCAATAACGATGTATGGGATTGGTCGATAAAAATAGCACACAATCTTCGAGGGTGGATAACCTGAAAACGTCCCCACCCCCGCCTGGATGAACCTAAGTGTTAGTTGAGTGAAACGGAATGAGACTGATGGGGATACCAGCGAGTAAATTACTCATAGGTAAACAAAAAACAAACACTTTAAAACCCAACGTTGTTTAACGTATTTGGTTTCGAAATGTCGCTTATAGCATCTACTTTGGATATAATGTCAAGGAAAACTTTTCATGGATACCAGACAAACCAGGGTTTAAAGCCAAAAAGTTCCCCTTATGTTACTTGGTTTTGCCTTTAGCTATTCGTTATAACAAATTTTGTTGTCATCAGCACCCTTTATTTTCGTGCGTTTGGGCCATTTTTTGAACATAGTTGGTAAATGAAATTGGTATATGTTTTGTGTAGTTTTTCGCCCCAAAAATCAAAATAAAAAAACAATATTTTTTTTTTAGAGTACTCAACACTTATTCAATCAACCTGTTTCCACGTTCCATAAAGCCATAGGTCTTTGATCAATTTTAGTGTGTACCACGCTAATACAGTTTTAAAAAACAGATTGGCGTTACGGTCAATACGTTGTTAATTGGAACTTACTGGTTTGGGCCAGGAAGCAAGAAATGTATTACTGTATGATACATTTTGATGCAATTTTATCTACTGTTTTTTTATACCTCTAGCGAACGTTACCAGGATACCATCATTTTCCTCGGTCTCCTTTCGAATCTGCTCTCTTTATTCCAGCTCAGTTAGTCGTTTCTCCAGTTCTCTTATTTTGTTTGGGAAAACCTCATGTTCTTCGATCTCCTTTCGAATCTTCTCCCTTAATTCCAGTTCCGCTAGTCGTTTACCATATTTATCTTCCAGTTCTCTTATTTTGCTTTGGTATACCTTCTCGGCTGCTTCAAACATTTCATTCGTGTAGTATTTATCACCGTTAGAACGTATGGTCTGTTCTACCAAACTCAGAATGTTATTAACATCGTCCTCTTTCGATTTAGGTGGAACCCGGTTATTAATTGTTGTCATTCGCCCGCCACATCTGTGGATCAGTGATTGCAGCTGCACTGGTGATTTTTTTATATAGTTTTCAAGTGTTATTCCAGCATACTCTAATGAGTCTTTACCGTTAAAGACAAAGATCACGAATTTCGTTACATCTTTTCCAAACAATTCCTTTAGGTGGTCTATCGTATCCAGTTCTTCCTTGGTAAATCTATCAATACTTAAAACAAACAAGAACGCGTGTGGGCCAGGGCATGCAAGAGAAATGCAGCGAACCAATTCTTTTGATATTTCGTTGTTGGTAACCCGAGTATCGAACAAACCCGGTGTGTCAACTACAACCAACCTATAGCCATTCTGCATATCCCGGTAACCGGTTCTACAGTGGCTTGTAACCGATTCACTCGAAACTGGTGACTCAAAAAATCCTCTATGCCGGAGTAAACTGTTTCCTAATGCACTTTTTCCGTGACCAGTTTTCCCGACCAAAACCACCCTCCATTCTGAAAAGTAGAACGTAACTGTCATAACTCGCTGGTAAATCTGAAGATGCAAAAGTACAACACAAATTTGTTAGGTGTTTGAACTATAAACAATTTTTATTGTTATCCGATGTTTTTGGCGGGACAAGTAAACATGTACTATGTAAGGTCTAAAAACACTTATTAAACATGCATTATGCAAGAGCTAAATCTGCCTATTGCAGCTCTTTATTTTTATTTAGGTCTTTGATTATTAATAAGACCTTAATTAACTTATGAAGACCATAATCAACTTTCGATGCCATCGTTAACCTGCGATATTTAGTGCTATGAATACGTTTTGTGTTGAATAATTTAACGTAAAAATGGATAATTAAGACTTTGTTTATTATTGCATCAACGGTAATTTTGCCGATTCAAGCCTAGCCTAAATTGAATCGATATATCCCGGTTCAGAGTGAAGCAATTTGGCTGAAATTTGAGCATATCCTATCTTCATTTTCTATTTTGTGACTATTATAAAACGAGAACTGTCAGCTCCTTATCTAATCTTCCATAATTCACCGTTTATATGATATGAATGAAAACAAAATGATTTTTATATTCAATTTTTAAAACATCAATTGTAGCTCTAATTAAATATGTTGTGTGAAATATGCACAGTCCAATTTCAACGTCTACCTAGTCGATTCTTCACGTTATTCTTTTGGAATTATTATCTTGACGTTTGTAAATTCTATGTTTTGATTGCTTCGAACCAGAGTGCACCATATATGTGAATAATTAGAGTAGTTTGTGTTCGTGATTCCGAGTGCACCATATGTGTGAATAATTAGAGTATTTTGTGTTTGTGATTCCAGGATCTCGTTTGTTTTTTTCATTGACTCGCGTGTGTGACCGATTGTGTATATATCACTTAAGTTCGTGTGTTTTTCATTTATATTTTCTTTTTGTTTATAGACATTTTGGATATTATGACAAATGTATATATAACTTTTAAATTTGTGTGTGTTTCATTTACATTTTCTTTGTGATTTTAAACATTTTTGTTTACGACATCTTAAAAGTGTTTCATTTTTTATTTTCATTCATATTGTAATAGTAATTAAGATTGTAAATTTTTAAAAAGTTATGATATAACTTTCTTTGAGAATGTGAGGAATGTTACACAATTGATGATATATAATTGAATACTCTCATGGAATCAATTAGCCATATATGTTACAGAATGACAGATGCTAGAGACTCGTCATGTCATCTTAACAGGTGATATCGACACCCCTGGTGTTCTTGGTAGAATTCCTTATGTCATTATGTAACCTTTACTTGTTTTATTTAACTGTCTTTGATAAGCTAACTTTAGTGAATGACAAACCTGATATGATACATTGGACAGGCGTCTAATGAGCTCCTTCATCTAGAAGGGTTTTATAAACTTAGAACGGAAACAAATCGACAGGGGGGTCCAGGAGGCCAGGCTAGGCGGGCGCCTAGATTAAGGTACCTCATGGGTACTAGTCAGGTCTAGTAGTCGGAGACGAGACGAGAGCTTCTGGAGTTAGCACACTCGTGCTAAGCCAAGCTAAGATATGACTCTCTCCATATAAGTTAGTTCTACGTTCGTTTACATTACGATGTTTGTACTTATTGTAAGAAGCAGAACAAAAGTATTATAAGATGTTATACCGGTGTTGTCATCCACACACAAGTTGATTTAAAGACCAAATATTGTCACACACGTCGACGAGACATTATAGTCCTTCCATTTGGACTTGATGATACGCAATACCTACTCTCATCTGTGAACAGAATAGTTCTCCATTGCCTGTGTCGCCAGTTCTGGTGTTCACGTCGATTCAGAGGGGGTGAGGATTGGTCCACGGAAATGGGTGTTCTCTCTGGCGAGACGTCGACGCACTGTATAGGTACAGTTCAAGATGATGTAACTTCAAATAATACTTTTATTCTGCTTCTTACATATTTGGTACAAACATCTTAATGTAATCGACCCAGAACTAACTTATATGGAGGGAGTCATGTCTTAGCTTGGCACAAATGTGCCAACTCCATGGCGACCTTCGGATATAGACTATGGTCACGGCTACAGTCTAAACCAGCATCCGAACGCAAATGGCCCCAGCCATTGACTATTCAAAATGGTTGCGACCATGAGAGTTGTTCCGCCTGCTATATTCCCCCCTATCCATTCTGCGATGTGAAAGCAAGCTTAAAATATGTTACAAATAGGATAAGTCAATATCAGAAAAATTTCATTGGATTTATGTCACCCAACAAAGATCATTTCACACGTACGTTTTTTTTGTGGTGGGAATATAAATATTCGAATAAGAAGATCATAATCTGTCAAATTCATCAAAAAAAAAAAAAGACAACGAAAAAACCAAACTCAATATCTGTACTTAAATACCCATTCACCAACTGTCGGGTGTCAACATATAGACTTTATATACCAAGGTGTAAATAACGCAACGGCAATCGGCAATGTTATTATCTTTTTCAGAAAATCTTCCCAAGTGTCAGTTTTGTCAGCCATCTTTGAACTATCCCGACCGTGCTTTGTCGCATGTTACGGCTGGTCACGACCACTGGTTGAACTAAATGTCATTCGCATGCAGATGGTTCGACTGTTGTACGAAAATCCGTGCAACCATAGGTCGCCCTACAAACTCTCACATCGACTCATGTCCTGACCGGACCCAATTGCCTGTGTCGTTTCCCTTCTGGGTTTATAAACCCTTCAAGGCAAAGGATCTTATTATCAGGCACCTGGCTAATGTATCATATCAGGCTTATCATTCACTAGAGTTTGCTGATCAAGGGCAGTTAAATAAACAAGTTAAGGTTACATAAGGAATTCTAACAAGGCCTCTAGAGGCGTCGATTGCAGAAAGGTGGCACGAAGAGTCTCTGGCATCTGTTATTATGTAATAACATATTTGATATTTATTTCTTTAAGCGTGCTCCTAATAACACTATTTACGTTCTAACTGCGATTGTCTGTAACAAATTCCAACGGGGCACCATATCTCGGGAAAGTTTCTTTTTTCTTTTAACAGTAAGTATACAATATTTTCGACACAATTACTTTTTACCGCAAAGGCCTTTCCATAACCAGAAAAAGGATAAATAAAATTAATTATATATTTGTTATGAAGGCAGACATGCATGTTTGGAAAGTGATAATGTCTTTTAATAGTATCGCATGTTTTATCCACTCCTAAATGTCCGTTATCATCATGACATTTTGGAGGTGTTGAGGTATATTTAACGTCAGTGTCCGGTCATTATCAGGACTATAAGAAGAAATCTATTTTCTGGTCTTACAACCACTTATATTTGTCTTTAATTGTTTAATGATCCTACAATTTCCGGATCGTCACTTTGTTTTTTTTTCTATGTCAAAATTATCCACATTTAAATTTACCTTATCTGGCAAATCTTTATCCAGAACAGAACAGTTCGCATATCTATGTGGATCAAATTCCTTTGAATTGAAGGCACTATCCTCAAACATATTATCACTTGCTCGTGGTTCGATTGGTTGTTCGGTAACGTTATTATAATTTGAAAGTTGTTTTGACGGAACTGTAGATCGAAAATGGGATTTTGTTTTCTGGGTACATATCAAAACATCTCGCTTGTCAACATTGACACTCTCTAAAATTTTGTTTGTAAAGGTTTTAATTGAAATGGTAATTTTCTCCCGTCATGAATCAGACGTATGGCTTCTCGCAATCTTCTTAATTCTTCATCGCGATTCATGCTTATTCCTCGTCTCTATTTTGTTTCTAATAATAGATGTGCCAAGTGAATTGTAGGATATATTTCATACTCGCTTTATAGAATCTAGCATAATCGACCCGGCTTCATAATATCTAGCGCTTACCGAGACTTTAGCCAAAAGATTCCATTGCCCATGCGTAACCGGGAGTTTGTCTTTTTTTATGTGGTAGATTATCCAGTAATTTTCGTCAAAAATTGACAACGGACACAGACCCTCCGTACGTTGAAGACTAGGGGGTCTGGGTGACTGAGACTAAAATCTTTCACATTTAGTTTCCGGTTTAGTTGAGAGGTTTTTAATATTAGCCGGTGTTGTCTCAACCAGTCAAATATGTTCATAATGTTCTCGCTTTGAATAAGAATAAATCAGTATGCTGAAGCTTTAAAGGAGTGAGAGAAGAGAAAGGGGGAGGGGTTTAACGTCTTCTCGACAAAAACTAATATATGGTTCAATTTTATTTCAGTAATTCGTTATTGCGTAGGGGTCTTTAGCAGTGGGAAGAAACAGGAAAAACCCGCGATGTTGGACAGACGACCTTACTCCTGGTCACGTACAACCGGGAAATCGAAACCACAGCAGCAGACGCAATGGCAGACCTTATACGCGCAGTGGCGGCGCCAGCCGTCGGTGGTTGGAGGTGCAAGGCTGGGGCAAAGTCCAACGTTAAGGGGGCAAAGGCACAAGTATCAACTAAGGGGGCGGGGTCTCCGCCAGATAATTTTGAAAAACAGGCAGTATTTCAGGCAATGATCGTTGAGGTAAAGTGTCAAACGAACGTACTTGCGCACCTCGACGAATCCCACTCTCGAGTGCCAATTTCGGGAGTATTTATGGAGGGTATGGGGGACCTCCCCCAGCAAATTTTGAAAAATAGACTGTCGGAAATGCTCTCTGACAGCGTATTCAGTCAGGCACCGATCGTCAAGTTAAATAAATCTGACCACATACTGTCCGTAGCCTGATCACTAGTTTATAGGATCAGAGACCAAATGGCAAACGAACGGACTTGCGAACCTCAACGAACTACTAGGCCAGATTCTGACATCGATTATCGTGTCACCCTTGCTCCGACAACTGGAACGTTAAGAATTTAGAAAACAAATAACTTAATTAACGTATATTGAAGCCTCACGAAAAAGTTCCTAGGTAACGGCGCAGCAGTTATTGCTAAATAAATGGTTTAATTTTAATATTGTCGGTGTTGATTAAACTGGTCATGTGACACGGTCAAAGGTGACTAAAGGGACCATGTGACGCATCTTGACCAATAATAAATCAACAATAACGAAAGTGGCAGCCCCCAGTAAATATTGTTTTGCTATCATTCAAAGCTTATGTTTTACGTTTTAACCTGCAACAAACTTCATGTGTACAGCAAAACGAGAGAGTGGAGTGAAGAAAGGAAATGTCGACAACGGTTAAAAGAAAGTGTCTTATGCCTTAATGATTTTAAATAATAATCCAATATTTGACATGTACACTTAGGTTTTCTGTTTCACTCATATTTTGGGGCTCAAAGGCCGGGTTTCGGTGCAATTTTTTTCTGTATGTTTCAATTATATTGTATGAACACTTTTTTGGCATTAGATTTTAAATGTTTTAAGTATGTTTCTTTTTAAAATAATGTGTATTCAAACCCTCTAAGTGAAAAACATGATACTGAGCAGACAGTCGTACATGTATGTAGTTCTTAAAAAAGCATACAATTTAAACCCTTTTCTTACCAGACCGCTGCTACCTAGCCAATCTGTCAAATCCTTGTCTAAACTTGGAAGTACAATTTAGACAATTGTATTGTAAAGGATGAAAGGAAGTGGAAATTGATTTTGGTGCTTGGGTTAGAGGGGGCTGCAGGAACATAATTTGGTGTCTTTCTGAAAATTTATTTTGGTATTTTAATTATTAAAATAATTAACCGGAGCTGCAGTGGGAAGTTAAACTCACTACAGTGCAATCAGTCAATTATAAAGTGTGGTATGGGGGTGGGGAGGGGTGTAGATTTTATTCATTTTCATATTTTTTTCTTGTTAATAATTACAAGTTTAAAGTATGGAAATAGGCCATTCAATACTTTAAACATGTAGTTATTTTTCAAGGAAACATATGAAAATGAAAAGTGTAATTATTTGTTTTGAGATAAATAATACAAAAGCAATGGTCGAAGTATGTGTATTGGACTATGAACATGTGTAATTTCTGTCATAAGATAATATTACAAAAGCATTTGCCTAATATGTGTAATGACATGGAGTAACATGTGGGAATGGGAGAGTGGTGTAATATGTATTATGAGATAAATAATACAAAAGCATTTGCCAAAATCTATGGAGTAACATATGGGAAAGAGGGAGGCCAAAGGGGTGTTATTTGTGTTATGAAATAAGTAATACTGAAGCACTGGCCAAGTATATGTGTATCGGACTAGGGAGTAAAGTGTGCAAAAAAAAGTATACTAGTAAGCCTACTGTTTGTACTTGTAACTAATGACCCCAGTTTCAAACGTAGCATAGTAATTATAAATAGATTGTAGTTCAATGCAGAGTGAAATTTCATTTGATTTAACAAGATCCGTTTTAATAAAGACTAAACTGGGAAAGTTATTTTATTGACAACTAAAAATAAGCGAGTATTTGTCAAGGAAACACGTTCAGCCGTGCGCTATACCGCGTAACTATTAATTTACAAAACTTGAATGAAAAATATTATCAGACTATGTAAAATTGATATTTACGCTATCAAGGTACAATTAAGATCATGTTAGAATCGAAGTTTTCATACGTTTAAGTTTAATTAAAGTGTGTCGTGTAGTTTTGTTTACCGTAGTGTCTAAAACATCTCACGCAGTTCGTGGAAAAGACCACGTGTTTTAAGTGTTTACTTGCCGGTGATTGGCTACTTAAGAATACTACGTAACACGCTAGTCTAAATATAGTATAAAAGCAACTCTTCGCGCAACAAACAAATATGATCAAAGAACTAATTTACTGCTTCTGTCCCATCTAGGAACTTTTGATATAATGTTCAGAACATTTAGTTCTATCATTTAAAGCAAAAATATCTTAAAGTTCCAAAGTCGGAGCAAACTTGGTTTTCTATTAATATATATCGATCACAGATACTGTCCTATACCTGTGTGAGCGCTAAAGTAGGGAGTCTTTGTGAGGGTTTTGGGGAGCTCCCCAAGAAAATTTTGAAAAATAGACTGTCGGAAATGTTGCCTGGCAGTACTCGGGCACCGATCGTAGAGATAAATAGAGCGGATCGGATGTCACCCGTGGCCTGATCAATAGTCTTTCCGACCCCAGAGAGGAAAGTGTCACATGGAACTCAATGAAATCCCCAATAATTTGAAAAGTAGACTGCCCGAAATGCAGTCTGGCAGTATTTCAGGCATTGATCATCGAGATAAAGATACCGTCGGAGGAAAAAAGTTAATATTGGAGACTCATTAATCTGCATCGATCTCATCCTCGTCAGTGATTATAGCGGCCTAGCGAATATTCACTGCTGATTACAGTGAGATGTTGTCCCATAACTGTAATCCATTTAATCGCCATTTAAAGTGCTTAATCCACCCAAGGGGCATATTTTTACTGGGCAATCGTTGCCGGACACTTTCATTAGAGCTGGTTAAGTCAATACCACATTATACTACTACTACTACCTGGTGTTTTAACGTCCGCTTCCACAGAAGTGATGTCGCAGACAAGACAAAGGAGGGCCGAGGCTTCTTCCTGTTTTAGAATATGAATTTGCAATCTTTCCATTTGCGGCCTTGGGCCATGGAGTAGGTTTAGTGGGAAGTTCTTCCCATTATTTAATAAAACACATTGTTTGGTAGTTGATCTGTAGAGACAGCTTATATGCGGACATATATGCGTCTCGTCTCTGGATTGGTAGAAGTCGTCTTTGTGGGTTAAGTGTTTCGGTGCCAGGCCTGTCTTATCGTGGCCTCCCCTTACCAACTCTGCAGGTTTGGTGTCTTTGTAGCGGATTAGTGTTTAGATGTCGTGCCCGTCTGACCGTGACCCTCCCTTACGTCACTATCCTGCTAATTATATGCATCTCCCCTATGTAGTTTAGTGTTTAGATGCCGAGCTCGTCTTACCGGGGACCACATACATTAAAAGCTTCGTGAATACCCCAGTTTCATACCACACTTACAGACCCCCACGTCACCGAAATGACCTAGTTTGGATCGAATGGACGTTAAACCCCATTTTCTTTAATTGTTGCTTGAATCAAAATGTATAAAACAACTATGATCATGTAGTGCCATTGTCACCATCAACGCCGTTTCTGTATATAACCGCCTTGTCGTATTACAGCACACGAGATACCGAATGGACGTTGAACCCCATTTCTTTCTTTTGTTTCGGGACTCATGATGGATAAAGACATCTATGACCAAATAACTGAAAAGTTATCTTGATTCAGACTATGTGCACTGACAATAATTATCATATAATGGATAAAGAATTTGATGCAACTATATGATGATATGTAGGACGTAATTAAATATGCGACTGTCCTTTCTGGTCGATTATACTATGTATTTTACTCGTGATTTCATTAAACATACAGACAAGTAAGTTCACATTATTTATTACAGACATGAAGTTATTACAAATATCTACTCTGTTTTTTTTACCAATATGAAGTTATTACAAATATCTACACTGTTTATTTACCAATATAAAGTTATTGCAAATATCTACATGTACACTGTTTATTTACCAATATGAAGTTATTACAAATATCTACACTGTTTATTTACCAATATGAAGTTATTGCAAATATCTACACTGTTTATTTACCAATATTAAGTTATTACAAATGTCTACACTGTTTATTTACCAATATGAAGTTATTACAAATATACTATTCAAAAAAAGTAGGGAATATTTGATTTTTAAGTCTTATTAAAGTCACCTAATGAAACTGACGAAACAAATGACAAAATGAAATGAAGTTCACATTCATCGATTTATTCCAAATGATCGTTAGACTAAGTAAGGCACAGACTGACCATTATAAGGGTAAAATGATACCCGGGGTCAAACAGCAAAGTTACCACAGCATCACAACAAAGTCAGTAACGGGTAAATCCTCCTCTGTTTGCCAAACAAGCATTGATCCGACGTGGCATACTCCTAATGAGACGTCTAAGGTCATTTTGGTCCAGATTGTCCCATTCCTGTTGCAACGCAGCAGGACGTTGTTGACGTTGACGTAACCTCTGTCCAAGCATGTCTCAGACATGCTCGATGGGGGAGAGGTCGGGACTCAGTGCTGGCCAAGGTAATGTGGTGATGGTCTGTTGTTGGAGGTAACCTGTAACGATCCTGGCCCTTTGACATCTTGCGTTGTCATCCTGGAAGATGAAACGGCGGCCATGACGTCGTGCGAACGGCACAACATGGAACATGGACTGCCAAGATGTTTTCCCGGTAGTACTGGCCTGTAACACGCCCTGCAACAACATGTAAAGCCGTTCTTCCAGCAACAGTGATGCCTCCCCACACCATAACAGAACCACCCCCAAATCGATCATGTCTGATGACGTTAACGTCTTGGAAGCCCTCCTACGTCTGTCCAAAAAATCAACAGTGAACCTGAAAACATCACATTGCTCCAGCGTCGATTATCCCAGTGTTGACGATCCCTACACCAACGACATCTTGCCTGAATGTGATGATCTCTCAAACAAGGGATCACACGAGGACGTTGGGCGCCAAGGTGACCCCTATGCAGTCGATTCCGAATCGTCTGGCCACTCACTCTCACACCAGTGTCTGTTTGAAGACGAGCGCTGATCTGATTTGCTGTGATGACACGATTCTCAAGGCCAAGGTACGGATAAATCGATCCTGGGCTTGAGTTGTCGCCCTTGGTCGACCTGAGCGTGGTCTGTCCTGTACAGATTGTGTATCACGGTTTCTGGACCATAGCCTGCTTATGACAGACTGAGAAACATTCATCTTCCGCGCCACAACCGCCTGTGTTGTGCCGATCTGTAGCATGCCAAGGGCACGTAACCTTTCATTTTGGATAAGCCGATGCATATCAAAATTTGTTTTCTTGTCACTAAAACAAATAAATTGATGTTTCCACCCTGGAATTCAATGCCACAATGACTGTAACATTCAAAGTCAGAGTCGTGCAAATCTTGGGTTGTACCCCCATGATGATCCCAAGCATCACCTGCATTCCATGCGGTAGCTATTGGTGCGTTTGGGCGTCACATGTAACAGGAAATGTTTCTTCTGTTAGGTTCTATAGTGACTTTTTTCGTAGTCATTTGCATATTTTAGTATTATGCCCCCAAAATCAAATATCCCCTACTTTTTTTGAATAGTATATCTACATGTACACTGTTTATTTATCAATATGAAGTTGTTCAAATTTATACATTTAGATCCACACAGTTTGATACCTCGACTGCTAAAAAATAACACTCTTTTTATACAATGCACCGCCCACTGTCGTTTATACTTCAAAAATACAAAATTCAGATTATAAGAAAACCTTATTATTAAAGGGCGTTGAGTAGTCTAAGATAAATACACACTAACTTTTCAACACCAATTTTATTAAGACTTTGCATACTTGTTCCATGTGTAAAATAACCCCGACCTAGTTTAGTTCTTGAATAAATTATGATGTAGTACACATCGATCACTTCATCCGTAGTAATGATAGGTTCTCACTGTCGTGCGATGCGCTACGATAGAAGTGACCCCATTGAGTCTACAAGCTAGTGCATGTAGATACGTTCGGATATTTATCGACACGACTGACCTCAATGTATAATAAGACCTGATATGATCACGACCATAACTCTACGATTAAAATCACAATTTCAATCGTAGCAAGAATCTTGATAGTGCGAACCTAGCATAAACAATCATGTCGGTCTCATTTGACTGTTTCACGTTGGACCACTGACGTCTATCTAAAGTAAGACGCGATTATCCAGGTCTACCGTGTATTACGAATGAACGATCGTCGAATTTCCATTTTTGAATGTATAAAATGATTTTGAGAGCAGCGGAGTAGAACACTAAAGTGAATATTTACTTGTTGCACCCGAAATATATTTTAAAACTTTTTGTGGAGTTATTCCAAAAATTTACCGAAAATAACAAAAAATTTAAATCACTTGAAGTAGACTTAAACGTTTTTGAAGTCGAAATGTCGCTTATAGCCGCTACTCTGGATATAATTTCCACGCAAACTCATCAGAATTTGGCGTTTCCATGGATAAAAGCCGAAAGGTGTCCCTTGGTTTTTTTTTGAGTTGCCTTTAGCACGCATTATACCAAATCTTTATGCTCCAAATATCTCATCAAAGTTGGATAGAAATTTGACTTCTAGAGTGACCACAACCAGGAAATTAGGGTCCGATATGCGCAAATAGCGAAAGGAACAAAGATCTTTGGATTATAATAATACATTTCAAGTTTCATCTAAAAATAACCTGATAAAAATTGTGAATTGTAGAGTGTCGACAACCTTGGTATTACATACTTTTACACTATTAGCGTACAAGGAGCGTCCATTTTGTCTGACAGTTTGAGAGAGCTCAACCTTCATTGATGTGTAACCGTGCTATTTTTTCAATTGGATACCAACTAAGACTTCTAGGGAGTCCACGTGCTACAAATAACATATGCGATTTTTCGAACATTCAGGGGATGTTACGTTCGGATATGCGCGATGATCGAAAGAAACCAAGATCAATGTGATATATACCATAAATTTAAAGGATACGAGAGGCGACCATTTTGTTCGGTAGTTTTCGTCCGTTTCGTTCGAACTCAAATCTCAATAGTGTGTGGCGATGACATATGCAATCGTTTCTTTCTAAATCGGATAACATTTGTGACCTCGAAAACGCGATTTTTCGTCAATCAAGGGTCATAATTCGAAAAAACCCAAGATCTTTTGGTTATAAATATGTATTTCATATTTCATCAAAATCAGATGAAAATTGTGACGCCAAGATTATCCACAAGCTAAAACGTACTTTTCTTACAATCACGGGCCATAATCCATGAATTGTCCATCCGATACATACCACTATCGAAAGGAACCGAAATCGTTTGGAGATAAACATATTTTCAAGTTTTGTCAAAACCGGATAGGAATTGTGACCACAAACAAATTGTGAACGGACAGACGGGCGGATTGGGGCGAAGACAATATACGTCCACATAAAAAGTGGGCGTATAATTTGTCATATGTTATGAACAAATCTTGCAGTGCTGGCTTTAATATATGTATGTATAGGATACGATATTAACCTATCCGAGGTTGATATGATAAGAGAACACGCGGACGAAGCCCAAGTCTTCTCTGTCATATCAATCCGAGGGAGAGTAGGTTTATATCTGACATATACAACGCCATTTCACTCTTAAATCAAATGGACTCTTCCGTTAAAGTCAACCCTGATTGGATATTCAATAGTTTCCGTCTAATAACGAAAATTACCGAATTAATCACGGGAATGCATTTTTTATACCTTCGCCATATTGGACAGTGAAAGTTCAGAGAAGTATTACCAACTGCGTTAAGTGGATTGTAATAAAAATACTTTACAAAGGAACTCTTGGGCAAGTCCTGTAGTGTGTGGAGAAATATTCGAAACGTGGACGAAAAGAAAATTTGAAAAGCTATCTTAGACGTTGATAACAGATCAAAATATGCCGATAAGTATAGCATCTGTTTAAATTGGTGCTGAATGCTACAACCTGTACCATAAAAAAAATTGTCGAAAGAATAAAAATGCATGTCTGTGTTCTTTGTATTTTGTTTTTGATCATCAACGTCATCAATATATCGACCTGAGATAACGTGATTAGTGGTTGATATGAAATATCAACCTGTCATGACGTCATTAGAGGTTGATATATCAACCTGTCATGACGTCATCAGCGGTTGATATGAATATCCATGACAGGTTGTTATGAGATATAACTGCTATGCATTTACATCAAAGAAAAAACTACCGCCAGTTGTATATTTTAAAGTGCTCAACGGCCTTAAACTAACCTGTTACCGTATTCAATGAAGCTATAACTCTTTAATCGATTTTAGTTTTAATAATGGGCTGGCGTTACCGCCGAAAGGTTAACAATGTGCTAATACGAGCTAGTTAGAGTCACCTTTAAAGAGTTTTTTTACTTTGGTGGTTGTAATTTGTATGCCTTTGGCGAACGTTACCAAAATACCATCTTGTTCTTCGGCCTCCTTTCGAATTTGCTCCCTTAATTCCATTTCCGTTAGTTGCTTATAACATTTTGTTTCCAGTTCTCTTAGTTTATTTTGGTAAACCTTCTCAGCTGCAAAATAAAACATTGGATCCGTGTAACGTTCACCATCATTATAAAATATGGTCTGCTCTACCAAACTCAGAATTTTATAAACATCGCCCTCATTCGACCCAGGTGGAACACGGTTATTCATGGTTGCCATTCGCCCGCCACATCTGTCGATAAGTGATTGGAGCTGCACTGGTGATTTTTTTATATGGTTTTCAAGTGTTATTCCATCAAACTCTAAGGAATCTTTACCGTTAAAGACAAAGACTACGAATTTCGTTACATCTTTTCCAAACAATTCCTGTAGATGCTCTATCGTATCCAGTTATTCCTTGGTAAATCTATCAACACTTAGAACAAACAAGAACGCGGGTGGGCCAGGGCATTCAAGAGAAATGCAGCGAACCTATTCTTTTGATGTCATGTCATGTTGCTAACCCGAGTATCGAATAAACCCGGTGTGTCAACTACAACCAACCGATAGCCATTCTGCATATCCCGGAAACGCGTTCTACAGTGGCTTGTAACCGATTCACTCGAAACTGTTGACTAACAAAATCCTCTATGCCGGAGTAAACTGTTTGATAATGCACTTTTTCCGCGACCCCCTATTCTGAAAAGTAGAACCTAACTGTCATAACTCTCTGGTAAATCTGAAGATGCAAAAGAATTAAGTATTAAGTTTAAACGAACTAAGGTTTCGTTATAACAAATCAGTATTTCGTTTAAACGAATTAATATTACGATAAACGAAATAATTATGTAAGAGTGGAATCGTGCACAAAAGAAAAATATGAAAGAGTTTCAATTTGTGCGCTCGGGTGGTGGAACAATCAAGGAGTATAGTACAATTAGCAATATCTTGATCATTTTTCACGCTAAAACATTGTACTTATATCCATGCAAATATTTCCAATAAAGGTTGCCGATTGTACCAATATAGTGTTTGTATGTTAATATTCGACATAATATGTTGCCATATTCATTAAATTAATTATAGCCATATTAATACAAATGTTCCCAGTAAAGGTGTTTATTAAAGGTAGACAAAGTACAACATAAATTATACTAGTTCTGAAATTAACTTTTAAAAATATTTACAAACTAAAGACATCATAAACGAGGATGCCTGAGCAGTGGATTCACATAAAAAAAACCTCTTTCTCCTTGTTTCCATTAAATCTGCTTTTTTGAGATTTTAGTTTTTCGACATTCACCAATATCGAAAAACGAAAATCGTGCTAACTTCACACTGCCTATTATGGATGCGTGACACGTCAGATAAAACTAACATAATATAATGCACTCTGAAACTAAACCTTTGGATTTTATCACCTGCGACCCGCGGTGAATTCAAGTGTTGTTGCGTGGTACTTTTCTAAACCGAATGCGGCCACGGTGGCTCAGTGAGGAAGCCGTTAGTTCACTAACCGACGTTTGGATGGGACGAAAACCGAGGTCCCACGCATACATGCCCGAATTAGTCCAGTCGGATCCTGCACCAACCGGCACGGAGAAAATACACTGGAAAATTGTCGGAAACCTTCTCGAACTCCGGATTCCCTGGATAGTGAGTCACCTTAATTCATATAGATATGTACTAAACAGCAAAATCATAGCGCCACTTTAATCAAAGGTGACTAAGTCCGGACTAATGGCTAGCCAAAACAGCCAGTGCTGACACCGTTCTCCTGTAGAAAGTCCTGGGTAACTCTTGCGGTGTGTGTATTGTAATATTCAGCGTTTGCGAGCATCTTATCAGTTTTAAAGACACACAACACACGTGGTTCGCTTCGTAGCTTTATTACTAACTCAATAAAACCCCGGGAAAATATGCCCACGCACATGACCACGTGACCACAGTGAGGCTTCGCCTGTTACATTTCACATAGTGATATACCCAGACATAACAGGTATGGGCATTGTCATGCTGGAAAACGTTGTTTCGATGAGGTGTGGAAGGTAGTATGACGTGGGGTCTGAGAGCTGGACCAAGATTTTGGAACTCCACAGGACCCACTCGCTGGTTCAGTCCGATTGCAACCTCAACCATTATGTTTGGACCTTCCCATGTGTCTCTTTCCATGACACATTGGTCAGAATAACGCTGGCCACGCAGGCGCCATATTCTGGTCCTGCCATCTGCAGTTGATACGCTCATCTTTGAACAGAACAGTTCCCAATTTCCTATTTCGCCAGTTCTGATGTTGTTGGGCAAACTAGACGTTCACGTCGATGGCGAGGGGTGAGGATCGGTCTACGGTAAGGTCTACGGCAATGGATTTTCTCTCTGGTGAGACGTCAGCACACTGAATCCGTACTGATGGGTCTTCCGTGTGTTCCCAGTTTCTGGCGTGGTGTCCCAGATGCCTGTGTGAAGGAATTCTGCACGTGCTGTCGCACAGCATGGCCTTCTTGTCTCCTTGCGGTAAGCCTTAGTCCATCAGTTGGTGGCCCGAAAGCTTTGCTGAAGCCTGTAGATGGTCCAAACATTGACCTGGAAATGATTGCAAACAGCTTGCGCAGAGTGGCCAGCGTTGAGTCTTCCAAGCGCCTGGTTCATCTGAGCGGTCGCGGGTCGTGGCATGCTGCTGACGCTGTAGTATGAATGATTCAACCCTGTAAGGGGACTGCATTTTATAGGGCTGTGGTGAACGGCACGTACAGGATGAGAGTACATTATCATGGAGAACACATTACCATCTCAGAAGTCAGTTTGCGTTTTTGAAAACATTCCCTGGGTTCAATTCTTTGTTTGGGAAGGAGCCTTATTGCTCGGGTAAAGTTGGAAATGTGGTCACAAGTATACAATAAACATGTTTGGCAAGTTTTATGCAATGCGTCTATTCATAGAAACATACCAACGCGGCGTTTCTTTTGCGGCCTAGTATATAACTCCATATAGATATACAATTTCATATAGATGCAGGTTTGTATCGTGGTTTGGAAGCTGGTATATAATCTTCACGTTCGTTCCCCTATTAATTGACAAAAGGACGAAACAAATACGGGAAATTTGAAAATAACCGAAAACGTTAATATAGACAACCATCACTGGTTTATACACATAAAGCACAACTTTTCAACAGGTATTATTTACCCCTCTTCCCCAACAAACAAATCATCAAAAACACCAAATCAGAACCGAAACCCATCAAACAATTTTATTTATATAATTGCCAAAACGTTCTAGTTTCAGGAAAAACAAATTGTTTGATGGGTTACCCCTCTTCCCCAACAAAAAAATCATAAAAAAACCAAATCAGAACCGAAACCCATCAAACACTTTGTTTTTCTCGAAACTAGAACATGCGCCTATCGGATCGTAACTTCCTGAATTATGTCCCCTGATTGTCCGAAAAATCGCTTTTTTTTAACTTGAGGTCCCTCTGGAGGTCAAAATTATTATCCGATTTAAAAAAAACCGTTTGATTATATCACCGTTTCATGGTAATGATGGATGAGTCCAAATTTCGTGAAAATTGGACCAAAATTGTTGCACAAAATGGCCGCCGTTTGTACGCGAATGATGTAAAAAAAATGGTATATCAAGGTTGTGGACACTATAGAGGTCACAATTTTAATTCGATTTTGATGGAACTTGAAATACATGATTTAACCTAAATTTGCGCATATCGGATCGTAACTTCCTGAATTATGGCCCTTGATTGTACGAAAATTCGCCTTTATTAGCTTGTGCTCCCTCTGGAGGTCACAATTATTACCTGATTTAAAAAAAACCTTTGATTATATCACCGTTATAGGGTAATCTAGACTAAGTTTGAATTTCGTGAAAATCGGACTAAAATTGACAAATGACAACCAAATGGCTGCCACTTATACGCGAATAGCATAAAAATATAATAATAATGTGAATTTTTATTGAGCGCTCATTCCATTACGTAAAGTAATGCTCATGGCGCATATTTGGCTCTCAACTCTCAGACTGAGTCTATCTTAATAATTTAATGATAGGCTGTTAAAAATAGGTGTATCTTTAACTGCGACTTGAAACATTCTAGACTTTTTGAGTTCCTAATGTTGTATGGTAACGAGTTCCATAATTGGGGCGCACAGTGAGAAAAACATCAGTGTCCAAAAGATTTAAGCCTGAAAGTTGAAACTGCAAGTTTTTGTTCATTTTGGGATCTTAAAGATCTGGATGGCGCATATGGAGAGATGTTTGATGATAGGTAGATAGGCGCAGCTCCCCGTAGACATTTAAAGGTAATACACATTAACTTGAACTGTATCCTACTCTCTACTGGTAGCCAGTGCAGGTCTTTTAAGTGTGGAGTGATATAACAGTTTCTTCTGCTGAGAGACACAATTCTGGCAGCTGTATTTTGCACAAGTTGTAATTTAGAAAGAAGGCTCTTGTTTATCCCGAAAAGTAAGCTATTACAATAATCTAGCCTTGGAAGTATTAAAGAGCGGACTAATACGTGGGCAGATTCTCTCGATATCAAGTGGCGTATTTGACGTATTGATCGTAAGTGGAAATAGCAAGTATATCAAGGTTGTGGACCCGGTACAGGTCACATGAATGAATGAATGAAATGTTGTTTTATGGCACATCTGCTCCAACCGGGCTATATTGCGCCAAACATATTATGAAATATACGAGACAAGCTAAATGATATCACAAAATTTTAAATATGCATAAATAAAGACAATATCACAGTATATCAAATTTAAAAATGAAAAACAATCTTTTATGCATATAAAAATTTAAAATACTAGATATATATATATATATATATATTAAAGTAAATAAAGTACAAGTGCTTCTTTGTTTACGGTAGATAATGCATAAAAAAATAGAAAAATACGTCCAGGTAAAAAATTCTCCACTTTACTTCATTCTGACATACATTAAATTATATAAGCTAGCTATCTGCCTTCTATAGGCGTCTTCAGATATTAATAATGTATACAAAATATTGCAAATACGATACATATATATATATATTTTCTTAGAACAATAGATTTCCATGACAATGGATTATAAATAATATTAAGTAACATATAACAAAAGGTTAAAGGTATATAATACATAACATGACATTAAACTACATAATCTTCCTGGTATAATTAGACAATAGAACCATACAGAAGTGAAGAGATTAAAAAAGTGTCAATAGATCAATTATGTAATATGGTTGTAAACTTGTTTATATCCACCTTATTCTCTAATAAACTGACTGTAGAGAAATAAAGATATACAGGGTTTAAAATCCCCTTAAATGGTGTTGAAGTAAAAAGTGTAAAAATATATATTAAGATTTTATTTAAAATTAAAATATTAACATGGTGGGAAGGGGGCAAATTAAGCATTTAAATCCGGTTTGAACCGGTCAATAAAGTGTGATTCCATATTCCTTCTTTTGATAGTATTGTCAATATTGACTTTATAAAAAGGAAAAATACTGAATTGAATATTTAAATTCTTAGCACATGTATTTAGATGTTTGGACACTTTCAAGACCGGATTAGCTTGTAAACTCTGTTGCCTATGAACTCGGATACGTGCGCGTAATTCAGTTGAGCACTCGCCTATGTAAATCTTCATACAATTATTACAAATAAGAACATAAATTAAATTTTTAGTACTACAATTCATATTATGATTAATCCTAAATGTATAATTAGTATTAGAAAAGGTGAATTTACTATTATCATATGTTGGCAACATTTACAAAGTGGGCTATGGCACTTCGAAGTAGTAAAAGTTCCATTATTAGAAGTTTGAAACTTAGCTCTAGTGAGTAACTTTTTAAGGCTAGGGGGCTGACGTTTACTATTAATTAATTCTATGCCGTGAAATTGATTATGAAGATTATCATTAGAAAGGAGAACTTTCTTAGTATCATAAATATATTGAAAAAAATTATTATGTCTAGGATTATATGTCGAAATAAAGGTAATACAAGAAGAGATATTCTTTTCTTTTGGCGTTCTTAATTCTTCAGTAGTTAGGCCCCTAGCTTTATCAATACCTATATTAATAACCCCAAGTGGATAATCTTTTTTCAATAAATTGGATCTCAATTCATTAAGTCGTTGAATTCTGAGATCTTCGTTTATAATAATAGTGCATAGTTTTCTGGCAAGAGAAAAGGGTATATTATTTTTGACATGACGGGGGTGACATGATTTATATGATAAATAGTTTTTAGTATCTGTTTCTTTGGAGTAAATATCTGTAATGATTTGATTGTTAAATCTCTTAACGAGAACATCTAAAAAAGCAATTTCCTTATAACTAGTTTCAATAGTGAATTTAATATTAATATCTAAGTCATTTAAAATTTGGTGCAAATCTGCTATATGGCCGAGATTGGTTTTCCAAATGAGGAAGACGTCGTCTAAATATCTTTTAAAATTTTCTTCGATGTAGTTTCTATAGTTAATACCAAATTTGTTTTCAGTTATTGTATATAATTTTTCTTCTAAGAATCCCATAACGAGGTTGCTAAGGTCAGGTGAACACACTGAGCCCATAGCACAGCCTTTAATTTGTATAAAATTACGTTTTCCGAATTCGAAAGTATTATTCCTAAGAATAATATCGATAGCTTTTAAAATAAAGGTTTTTGAAAAACGGGGATTTCGAAGTACAGGTAATCTATCTATCCAATAACTGACTGCCTCTAGGCACAAATTATGTGAGATATTGCGATAGAGACTACAGACATCCAATGTTACAAATATTTCCCCATCGTTTATTTCCTGAGGTAGTTTATTAAGGAAGTCAATGTCATCCTTTATATATGATTTAACTCTAGGGACAAAGGGTTTTAAAAGAATATCAATTAAATAAGATAATCTATTTGTGGCACACGACGTCCCAGCTATAATTGGCCTAAAGGTAAGATCACACGGTCTATTGATCATAACATATTCGCTATTTTGTTCTATGACGCTCTTTTTAATTCAATCCGATTTGTGTATTTTTGGAAGGCCATAGAATTTACTAGCTTTACAATCTAACAACTTCTCTTTCTATCCGAAGAAAGAGCTGTTACATATTGGCGAATAACGAACAACGAGCTGGTTGCTTGTTCGGTATTCACCGTATATGGAATTAGTAATATAATAAAGGTACTTTTATAGGGAACACGCCACAGGCGGGGTTTTATGAGCTTAAATAGACAATAAAAGTTCAAACTTCTGGGAAATAGATTCTAACAACTTCTCTTTCTATCCGAAGAAAGAGCTGTTACATATTGGCGAATAACGAACAACGAGCCAGTTTGTTGTTCGGTATTGGCGAATAACGAGCAACGAGCTGGTTTGTTGTTCGGTATTCACCGTATATGGAATTAGTAATATAATAAAGTTACTTTTGTAAGGAACACGCCACACGCGGGTTTTTATGAGCTTAAATAAAACTTCAAACTTCTGGAAAATAGATTTTAACAACTTAACTTTCTATCCGAAGAAAGAGCTGTTACATATTGGCGAATAACGAACAACGAGCCAGTTTGTTGTTCGGTATTGGCGAATAACGAACAACGAGCTGGTTTGTTGTTCGGTATTCACCGTATATGGAATTAGTAATATAATAAAGTTACTTTTGTAAGGAACACGCCACACGCGGGTTTTTATGAGCTTAAATAGACAATAAAACTTCAAACTTCTGGGAAATAGATTTTAACAACTTAACTTTCTATCCGAAGAAAGAGCTGTTAAATATTGGCGAATAACGAACAACGAGCCAGTTCGTTGTTCGGTATTGGCGAATAACGAAAAACGAGCTGGTTTCTTGTTCGGTATTCACCGTATATGGAATTAGTAATATAATAAACGTACTTTTGTAGGGAACACGCCACAGGCGGGTTTTTATGAGCTTAAATAGACAATAAAACTTCAAACTTCTGGGAAATAGATTCTAACAACTTCTCTTTCTATCCAAAGAAAGAGCTGTTAAATATTGGCGAATAACGAACAACGAGCCAGTTTGTTGTTCGGTATTGGCGAATAACGAACAACGAGCTGGTTTGTTGTTCGGTATTCACCGTATATGGAATTAGTAATATACTAAAGGTACTTTTGTAGGGAACACGCCACACGCGGGTTTTTATGAGCTTAAATAGACAATAAAACTTCAAACTTCTGGGAAATAGATTCTAACAACTTCTCTTTCTATCCGAAGAAAGAGCTGTTACATATCGGCGAATAACGAACAACGAGCCAGTTTGTTGTTCGGTATTGGCGAATAACGAACAACGAGCTGGTTTGTTGTTCGGTATTCACCGTATATGGAATTAGTAATATAATAAAGGTACTTTTGTAGGGAACACACCACAGGCGGGTTTTTATGAGCTTAAATAGACAATAAAACTTCAAACTTCTGGGAAATAGATTCTAACAGCTTCTCTTTCTATCCGAAGAAAAAGGTGTTACATATTGGCGAATAACGAACAACGAGCCAGTTTGTTGTTCGGTATTGGCGAATAACGAACAACGAGCTGGTTTGTTGTTCGGTATTCACCGTATATGGAATTAGTAATATAATAAAGTTATGTTTGTAAAGAACACGCCACACGCGGGTTTTTATGAGCTTAAATAGACAATAAAACTTCAAACTTCTGGGAAATAGATTCTAACAACTTAACTTCCTATCCGAAGAAAGAGCTGTTACATATTGGCGAATAACGAACAACGAGCCAGTTTGTTGTTCGGTATTGGCGAATAACGAACAACGAGCTGGTTTGTTGTTCGGTATTCACCTTATATGGAATTGGTAATATAATAAAGGTGCTTTTGTAGGGAATACGCCGCAAGTGGGTTATTATGAGCCTAAATGGATTATAACACTTCAAACTCTTGGGAAATAGATTCTACCAACTTATCTGTCTATCCGAAGATAGAGCAGTTTCATATTGGCGAATAACGAACAACGAGCCAGTTTGTTGTTCGGTATTGGCGAATAACGAACAACGAGCTGGTTTGTTGTTCGGTATTAGTAATATAATAAAGGTACTTTTGTAGGGAACACACCACAGGCGGGTTTTTATGAGCTTAAATAGACAATAAAACTTCAAACTTCTGGGAAATAGATTCTAACAGCTTCTCTTTCTTTCCGAAGAAAGAGCTGTTACATATTGGCGAATAACGAACAACGAGCCAGTTTGTTGTTCGGTATTGGTGAATAACGAACAACGAGCTGGTTCGTTGTTCGGTATTCACCGTATATGGAATTAGTAATATAATAAAGTTACTTTTGTAAGGAACACGCCACACGCGGGTTTTTATAGCTTAAATACACAATAAAACTTCAAACTTCTGGGAAATAGATTCTAACAACTTAACTTTCTATCAGAAGAAAGAGCTGTTACATATTGGCGAATAACGAACAACGAGCCAGTTTGTTGTTCGGTATTGGCGAATAACGAACAACGAGCTGGTTTGTTGTTCGGTATTCACCGTATATGGAATTAGTAATATAATAAAGGTACTTTTGTAGGGAACACACCACAGGCGGGTTTTTATGAGCTTAAATAGACAATAAAACTTCAAACTTCTGGGAAATAGATTCTAACAGCTTCTCTTTCTATCCGAAGAAAGAGCTGTTACATATGGGCGAATAACGAACAACGAGCCAGTTTGTTGTTCGGTATTGGTGAATAACGAACAACGAGCTGGTTTGTTGTTCGGTATTCACCGTATATGGAATTAGTAATATAATAAAGTTACTTTTGTAAGGAACACGCCACACGCGGGTTTTTATAGCTTAAATAGACAATAAAACTTCAAACTTCTGGGAAAAAGATTCTAACAACTTAACTTTCTATCAGAAGAAAGAGCTATTACATATTGGCGAATAACGAACAACGAGCCAGTTTGTTGTTCGGTATTGGCGAATAACGAACAACGAGCTGGTTTGTTGTTCGGTATTCACCGTATATGGAATTAGTAATATAATAAAGGTACTTTTGTAGGGAACACACCACAGGCGGGTTTTTATGAGCTTAAATAGACAACAAAAGTTCAAACTTCTGGGAAATAGGTTCTAACAACTTCTCTTTCTATCCGAAGAAAGAGCTGTTACATATTGGCGAATAACGAACAACGAGCCAGTTTGTTGTTCGGTATTGGCGAATAACGAACAACGAGCTGGTTTGTTGTTCGGTATTCACCGTATATGGAATTAGTAATATAATAAAGTTACTTTTGTAAGGAACACGCCACACGCGGGTTTTTATGAGCTTAAATAGACAATAAAACTTCAAACTTATGGGAAATAGATTCTAACAACTTCTCTTTCTATCCGAAGAAAGAGCTGTTACATATTGGCGAATAACGAAAAATGAGCCAGTTTGTTGTTCGGTATTGGCGAATAACGAACAACGAGCTGGTTTATTGTTCGGTATTCACCGTATATGGAAGTAGTAATATACTAAAGGTACTTTTGTAGGGAACACGCCACACGCGGGTTTTTATGAGCTTAAATAGACAATAAAAGTTCAAACTTCTGGGAAATAGATTCTAACAACTTTTCTTTCTATCCGAAGAAAGAGCTGTTACATATTGGCGAATAACGAACAACGAGCCAGTTTGTTGTTCGGTATTGGTGAATAACGAACAACGAGCTGGTTTGTTGTTCGGTATTCAGCGTATATGGAATTAGTAATATAATAAAGTTACTTTTGTAAGGAACACGCCACACGCGGGTTTTTATGAGCTTAAATAGACAATAAAACTTCTGGGGAATAGATTCTAACAACTTAACTTTCTATCCAAAGAAAGAGCTGTTACATATTGGCGAATAACGAACAACGAGCCAGTTTGTTGTTCGGTATTTAAAGAGTTGCGCCTGAGTTTGGCTGCACACACACATTTTACGCTAAAGGATTAATCTGTATTTTATGGTATTTATGATTATTCTTAGAAATACTGGATTTGTATAGCGACGTATAAGAATCTACAGAACATAAGGATAATGGTTACATTATCCATTGTGTTTTCGGTAATCATTTATGGACATTTACTTTTTCCATTCAAGATACATTCTCTTGGTCATATTTCAAATATGGCCGATATTGTTGTCAATGACGTGGAACGTCGTCTTCATTACACAGGTTCAGAACTCTACTCACTTCGACCTTATAGTAAGTTACAACTACAACTTAACTTTCTATCCAAAGAAAGAGCTGTTACATATTGGCGAATAACGAACAACGAGCTGGTTTGTTGTTCGGTATTCACCGTATATGGAATTCGTAATATACTAAAGGTACTTTTGTAGGGAACACGCCACACGCGGGTTTTTATGAGCTTAAATAGACAATAAAAGTTCAAACTTCTGGGAAATAGATTCTAACAACTTCTCTTTCTATCCGAAGAAAGAGCTGTTACATATCGGCGAATAACGAACAACGAGCCAGTTTGTTGTTCGGTATTGGCGAATAACGAACAACGAGCTGGTTTGTTGTTCGGTATTCACCGTATATGGAATTAGTAATATAATAAAGGTACTTTTGTAGGGAACACACCACAGGCGGGTTTTTATGAGCTGAAATAGACAATAAAACTTCAAACTTCTGGGAAATAGATTCTAATAATTTAACTTTCTATCCGAAGAAAGAGCTGTTACATATTGGCGAATAACGAACAACGAGTCAGTTTGTTGTTCGGTATTGGCGAATAACGAACAACGAGCTGGTTTGTTGTTCGGTATTCACCGTATATGGAATTAGTAATATAATAAAGTTACTTTTGTAAGGAACACGCCACACGCGGGTTTTTATGAGCTTAAATAGACAATAAAACTTCAAACTTCTGGGAAATAGATTCTAACAACTTCTCTTTCTATCCGAAGAACGAGCTGTTACATATCGGCGAATAACGAACAACGAGCCAGTTTGTTGTTCGGTATTGGCGAATAACGAACAACGAGCTGGTTTGTTGTTCGGTATTCACCGTATATGGAATTAGTAATATAATAAAGGTACTTTTGTAGGGAACATGCCACGGATGGGTTTTTATTAGCTTAAATGGACAATAAAACTTCAAACTTCTGGGAAATAGATTCTAACAACTTCTCTTTCTATCCGAAGAAAGAGCTGTTACATATTGGTAAATAACGAACAACGAGCCAGTTTGTTGTTCGGTATTGGCGAATAACGAACAACGAGCTGGTTTGTTGTTCGGTATTCACCGTATATGGAATTAGTAATATAATAAAGTTACTTTTGTAAGGAACACGCCACACGCGGGTTTTTATGAGCTTAAATAGACAATAAAACTTCAAACTTCTGGGAAATAGATTTTAACAACTTAACATTCTATCCGAAGAAAGAGCTGTTAAATATTGGCGAATAACGAACAACGAGCCAGTTCGTTGTTCGGTATTGGCGAATAACGAACAACGAGCTGGTTTCTTGTTCGGTATTCACCGTATATGGAATTAGTAATATAATAAACGTACTTTTGTAGGGAACACGCCACAGGCGGGTTTTTATGAGCTTAAATAGACAATAAAACTTCAAACTTCTGGGAAATAGATTCTAACAACTTCTCTTTCTATCCAAAGAAAGAGCTGTTAAATATTGGCGAATAACGAACAACGAGCCAGTTTGTTGTTCGGTATTGGCGAATAACGAACAACGAGCTGGTTTGTTGTTCGGTATTCACCGTATATGGAATTAGTAATATACTAAAGGTACTTTTGTAGGGAACACGCCACACGCGGGTTTTTATGAGCTTAAATAGACAATAAAACTTCAAACTTCTGGGAAATAGATTCTAACAACTTCTCTTTCTATCCGAAGAAAGAGCTGTTACATATCGGCGAATAACGAACAACGAGCCAGTTTGTTGTTCGGTATTGGCGAATAACGAACAACGAGCTGGTTTGTTGTTCGGTATTCACCGTATATGGAATTAGTAATAGAATAAAGGTACTTTTGTAGGGAACACACCACAGGCGGGTTTTTATGAGCTTAAATAGACAATAAAACTTCAAACTTCTGGGAAATAGATTCTAACAGCTTCTCTTTCTATCCGAAGAAAAAGCTGTTACATATTGGCGAATAACGAACAACGAGCCAGTTTGTTGTTCGGTATTGGCGAATAACGAACAACGACCTGGTTTGTTGTTCGGTATTCACCGTATATGGAATTAGTAATATAATAAAGTTATGTTTGTAAGGAACACGCCACACGCGGGTTTTTATGAGCTTAAATAGACAATAAAACTTCAAACTTCTGGGAAATAGATTCTAACAACTTAACTTTCTATCCGAAGAAAGAGCTGTTACATATTGGCGAATAACGAACAACGAGCCAGTTTGTTGTTCGGTATTGGCGAATAACGAACAACGAGCTGGTTTGTTGTTCGGTATTCACCTTATATGGAATTGGTAATATAATAAAGGTACATTTGTAGGGAATACGCCGCAAGTGGGTTATTATGAGCCTAAATGGATTATAACACTTCAAACTCTTGGGAAATAGATTCTACCAACTTATCTGTCTATCCGAAGATAGAGCAGTTTCATATTGGCGAATAACGAACAACGAGCCAGTTTGTTGTTCGGTATTGGCGAATAACGAACAACGAGCTGGTTTGTTGTTCGGTATTAGTAATATAATAAAGGTACTTTTGTAGGGAACACACCACAGGCGGGTTTTTATGAGCTTAAATAGACAATAAAACTTCAAACTTCTGGGAAATAGATTCTAACAGCTTCTCTTTCTTTCCGAAGAAAGAGCTGTTACATATTGGCGAATAACGAACAACGAGCCAGTTTGTTGTTCCGTATTGGTGAATAACGAACAACGAGCTGGTTCGTTGTTCGGTATTCACCGTATATGGAATTAGTAATATAATAAAGTTACTTTTGTAAGGAACACGCCACACGCGGGTTTTTATAGCTTAAATACACAATAAAACTTCAAACTTCTGGGAAATAGATTCTAACAACTTAACTTTCTATCAGAAGAAAGAGCTGTTACATATTGGCGAATAACGAACAACGAGCCAGTTTGTTGTTCGGTATTGGCGAATAACGAACAACGAGCTGGTTTGTTGTTCGGTATTCACCGTATATGGAATTAGTAATATAATAAAGGTACTTTTGTAGGGAACACACCACAGCGGCGTGAAGCTAGCTTGTTGTTCGTTGTTCGTTGTTCGGTATTCGCGAATACCGAACAACGGGCCAGCTCGTTGTTCGTTATTCGCCAATACCGAACAACAAACTGGCTCGTTGTTCGTTATTCGCCAATATGTAACAGCTCTTTCTTCGGATAGAAAGAGAAGTTGTTAGAATCTATTTCCCAGAAGTTTGAAGTTTTATTGTATATTAAGCTCATAAAACCCCGCCTGTGGCGTTTTCCCTACAAAAGTACCTTTATTATATTACTAATTCCATATACGGTGAATACCGAACAACAAACCAGCTCGTTGTTCGTTATTCGCCAATACCGAACAACAAACTGGCTCGTTATTCGTTATTCGCCAATATGTAACAGCTCGTTCTTCGGATAGAAAGAGAAGTTGTTAGAATCTATTTCCCAGAAGTTTGAAGTTTTATTGTCTATTGAAGCTCATAAAAACCCGCCTGTGGCGTTTTCCCTACAAAAGTACCTTTATTATATTACTAATTCCATATACGGTGAATACCGAACAACAAACCAGCTCGTTGTTCGTTATTCGCCAATACCGAACAACAAACTGGCTCGTTGTTCGTTATTCGCCAATATGTAACAGCTCGTTCTTCGGATAGAAAGAGAAGTTGTTAGAATCTATTTCCCAGAAGTTTGAAGTTTTATTGTCTATTTAAGCCCATAAAAACCCGCCCGTGGCGTGTTCCCTACAAAAGTACCTTTATTATATTACTAATTCCATATACGGTGAATACCGAACAACAAACCAGCTCGTTGTTCGTTATTCGCCAATACCGAACAACAAATTGGCTCGTTGTTCGTTATTCGCCAATATGTAATAGCTCTTTCTTCGGATAGAAAGAGAAGTTGTTAGAATCTATTTCCCAGAAGTTTGAAGTTTTATTGTCTATTTAAGCTCATAAAAACCCGCCCGTGGCGTGTTCCCTACAAAAGTTCCTTTATTATATCACTAATTCCATATACGGTGAATACCGAACAACAAACCAGCTCGTTGTTCGGTATTCGCGAATACCGAACAACAAACCAGCTCGTTGTTCGTTATTCGCCAATACCGAACAACAAACTGGCTCGTTGTTCGTTATTCGCCAATATGTAACAGCTCTTTCTTCGGATAGAACGTTAAATTGTTAGAATCTATTTCACGGAAGTTTGAAGTTTTATTGTCTATTTAAGCTCATAAAAACCCACGTGTGGCGTGTTCCTTACAAAAGTAACTTTATTATATTACTAATTCCATATACGTTGAATACCAAACAACAAACCAGCTCGTTGTTCGTTATTCGCCAATACCGAACAACAAACTGGCTCGTTGTTCGTTATTCGCCAATATGTAACAGCTCTTTCTTCGGATATAAAGAGAAGTTGTTAGAATCTATTTCCCAGAAGTTTGAACTTTTATTGTCTATTTAAGCTCATAAAAACCCGCCCGTGGTGTGTTGCCTACAAAAGTACCTTTATTATATTACTAATTCCATATACGGTGAATACCGAACAACAAACCAGCTCGTTGTTCGTTATTCGCCAATACCGAACAACAAACTGGCTCGTTGTTCGTTATTCGCCGATATGTAACAGCTCGTTCTTCGGATAGAAAGAGAAGTTGTTAGAATCTATTTCCCAGAAGTTTGAAGTTTTATTGTCTATTTAAGCTCATAAAAACCCGCGTGTGGCGTGTTCCTTACAAAAGTAACTTTATTATATTACTAATTCCATATACGGTGAATACCAAACAACAAACCAGCTCGTTGTTCGTTATTCGCCAATACCGAACAACAAACTGGCTCGTTGTTAGTTATTCGCAAATATGTAACAGCTCTTTCTTCGGATAGAAAGTTAAATTATTAGAATCTATTTCCCAGAAGTTCGAAGTTTTATTGTCTATTTAAGCTCATAAAAACCCGCGTGTGGCGTGTTCCTTACAAAAGTAACTTTATTATATTACTAATTCTATATACGGTGAATACCGAACAACAAACCAGCTCGTTGTTCGTTATTATCCAATACCGAACAACAAACTCGCTCGTTGTTCGTTATTCGCCAATATGTAACAGCTCTTTCTTCGGATAGAAAGAGAAGTTGTTAGAATCTATTTCCCAGAAGTTTGAACTTTTATTGTCCATTTAAGCTCATAAAAACCCGCCTGTGGTGTGTTCACTACAAAAGTACCTTTATTATATTACTAATTCCATATACGGTGAATACAGAACAACAAACCAGCTCATTGTTCGGTATTCGCCAATATGTAACAGCTCTTTCTTTGGATAGAAAGTTAAGTTGTTAGAATCTATTTCCCAGAAGTTTGAAGTTTTATTGTCTATTTAAGCTCATCAAAACCCGCGTGTGGCGTGTTCCTTACAAAAGTAACTTACCAATACCGCCAATACCGAACAACAAACTGGCTCGTTGTTCGTTATTCGCCAATATGTAACAGCTCTTTCTTTGGGTAGAAAGTTAAGTTGTTAGAATCTATTTCCCAGAAGTTTGAAGTTTTATTGTCTATTTAAGCTCATCAAAACCCGCGTGTGGCGTGTTCCTTACAAAAGTAACTTTATTATATTACTAATTCCATATACGCTGAATACCGAACAACAAACCAGCTCGTTGTTCGTTATTCACCAATACCGAACAACAAACTGGCTCGTTGTTCGTTATTCGCCAATATGTAACAGCTCTTTCTTCGGATAGAAAGAGAAGCTGTTAGAATCTATTTCCAAGAAGTTTGAAGTTTTATTGTCTATTTAAGCTCATAAAAACCCGCCTGTGGTGTGTTCCCTACAAAAGTACCTTTATTATATTACTAATTCCATATACGGTGAATACCGAACAACAAACCAGCTCGTTGTTCGTTATTCGCCAATACCGAACAACAAACTGGCTCGTTGTTCGTTATTCGCCGATATGTAACAGCTCATTCTTCGGATAGAAAGAGAAGTTGTTAGAATCTATTTCCCAGAAGTTTGAAGTTTTATTGTCTATTTAAGCTCATAAAAACCCGCGTGTGGCGTGTTCCTTACAAAAGTAACTTTATTATATTACTAATTCCATATACGGTGAATACCGAACAACAAACCAGCTCGTTGTTCGTTATTCGCCAATACCGAACAACAAACTGGCTCGTTGTTCGTTATTCGCAAATATGTAACAGCTCTTTCTTCGGATAGAAAGTTAAATTATTAGAATCTATTTCCCAGAAGTTTGAAGTTTTATTGTCTATTTAAGCTCATAAAACCCCGCGTGTGGCGTGTTCCTTACAAATGTAACTTTATTATATTACTAATTCCATATACGGTGAATACCGAACAACAAACCAGCTCGTTGTTCGTTATTCGCCAATACCGAACAACAAACTGGCTCGTTGTTCGTTATTCGCCAATATGTAACAGCTCTTTCTTCGGATAGAAAGAGAAGTTGTTAGAATCTATTTCCCAGAAGTTTGAACTTTTGTTGTCTATTTAAGCTCATAAAAACCCGCCTGTGGTGTGTTCCCTACAAAAGTACCTTTATTATATTACTAATTCCATATACGGTGAATACCGAACAACGAACCAGCTCGTTGTTCGGTATTCGCCAATACCGAACAACAAACTGGCTCGTTGTTCGTTATTCGCCAATATGTAACAGCTCTTTCTTTGGGTAGAAAGTTAAGTTGTTAGAATCTATTTCCCAGAAGTTTGAAGTTTTATTGTCTATTTAAGCTCATCAAAACCCGCGTGTGGCGTGTTCCTTACAAAAGTAACTTTATTATATTACTAATTCCATATACGCTGAATACCGAACAACAAACCAGCTCGTTGTTCGTTATTCACCAATACCGAACAACAAACTGGCTCGTTGTTCGTTATTCGCCAATATGTAACAGCTCTTTCTTCGGATAGAAAGAGAAGCTGTTAGAATCTATTTCCAAGAAGTTTGAAGTTTTATTGTCTATTTAAGCTCATAAAAACCCGCCTGTGGTGTGTTCCCTACAAAAGTACCTTTATTATATTACTAATTCCATATACGGTGAATACCGAACAACAAACCAGCTCGTTGTTCGTTATTCGCCAATACCGAACAACAAACTGGCTCGTTGTTCGTTATTCGCCGATATGTAACAGCTCATTCTTCGGATAGAAAGAGAAGTTGTTAGAATCTATTTCCCAGAAGTTTGAAGTTTTATTGTCTATTTAAGCTCATAAAAACCCGCGTGTGGCGTGTTCCTTACAAAAGTAACTTTATTATATTACTAATTCCATATACGGTGAATACCGAACAACAAACCAGCTCGTTGTTCGTTATTCGCCAATACCGAACAACAAACTGGCTCGTTGTTCGTTATTCGCAAATATGTAACAGCTCTTTCTTCGGATAGAAAGTTAAATTATTAGAATCTATTTCCCAGAAGTTTGAAGTTTTATTGTCTATTTAAGCTCATAAAACCCCGCGTGTGGCGTGTTCCTTACAAAAGTAACTTTATTATATTACTAATTCCATATACGGTGAATACCGAACAACAAACCAGCTCGTTGTTCGTTATTCGCCAATACCGAACAACAAACTGGCTCGTTGTTCGTTATTCGCCAATATGTAACAGCTCTTTCTTCGGATAGAAAGAGAAGTTGTTAGAATCTATTTCCCAGAAGTTTGAACTTTTGTTGTCTATTTAAGCTCATAAAAACCCGCCTGTGGTGTGTTCCCTACAAAAGTACCTTTATTATATTACTAATTCCATATACGGTGAATACCGAACAACAAACCAGCTCGTTGTTCGTTATTCGCCACTAATTACAGTCGTTGTTTACAAACGTATCACATATATTGAGTTAGTTGCTCGGCCCTAAGGTAGAGGATTTTAAGAGATTCTAACACAAAATTAAGCAGTTTTATTCTCCAAAATATTATCGGGATTGGCCCTTAATGCCCCGGTCAGACCGGAGTGGTGTCCTTACTGTGCCGCTGAACCATTCGGCGACCAGAAAATGCAAAAAGTCGCCGGCAAGCGTGAACACAACGCGGAAAAATGTCCCAAAATTACAAAAGTCGCGTTATTACTGTGCGATTATACCGTGTACTCACTGCGGGATCGTCACGATCACTCCACGCTTATGGTAGGGTGCCTGTTGACATTAATAGTTTAATACATATAGACAATACAAGTTGACTCCCTAAGTAAATAATTAGTGGTCTGTGTCCAGGTGGCGCTGTAGTATGGTAATAGAGTTGTAAACAATGATGGCTGACTAAATAGTCACTGAATTATATTTTAATTAATAAATAACCTGTTTGAACATTAATAATGTCTTTAATAAGACCCCAAACAACTTACATGGTGTCAGAAGTTTAAAGTGACAGCAAGTATGCAGAATCTACCACCTCCCAAGTCATTAGATTTGACAAATAGTAGAAATAAGAAGGAAGCATGGACTTCGTTCAAGAAACAATTTGAGTTGTACCTGACAGCCTCTGGAGCGAGGAATCAACCAAATGATGTTAAAAGGTCTGGATTGCTGCATCTTGTTGGTGAAGATGGAAGGAAAATAGCCTCCACATTCCAAATAAAAGAAGAGGGTGAAAATGAAACCTCAATAGAAGATTTAATCAGAATGTTTGATGATTATTTTATTGGTGCCAGAAATATTATTTATAAACGGCATATTTTAAGAAATATAAAGCAAGAGAAAAGGGATTTTGATGAATTTTTGACAGAAATCAAGGAACAAGTAAAAAGCTGTGCTTATGGTGAGATGTCTGACGAAAGTGTTCGAGATCAGATAGTAGAAGGAATAAGTAGTCCAGTCTTGCTGCAGAAATTACTAACCAATAAAAATTTAACATTAGAAGTAGCCATACAGGAATGCAGGACATTTGAAAATGTAACTAAACAGATGAATCAAATGACATCTAAAGGTCAAGAAGGCGCTACTGCAGTATGTCACCAAACCGTTGATGCCTTTAGTAAAAAAAGGGAGAAAAACAAATAATCATCCAAGAAAAGATGAAAATAGAAGACATACAGAAACAAAACATAAATATGAGCCAACAAACCAGAAGAAGTTTGACAAAACTTGTCAACGATGTGGTTACAATCATAAATATAATGATTGTCCAGCATATGGTAAAACTTGTACCAAATGTCATAAATTAGGTCATTTTAGTAAAATTGGTCGACCAAGAAAGTCGACCAATTTACTGAAGACAATTCTGATGAAGATTTATTTCTTGGTATGGTAAATGAAGAAATTATTGATGAATCAAATGATGAAGATAATTTATACATATCAATGGTGAAAGAAAATAATACCAATAGTAAAGATACTTTAGAATGGAACATAGAAGCCAAAGTTGGTGTTCAAGACAGAAAAGTTAAATTTAAATTAGACAGTGGAGCGCAAGCTGATGTGTTACCCTACCATGTCTATCGACAGATATCTAGAAAAAGATTAAATCCAACCAAAAGAAGACTAGTTACCTATAATGGTCTAAGATTAGATATAGCTGGTGAAGTTATTCTTATGGTTAAAATAAAGAATGACAAGAAATTGGTCAACTTTATAGTTATTCGAGATAAAACGGTTCCAGTTTATGGCTGAGATCCTGTGAAGATTTAAATTTAATAAAACGAGTAGAAAGTTTAAATAACAAAGACAATGATATATTTAATAAATATAATGACGTTTTTAATAAAACAATAATAGGTATAAATGTGCCTGAAGTTAAAATCTATATGAAAGATGATGCTAAACCAGTCCAGTATCCTCCCAGAAGAATAGCTTATGCTATTCGTGAACAAGTCAAGGAAGAGTTGAATAGGATGGAACACAATGGTATTATTCAGAGAATAAATGAACCAACCGAGTGGATAAATGCAATGGTGGTCGTAGAGAAGCCTAATGGTAAGCTACGTATCTGTTAAGATCCCAGACCAATATAAGATGCCAACCATTGATGAGATGACTGCTAGGCTGAATAATTCGAAGATATTCACAAAATTAGACGCTACCGAAAGTTTTTGGCAGCTAAAGCTTGATGAAGAGTCATCAAAATTAACAACATTTTCAACTCCATTTGGTAATTTTTGTTTCAAAAGACTTCCTTATGGTTTAAACATTTCTAGTCAAGTATTTCAACGTGTTATGAGTCAAACATTTCAAAATCATGAAGGCGTAGAAGCTTATGTAGATGACATAATGATACATGCTGAAAATCAGAAAATTCATGATGAAAGACTTAAAGCTACACTAGACAAATGTCGTGAAATGAACTTAAAACTGAATAAAAATAAATGTGAACTGAATAAAACTGAGGTAAAATATCTTGGTGTAATTATCACTGGAGATGGTCAGAAAATTGATCCGGATAGAATTTCATCCATTGTAAATATGAAAAGCCCATCTTCTAAGGAAGAACTACATAGATTTCTAGGGATGTTGACCTACCTAGCTAATTTCCTACCCAATCTTTCTCAAGAAACTGCAATATTGAGAGACTTAATTAAAGAGAAAAATGTGTTTGTATGGACAGCAAACCATGAACTAAAATTTCAACAGCTAAAGAGAATGTTGACAGAAGCACCAGTTTTAAAATTCTTCGATACAAAAGAAGATATTACTATAACTTGTGACAGCTCACAATATGGTTTAGGTGGTGCACTATTACAAAATAACAGACCAGTCGCGTTTATATCAAGGACATTGACTGATGCTGAGAAAAATTACTCTCAGATTGAAAAAGAACTGTTATCAATTGTATTTACTACAGAACGATTTCATCAATATGTTTATGGTGTGAATAAATTTAAAGTTGTTAATGATCATAAACCATTAAAATTTTTATTTACAAAATCATTGACATCCGCACCTCCGAGAATAGCAAGATTGATGATACGTTTACAAAAGTATAATTTTGAGTACGAATGGATACCAGGAAAAGACTTAAAAGTAGCTGATACATTAAGCAGGGCACCACAACCCCCAAAACCTGAAGATTTAAAGTTTCATCAGGAATTAGATTATTATGTGCATGTGGTACATGCATTATTACCATTTAGTAACACAATGTTAGATAACTTTCGAAAATCGTGTGAAGCTGATAATGAACAATTAGAATTACGTAGAATCATTCAAAATGGATGGCCAGATAATCGCCATGATTTAAATGACACTGTAAAACCGTATTGGAACTTCCGCGATGAACTTTCAAATTTTGAAGGTTTAATTTACAAAAATAATAGATTGTTAATTCCCAAAGAGTGGAAAAACGACATGCTGAGACGATTACACGAAGGACATTTAGGTTTTGAAAAATGTGTTACTCGAGCAAGATCCTGTATGTTTTGGATCGGCATGTCAAATGACATTGAAAATTACGTAACAAAATGTGAAATATGTCAAACATATAAAAATCAACAAACAAATCAAACACTTCAACCACATGAAAGACCAAATCTTCCATGGTTAAAAGTTGGAGCAGACTGTTTTCATTTTAATAATTTAGACTATTTACTGTTAGTTGATTATTATTCAAATTACTTTGAGATAGCTCAGTTGAAAAATTTGTCAGCTGAAGAAACCATATTAAAAATGAAATCCATCTTCGCAAGACATGGATTTCCAGAAACCCTTGTGTCTGACAATGGGACAAATTTTTCAAATGAAAAATTTAGAAAATTTTCAACTGAATGGGGAATAAATCACAAAACATCGAGTCCTCATTATCCAAGAAGTAACGGGTTAGCTGAAAAATATGTTGGAATTGTTAAAAAGTTACTCATCAAAGCTAAAGCTGATAAACAAGATCCTTATTTAGCTATATTAAACTACAGAGACAGCCCAGTTCTTGGATCGAAAACTCCATCACAGTTATTATTTGGAAGACGATTACGAACTAATTTACCAATATCCAAATCATATCTAAGACCTACAAGACAGATAGGTGTTCAAAAGGAAAGAGAAAAGAAGATAGAAGGTCAAAAGAAACAATTTGACAAAACATCAATTGACTTGAAACCACTTCAACCAGGTCAATCAATCAGCATTTGGAATTTTGATAGAAAGAAATGGACTCCTGGTAAAATTCTATATCAACACATGGTTCAGTAATAAGGAGAAATAGACAACATTTAAAACCTTTCTACACAGAACAATATCTTAATCATGATCCAGTTGACAACACAATTCAAAATGGTGGACAAAATGGAGACAATAACTTTCCAGGAAATTTTGAACTAGAGCACAATCAACCAAATGGACCAAATGAACAACAAGAAGAAATTCAACCTGATATAAATGAACCAAATCTATTGAGAACTGCTAGTGGAAGAGTAAGCAGGAAACCATCATGGATGAGAGACTATGATAACTAAATATATTTTGTTCTGTGAATTTAAAACAATTGGATATTGCATGTTTAGTTTGTTACTTTAATTGAGTGAAGTTTAATTTGTGTTTAAAATTTTATTTTATATAAAAAGGGAGATGTTGACATCAATAGTTTAATACATATAGACAATACAAGTTGACTCCCTAAGTAAATAATTAGTGGTCTGTGTCCAGGTAGCGCTGTAGTATGGTAATAGAGTTGTAAACCATGATGGCTGACTAAATAGTCACTGAATTATATTTTAATTAATAAATAACCTGTTTGAACATTAATAATGTCTTTAATAAGATCCCAAACAACTTACAGTGCCCCACACTTAATGAATATCTCCAAATATCTGGACAATTACACCACATATTTATAGTCACTAAATAAACGACCTTGTTGTACTTCATAAGATATGACCATTTAACCATACATAAATAATACTGAAAAATGGTTTGGAGTGGCGTCCATAACATCCAGACACTTTTGAGTAAAGGATAGGTTACGTGCCCTTGTTTTGAAATTAGTCTCGCTTAACTAGTCTACCGATCATTCTACGTCTAATTGACGGGTCGGGATAATCAAGACTACTTTTTTTACGAAACATGGAACAAGAAATTGAATTTAGAAACACAAACATCAGGAAACTCAACAATATTTTTAAGAACCTTAAAATGAAATTACTGCTAGTATCATATTCTTGCTTTACGGATGTTAAGTCAGAGATATTATTTGTACTTAACCAAAATATGCAGCTTCTAATGGTACAGTTAATTATGAGGCAATTTAAAAAATAAAACGAGCGTAATTTCTAAAGATGCCGTAATAACCAAAAAGTTTTAAATATTATTGCTATTCAGAATCGTCAACAATAGATTTTTTACGACTGTAGTAGTGTTTGGTGTTTTGAACATTTCCGCATGCTGTTGCTATTTATAGCCTCAACGAGTGTGCGAGACTGTTAGAAATCAGTAGTAAGTCATTGAACTAAAACGTGCACGATCAACGTGTCAAGAACAACTTTTCAGTTGGCACGTGGGGCACCCTACTTATGGCGTTTCTATTGATATGTATCTTGGTAACGGCAGTTATCGGTGAATTCGCAGCATTCTTACCACACGTATCCTGCGTGTATCTGGACTGCGGCTATGTAAGCTAGTTAGATTTTTGGGAAATTTCAAGATTTCCTTTGAATTGCCCGTTTTCAAAGCAAGTCGTGCATGAAAAGCATGGTCACCATAGACGAGTAAAGCAAGCTTGGTAACCGCGCCAGGGTCGTATTAAGAACTCCATAAACGCAGTGGGAACCTCATAACATCGTCATAGGCGCAGTGGTAGCCCCGTGAGGTCGTGGTGCAATCGTGCAACCGTGGTGAAATCATCGTAACATCGCCATGACAACGTCATAAGAACTCGGAACGTGTGTTGGGGTCGCGGCCGACACGCGAGGGTTGTGATGAAGACGCCATGAAGACACCATTCCAAATGTTACTATTTTCGCAGCGTTTTTGCCACGTGTGTACTGCCTATGTACTACGTTCATAGAGATGTTACCACGCTTGTCTCTCGACCTTCGGGATCTACCACGTTCTTTCAGCTTTCCAGGTCATATGGCAGAACCTTGGCGTTTGCTTTGAACATACTCAAAACAAACATCGTGACTCGGTGATCATTTCACTGTTATGGCGATCGTAACGCTACGAGACCATTTCCGTCGCCGTAGCAGCGTATTAAGCCCCACCCCCCCGGTCTGAGTGTGTATTAACTACACGTGTGATAGAATATTAATAAAGCCCTTTGCTATAGTTGAACCGTAACAAAAAATTTGAAGGGTTTGGCTGAGATGCAAATGGCTATCGGTTACTGGCTACAGTAAACAGCGTTTACACAAACACGGATGATTTTCAACTCGCTTATACACCAATTTAAGCCAAAGAGCTGTCATATTATACCATGTGAGGATATCTGCTCAAAACAAACTATTCATAAATATAACTGACTCACAAGATCAAACAGAAAATCTTTGGTCTACATTACGATGCAGAGATACGTAAACAGTATATTGATATCGGTACATTATTGAAAAGATTTTTATTTGCCATCGGGGTTATTGGGTGGACGTGTACTTTGATACATGTGCTGTCGGTCAAGGGGTTAGTCATTGAGTTCAGTAGCATGTTTTTGATCCCAAATCTGTACACGACAAGGGGTTGTGGCGTCTAGCTACTGTACACAAAGCCTTCGTAAACTTTTTTGTAACTTCTTTTGACATTACCACGACCCATAGGGCTCAAATATGGGATCTGTGAAAAACAAAATAAATAAAAATAAACATAGACATACACCATACAATGTGCTATGAGTAAATTTTGTCTGTATAGCGGTACTGCAGCTTACTCATTTACTCATTTCCAACTGCCAATGTTTTCACAGGGCCTTGTTTTTCCAACCATCCGAATGACTTCACCTTTTTCGTCACGACTGTAAGCTCCCCTTGTCAGGCCATCATTCTGTCTTGTAGCAATGACAAGGGGAACTACCCCGGAAAATTCTGATTGAACATTGGACCTCCATTTTAGTGAGCCACTTTGTGGCTCCGGATTTGGAATGCGTACTATCCGCTATATTCGTATGGGACGAACAACTATGACTTTGCTTTATAAAAGATAGGTAGAATAAAGAACATGTTCCGACAACATTGTTTAGTCTCCACATGTACTGGTGTCAACTTCAGTTACGCAGAAAGATTATGGATGAAAAACAATGGCAGTGGGGGTCCAAGGTGGTTACATCAAGTTTGGAATGAGGTCTGAGCGATTACTTAAGAATTTGCTATATTTCTGTTTATTTAGTGGCATAGATTGAGAGAGGATTGGGCTAAATGCGGTGCTGTGTGAGCAGGGGAGAGATTGCTGAAGCTTGTAAAGGCACAACTTGTTAATATAATATATTATGAGCTTAAAGGTGCTTTATGTAAGATTTAGATCTTGATTGTCACTGTTGTTACCGCCATTGTTTAAATCCGTGTAACATCTTGGGCATTCAATGACATCGAGAATTAACTATGGTCTTGGCAAGTTAAAGATACATTATGGGAGAATATTAAACGAGTTGAGAGTTCTCACTATAATAGTTAACCAATAGATAACGTAAACAGGATATGCTGTAACTTTCAGTCAAATTGCTCCACTCTGAACCACGATATTAGCTTTTAAAGTTTAAGTTTAGCCTCGATTATCATTCCTAATGTCGGTACGACACAAAAACATAGTCTCGATTGTCCATTTTTGAATTTAATCATCAATGGGCGACGACAATCTGAGAACAGGTGTTGATTATGGTTTGGATAAGTTAATTAATGTCTAATTAACAGTTAATATAATAAAGAGCTACCATAGACAGATTTAGCTCTTGCATAATATGTGTTTAAGAAATGTCTTTATATATATAGGAGGATTTAGCTCTTACATAATTAAATTAAGCAAAAAAATCAGTACCGTACGGTACAACAAAACAAAACCTCCTACAAATGTTAAGAAAAATGTTTAGATCAAAACAACTGTGTGTTAGTGTTTAGACAAAGGGGAACTACACCAGAAAAACCCCAAACAATTTTTGCGTCCACCCTTCGAATTGAAACCGGGACCTGCTGGTTAGCGAGCTAACCAAAATAGCGATAAATTATATACTTACGCTTATGGCGATGAGGAGGGTGTTGGATAGTGAATTTCGATGGCGATCCAAATCAATAAATATTAAGGGTATTGGCCAAAAATGGTATTCGTGTAGTTTACAAAAATGATACTCATTTTTAAGTTTACTCTTGCTATTTACAACGAGGCACAGACAATTTGCCAACCAAAATTTGTTTTAAAAGCATTACAAAATAATGGTCGACCAACAGAGCCATTTTCCATAATAAACTTGATTTGATGATGATGATGATGGCGATTATTGAGTTGGTTTATCTTGCTGATGTTTAACTACTGGGAATTTAACTAAAAGATATATATACAATACATTGGTCTGGTTTTTGTTCTAAATTTGTCGTTATTACTAAAACCTGAGCTACAGTGCTTAAACCACTACTTTATTATTCAGCCCCTAAGTCGTTTAGTGCTGTCTCAATATTCTTGCATATTATTTCATTATATTTGTGTTTATAAAAGTCTTAAAGTTTCGTTATATTTTTGTTTGCAGAACTCAAATTAGTATTGGTTGGCAGTAAAAGAGTGGGCAAAAGTTCGGTGGGAAACAGTCTGTTAAATACTGATGCATTTAAATTAAGGCCACTAGACACATCTTCTTTGGCCTCGTGTAATATGGCAGCAAATAAAGCCTTGTTATTATGGATACATCTGGAATAATAGATAATTGCCATAATCCACTATCCCATCAAATGGTTTCAAGCATTAATATTTCGACACCTGTCATATTTGTCGTCGTTATAAAACTTAAATATCAGTACACGTATACCCCAGAAGAGCTTGATATTAGCGCAAGGCTGAAAGGGCTATTTGGCAAGGATGTAATGAACAACGCACTAGTTGTCTTTACTGAAAAAGAAATGCTGGAGCACGATGGTTTAGAACTCGATGACTATATTAGAAAATCTCCAGATCAGTTGCAGCAGCTCAAGAAGGAATGCAACAACCGATCGCGAGTAGCCGTGATAAACAACCGCGAAAACCCCATTAACCGTCAAAAAGATGTACTGAAAATACTGACGATAGCAAAAGGTATTTAAAAATATTCTCACCACTCTAAAATGTCCGACGACGTAAAACATGTTTCAGACCAGTCAGAGATCCGACTGATTTTAAATGGAAACAAAGGCGTGGGAAAAAGTTCCCTGGGAAATAGTTTGCTTCAGAGAAAAGCGTTTACTGCCTCCAATCCAGTGGATATCCAAGGATCAACACAATGGTCAGATGGAACCAAACTAGTTATTGGTGATACGCCAGGAATTGCTGACCCAGAAATCCCAACTATTAAAACTTTTGAAGAACTAACAAGGCGTGTAGAGCTTTTACACCCAGGTCCTCATGCATTCCTTGTGGTTTTCACAATTGATAGATTTACCCAGGAAGATGTTGACGCAATTAAATATATCAAATATTGGTTTGGCGAAGATATAACTAGATATCTTGCTGTTGTATTCACTGGTAAGGGTTCCTTGGATTATCATGGACAAACCTTGGATACCCATATTCAAAAAAGCCGAGAAGAATTGCAATCACTTATCCGTGAATGTAACGGTAGAGTCACCGCTATTAACAACCGTGATAAGCATCCTGGCATTGGGGGTGTATTTGATTTGGTTCAACAAACAAAAAAAGATAACAAGGATGTTTTTACAATCAACAAATGTACACTAACGCCGTTAAAGAACGTCAAGGGAAACCAAATCTAATGGATACTGATCACTTTTCCCAACAGAAAGATCTTCGATTACGAGGGCTGGAGGAGAAACAGGCAAATGAACTTACAGCGAAAGAAAAATTCTAACTTAATGATGTAGGAAAAAATCTCTTTCGGTATTGCTTGTTCTCTATCCATCTCTCGAAAATGTGGGCGTATCATACCTGGCAGTGCCAGCCTATCTTATTTGTTTTTGGCCCAGTACTGATCGGCCGGCCTCTGATCAGCCAGCCTTCTGTGTACTGACTGATTGTGATGCGAGGCCTGTGTACTGACTTGTTGTGTACTGGTTGTGTACTGACTGATTGTGATGCGAGGCCTGCAACTGCACCTCTCCTCCTTACCCCAAACCGTACCTCGGTTGTTTGCCATAAACACTAGTTTGATAAACAGACGATTTCTCTACCAGGCGGAGTAGAAATGAACATGCGCGCATAGTTATTCGGTTACGGTAAACCCGTTGATCAAATCTTGACTGCGAATGACCTGATTCGGAATAAATGTACCAGATTGATTTTGGAAAAAAATCGGACTGATTATTTAAGATTCAGTTAGTTTTAGAGCGAATTTAGTGTGATGCCTAAATCCGGAGTAAGACTTTTTTCTGAATTAAACCCCTAGTGCGAACGCATCTATAGTCTATGTAAATTATTCCATTCCTGTTTCGATGATCTGTTTAACTTTAAACTACTCAAAAACTTTTGATATAATTATAAATGTAATATGGTCTAGATTAGTAAAAAAGCTATATGACATTTAATGGTGATAGATATTTATCATTTAGAATTTGAAACGACTTCGCCCAGATATTATGAGAATAATAAAAAGAAGATACAACATGTAACCTTCTCATTTATTTTCAAAATCTTCTAATATAAGTAGCTAATTTACATTTGTACGAACTGGAAGGTAACATGATTTAATACATGTTTGTTTAATTCGTCGTCACACAACGCATATACCCCGACTGATGTAACAATATAAACATTTTTTTTTTCAGTTTTACGGAAGGCGATGGCTACCAGTGAACGTGAGGGTAAGTTTACTAATATATATATATATATATATATATAATAAAATATAGGTAAATACAACTCCCAGTTAACATATATATAAACTAAATTAAAGAAAGACACCAAAATACTAATTTGACGGTTAGCGCTTTCTGTTCGTACTGAACATCATCAGACCATTTTTATTTATGAAGAATTACGTGGAACAATAGACGCAACGTCATGACGTTACTATAAATATATCAAATACACCATAAAATATTATTTACACATTTTTACATTTAGTAAATTATCACTAAAAAGAGAATTACTTCATCTCTTATTATAGTATCCGTTTATTTAATTCGGGTTTGTACTTTTTGATGAAATAATTTTCTTTACATTCAAGTAAATCATTATTTAAAAAATTCAATTTGTACAAGGGAAATACATTGAATTTTCCACCTCCACATGTTTCGATGTGTGCACTTAAAGGTATCGTTCGATTACTGGGTATCTTAATTTGAGATCTATGAAGGTTCATTCGAAGGTTTAGTTGACCATATGCTTTACAACCATAGCATATGGTCAACTAAACCTTCGAATGAACCTTCATAGATCTCAAATTAAGATACCCAGTAATCGAACGATACCTTTAAGTGCACACATCGAAACATGTGGAGGTGGAAAATTCAATGTATTTCCCTTGTACAAATTGACCATATGCTATGGTTGTAAAGCATATGGTCAACTAAACCTTCGAATGAACCTTCATAGATCTCAAATTAAGATACCCAGTAATCGAACGATACCTTTAAGTGCACACATCGAAACATGTGGAGGTGGAAAATTCAATGTATTTCCCTTGTACAAATTGAATTTTTTAAATAATGATTTACTTGAATGTAAAGAAAATTATTTCATCAAAAAGTACAAACCCGAATTAAATAAACGGATACTATGCTATGGTTGTAAAGGGAAATACATTGGTAAAACAGAAGGTCAACTAAACCTTCGAATGAACCTTCATAGATCTTGGTGTCTTTCTTTAATTTAGTTTATATATATGTTAACTGGGAGTTGTATTTACCTATATTTTATTATATATATATATATATATATATATATATATATATATATATTAGTAAACTTACCCTCACGTTCACTGGTAGCCATCGCCTTCCGTAAAACTGAAAAAAAAATGTTTATATTGTTACATCAGTCGGGGTATATGCGTTGTGTGACGACGAATTAAACAAACATGTATTAAATCATGTTACCTTCCAGTTCGTACAAATGCAAATTAGCTACTTATATTAGAAGATTTTGAAAATAAATGAGAAGGTTACATGTTGTATCTTCTTTTTATTATTCTCATAATATCTGGGCGAAGTCGTTTCAAATTCTAAATGATAAATATCTATCACCATTAAATGTCATATAGCTTTTTTACTAATCTAGACCATATTACATTTATAATTATATCAAAAGTTTTTGAGTAGTTTAAAGTTAAACAGATCATCGAAACAGGAATGGAATAATTTACATAGACTATAGATGCGTTCGCACTAGGGGTTTAATTCAGAAAAAAGTCTTACTCCGGATTTAGGCATCACACTAAATTCGCTCTAAAACTAACTGAATCTTACATAATCAGTCCGATTTTTTTCCAAAATCAATCTGGTACATTTATTCCGAATCAGGTCATTCGCAGTCAAGATTTGATCAACGGGTTTACCGTAACCGAATAACTATGCGCGCATGTTCATTTCTACTCCGCCTGGTAGAGAAATCGTCTGTTTATCAAACTAGTGTTTATGGCAAACAACCGAGGTACGGTTTAGGGTAAGGAGGAGAGGTGCAGTTGCAGGCCTCGCATCACAATCAGTCAGTACACAACCAGTACACAACAAGTCAGTACACAGGCCTCGCATCACAATCAGTCAGTACACAGAAGGCTGGCTGATCAGAGGCCGGCCGATCAGTACTGGGCCAAAAACAAAAAAGATAGGCTGGCACTGCCAGGTATGATACGCCCACATTTTCGAGAGATGGATAGAGAACAAGCAATACCGAAAGAGATTTTTTCCTATATCATTAAGTTAGAATTTTTCTTTCGCTGTAAGTTCATTTGCCTGTTTCTCCTCCAGCCCTCGTAATCGAAGATCTTTCTGTTAGGAAAAGTGATCAGTATCCATTAGATTTGGTTTCCCTTGACGTTCCTTAACGGCATTAGTGTACATTTGTTGATTGTAAAAAACATCCTTGTTATCTTTTTTTGTTTGTTGAACCAAATCAAATACACCCCCAATGCCAGGATGCTTATCACGGTTGTTAATAGCGGTGACTCTACCGTTACATTCACGGATAAGTGATTGCAATTCTTCTCGGCTTTTTTGAATATGGGTATCCAAGGTTTGTCCATGATAATCCAAGGAACCCTTACCAGTGAATACAACAGCAAGATATCTAGTTATATCTTCGCCAAACCAATATTTGATATATTTAATTGCGTCAACATCTTCCTGGGTAAATCTATCAATTGTGAAAACCACAAGGAATGCGTGAGGACCTGGGTGTAAAAGCTCTACACGCCTTGTTAGTTCTTCAAAAGTTTTAATAGTTGGGATTTCTGGGTCAGCAATTCCTGGCGTATCACCAATAACTAGTTTGGTTCCATCTGACCATTGTGTTGATCCTTGGATATCCACTGGATTGGAGGCAGTAAACGCTTTTCTCTGAAGCAAACTATTTCCCAGGGAACTTTTTCCCACGCCTTTGTTTCCAATTAAAATCAGTCGGATCTCTGACTGGTCTGAAACATGTTTTACGTCGTCGGACATTTTAGAGTGGCGAGAATATTTTTAAATACCTTTTGCTATCGTCAGTATTTTCAGTACATCTTTTTGACGGTTAATGGGGTTTTCGCGGTTGTTTATCACGGCTACTCGGTTGTTGCATTCCTTCTTGAGCTGCTGCAACTGATCTGGAGATTTTCTAATATAGTCATCGAGTTCTAAACCATCGTGCTCCAGCATTTCTTTTTCAGTAAAGACAACTAGTGCGTTGTTCATTACATCCTTGCCAAAAAGCCCTTTCAGCCTTGCGCTAATATCAAGCTCTTCTGGGGTATACGTGTACTGATATTTAAGTTTTATAACGACGACAAATATGACAGGTGTCGAAATATTAATGCTTGAAACCATTTGATGGGATAGTGGATTATGGCAATTATCTATTATTCCAGATGTATCCATAATAACAAGGTTCGCCCCATAAGCTTTATTTGCTGCCATATTACACGAGGCCAAAGAAGATGTGTCTAGTGGCCTTAATTTAAATGCATCAGTATTTAACAGACTGTTTCCCACCGAACTTTTGCCCACTCTTTTACTGCCAACCAATACTAATTTGAGTTCTGCAAACAAAAATATAACGAAACTTTAAGACTTTTATAAACACAAATATAATGAAATAATATGCAAGAATATTGAGACAGCACTAAACGACTTAGGGGCTGAATAATAAAGTAGTGGTTTAAGCACTGTAGCTCAGGTTTTAGTAATAACGACAAATTTAGAACAAAAACCAGACCAATGTATTGTATATATATCTTTTAGTTAAATTCCCAGTAGTTAAACATCAGCAAGATAAACCAACTCAATAATCGCCATCATCATCATCATCAAATCAAGTTTATTATGGAAAATGGCTCTGTTGGTCGACCATTATTTTGTAATGCTTTTAAAACAAATTTTGGTTGGCAAATTGTCTGTGCCTCGTTGTAAATAGCAAGAGTAAACTTAAAAATGAGTATCATTTTTGTAAACTACACGAATACCATTTTTGGCCAATACCCTTAATATTTATTGATTTGGATCGCCATCGAAATTCACTATCCAACACCCTCTTCATCGCCATAAGCGTAAGTATATAATTTATCGCTATTTTGGTTAGCTCGCTAACCAGCAGGTCCCGGTTTCAATTCGAAGGGTGGACGCAAAAATTGTTTGGGGTTTTTCTGGTGTAGTTCCCCTTTGTCTAAACACTAACACACAGTTGTTTTGATCTAAACATTTTTCTTAACATTTGTAGGAGGTTTTGTTTTGTTGTACCGTACGGTACTGATTTTTTTGCTTAATTTAATTATGTAAGAGCTAAATCCTCCTATATATATAAAGACATTTCTTAAACACATATTATGCAAGAGCTAAATCTGTCTATGGTAGCTCTTTATTATATTAACTGTTAATTAGACATTAATTAACTTATCCAAACCATAATCAACACCTGTTCTCAGATTGTCGTCGCCCATTGATGATTAAATTCAAAAATGGACAATCGAGACTATGTTTTTGTGTCGTACCGACATTAGGAATGATAATCGAGGCTAAACTTAAACTTTAAAAGCTAATATCGTGGTTCAGAGTGGAGCAATTTGACTGAAAGTTACAGCATATCCTGTTTACGTTATCTATTGGTTAACTATTATAGTGAGAACTCTCAACTCGTTTAATATTCTCCCATAATGTATCTTTAACTTGCCAAGACCATAGTTAATTCTCGATGTCATTGAATGCCCAAGATGTTACACGGATTTAAACAATGGCGGTAACAACAGTGACAATCAAGATCTAAATCTTACATAAAGCACCTTTAAGCTCATAATATATTATATTAACAAGTTGTGCCTTTACAAGCTTCAGCAATCTCTCCCCTGCTCACACAGCACCGCATTTAGCCCAATCCTCTCTCAATCTATGCCACTAAATAAACAGAAATATAGCAAATTCTTAAGTAATCGCTCAGACCTCATTCCAAACTTGATGTAACCACCTTGGACCCCCACTGCCATTGTTTTTCATCCATAATCTTTCTGCGTAACTGAAGTTGACACCAGTACATGTGGAGACTAAACAATGTTGTCGGAACATGTTCTTTATTCTACCTATCTTTTATAAAGCAAAGTCATAGTTGTTCGTCCCATACGAATATAGCGGATAGTACGCATTCCAAATCCGGAGCCACAAAGTGGCTCACTAAAATGGAGGTCCAATGTTCAATCAGAATTTTCCGGGGTAGTTCCCCTTGTCATTGCTACAAGACAGAATGATGGCCTGACAAGGGGAGCTTACAGTCGTGACGAAAAAGGTGAAGTCATTCGGATGGTTGGAAAAACAAGGCCCTGTGAAAACATTGGCAGTTGGAAATGAGTAAATGAGTAAGCTGCAGTACCGCTATACAGACAAAATTTACTCATAGCACATTGTATGGTGTATGTCTATGTTTATTTTTATTTATTTTGTTTTTCACAGATCCCATATTTGAGCCCTATGGGTCGTGGTAATGTCAAAAGAAGTTACAAAAAAGTTTACGAAGGCTTTGTGTACAGTAGCTAGACGCCACAACCCCTTGTCGTGTACAGATTTGGGATCAAAAACATGCTACTGAACTCAATGACTAACCCCTTGACCGACAGCACATGTATCAAAGTACACGTCCACCCAATAACCCCGATGGCAAATAAAAATCTTTTCAATAATGTACCGATATCAATATACTGTTTACGTATCTCTGCATCGTAATGTAGACCAAAGATTTTCTGTTTGATCTTGTGAGTCAGTTATATTTATGAATAGTTTGTTTTGAGCAGATATCCTCACATGGTATAATATGACAGCTCTTTGGCTTAAATTGGTGTATAAGCGAGTTGAAAATCATCCGTGTTTGTGTAAACGCTGTTTACTGTAGCCAGTAACCGATAGCCATTTGCATCTCAGCCAAACCCTTCAAATTTTTTGTTACGGTTCAACTATAGCAAAGGGCTTTATTAATATTCTATCACACGTGTAGTTAATACACACTCAGACCGGGGGGGTGGGGCTTAATACGCTGCTACGGCGACGGAAATGGTCTCGTAGCGTTACGATCGCCATAACAGTGAAATGATCACCGAGTCACGATGTTTGTTTTGAGTATGTTCAAAGCAAACGCCAAGGTTCTGCCATATGACCTGGAAAGCTGAAAGAACGTGGTAGATCCCGAAGGTCGAGAGACAAGCGTGGTAACATCTCTATGAACGTAGTACATAGGCAGTACACACGTGGCAAAAACGCTGCGAAAATAGTAACATTTGGAATGGTGTCTTCATGGCGTCTTCATCACAACCCTCGCGTGTCGGCCGCGACCCCAACACACGTTCCGAGTTCTTATGACGTTGTCATGGCGATGTTACGATGATTTCACCACGGTTGCACGATTGCACCACGACCTCACGGGGCTACCACTGCGCCTATGACGATGTTATGAGGTTCCCACTGCGTTTATGGAGTTCTTAATACGACCCTGGCGCGGTTACCAAGCTTGCTTTACTCGTCTATGGTGACCATGCTTTTCATGCACGACTTGCTTTGAAAACGGGCAATTCAAAGGAAATCTTGAAATTTCCCAAAAATCTAACTAGCTTACATAGCCGCAGTCCAGATACACGCAGGATACGTGTGGTAAGAATGCTGCGAATTCACCGATAACTGCCGTTACCAAGATACATATCAATAGAAACGCCATAAGTAGGGTGCCCCACGTGCCAACTGAAAAGTTGTTCTTGACACGTTGATCGTGCACGTTTTAGTTCAATGACTTACTACTGATTTCTAACAGTCTCGCACACTCGTTGAGGCTATAAATAGCAACAGCATGCGGAAATGTTCAAAACACCAAACACTACTACAGTCGTAAAAAATCTATTGTTGACGATTCTGAATAGCAATAATATTTAAAACTTTTTGGTTATTACGGCATCTTTAGAAATTACGCTCGTTTTATTTTTTAAATTGCCTCATAATTAACTGTACCATTAGAAGCTGCATATTTTGGTTAAGTACAAATAATATCTCTGACTTAACATCCGTAAAGCAAGAATATGATACTAGCAGTAATTTCATTTTAAGGTTCTTAAAAATATTGTTGAGTTTCCTGATGTTTGTGTTTCTAAATTCAATTTCTTGTTCCATGTTTCGTAAAAAAAGTAGTCTTGATTATCCCGACCCGTCAATTAGACGTAGAATGATCGGTAGACTAGTTAAGCGAGACTAATTTCAAAACAAGGGCACGTAACCTATCCTTTACTCAAAAGTGTCTGAATGTTATGGACGCCACTCCAAACCATTTTTCAGTATTATTTATGTATGGTTAAATGGTCATATCTTATGAAGTACAACAAGGTCGTTTATTTAGTGACTATAAATATGTGGTGTAATTGTCCAGATATTTGGAGATATTCATTAAGTGTGGGGCACTGTAAGTTGTTTGGGATCTTATTAAAGACATTATTAATGTTCAAACAGGTTATTTATTAATTAAAATATAATTCAGTGACTATTTAGTCAGCCATCATGGTTTACAACTCTATTACCATACTACAGCGCTACCTGGACACAGACCACTAATTATTTACTTAGGGAGTCAACTTGTATTGTCTATATGTATTAAACTATTGATGTCAACATCTCCCTTTTTATATAAAATAAAATTTTAAACACAAATTAAACTTCACTCAATTAAAGTAACAAACTAAACATGCAATATCCAATTGTTTTAAATTCACAGAACAAAATATATTTAGTTATCATAGTCTCTCATCCATGATGGTTTCCTGCTTACTCTTCCACTAGCAGTTCTCAATAGATTTGGTTCATTTATATCAGGTTGAATTTCTTCTTGTTGTTCATTTGGTCCATTTGGTTGATTGTGCTCTAGTTCAAAATTTCCTGGAAAGTTATTGTCTCCATTTTGTCCACCATTTTGAATTGTGTTGTCAACTGGATCATGATTAAGATATTGTTCTGTGTAGAAAGGTTTTAAATGTTGTCTATTTCTCCTTATTACTGAACCATGTGTTGATATAGAATTTTACCAGGAGTCCATTTCTTTCTATCAAAATTCCAAATGCTGATTGATTGACCTGGTTGAAGTGGTTTCAAGTCAATTGATGTTTTGTCAAATTGTTTCTTTTGACCTTCTATCTTCTTTTCTCTTTCCTTTTGAACACCTATCTGTCTTGTAGGTCTTAGATATGATTTGGATATTGGTAAATTAGTTCGTAATCGTCTTCCAAATAATAACTGTGATGGAGTTTTCGATCCAAGAACTGGGCTGTCTCTGTAGTTTAATATAGCTAAATAAGGATCTTGTTTATCAGCTTTAGCTTTGATGAGTAACTTTTTAACAATTCCAACATATTTTTCAGCTAACCCGTTACTTCTTGGATAATGAGGACTCGATGTTTTGTGATTTATTCCCCATTCAGTTGAAAATTTTCTAAATTTTTCATTTGAAAAATTTGTCCCATTGTCAGACCCAAGGGTTTCTGGAAATCCATGTCTTGCGAAGATGGATTTCATTTTTAATATGGTTTCTTCAGCTGACAAATTTTTCAACTGAGCTATCTCAAAGTAATTTGAATAATAATCAACTAACAGTAAATAGTCTAAATCATTAAAATGAAAACAGTCTGCTCCAACTTTTAACCATGGAAGATTTGGTCTTTCATGTGGTTGAAGTGTTTGATTTGTTTGTTGATTTTTATATGTTTGACATATTTCACATTTTGTTACGTAATTTTCAATGTCATTTGACATGCCGATCCAAAACATACAGGATCTTGCTCGAGTAACACATTTTTCAAAACCTAAATGTCCTTCGTGTAATCGTCTCAGCATGTCGTTTTTCCACTCTTTGGGAATTAACAATCTATTATTTTTGTAAATTAAACCTTCAAAATTTGAAAGTTCATCGCGGAAGTTCCAATACGGTTTTACAGTGTCATTTAAATCATGGCGATTATCTGGCCATCCATTTTGAATGATTCTACGTAATTCTAATTGTTCATTATCAGCTTCACACGATTTTCGAAAGTTATCTAACATTGTGTTACTAAATGGTAATAATGCATGTACCACATGCACATAATAATCTAATTCCTGATGAAACTTTAAATCTTCAGGTTTTGGGGGTTGTGGTGCCCTGCTTAATGTATCAGCTACTTTTAAGTCTTTTCCTGGTATCCATTCGTACTCAAAATTATACTTTTGTAAACGTATCATCAATCTTGCTATTCTCGGAGGTGCGGATGTCAATGATTTTGTAAATAAAAATTTTAATGGTTTATGATCATTAACAACTTTAAATTTATTCACACCATAAACATATTGATGAAATCGTTCTGTAGTAAATACAATTGATAACAGTTCTTTTTCAATCTGAGAGTAATTTTTCTCAGCATCAGTCAATGTCCTTGATATAAACGCGACTGGTCTGTTATTTTGTAATAGTGCACCACCTAAACCATATTGTGAGCTGTCACAAGTTATAGTAATATCTTCTTTTGTATCGAAGAATTTTAAAACTGGTGCTTCTGTCAACATTCTCTTTAGCTGTTGAAATTTTAGTTCATGGTTTGCTGTCCATACAAACACATTTTTCTCTTTAATTAAGTCTCTCAATATTGCAGTTTCTTGAGAAAGATTGGGTAGGAAATTAGCTAGGTAGGTCAACATCCCTAGAAATCTATGTAGTTCTTCCTTAGAAGATGGGCTTTTCATATTTACAATGGATGAAATTCTATCCGGATCAATTTTCTGACCATCTCCAGTGATAATTACACCAAGATATTTTACCTCAGTTTTATTCAGTTCACATTTATTTTTATTCAGTTTTAAGTTCATTTCACGACATTTGTCTAGTGTAGCTTTAAGTCTTTCATCATGAATTTTCTGATTTTCAGCATGTATCATTATGTCATCTACATAAGCTTCTACGCCTTCATGATTTTGAAATGTTTGACTCATAACACGTTGAAATACTTGACTAGAAATGTTTAAACCATAAGGAAGTCTTTTGAAACAAAAATTACCAAATGGAGTTGAAAATGTTGTTAATTTTGATGACTCTTCATCAAGCTTTAGCTGCCAAAAACTTTCGGTAGCGTCTAATTTTGTGAATATCTTCGAATTATTCAGCCTAGCAGTCATCTCATCAATGGTTGGCATCTTATATTGGTCTGGGATCTTAACAGATACGTAGCTTACCATTAGGCTTCTCTACGACCACCATTGCATTTATCCACTCGGTTGGTTCATTTATTCTCTGAATAATACCATTCTGTTCCATCCTATTCAACTCTTCCTTGACTTGTTCACGAATAGCATAAGCTATTCTTCTGGGAGGATACTGGACTGGTTTAGCATCATCTTTCATATAGATTTTAACTTCAGGCACATTTATACCTATTATTGTTTTATTAAAAACGTCATTATATTTATTAAATATATCATTGTCTTTGTTATTTAAACTTTCTACTCGTTTTATTAAATTTAAATCTTCACAGGATCTCAGCCATAAACTGGAACCGTTTTATCTCGAATAACTATAAAGTTGACCAATTTCTTGTCATTCTTTATTTTAACCATAAGAATAACTTCACCAGCTATATCTAATCTTAGACCATTATAGGTAACTAGTCTTCTTTTGGTTGGATTTAATCTTTTTCTAGATATCTGTCGATAGACATGGTAGGGTAACACATCAGCTTGCGCTCCACTGTCTAATTTAAATTTAACTTTTCTGTCTTGAACACCAACTTTGGCTTCTATGTTCCATTCTAAAGTATCTTTACTATTGGTATTATTTTCTTTCACCATTGATATGTATAAATTATCTTCATCATTTGATTCATCAATAATTTCTTCATTTACCATACCAAGAAATAAATCTTCATCAGAATTGTCTTCAGTAAATTGGTCGACTTTCTTGGTCGACCAATTTTACTAAAATGACCTAATTTATGACATTTGGTACAAGTTTTACCATATGCTGGACAATCATTATATTTATGATTGTAACCACATCGTTGACAAGTTTTGTCAAACTTCTTCTGGTTTGTTGGCTCATATTTATGTTTTGTTTCTGTATGTCTTCTATTTTCATCTTTTCTTGGATGATTATTTGTTTTTCTCCCTTTTTTTACTAAAGGCATCAACGGTTTGGTGACATACTGCAGTAGCGCCTTCTTGACCTTTAGATGTCATTTGATTCATCTGTTTAGTTACATTTTCAAATGTCCTGCATTCCTGTATGGCTACTTCTAATGTTAAATTTTTATTGGTTAGTAATTTCTGCAGCAAGACTGGACTACTTATTCCTTCTACTATCTGATCTCGAACACTTTCGTCAGACATCTCACCATAAGCACAGCTTTTTACTTGTTCCTTGATTTCTGTCAAAAATTCATCAAAATCCCTTTTCTCTTGCTTTATATTTCTTAAAATATGCCGTTTATAAATAATATTTCTGGCACCAATAAAATAATCATCAAACATTCTGATTAAATCTTCTATTGAGGTTTCATTTTCACCCTCTTCTTTTATTTGGAATGTGGAGGCTATTTTCCTTCCATCTTCACCAACAAGATGCAGCAATCCAGACCTTTTAACATCATTTGGTTGATTCCTCGCTCCAGAGGCTGTCAGGTACAACTCAAATTGTTTCTTGAACGAAGTCCATGCTTCCTTCTTATTTCTACTATTTGTCAAATCTAATGACTTGGGAGGTGGTAGATTCTGCATACTTGCTGTCACTTTAAACTTCTGACACCATGTAAGTTGTTTGGGGTCTTATTAAAGACATTATTAATGTTCAAACAGGTTATTTATTAATTAAAATATAATTCAGTGACTATTTAGTCAGCCATCATTGTTTACAACTCTATTACCATACTACAGCGCCACCTGGACACAGACCACTAATTATTTACTTAGGGAGTCAACTTGTATTGTCTATATGTATTAAACTATTAATGTCAACAGGCACCCTACCATAAGCGTGGAGTGATCGTGACGATCCCGCAGTGAGTACACGGTATAATCGCACAGTAATAACGCGACTTTTGTAATTTTGGGACATTTTTCCGCGTTGTGTTCACGCTTGCCGGCGACTTTTTGCATTTTCTGGTCGCCGATTGGTTCAGCGGGACAGTAAGGACACCACTCCGGTCTGACCGGGGCATTAAGGGCCAATCCCGATAATATTTTGGAGAATAAAACTGCTTAATTTTGTGTTAGAATCTCTTAAAATCCTCTACCTTAGGGCCGAGCAACTAACTCAATATATGTGATACGTTTGTAAACAACTCAAACATCTCAGTGTTCATGTGGAAATGGAGACGGGTGTCCCAAGCTGTATTATGCGGTGTCTGGATAAAACCAGACTTTTATTTTATAAAAATAATGTGTCGGTGAACTTTACCTTTCGATATCAAGTTCATCACGTTGGTCATTCACTATATAGATGGCATGTAAAGAACAATGTCCGGGAATTTAATATAAAACTTAAAAAATATAATTATCTTTCATAGGTGCTCTATATGAATACATTTTTATTAATACTGATGAAATATAGACTGACTTTATTTATATTATATTTAATAGAACAGTATATAAATCCACATTAGAATTGTAATTGTAACTAGAACTCCCAAGGAGTACTGACGTGTTTCGGTACGTCACGTCACATCAGGAGATTGACATTCGATTTAAACTTCTGGCGTACTTCGCCGAACATAAGTGATTTGAAATTAAGAGTAGAAACGGAAACGATTAAATGTAAATCATTTTATATTCATTCATATTACATTATTATATGCGTTGCGACCCATTTGTGTCAATTTCTAGGTCGATCCCAAATGTTACCAATTTAGCTCCTTTAAACTAGGATTACGGAAAAGGAATGGGGAAGCAGTCTTTAGGACAGTCAGTTGTCAATTTGAGCGACAGACTTCTCAGCCCACTTGAAATTCATCCCAAGCTCCACATTAACACTCATAGACCCCGCCACCCAGGCAACCGATCGCTTCCAAAGAACACTTTCGTTGACTTATTTTTTTAGAAACAAACTCGGTAGAGGTAAAAAAAATATTCACAGAAAAATCCACATGGAAACCACTTAAAATGTCATTATCACCAGCCATCCTAAAAACTTTCGGAGAAATGAACACAGAAATATCATCCCTTCAACCACAATCACACAAACAGAATCCCCCCCCCCCCCAAGAAGACAAACATAATAATTAAGAACAGCGAAAAAGGCTCGTGTTGTGTCATAATGAATCGCACAGACTATATCTCCGAGACAGAAAAACCATTAAATAATCCTTAACATTACACTAACCAATCTTTCAGGACACCCCAACCTAAATAAACATCTTACATGAAGTGCAAGCCAAGGCATACATAACAGCAAAACAATATGATTATCTATCTGCTAAATGTTGCTGCCGACACCGACTTCTATATACCCAACCAAAATACATAAAAATCCAGAAATGGAATGGTTTATACCTAATAAATTACCCAAGGTACGGCCAATAATATCACAATATATAGACCACTTATTACCCCTAACATACCAATACCCACCCTACCGTAAAAGCTCAATACCACTCTTGTTGTAACTGAATAATATGTCTGGTCAGCAAATTGTGTTATTTTACAATATTCCAATTAATTGATGATATATATCTGATCTTAACACACCTAATTTAAAAAATTGTAAAAATTCAACTAAATGATTTGAAAAGCCTAACGCAAACCTTTTTAAATGTGATTTTGATTTTAAAATATTTTCGAAACCTCTGGACAAGTAAAATATGATGTAATGGATAATTTACACAACGGCTAGGACACTTAAGCATCTAGTACTTAGAATAGGGCTATTATTTATTTTGTGGACCTGCCAAACCAGCAAGAGTGTTGTTATCCCTTTAAAGACCCTTACGATTTTATTCACAAAATCAAACAGTTAAGAGTCCCTGAGCAGACTACCTTAATAGCTATCTACGTACAGAGCATGGGGACACCTCACTTTCCCCACATCTATTGTGTAGAGTCTGGGTCCACCAGGCCATGACTAATTAATCAACAAAGGAGGTTTAAAGTATAGTCTGTAACAAGTTTGTGACACTTCAACAAAATGAATTAAACAATATTAGTGAAACAGATTACAAGTAAACAAATACATATAATATGGATTCTTATATTATACCATTTTCAGAATTTTAATAATATTACGCCTGGACTTAACTCTGAATTTAAAACCATCTAGCTTAAATTCTGACCACCTTTAGCATTAGCAATGTCCCTAAAGTTAACCAGAGCGTTCGCCATTTTGTAGTGACCATTTGTGATTAGGAGGGCTATATCAACTGATAAGCGGGCTATATCAACTGATAAGCTGTGATTAAATATCAATCGTTTATTTGTTTTTATTTCAAATTAATTATTACATCACAACTCACAATTTTTATTTATTTATTACATCACAACAACTCACAATTTTAATTAGGAGATAAACACTTCCTGTTACGTATTTAGGGGGGGGGGGTTATTGTCCATTTAACCATGCTTGAATCATTAGAACACGAGACGCGAGAGCGTCGAGTTGTTCTAATGGATAATTCAAGCATGGTTAAATGGACAATAAACCCCCTCTAAATACGTAACAGGAACGTGTTTATCGACATTGTAGCTCAAATATTTAGGGATTTTCTTAGGAACTATTTAGGAAACATTTTTACACCTATTTCAAAAAGCCGTTATTTGCACACGTGCTTGCGTTCATTTTTCAAAATATTCTCAACACAGATTTAGGCCGTCCTGGCTTTCCTTCAAATTTAAAATTCTGGATTCTCGAGTGTCTAGTAAATGATTTATGAAAGAAAATGTTATTCGGATATCAATATAAATCTTTTTTAACGTTTGAAGATTTTTTTAAAAGAACGGGAAATGAGTCTTACTGTGGCATTTTAAGAGACGGGTGTTAGCGTGATAGAAATAATTCCGGCCTGCTATCCGAGACTAAAAGAGGGGTAACTCTTGGCAACAAAGGTTTCTTCGCTTCGTGAGTTTCATGTAAGTTTTCAGTCTTTATTTTTTTATTTGCAGACTTTTATCACAACCCAGCAGCTTGTTCGTGTTCAAACAGTTGCATTTCGTACTTACATCCTCAAAAATACCGTATAAAACTATGGCAGTGGTGGCTAGCCTAAGATTCCAAGTGGTTGCTATGTATACTATTCTGACGTATTGTCAACAAATGTCAATTTTGGCATGTTTAGATATTCAGCTGCTATTTTCGACCCCTTCATTTTATTTTTAAAGGACAATATTGGTGCCAGTCATTATCACATATGTGGTAGAACTGATTTGAGTTGAGGAAGATCATTGACTACAAAAATGAAAAAAAAGTACACTGTAATATTTATACGCAGTAATTCGCCTCGATAATTCATAGGGGGTTTATTGTCCATTCGACCACACTTTTCGACCAATCAGAATCGAGGAAATTTCTAATTTGCGCTACAATAATAATTGGTACGTTTAGATAAGACGCATGGTTACCGAACATTACTGATCTCGACGTCATGACATCCATAATGACGTCATGCATATCAAACTATTCGTCACATGATCTTATTAGATTTGGACCGCAATGTGACCAAATGATCTTTATGGAAAATACTACAATAACCTTGATAGATCAAACAATACTACAATAACCTATCCCAAATTATATAATATTTGTTTTTGTTTTGTTTTTTTATGGAAGGGGGTCATGTTCCCAATTAAACACACTGGAAATGAAACAAAATAGGGTTTGCCATCCTATACCGTTCTGTCCCGACTGGAATATGAAGGAAGGAATATGCCCCACTATGCCATAACGTGTTCTATAGGGGAGATTGTGCCCGGACGACGGCGCTACCGTCTACTCTTATATCGAATTTCAACCGCAAAATGATATTTTATGTGACGCCTATGTGTACACCGAACTGCATTTTTTTGTACCATCAGGACGACTATATATGTTGTCCCTTGGCAGCGACCCTGTCCAGCACTAATGAGAAGAGAAAACCACACCAGATAATCCCGATAAACTTTCTCAGCCAAGACCGAAATCGAATATGGAATCTCAAGGTTAGCGAACCGACGTCTTACTCATAGATCCACCGTGGCTCCTCGCACTAAAAAAACTAACTTGATCTATAACAAACATTTTAAGTTTAATCGAAATTGAATATATATCACTTTACATTATTACGTAATTTTAGGCATACGTCATTTAAGTTTCATTACAATTTGATGAGAATTGTGACATCTAGAGAGTCCACAACCTTGGCATTACATGCTTATACTATCTGTTACCACTGTTTGTCGTGTATTTTGTACACGGTGAACAGTCCATTTGCTGATTACACTATTGCCTCGACCGTTGTTTTTTCACTTCGAATTTTGACTAATGGTTTGGATTGTTCGTACTTGGTTTTATTTTATTTATAACGGAGTACGAGGAGCGGATATTTTGTCGGGCAGTTTCTGTCCGAATACCATGAATCGCCCAGAATAGTGCCGAATGAAATTAATCGACAATCGTCAATTTGAGCGACAGACTTCTCAGCCCACTTGAAATTCATCCCAACCTCCACATTAACACTCATAGACCCCGCCACCCAGGCAACCGATCGCTTCCAAAGAACACTTTCGTTGACTTATTTTTTTAGAAACAAACTCGGTAGAGGTAAAAAAAATATTCACAGAAAAATCCACATGGAAACCACTTAACTGGTCCATATGATGTAATGCTGATATATTTGAATGGTTTTTCAAATCGGTTAACAATTGTGACCTCTAGAGGACCCACAACTAAAAATGGGATTTTTTCGTATTGTCATAGAGCATAACTGGTCCATAGGTATTATCCTTCTAACTGTTCAAAAGGCTTTACCCTTTTAATGTTTGTGTCTTAAATATATTTATCTTTATAACTGGTTAATATGGTTCATCCTGGACAATATAGGGTTTACCCTCATAACTGGGCAGTAGGCTTATAATGATTGTCCATATCTTAATGTTAATGTTTGATATATATATTTACCTGTTCTAGTATTACCATGTAAAGTTTCTGTTTGTGAAACTAAAGCTGATTCCGTATCTGTACTACTGGTACTAGGTGATGGTTGTGTTACTGTTTGTAGACTTAAAGCTGATCCTGTATCTATATTGCTACTGGTACTAGGAGATGGTCCTGTTTCTATTTGGGGGATTGTATTTTCTGAAGAGAGAGAGAGAAATGGGATTAATGTCCTCTAGATACAAACCAGGTCATTTCGGGACTAACATATGGTTCAATTTTATTTCAATAATAACCTATCGGCCACCCTACCACCGGTCTTTCTGAGTGTTTCCTTTTACGAATAATTGTCTTGCCATGCATGAATGGTCCTGCTACTGAGATTAATAATAAATGGAGAGAGAGGAGGAGATTATGAACAATAATATATAGTACTATTCACAGTGAATGTTGTACTTGCTTTGAAAACGGGCAATTCAAAGGAAATCTTGAAATTTCCCAAAAATCTAACTAGCTTACATAGCCGCAGTCCACATACACGCAGGATACGTGTGGTAAGAATGCTGCGAATTCACCGATAACTGCCGTTACCAAGCTAATACATATCAATAGAAACGCCATAAGTAGGGTGCCCCACGTGCCAACTGAAAAGTTGTTCTTGACACGTTGATCGTGCACGTTTTAGTTCAATGACTTACTACTGATTTCTAACAGTCTCGCACACTCGTTGAGGCTATAAATAGCAACAGCATGCGGAAATGTTCAAAACACCAAACACTACTACAGTCGTAAAAAATCTATTGTTGACGATTCTGAATAGCAATAATATTTAAAACTTTTTGGTTATTACGGCATCTTTAGAAATTACGCTCGTTTTATTTTTTAAATTGCCTCATAATTAACTGTACCATTAGAAGCTGCATATTTTGGTTAAGTACAAATAATATCTCTGACTTAACATCCGTAAAGCAAGAATATGATACTAGCAGTAGTTTCATTTTAAGGTTCTTAAAAATATTGTTGAGTTGCCTGATGTTTGTGTTTCTAAATTCAATTTCTTGTTCCATGTTTCGTAAAAAAAGTAGTCTTGATTATCCCGACCCGTCAATTAGACGTAGAATGATCGGTAGACTAGTTAAGCGAGACTAATTTCAAAACAAGGGCACGTAACCTATCTTTTACTCAAAAGTGTCTGGATGTTATGGACGCCACTCCAAACCATTTTTCAGTATTATTTATGTATGGTTAAATGGTCATATCTTATGAAGTACAACAAGGTCGTTTATTTAGTGACTATAAATATGTGGTGTAATTGTCCAGATATTTGGAGATATTCATTAAGTGTGGGGCACCCTACCATAAGCGTGGAGTGATCGTGACGATCCCGCAGTGAGTAAACGGTATAATCGCACAGTAATAACGCGACTTTTTAAAGTTTGTAATTTTGGGACATTTTTCCGCGTTGTGTTCACGCTTGCCGGCGACTTTTTGCATTTTCTGGTCGCCGAATGGTTCAGCGGCACAGTAAGGACACCACTCCGGTCTGACCGGGGCATTAAGGGCCAATCCCGATAATATTTTGGAGAATAAAACTGCTTAATTTTGTGTTAGAATCTCTTAAAATCCTCTACCTTAGGGCCGAGCAACTAACTCAATATATGTGATACGTTTGTAAACAACTCAAACATCTCAGTGTTCATGTGGAAATGGAGACGGGTGTCCCAAGCTGTATTATGCGGTGTCTGGATAAAACCAGACTTTTATTTTATAAAAATAATGTGTCGGTGAACTTTACCTTTCGATAGCAAGTTCATCACGTTGGTCATTCACTATATAGATGGCATGTAAAGAACAATGTCCGGGAATTTAATATAAAATTTAAAAAATATAATTATCTTTCATAGGTGCTCTATATGAATACATTTTTATTAATACTGATGAAATATAGACTGACTTTATTTATATTATATTTAATAGAACAGTATATAAATCCACATTAGAATTGTAATTGTAACTAGAACTCCCAAGGAGTACTGACGTGTTTCGGTACGTCACGTCACATCAGGAGATTGACATTCGATTTAAACTTCTGGCGTACTTCGCCGAACATAAGTGATTTGAAATTAAGAGTAGAAACGGAAACGATTAAATGTAAATCAGTTTATATTCATTCATATTACATTATTATATGCGTTGCGACCCATTTGTGTCAATTTCTAGGTCGATCCCAAATGTTACCAATTTAGCTCCTTTAAACTAGGAATACGGAAAAGGAATGGGGAAGCAGTCTTTAGGACAGTCAGTTGTCAATTTGAGCGACAGACTTCTCAGCCCACTTGAAATTCATCCCAAGCTCCACATTAACACTCATAGACCCCGCCACCCAGGCAACCGATCGCTTCCAAAGAACACTTTCGTTGACTTATTTTTTTAGAAACAAACTCGGTAGAGGTAAAAAAAATATTCACAGAAAAATCCACATGGAAACCACTTAAAATGTCATTATCACCAGCCATCCTAAAAACTTTCGGAGAAATGAACACAGAAATATCATCCCTTCAACCACAATCACACAAACAGAATCCCCCCCCCCCCAAGAAGACAAACATAATAATTAAGAACAGCGAAAAAGGCTCGTGTTGTGTCATAATGAATCGCACAGACTATATCTCCGAGACAGAAAAACCATTAAATAATCCTTAACATTACACTAACCAATCTTTCAGGACACCCCAACCTAAATAAACATCTTACATGAAGTGCAAGCCAAGGCATACATAACAGCAAAACAATATGATTATCTATCTGCTAAATGTTGCTGCCGACACCGACTTCTATATACGCAACCAAAATACATAAAAATCCAGAAATGGAATGGTTTATACCTAATAAATTACCCAAGGTACGGCCAATAATATCACAATATATAGACCACTTATTACCCCTAACATACCAATACCCACCCTACCGTAAAAGCTCAATACCACTCTTGTTGTAACTGAATAATATGTCTGGTCAGCAAATTGTGTTATTTTACAATATTCCAATTAATTGATGATATATATCTGATCTTAACACACCTAATTTAAAAAATTGTAAAAATTCAACTAAATGATTTGAAAAGCCTAACGCAAACCTTTTTAAATGTGATTTTGATTTTAAAATATTTTCGAAACCTCTGGACAAGTAAAATATGATGTAATGGATAATTTACACAACGGCTAGGACACTTAAGCATCTAGTACTTAGAAAGGGCTATTATTTATTTTGTGGACCTGCCAAACCAGCAAGAGTGTTGTTATCCCTTTAAAGACCCTTACGATTTTATTCACAAAATCAAACAGTTAAGAGTCCCTGAGCAGACTACCTTAATAGCTATCTACGTACAGAGCATGGGGACACCTCACTTTCCCCACATCTATTGTGTAGAGTCTGGGTCCACCAGGCCATGACTAATTAATCAACAAAGGAGGTTTAAAGTATAGTCTGTAACAAGTTTGTGACACTTCAACAAAATGAATTAAACAATATTAGTGAAACAGATTACAAGTAAACAAATACATATAATATGGATTCTTATATTATACCATTTTCAGAATTTTAATAATATTACGCCTGGACTTAACTCTGAATTTAAAACCATCTAGCTTAAATTCTGACCACCTTTAGCATTAGCAATGTCTCTAAAGTTAACCAGAGCGTTCGCCATTTTGTAGTGACCATTTGTGATTAGGAGGGCTATATCAACTGATAAGCGGGCTATATCAACTGATAAGCTGTGATTAAATATCAATCGTTTATTTGTTTTTATTTCAAATTAATTATTACATCACAACTCACAATTTTTATTTATTTATTACATCACAACAACTCACAATTTTAATTAGGAGATAAACACTTCCTGTTACGTATTTAGGGGGGGGGGGTTATTGTCCATTTAACCATGCTTGAATCATTAGAACACGAGACGCGAGAGCGTCGAGTTGTTCTAATGGATAATTCAAGCATGGTTAAATGGACAATAAACCCCCTCTAAATACGTAACAGGAACGTGTTTATCGATATTGTAGCTCAAATATTTAGGGATTTTCTTAGGAATTATTTAGGAAACATTTTTACACCTATTTCAAAAAGCCGTTATTTGCACACGTGCTTGCGTTCATTTTTCAAAATATTCTCAACACAGATTTAGGCCGTCCTGGCTTTCCTTCAAATTTAAAATTCTGGATTCTCGAGTGTCTAGTAAATGATTTATGAAAGAAAATGTTATTCGGATATCAATATAAATCTTTTTTAACGTTTGAAGATTTTTTTAAAAGAACGGGAAATTAGTCTTACTGTGGCATTTTAAGAGACGGGTGTTAGCGTGATAGAAATAATTCCGGCCTGCTATCCGAGACTAAAAGAGGGGTAACTCTTGGCAACAAAGGTTTCTTCGCTTCGTGAGTTTCATGTAAGTTTTCAGTCTTTATTTTTTTATTTGCAGACTTTTATCACAACCCAGCAGCTTGTTCGTGTTCAAACAGTTGCATTTCGTACTTACATCCTCAAAAATACCGTATAAAACTATGGCAGTGGTGGCTAGCCTAAGATTCCAAGTGGTTGCTATGTATACTATTCTGACGTATTGTCAACAAATGTCAATTTTGGCATGTTTAGATATTCAGCTGCTATTTTCGACCCCTTCATTTTATTTTTAAAGGACAATATTGGTGCCAGTCATTATCACATATGTGGTAGAACTGATTTGAGTTGAGGAAGATCATTGACTACAAAAATGAAAAAAAAGTACACTGTAATATTTATACGCAGTAATTCGCCTCGATAATTCATAGGGGGTTTATTGTCCATTCGACCACACTTTTCGACCAATCAGAATCGAGGAAATTTCTAATTTGCGCTACAATAATAATTGGTACGTTTAGATAAGACGCATGGTTACCGAACATTACTGATCTCGACGTCATGACATCCATAATGACGTCATGCATATCAAACTATTCGTCACATGATCTTATTAGATTTGGACCGCAATGTGACCAAATGATCTTTATGGAAAATACTACAATAACCTTGATAGATCAAACAATACTACAATAACCTATCCCAAATTATATAATATTTGTTTTTGTTTTGTTTTTTTATGGAAGGGGGTCATGTTCCCAATTAAACACACTGGAAATGAAACAAAATAGGGTTTGCCATCCTATACCGTTCTGTCCCGACTGGAATATGAAGGAAGGAATATGCCCCACTATGCCATAACGTGTTCTATAGGGGAGATTGTGCCCGGACGACGGCGCTACCGTCTACTCTTATATCGAATTTCAACCGCAAAATGATATTTTATGTGACGCCTATGTGTACACCGAACTGCATTTTTTTGTACCATCAGGACGACTATATATGTTGTCCCTTGGCAGCGACCCTGTCCAGCACTAATGAGAAGAGAAAACCACACCAGATAATCCCGATAAACTTTCTCAGCCAAGACCGAAATCGAATATGGAATCTCAAGGTTAGCGAACCGACGTCTTACTCATAGATCCACCGTGGCTCCTCGCACTAAAAAAACTAACTTGATCTATAACAAACATTTTAAGTTTAATCGAAATTGAATATATATCACTTTACATTATTACGTAATTTTAGGCATACGTCATTTAAGTTTCATTACAATTTGATGAGAATTGTGACATCTAGAGAGTCCACAACCTTGGCATTACATGCTTATACTATCTGTTACCACTGTTTGTCGTGTATTTTGTACACGGTGAACAGTCCATTTGCTGATTACACTATTGCCTCGACCGTTGTTTTTTCACTTCGAATTTTGACTAATGGTTTGGATTGTTCGTACTTGGTTTTATTTTATTTATAACGGAGTACGAGGAGCGGATATTTTGTCGGGCAGTTTCTGTCCGAATACCATGAATCGCCCAGAATAGTGCCGAATGAAATTAATCGACAATCGTCAATTTGAGCGACAGACTTCTCAGCCCACTTGAAATTCATCCCAACCTCCACATTAACACTCATAGACCCCGCCACCCAGGCAACCGATCGCTTCCAAAGAACACTTTCGTTGACTTATTTTTTTAGAAACAAACTCGGTAGAGGTAAAAAAAATATTCACAGAAAAATCCACATGGAAACCACTTAACTGGTCCATATGATGTAATGCTGATATATTTGAATGGTTTTTCAAATCGGTTAACAATTGTGACCTCTAGAGGACCCACAACTAAAAATGGGATTTTTTCGTATTGTCATAGAGCATAACTGGTCCATAGGTATTATCCTTCTAACTGTTCAAAAGGCTTTACCCTTTTAATGTTTGTGTCTTAAATATATTTATCTTTATAACTGGTTAATATGGTTCATCCTGGACAATATAGGGTTTACCCTCATAACTGGGCAGTAGGCTTATAATGATTGTCCATATCTTAATGTTAATGTTTGATATATATATTTACCTGTTCTAGTATTACCATGTAAAGTTTCTGTTTGTGAAACTAAAGCTGATTCCGTATCTGTACTACTGGTACTAGGTGATGGTTGTGTTACTGTTTGTAGACTTAAAGCTGATCCTGTATCTATATTGCTACTGGTACTAGGAGATGGTCCTGTTTCTATTTGGGGGATTGTATTTTCTGAAGAGAGAGAGAGAAATGGGATTAATGTCCTCTAGATACAAACCAGGTCATTTCGGGACTAACATATGGTTCAATTTTATTTCAATAATAACCTATCGGCCACCCTACCACCGGTCTTTCTGAGTGTTTCCTTTTACGAATAATTGTCTTGCCATGCATGAATGGTCCTGCTACTGAGATTAATAATAAATGGAGAGAGAGGAGGAGATTATGAACAATAATATATAGTACTATTCACAGTGAATGTTGTACTTGCTTTGAAAACGGGCAATTCAAAGGAAATCTTGAAATTTCCCAAAAATCTAACTAGCTTACATAGCCGCAGTCCACATACACGCAGGATACGTGTGGTAAGAATGCTGCGAATTCACCGATAACTGCCGTTACCAAGCTAATACATATCAATAGAAACGCCATAAGTAGGGTGCCCCACGTGCCAACTGAAAAGTTGTTCTTGACACGTTGATCGTGCACGTTTTAGTTCAATGACTTACTACTGATTTCTAACAGTCTCGCACACTCGTTGAGGCTATAAATAGCAACAGCATGCGGAAATGTTCAAAACACCAAACACTACTACAGTCGTAAAAAATCTATTGTTGACGATTCTGAATAGCAATAATATTTAAAACTTTTTGGTTATTACGGCATCTTTAGAAATTACGCTCGTTTTATTTTTTAAATTGCCTCATAATTAACTGTACCATTAGAAGCTGCATATTTTGGTTAAGTACAAATAATATCTCTGACTTAACATCCGTAAAGCAAGAATATGATACTAGCAGTAGTTTCATTTTAAGGTTCTTAAAAATATTGTTGAGTTGCCTGATGTTTGTGTTTCTAAATTCAATTTCTTGTTCCATGTTTCGTAAAAAAAGTAGTCTTGATTATCCCGACCCGTCAATTAGACGTAGAATGATCGGTAGACTAGTTAAGCGAGACTAATTTCAAAACAAGGGCACGTAACCTATCTTTTACTCAAAAGTGTCTGGATGTTATGGACGCCACTCCAAACCATTTTTCAGTATTATTTATGTATGGTTAAATGGTCATATCTTATGAAGTACAACAAGGTCGTTTATTTAGTGACTATAAATATGTGGTGTAATTGTCCAGATATTTGGAGATATTCATTAAGTGTGGGGCACCCTACCATAAGCGTGGAGTGATCGTGACGATCCCGCAGTGAGTAAACGGTATAATCGCACAGTAATAACGCGACTTTTTAAAGTTTGTAATTTTGGGACATTTTTCCGCGTTGTGTTCACGCTTGCCGGCGACTTTTTGCATTTTCTGGTCGCCGAATGGTTCAGCGGCACAGTAAGGACACCACTCCGGTCTGACCGGGGCATTAAGGGCCAATCCCGATAATATTTTGGAGAATAAAACTGCTTAATTTTGTGTTAGAATCTCTTAAAATCCTCTACCTTAGGGCCGAGCAACTAACTCAATATATGTGATACGTTTGTAAACAACTCAAACATCTCAGTGTTCATGTGGAAATGGAGACGGGTGTCCCAAGCTGTATTATGCGGTGTCTGGATAAAACCAGACTTTTATTTTATAAAAATAATGTGTCGGTGAACTTTACCTTTCGATAGCAAGTTCATCACGTTGGTCATTCACTATATAGATGGCATGTAAAGAACAATGTCCGGGAATTTAATATAAAATTTAAAAAATATAATTATCTTTCATAGGTGCTCTATATGAATACATTTTTATTAATACTGATGAAATATAGACTGACTTTATTTATATTATATTTAATAGAACAGTATATAAATCCACATTAGAATTGTAATTGTAACTAGAACTCCCAAGGAGTACTGACGTGTTTCGGTACGTCACGTCACATCAGGAGATTGACATTCGATTTAAACTTCTGGCGTACTTCGCCGAACATAAGTGATTTGAAATTAAGAGTAGAAACGGAAACGATTAAATGTAAATCAGTTTATATTCATTCATATTACATTATTATATGCGTTGCGACCCATTTGTGTCAATTTCTAGGTCGATCCCAAATGTTACCAATTTAGCTCCTTTAAACTAGGAATACGGAAAAGGAATGGGGAAGCAGTCTTTAGGACAGTCAGTTGTCAATTTGAGCGACAGACTTCTCAGCCCACTTGAAATTCATCCCAAGCTCCACATTAACACTCATAGACCCCGCCACCCAGGCAACCGATCGCTTCCAAAGAACACTTTCGTTGACTTATTTTTTTAGAAACAAACTCGGTAGAGGTAAAAAAAATATTCACAGAAAAATCCACATGGAAACCACTTAAAATGTCATTATCACCAGCCATCCTAAAAACTTTCGGAGAAATGAACACAGAAATATCATCCCTTCAACCACAATCACACAAACAGAATCCCCCCCCCCCAAGAAGACAAACATAATAATTAAGAACAGCGAAAAAGGCTCGTGTTGTGTCATAATGAATCGCACAGACTATATCTCCGAGACAGAAAAACCATTAAATAATCCTTAACATTACACTAACCAATCTTTCAGGACACCCCAACCTAAATAAACATCTTACATGAAGTGCAAGCCAAGGCATACATAACAGCAAAACAATATGATTATCTATCTGCTAAATGTTGCTGCCGACACCGACTTCTATATACGCAACCAAAATACATAAAAATCCAGAAATGGAATGGTTTATACCTAATAAATTACCCAAGGTACGGCCAATAATATCACAATATATAGACCACTTATTACCCCTAACATACCAATACCCACCCTACCGTAAAAGCTCAATACCACTCTTGTTGTAACTGAATAATATGTCTGGTCAGCAAATTGTGTTATTTTACAATATTCCAATTAATTGATGATATATATCTGATCTTAACACACCTAATTTAAAAAATTGTAAAAATTCAACTAAATGATTTGAAAAGCCTAACGCAAACCTTTTTAAATGTGATTTTGATTTTAAAATATTTTCGAAACCTCTGGACAAGTAAAATATGATGTAATGGATAATTTACACAACGGCTAGGACACTTAAGCATCTAGTACTTAGAAAGGGCTATTATTTATTTTGTGGACCTGCCAAACCAGCAAGAGTGTTGTTATCCCTTTAAAGACCCTTACGATTTTATTCACAAAATCAAACAGTTAAGAGTCCCTGAGCAGACTACCTTAATAGCTATCTACGTACAGAGCATGGGGACACCTCACTTTCCCCACATCTATTGTGTAGAGTCTGGGTCCACCAGGCCATGACTAATTAATCAACAAAGGAGGTTTAAAGTATAGTCTGTAACAAGTTTGTGACACTTCAACAAAATGAATTAAACAATATTAGTGAAACAGATTACAAGTAAACAAATACATATAATATGGATTCTTATATTATACCATTTTCAGAATTTTAATAATATTACGCCTGGACTTAACTCTGAATTTAAAACCATCTAGCTTAAATTCTGACCACCTTTAGCATTAGCAATGTCTCTAAAGTTAACCAGAGCGTTCGCCATTTTGTAGTGACCATTTGTGATTAGGAGGGCTATATCAACTGATAAGCGGGCTATATCAACTGATAAGCTGTGATTAAATATCAATCGTTTATTTGTTTTTATTTCAAATTAATTATTACATCACAACTCACAATTTTTATTTATTTATTACATCACAACAACTCACAATTTTAATTAGGAGATAAACACTTCCTGTTACGTATTTAGGGGGGGGGGGTTATTGTCCATTTAACCATGCTTGAATCATTAGAACACGAGACGCGAGAGCGTCGAGTTGTTCTAATGGATAATTCAAGCATGGTTAAATGGACAATAAACCCCCTCTAAATACGTAACAGGAACGTGTTTATCGATATTGTAGCTCAAATATTTAGGGATTTTCTTAGGTACTATTTAGGAAACATTTTTACACCTATTTCAAAAAGCCGTTATTTGCACACGTGCTTGCGTTCATTTTTCAAAATATTCTCAACACAGATTTAGGCCGTCCTGGCTTTCCTTCAAATTTAAAATTCTGGATTCTCGAGTGTCTAGTAAATGATTTATGAAAGAAAATGTTATTCGGATATCAATATAAATCTTTTTTAACGTTTGAAGATTTTTTTAAAAGAACGGGAAATTAGTCTTACTGTGGCATTTTAAGAGACGGGTGTTAGCGTGATAGAAATAATTCCGGCCTGCTATCCGAGACTAAAAGAGGGGTAACTCTTGGCAACAAAGGTTTCTTCGCTTCGTGAGTTTCATGTAAGTTTTCAGTCTTTATTTTTTTTATTTGCAGACTTTTATCACAACCCAGCAGCTTGTTCGTGTTCAAACAGTTGCATTTCGTACTTACATCCTCAAAAATACCGTATAAAACTATGGCAGTGGTGGCTAGCCTAAGATTCCAAGTGGTTGCTATGTATACTATTCTGACGTATTGTCAACAAATGTCAATTTTGGCATGTTTAGATATTCAGCTGCTATTTTCGACCCCTTCATTTTATTTTTAAAGGACAATATTGGTGCCAGTCATTATCACATATGTGGTAGAACTGATTAAACACTTTCCAAATATAATATTAACACAGAGATCATCGCTACCATAGAGGAGTAATAAAGGATTCATGAATCGGAAGTGACGAACGCCAAAGGAAAACACGAGTTATCTCTCTATGTGAATGACTGAAGTGAAGAGTGATGAGAGATAAACGGCCGAATTTCTGCTCACTAATAATTCCTTCGAAGACCAAAAGTTGTTATATGGGACCGCAAGAGGTTATCTGACGATACAATAAAGTAATTAAGTGTCATAAGATAAGAGAACACGGGGAAAAATAGAAATACTCCGTACAGCCCCTTGTTTTTATTCATTCTATAGGGGAGACCGGGGCACATTAACCGCTTTGTTCACATACATGTTTGTACTCATTTCATATCAAATGTTTTTATTAGAAGATCTCTTTATTTTATGGTCAAAATTTAAAAAAAAAAGCAATATGCCCTCTTATATGGATCAAACCCCGGTTTATCTGGATTGTATAGATTAGACATATATGAACTTAAGTACAAGAATTTCGTAGGCTAAGAAGTTAACATGTATGGAAAATTTTTCTCTATTAAGCGCTTTTTTGAAAAATCCACTGCCTAAGAAAGTAATTGACAGCATGTGGCTTATTGATGGAGAAATAGTTCTAAGAAGTTATCTCACATCTGTATAGTGTTGGGTTGTATAGTATTATTTATAAAGGATATATCCATGGTGGTTCAATGTGTCCCGGTCTCCCCTACCTTATAAAAACATGGTAATGCACGGACTTTTAATCTGTTTTTCTTCCCTGTTCTCTTATCTAGTGGCAGTCAATTCTTTTCATGAATTGTAAGATATTCTCTCACAGCGTCACACAGCAACTTTGGGTCTTCGAGGAAATTATTAGTGAAGAAGTTTCGAATAGTGTACTAAAGAGTTACGATAATTAGAATGGCAAGACAGGGTTACGATAAAGATAAGAAATGACAGAATTATCTACGATTCAGTTAAAAATAAGCTGGCATATTCTTGGGTCCCCAATTCGTCATAAGCAAGGGGAATATTGCGACTTTGCCCGGCTTTCGCTTTAGCTAAAACTGCTAGCAATCCAAACTTTTTTCAGATTGGTAAATAAATCGTAGATTGTTCTTGAAGATCGGAAATGAATCTTAAACTTCGTAAATTATGACGCATTCGAAAACTATTCGGGGAGGGTTCGGAGTAGTCGTAGTTGATTCAGGAGTTGGACGGCCGAATGATTAGCGCGTACGCGTTGTCTAATAAGGTTTGTCATTGAGTCAACAGGCGTGGTTTCGATTCCTCGCTGTACTTGGCAAGGAGTAGGGTCGCTCGTCCAACCTCGTGGGTTTTCTATAGGTCCTTCCACCGCTAAAGACCACTACGCGCAAGCGAATTATGGAGAAAATATTGAACCATGTTAGTTCCGAGTGGACGTTAAAACCCATTTCTCTCTCTCTCTCTCGTAGTTGATTCCAGACGGATCCGGGACATCCGTGCCTATTCGAGTCGGTTGCAAGTATCGTTTGGCAAACAGAAACGTTCGTGGTCGAGCTACGAACTCCTACGAAAAGTACCAATAAGAATAAAAATCATTCATGAACAGCAAGAACCATCTACGAGTGGCATTCGTAGCCCATGTGAAAGCTAGGCATAATTGTGTATATGTGATATAAGTGAAAGCTTTTTAAAATCGGATAACAATTGTGACCTCTAGAGGGATCACAGGCTAAAAATATGATTTTTGTACAATTAGGCTCCAGAATCTATCCAAAGGAACCGAGATCTTTGGGATATAAACCTACGTTTCAAGTTTTGTCAACATCAGATATAAATTGTGACTTGTAGAGTGTCCACAAATAACATGTTGGCGTATAAAAATTGTTTCGAATGTAAATCGTACTATTTTACCTATTTACTTGGAAAGGTACAGAATTATATAAATATACATATTTTACCTTCTTCATGTTTGTCTTCTAACTGAGATTAATCATTTGACAATATACAACCTACTGAGTTATATCAACATTTATATATACAGATATATTTGGTGTTCAATGAGTTATATCACCATTCATGTAATATATACAACCTAGGGGGCTATATACATATTCCCTCCTCAGTAGATTAATTATTTGAGCAGTTAAAACAGGTCGTCTCTTTTTGAATAAAGATTTTATTGATAGATGTTTTAATATGGTTCTGACTAAAACAACATGGACGTATCTGAAACTGCAGCATTTGGAGAACACAGATCATGAAATTAAATCAACATAAAACTAGTCAATGTAGGTTATCCTAATGTATGGTCTGAAGAGTTCATCCTTATAACTGGTCAGTAGGCCAGCGTTTATCCTTGTAACTGGTCCATATGATGTAATGCTGATATATTTGAATGGTTTTTCAAATCGGTTAACAATTGTGACCTCTAGAGCAACACAACTAAAAATGGGATTTTTTCGTATTGTCATAGAGCATAACTGGTCCATAGGTATTATCCTTCTAACTGTTCAAAAGGCTTTGCCCTTTTAATGTTTGTGTCTTAAATATATTTATCTTTATAACTGGTTAATATGGTTCATCCTGGACAATATAGGGTTTACCCTCATAACTGGGCAGTAGGCTTATAATGATTGTCCATATCTTAATGTTAATGTTTGATATATATATTTACCTGTTCTAGTATTACCATGTAAAGTTTCTGTTTGTGAAACTAAAGCTGATTCCGTATCTGTACTACTGGTACTAGGTGATGGTTGTGTTACTGTTTGTCGACTTAAAGCTGATCCTGTATCTATATTGCTACTGGTACTAGGAGATGGTCGTGTTTCTATTTGGGGGATTGTATTTTCTGAAGAGAGAGAGAGAAATGGGATTAATGTCCTCTAGATACAAACCAGGTCATTTCGGGACTAACATATGGTTCAATTTTATTTCAATAATAACCTATCGGCCACCCTACCACCGGTCTTTCTGAGTGTTTCCTTTTACGAATAATTGTCTTGCCATGCATGAATGGTCCTGCTACTGAGATTAATAATAAATGGAGAGAGAGGAGGAGATTATGAACAATAATATATAGTACTATTCACAGTGAATGTTGTACTGGTTAATTCCAGTGTTGGCCGCGGTGGTGAAATTGTTAACACGCTCTTGCCATGCAAGATTCTCCCAGATGGACAGAAAACAAGCTAAAAAACGCACAATAAGGTGTCATAATCCAGGATGTTAATGTCCGACATAAAAATGTAAACGTATGAAAAAAAATACGAGGTAAACTGTATGCTTGACCTGTCAATACATGAATTACGAGGTCAATTGTATGCTTGACTTGTGAATAAATGAATTACTAGGTCAACTGTATGCTTGACTTGTGAATAATTTACAATGTAAATTGTATGCTTGAATAAATGAATTACGAGGTCAACTGTATGCTTGACTTGTGAATAAATATATAGGTGTCATAATCCAGGATGTTAATGTCCGACATAAAAATGTAAACGTATGAAAAAAATTACGAGGTAAACTGTATGCTTGACCTGTCAATACATGAATTACGAGGTCAATTGTATGCTTGACTTGTGAATAAATGAATTACTAGGTCAACTGTATGCTTGACTTGTGAATAATTTACAATGTAAATTGTATGCTTGAATAAATGAATTACGAGGTCAACTGTATGCTTGACTTGTAAATAAATATATAGTTAATGAATTATATAACATTTGAGGACAAACGGTAGATTCGCATTTTCAAACAAAACCGTAATGGCTTCTTTTCTGGGGGAATCACGAAATCGAACCTGACATCCTGAAAAAATAGTAAGTGTTAAGATATATACAGAAGAAAAATACCTAGGAACCCTCTCACCCAATCAATGGTCATAAAACCACTGAGACTAGAAATACAGGTACATACCTGTAAGCTCCTTAACCAATCCTAAATATCCGAGATCCTTCAAACATTCGAAAAATCTTTCAAAATTTACCACCGAACTGCCTTTTAGTATTTTTATTAATTCGAATACACCATCATCTGGTTGTTGATTGGCTGTTTTTAATACGACGTTCAACTGATGATCATTCAAAACAAAACGTCCATTTAAATTGTATGCTATTTTTTTAATTCCGTCTGCAAGCGTAGTTCGTAGCAATTCGCTGTTTTTTGTTAAAATGACATGGTGGTGAGGCAGGTAACCTAAATTAAAAGACAATAGATCATTTATTAAAGGTGAAACATATCAAAATAACAACTAGGTTAATTTGGGACTAACATATGGTTCTGTTTTATATCAATAATCTGATTGTACGCGAGAAGAAACCAGTTAAATCTACTCGACGTAACGTACAAGCTGGAAGTTGAAATAATGTATCTGATCTAAAGAGGAGCAGTTTATTCGACTACCCAACCATATATAAATATAGACTATATCAATCTTCATGCACGTAGTACATAATTTACGTCGTACATAATTATAATTTACTGCGACTATACGATAAACAGTTACTAAATTAAATACAAATAAACGAACTATTAAAATCCTCTTTTATTTTACCAAATAGTTAATAGTGACGTCACAAGACGTTTGATGTCATAGTATGAAGCAACTCGTGCATAGTCTATTTACCTGGATTGATATATCCCGCCATTTTCCTCTTTATCTGTGAATATAAAAAAAAACATAAACATTAATTAAGAAAAAATGAAATTGGGTTTAACTTTTTACTTTCTATTCCAATTGATGGCAAGGTTTGGGGACTTCACTACAACAGTTCCATAGGATATTGGACGACATAATATAAGACCAGAGAGGAGTGGGGAAATGATGACACAATGAAATGATCGTACGTCGGATTGCGAAACCGCGTGTTAGAGGATACAAAAACGAAAATGTAAACGAACATGTGTTAGTTTTGGTGTTCGCTGTCGTACCGATGCGAAGGGTCCCTATTCGCATACACAATTTGACCATGCCTTTTGACTTCACATTCTGGTTGGCTAATGAAAATGGTTAGGTCCAACAATTAATAAAAATTATCTTTACACCATCCCACGAGAGCTGGTAAGGCTTGGTAAATAAGTTGCCGACTCGCTAACCAGAAGGTCTATGTATTCACTGAGCAAATTCAGCGGGATTTTCTGGTGCGGGTTCAACTTGCACTTGTGCTAGCAAAATGTCTAGTCGTTCGCATGGGACGAACAACCGAAGTCACAAGTATTCCTTGGTATGTTCTTAAATGATCCCTTGACAGTTGGAATTCAATATAAGAGTAGATCGTAGTGCAGCTGTCTGATTCCCGTCTTCATTAGCCCAGTCGGAGCAGTAGGATGTAATAAACTATTACTCATTATTTAGATATCAATACAACTATACAAGCAGTACCCTGACACAACGAAAGTTTTAAACAGTATTCAGTTTTATTTGAAGAGGATATAATGGACAACTGACAACGTTTAACTGAATAGAATAAAACTTTGTATTATGTTTTGTTGTAACTACACCATTGTCTATTTAGCACTATTTAATAATGACTACTATTCAGTTGAGGAGGATTTCTCACGCCATGGCAAACATAAAAGGTCAAAATAAATCTCTTAACACCACAGGCGTACGGGCTTGATGACATTTGGGAGGGGGGCAGAACTCGAAATGCCCGAAAACAAATCGTAAAGTAAAATTGGTGTTTTATTGTAGCCCAAAATGGAAATTTCTTGGATTCTGATTAGTCGAAAAGTGGCGTCAAATAAGTATAACAGTCCTCTAAATTTCCTAGGCGACTCACTGCGAATGAATATTTTGTGAGTGCTAGACTCTTGTTTGCAGTGGCCAAAACTTCTACACCTCAAAACTTTATTCCAGGAAATCTTCATGATTTTTTTTTTGTATTTCATCAACAATGAAATTCAACCATTGGCTTATTGAAACACACACCTGAAACACACAAAAAAAAAAAGTTGGTGAGTGTATCAGAAAGATAATAGGAAAATTTCATTTCAAGGCTGGTCTGACTATAATGGTTGCTATGTACGGTGGCTGATAAGGGACATGAAAAATAATATAATTTGATTTTTTTAATATTCACCCAAGTCAATTTTAATATAATTTTTTTTTTTTTAATTTTCACCCAAGTCAATTTTGATTTCCACCCAAGTCAATTTTAATATAATTTGTTTTTTATAATTTCCACCCAAGTCAATTTTAATATATTTTGTTTTTCATAATTTTCACCCAAGTCAATTTTAATTTAATTTGTTTTTTATAATTTTCACCAAAGTCAATTTTAATTTCCACCCAAGTCATTTGTAATATAATTTGTTTTTTATAATTTTCACCCAAGTCAATTTTAATTTTCACCCAAGTCAATTATAATATAATTTCGATTCTGTTGAATTTCCACCCAGCGCGTGATGTCATCGGATAATGCTAGATCGGATATTATGATGTTATATGTGGATTGTGGGTTAGGGTAAGGGTTTTCTGTCTCTCGTTCACGTTTAGCGTTGCTGGTTCATTTTTCTTTAGGTCACCGTGAGCGGGAGCATAGTCTACAGATCACCCACCACATTCGTCAAAAAATGGTTTGTTAGCCAAAATGAGACTCCCGATCACCTCAAATTGGAGTTTTGTCCCCGTGGGGCCCGGAGATGGGAAGGGCAAGTTTTGAGGGATATGGGGTTGTATTCTCGGGGGGGGGGGGCATTCGCATTTTTTTTTTATTTTGGGTCACCTACTCGCATTGTACTCTCACAGGGTGTTCAGAAAAAAAAAAATTCGGACGACAATTTTTTCTGAACTATCAGACCATGTCCCTCCCAAAAATCGTGCTTGCACGTCCCATAGGAACCGATGTATGGCCTTTGAAGTAATCCGGATGATTTGGAAAGCTATGTTTGGGACGTCCCTATGCCCCGGTGGTAGTGCTCGGTGACTTGGAATTTTAATAAATGGAAGATAATACGCCTGGTTACTGTTCCGAAAGAAGAGAATAGATTCTGATTTACAAGGACCGAGATATAGGGCCACAAACATGGCCCCTCGTTTCAGGCAATAGCTCAAACTAAGCCAATTTTGACCAAAAAACACCCGATTTCGTTCTGTAAAGACCCAGATGCACCCATTGGGAGGTTCCGAGGGTGGGAATTCTTGCACTGTTAAGCCCGCGAGGGGCAGTCAAGACGGCCGCGACGACGCCGGGAGACTAGGTCGGGAGCGAGGACGGGGCCGTTCCTCGGCCCGGAGCTACGTTCGCCCTAGAGCCGACCGGAGCAGACAGTCCGAAGACAGGTGCGACGCCCCGAGAGACGCGCCCCTCGCCTGACACCAGCCGAGACGAAGCACTCCGAGCCGGTCGCGACTCGCGACGCAGCGGAAGATACGCCGACGGGGACGAACCCACTCGCACGACCGAGCCCGTCCTCCGAGAAGGACAAGTCCCGACCTGCGCGAGGAGCCGCCGGCCCGGCGAGCTGGATTCCGCTGATCGCACCGGCGGTTCCACCCGTTTGCCCGTAGGCGCTTTCACGGTCTCTTGAACTCTTTCTTCAAAGTTCTTTTCAACTTTCCCTCACGGTACTTGTTCGCTATCGGACTCGTGCAAGTATTTAGCCTTAGATGGAGCTTACCACCCGCTTTGAGCTGCGATCCCAAGCAACTCGACTCGCAGGTACCGACTGCGCCGGGCAGAAGACCCAGACCGAACTAAAGGCCTCACACCCACTCTGGGAGCACACCTGTCCCGCGGGACTTGTTCGGACGGTCAGACGCCTGACGAGTCGGACCCTTACGCCACAATTCCCGAACCGCCGAGGTCCGACGGGGGGATTCGGCGATGGGCTCTTCCCGCTTCGCTCGCCGCTACTGAGGGAATCCCGGTTGGTTTCTTTTCCTCCGCTTAGTGATATGCTTAAGTTCAGCGGGTAATCTCGCTCGATCCGAGGCCGGTGAGAAAAAAAAAACAAACCAAAACGACGGAGGAGGGAGGGAAAGATGCAGGGAGTACGTGCGCCCGGAAAGACGCCTTGCCACGCACTCCGAACCCGTCCTGTTGAGCCACCCGAGAGAGAGAGAGAGATTGACTGAGAGCGACACCCACACTCGTCCCAGGCGAGAACGGAACGCCGGAGTGACAGCGGACAGGGCGCTCGAGAGCCTCCCTTCCGTGCTCCTCCCGCACTGTAACACACTCCGCTCCGTCGAATGGTCAGATCTGCCTTTGAGGAGACGGGGCCTGGCGGCCGCGACTCCCAGTCTTGGTTAATCTTACCTGCCGGCCCTCGGACGAACGTGGCCGCGGGAGGACCCGCTGCCGCCATGTGCGTTCGAGACGTCGATGATCTTCACTGCAATTCACATCACTTAACGCGTCAGGCCGCGCTCTTCATCGACGCACGAGCCGAGTGATCCAACGCCTACGGTCGTACGCTTTTGCTTTCTTTTTAAGTCTGACGGCCGCCGAAAACGACGGCCCGTGTCAAAAGTGTTTCCATCCTAGTGTGAAAAAAAAAGAGAAGACCGATCGAGAAGATCGCCGGCGGTCCCGGTGCTGACGACCGAGACTCTTTGAACGTGCCCACTCACTCACTCACTCACTCGCTCACCCACCCACTGGCTCGCTCTCCGCCAGAGCGGCGGGAAGCAAGGCAGGCGGAGGGAGGGAGAGAGAGAGAGAGGGAGGGAGAGAGGGGGTCGTGTCAAACACGTACCGACAAGAGGAGAGAGAAGCCACAACCGAAGCCGTGCACCTGGCCGCTCGCCGCGCCCCAGGACGGGACGGGGGAGCTGGAGGCACGCCTCGCCACGGACTGGTTGGCTCGGGACGAGCCTCCTAGCGTCCGAAGTAGGTACAGAGTTTCGAGGGGTTTGGGTTCCGCCGATCTCTTCTCTCGCGGAGGAGGAGACAGAGAGCGAAGATACGGTAATGATCCTTCCGCAGGTTCACCTACGGAAACCTTGTTACGACTTTTACTTCCTCTAAATGATTAAGCTCGAACGCCTTTCCGGGCCCGTCCGAAGACAGGCCCAGTCTAACGGCCTCGCTTAGCCATTCTATCGGAGGTAGCGACGGGCGGTGTGTACAAAAGGCAGGGACTTAATCGGCGCCAGCTGATGACGGACGCCTACTCGGAATTCCTCGTTCACGGGGCTGAGTTGCAAGCCCCGATCCCCAGCACGAAGACGATTGGCACGGTTAACCCGTTGTAGGCGAGACTGCCCCCGAAGGAACAGCCCCAACCTCCCCTCTCGGGGCGGGTTCCCGGCCTGACCAAACCAAGACCGTAGGCACTCGCGCTTTCGTCTTCAGTGTAGCGCGCGTGCGGCCCCGGACATCTAAGGGCATCACTGACCTGTTATTGATCTCTCTCACCTAGCTTAAGCTTGCTCGGGATCCCCCTAAGAAGTAGCGACGACCGCTTCGACTCGCCCGATGTTCTCCCTGCTCCCCGAGGGGAGACTAAGATTCGAGAACCACGAGCCGACTAGTTAAGGGCGAGGCCTCGCCCGTTAGCGGAATAAACCAGACTTTTCACTTCACCAGCCACGAACGGCCATGCACCACCACCCATCGAATCGAGAAAGAACTGCACGAGCGTCTGACAATCCTGACGATGTCCGGACCGGGTAAGTTGCCCCGTGTTGAGTCAAATTAAGCCGCAGGCTCCACTCCTTGTGGTGCCCTTCCGTCAATTCCTTCAAGTTTCAGCCTTGCGACCATACTACCCCCGGAACCCGTAAACTCTCAGGTTGCCCGAAGCCGCCACGGACGGGTCCATAACCACTGTTCTCGAGCCTCGTCCGCGGCCCGGTCGGCAGCGTTTACCGTCGGTACTACGACGGTATCTGATCGTCTTTGCTCCACCCACCTTCGTTCTGGATTAAGGAAGACGTCCGGGGCCAGCGCTTTCGCTTCGAGTCGTCCCGAGCGGATCACAAAATTTCACCTCTCCCCGCCCGGTACGCTCGCCCCCCACCGTTCCTCTCGAATCCTAGCTCTCCGGCGAAACCGACAGCGAAAGCGACGTCGCCAAGTCGGCCGGACCACCCTCCGGAAAAGAGCATCCCCGCTTATTCCATGCACGAAATATTCAGGCTCGGGGTTTTAGCCTGCCTTTAGCACTCTAATTTTTTCAAGGTAGACAGAAAATGCGGCGGGTTCTCTCCCGCGAAGGAGAAAAACGAGGCAGGACCGCGAAGTCCACCTCGCCCCGCGCGCCGGTTAGGGACGGCCGAGAAATCGCCGGTCGGACCCGCAGCGTATCGCGCCCGACCGTGCCGCCTCCGAGATCCAACGACGAGCTTTTTAACCGCAGCAACTCCGATATAGGCTATTGGAGCTGGAATTACCGCGGCTGCTGGCACCAGGCTTGCCCTCCAATAGCTCCTCGCACACTCTTTTAAATTGCGCTCATTCCGCCCGCGGCGACCACGAAAGGGCCCCGCCACGTTATTTTTCGTCACTACCTCCCCGTGTCGGGATTGGGTAAGTTGCGCGCCTGCTGCCCTCCTTGGAGGTGGTAGCCGTTTCGCAGGCTCCCTCTCCGGAATCGAACCCTGATTCCCCGTTACCCGTCAACACCGTGGTAGGCAGGTCGCCGACCATCGCCAATTGATGGGACAGACACTTCATGGCAAAGTCGTCGGGGGCCCGGAAAGACCCCGCGATCGGCACAGTTATTCGGATTTCAACACTTGTCGCTTCGCCCCGTCGCTACTTTTGACGGTAGCTTCGCAGGCTAGGGCGATCTGGTATAGAGAATAAATGCCGTTTCCCCTCCTCGTCGAGAAACGAAAGGGGGGGACCACGGTGCGTTGCATGTATTAGCTCTAGAATTACCACAGTTATCCATTAAACCGACCCGCTTTTCGCCAAGGAACCTTATCTGACTAATGAGCCGTTCGCAGTTTCGGCTCGCTCTCCGAAAGGAACAAGCCTGAACTTAGACTTGCATGGCTTAAGCTTTGAGACAAGCATATGATCACTGGCAGGATCAACCAGATAGCCTTCACGAGTTCGAGAGAGAACCACGAGTAAACGCCCCCAGTCGCAGACACCCGCCTCCCTTTGCCGAACTTCCCTGCCCACCCCAAAAGAGAGGAGGGAGGTGGTTGAGCAACCGAAGAGCGGGGGCGAGCTGGGGGGCGACCGGGCGGGAGGACAGTAGCCAGGACTGAACACCGCCGGCCTCGTTCGCTGCGCAATCCCAGACGAAGAGGAGGAGGAGGAGGAGGAGGGAGACCCTAAGACGGCAATAAAGTAACTGTCGTCGCCGGGCGATTCCCTAGCTCGCACGCTCGCACGCTCGCTCGCTCGCGCTAGGCATACGGAAGAACCGAGGTTGTGCCGAGACGGGCGAGAGGACGGGCAAGAGACGAACTCGAGCACGCCACACGCCGCGAATCGGGGGTAGTAGTCGAGACTCGCTGATTTGACAATCGGACGAGCCAGCCTGTCCCGCCGTGTAAGCGTACACCGGAACGTTTCGGGTCTGTCGGGAGGGAGGGAGGAAGGAAGGGAGAAATTAATCTCCGCACCCCGCCGCCGCCACCGCCGACCGTCGCGAGCTGTGACCGGGCGCCGAGGAGTCGTCGTCCCCGGGTCGGCCTCGCTCCACCGTCTCCATCGGGTCTTGGATCGTAGGAAGAAAGAGTGCGTGCGCGGTGACTGGACGAGAGATCGGGCTAAACGATCCCCCGCCTTCCGACCGCTTCGCTGCCTGCGAGAGAGAGAGAAAACCAGGACGGAGAAGTCAGTCAGAGAGAAGAAAGGGAGAAGAGAACGGAACGGTACGCGCGGCGCGGTCTCGGGTGCCATCCTTCCCCTCCAGCAAGCGGCGCGACGACGGTGACGAGAAGGGTAACCGGGAGCTGCACGAACACACACTCCCTAGCCTTCACTCAACCGCCGTGTACGCACCGAGCAAGAGGAGACCGGCCAACCTTCCACCGCGAAACGCTCGTCTCCAGAAACTCGCCCGACCAATCACTCCAATTTCGTTCTCCGCCAAAGTTCGCTTCGCTGCCCCGCCGAGGACCGGCTGAGCTTCACCCTCCATGTAAGAGAAAACGCACTCGTTTGAAAGGTATACACATGCAGCGTACCAGGTTCGGTCCCTCTCACCTACCTCCTATACTAGTGTTTCGCACTCGTCTGAAAGGTATACCATCGTGCAAAACTAGGTTTCTGCCCGATTTTTTAGCTCCCCAGGCGTTTCCCGCCCATCCAAACACATCTCTTTGCGTCCGTACTGGCCAGGGACCCTCGTTCCAGTCACTTTGGCCGAGATCCGTCGGCGCATCTCCCCGCCAGGGGCGCTCGAACGGCCGGCGGGAATTCCTCCAGAGCGCTAGGGCCCAAGCCACGCTTCGGCCGTCTGGAGGAATACCGGCCGGCCGGCCGGCCGGCCGACAGACAGGAGAAATCCCCCGACTGGACCGCAAAGCCACACATCGGCCGCTCGCCGCTGCTGTCTCTCACTCTGAAACATAGGCCGTCTCGAGGAAGGGCAGTCCCCCCGGCGGCCGCCGCCTCTCCCCCCGCTTCTCGCTGCAACCAGACAAAGCCTGGCATCGCCCCGGCCGGCCGACAGGAGAAATCCCTCGAGCACGCGACTGGACCGCAAAGCCACACATCGGCCGGCCGTCTCGAGGAAAGGGCAGCCCCCGGCCGGTCGGTCGGTCGGTCACCTCTCTCGCCGCTGTTGTCTCCCACTCCGAAACGGGTACTCGGTCGGCCGTCTGGAGGAACGGGCAGCCCCCGGCCGGCCGCCTCTCTCGCCGCTGTTGTCACTCTCACTCCGAAACGGGTACTCGGCCGGCCGACAGGAGAAATCCCTCGAGCCCGCCCGCCCGCCTCTCTCGCCGCTGCGCTGCTGTCTCTCACTCTGAAACATCGGCCGTCTCCAGGAAAGGGCAGCCCCCGGCCGGCCGCCTCTCTCTCGCGCCGCGGTTGTCCCTCACTCCGAAACGGGTACTCGGCGGCTGGCCACACATCAGTCGGTCGCCTCTCTCGCCGCTGTTGTCTCCCACTCCGAAACGGGTACTCGGTCGGCCGTCTCGAGGAACGGCAGCCCCCGGCCGGCCGCCTCTCTCACTCCGAAACGGGTACTCGGGCCGCCGGCTGCGCTGCTGTCTCTCACTCTGAAACATCGGCCGTCTCCAGGAAAGGGCAGCCCCCGGCCGGCCGCCTCTCTCTCGCGCCGCGGTTGTCCCTCACTCCGAAACCGGTACTCGGCGGCTGGCCACACATCGGTCGGTCGCCTCTCTCGCCGCTGTTGTCTCCCACTCCGAAACGGGTACTCGGTCGGCCGTCTCGAGGAACGGCAGCCCCCGGCCGGCCGCCTCTCTCACTCCGAAACGGGTACTCGGGCCGCCGGCCGACAGGAGAAATCCCTCGAGCGCGCGACTGGACCGCAAAGCCACACGTCGGCCGGCCGCCCGCCCGCCCGCCTCTCTCGCCGCTGCGCTGCTGTCTCTGGAAAGGGCCGGCCGCCTCTCTCTCGCGCCGCTGTTGTCTCTCACTCCGAAACGGGTACTCGGCGGCTGGCCACACATCGGCCGCCTTCCTCTCTCGCCGCTGTTGTCTCCCACTCCGAAACGGGTACTCGGTCGGGCGTCTCGAGGAACGGCAGCCCCCGGCCGGCCGCCTCTCTCTCGCGCCGCTGTTGTCTCTCTCACTCCGAAACGGGTACTCGGCGGCTGGCCACACATCGGTCGGTCGCCTCTCTCGCCGCTGTTGCCTCCCACTCCGAAACGGGTACTCGGTCGGCCGTCTCGAGGAACGGGCAGCCCCCGGCCGGCCGCCTCTCTCGCCGCTGTTGTCTCTCTCACTCCGCGACGGGAACTCGGCCGGCCGAGAGGAGAAATCCCTCGAGCCCGCCCGCCCACCTCTCTCGCCGCTGCGCTGCTGTCTCTCACTCTGAAACATCGGCCGCCTCCAGGAAAGGGCAGCCCCCGGCCGGCCGCCTCTCTCGAGGGTGGGCCGTCACATTTCATCCTCGGCAACCGGAAGTGGGGGAAATCGTGATTTTTTGCATCAAAATGCCTAACAGAATGTTATGACAGAATTTCTTTTTTTAAAAAATGGTCCTATCTCTTCGAAACTTTAGCTACCTCCCCCCCTCCGCCTTCCATTTCCACTTTGGGGCATTCAAAAATGGTCTCAAAATTAAAATCGAACATCTAGTTCCATCTCTATTTTTTTTAAAACTTTATATACCCCGGGGAAAATGTCCACCGCTCGCTCCCCATGGGTCGGGATCAACATTTTCTTTTTGGGAATTGCGTTTGACCGAAAAATGGGTGCTTGGGTGGAATACCTGAAAATTTGGTGTCAAATGACCCTCTGGAAGGGTCGGGCGTAGCAATAATCCACATGAAAAATGGACGGCAACTAAAAATGAGCAGGATCGACCAAGAGGTTCCGAATTGAATTGAATTAAGGGTAGGAAGGTGTCAGATCAGAACTCTACTCGACCTGATCCCCCCCCCCCCTCGATCTCCTATAATTTTTGTCATTTTTAGAGGATTCAGGGGTTTAGACTGAATTCATAGGCCAAGTGGGAGGGGGAGGGGGTAGACTATCTCTCCGTAAACCCCATAATCCCGTTTCTACCCCCCCCCCCCTCCGAGACATCTTTTTCTCAAGGTCATGTTTTTCTAAACCCTGCCCCTCCCCATGGGCCCAGGGGCCCCAAATGTGGCATGAGGATAGGCCTTGGTAATGCCTCTAACCCCCCTGGGAGTTTGGACCCCAAAGTCCGAACCCTGAAACCTTTTTTGACGAGCAGCCCGTGTAGGAAACAGAGAACTGGGGAGATATGATCATATTTCCTTGTTTACGACGTCACGCGCTAGGTGGAAATTCAACAGGATCGAACTTATATTACAAATGACTGGGGTGAAAATTAAAATTGACTTAGGTGAAAATTAAAATTGACTTGGGTGGAAATTAAAATTGACTTGGGTGAAAATTATAAAATACAAATTATATTACAAATGACTTGGGTGGAAAATAAAATTGACTTGGGTGAAAATTACAAAAAACAAATTAAATTAAAATTGACTTGGGTGAAAATTATAAAAAACAAATTATATTAAAATTGACTTGGGTGGAAATTATAAAAAACAAATTATATTAAAATTGACTTGGGTGAAAATTAAAATTGACTTGGGTGAAAATTATAAAAAACAAATTATATTAAAATTGACTTGGGTGAATATTAAAAAAATCAAATTATATTATTTTTCATGTCCCTTATCTATAGAAGGGTATCGCTGCCAATATTAAATGCTCTGCTAAAATGTCTTTTCCATTGATTACGTGTAAAAAGTACAATGTACAAAGTCTTAATACCGGTAATGATAATGTCAAAATACCTCTAATGCCAGAGTTAAATGTAAAACGTTAAATGCAACGTGTCAAATGACAAATGTTTCATCGGAAAATTCTGTTTTTGACGTGTGTACAAAAGACATTTCCCTCATTACATTTGCGCTCTGCCTCTTCTCATTTGTCGTTTACGCTTTGTATATATCATCTTACGCAGAGCATCATCTACGGGGTATGCTAATAAAGATACCACATGCCTTATTAACATATATATATGAAAACGAGACCGAGATCAATCTGGTATACAGTAAGCCAGCACGCGATAGCGTTCTGCACGCAATAAAAAAAATTATTTACCTTGAACAATATACACGATCAAATTTGGATGGTACCAAACTATTACGCAGAGGGGGTATGCAGTCATAATACGATATCATGTGACATATACCAGTGAAAAGCACGTTCATGTACAATGTATAACCTACTCTTTCCTCTCTTTAAGTAGTCTACATGTGTTGCTACCCGACAGTTACCTAATTGCTAAATATGTACTTTCGATTTAACCGAGGTCCCGTGTACATATTGGTGTGCACGTAAAAGATTCCTTGGCAGTTGGAATTCGATGTAAGAGTAGTCCATAGTGCCGCTCAGGGGCGTACATAAAGATTTTGTTGGGGCGGGGTGGGGGTGGGGTTGGGGTAGCAAAAATGCGACCGACTGATGCACATGTCCCTAACACGAGTGGGGGTTGGATGGCCGCTGTAAAGCCTGGGTCGTGGGGCGTCAGACGGTACAAATGTACTAAAATCTCTTGCAAAGCCGGTGGGGTTGACAGGGGCAGATTTCGAGATGTTGTCCCACTGATTCCTGTCAGGGTCTCTTGTTAACTAGAATTTACTCATAGCAATGACCTCAAATGCAAGAATATTGATTCAATTCTTCAAAATTTTCTTAGGTTGTTCAGTATTATATATAGCCATTGCCCCCAAGGTTTACATAAATTTAATAACAAAATCAACATGGCCCTAGAAAACTATCATCTGTATAGCTACGATAACGTAGCTAAAATCGTTGAGATATACGGAGGGTTGGGAGATGAGGTTTCTTATCTATCATCTGTGGTGCCAGGTTCCTGACCTAGTCAATCGTATTAACAGAGAGAGGGAGAAATGGGTTTAACGTCCACTTGACACAAACTAGGCCATATCGTTCTATTTTATTTCAATAATTCGCTTGGGGTCTTTAGCAGTTGGGGACCCGGGGAAAACCCAAGAGGCTGGAAGGCGACCGATTCCTTTTCACGTACAACCTGGGATTCGAAACCACGCCAGTTGACTCAATGTCAGGCTTTATGATACAGCACGGACATGCTAACCATTCGGCCATCCATCCCCTCAACCGCTCGTATTAGGGGTATTAGGGACATGTGCATCAGTCGGTCGCATTTTTGCTACCTTCCCCCCAAACAAAATCTTTATATTCCCCCTTGCTGAGCGACACTATATAATACGGCCTACTCTTACATCGAATTCCAAATAACAAGGAATCTTTTACGTGCACACCAATATGTACACGGGACCTCGGTTAAATTGAAAATACAGTCTATATTTAGCAATCTGGTTACAGTCTGAGAGCAAAACATTTCTTTCAACAAAACAAAGAGGGTTTTCAATTTCTTTCTCTAAAGTAAGTTATTATGAATGTGCAAAGACTGGCGGATTCAAAACGCCACAGAAACTGGAATTATGTATTAAGTCCCGTATTTTGACATTTTAAACCCTCGCCACCGCCCCAATAACATCTCTCTAGTACAGGCTAATTAATCATGGTGCCAAATAAATAATGAATATACACGAAGACTACTTAAAGAGAGGAAAGAGTATACATTGTACACGGACGTGCTTTTCACTGGTATATGTCACATGATATCGTATTATGACTCGGGTTTTGACACTGCATACCCCCCTCTCCGTAATCATGGTAATATAGTTTAGTATTGTTCGCGGTAAATAATTTTTTATAGAGTGCAGAACGCTATCATGTGCTGGCTTACTGTATGCCAGATTGATCTCGGTCTCTTTTCCATATATGTTAATAAGTCACGTGATATCTTTATTTGCATACCCCGTAGATGATGCTCTGCGTAAGATGATATATACAAAGCGTAAACGACAAATGAGAAGAGGCAGAGCGCAAATGTAATGAGGGAAATGTCTTTTGTACACACGTCAAAAACAGAATTTTCCGATGAAACATTTGTCATTTGACACGTTGCATTTAACGTTTTACATTTAACTCTGGCATTAGAGGTATTTTGACATTATCATTACCGGTATTAAGACTTTGTACATTGTACTTTTTACACGTAATCAATGGAAAAGAAAAGACATTTTAGCAGAGCATTTAATATTGGCAGCGATACCCTTCTATAGATAAGGGACATGAAAAATAATATAATTTGATTTTTTTAATATTCACCTAAGTCAATTTTAATATAATTTGTTTTTTATAATTTTCACCCAAGTCAATTTTAATTTTCACCCAAGTCAATTTTAATATAATTTGTTTTTTATAATTTCCACCCAAGTCAATTTTAATATAATTTGTTTTTTATAATTTTCACCCAAGTCAATTTTAATTTAATTTGTTTTTTGTAATTTTCACCCAAGTCAATTTTAATTTCCACCCAAGTCATTTGTAATATAATTTGTATTTTATAATTTTCACCCAAGTCAATTTTAATTTCCACCCAAGTCAATTTTAATTTTCACCTAAGTCAATTTTAATTTTCACCCCAGTCATTTGTAATATAATTTCGATCCTGTTGAATTTCCACCTAGCGCGTGACGTCGTAAACAAGGAAATATGATCATATCTCCCCAGTTCTCTGTTTCCTACACGGGCTGCTCGTCAAAAAAGGTTTCAGGGTTCGGACTTTGGGGTCCAAACTCCCAGGGGGGTTAGAGGCATTACCAAGGCCTATCCTCATGCCACATTTAAATTGAAAGTACATATTTAGCAATTAGGTAACTGTCGGGTAGCAACACATGTAGACTACTTAAAGAGAGGAAAGAGTAGGTTATACATTGTACATGAACGTGCTTTTCACTGGTATATGTCACATGATATCGTATTATGACTGCATACCCCCTCTGCGTAATAGTTTGGTACCATCCAAATTTGATCGTGTATATTGTTCAAGGTAAATAATTTTTTTATTGCGTGCAGAACGCTATCGCGTGCTGGCTTACTGTATACCAGATTGATCTCGGTCTCGTTTTCATATATATATGTTAATAAGTCATGTGGTATCTTTATTAGCATGCTCTGCGTAAGATGATATATACAAAGCGTCAACGGCAAATGAGAAGAGGCAGAGCGCAAATGTAATGAGGGCTATGTCTATTGTACACACGTCAAAAACAGCATTTTCCGATGAAACATTTGTCATTTGACACGTTGCATTTAACGTTTTACATTTAACTTTGGCATTAGAGGTATTTTGACATTATCATTACCGGTATTAAGACTTTATACATATTGTACTTTTTACACGTAATCAATGGAAAAGACATTTTAGCAGAGCATTTAATATTGGCAGCGATACCCTTCCATACTTATCAGCCACCGTAGCTACATGTATGGTCCTTCTAGGCTTCTGTCATAATCAGACTGGTCAAAATAGAAAAGTGAATAAAAATACTACTTTTTATTTTTACTGAACTCCGTTGGGACCCTAAATAACTGATGGTGATATAATTTAAAAGTCGGGCTGATTGACCTGATATGAATAGGACAGAGACGAATTTCCATACAGGGTTTTGTAGCGAAGAAAACCATCACACCGTCGAAATGACAACGTGGTAAAGTTTTCAAACAAGCATAGCAACCGCGTATGAACGCTACACAGCATGTATCTACACGGTCGCCGGAGTGTATTGAAATTTATTAGACGTGATATGCAATTTACTTCGAACCTAGTTACCGCTGAAGCCCAACCAATAATTAACAGACTACTTTCCGTAACAGACAAATTGTCTGCCGAGGCTGCTCAAAAGCTAGCAGACAAGAATAAATCTAGGTCAAAATATTCACCTCTTAGCACAATGGGTTGATCTGCTCTAATCACGTGATCAATTCTGTCCACTGGCCGCCGTCGATACTTATTTATAGTAGAAAACACGGAATATAACAAAAACAAACGAAACAAAATACAATGTTAATAGTAGTTTGAACCTTAAAAATCACCCCGAGGGTATTAATGTGCCAGGAAAATGTTTATATTTCCTGAAAAATAATAAATTATTCTTTTAAACAGTATGTGATAGTATACTTGGAATTTGATTTTTCATATTGCATTTCACTGCGACAAGACTGCATCTATATCAACACGGCCTCGATATCTGCTACCCAACCCCTATTTTACTTTATAATTCACCCTGTAGATATCAATGTGCCAGGAAAATGATTATATTTTCTGAAAGATAATTCATTCCTCTATTATTTGGTATGTAACATTATACTTGGAATTTGATTTGTCATATTGCATTTTGCTGCCGTAAATGACAGCATCTTAAATCAATATGGCCTCGATGTCTGCTACCCCACCCCTCTTATACCTTACAATTCACTCTGTAGATATTAATGTGCCAGGAAAATGATTATATTTTCTGAAAGATAATACATCCCTCTATTAAATGGTATGTGACATTATATTTGGAATTTGATTTTTCATGTTGCATCTCGCTACCGTAAATGACATCATCTTAAATCAATATGGCTTCGACGCCTGCTACCCCACCCCTCTTATACCTTCCAATTCACCCTGTAGATATCAATGTGCCAGGAAAATGATTATATTTTCTGAAAGATAATACATACCTCTATTAAATGGTATGTAACATTATATTCGGAATTTGATTTATCATGTTGCATTTCGCTGCCGCAAATGACTGCAACGGATAAAAATACAATCTCCAGGTATGCTACCCACCCTTCTTATGCCTTACAATTCACCCTGTAGATATTAATGTGCCAGGAAAATGTTTATATTTTATGAAAGATAATACATTCCTCTGTTATATGGTATGTGACATTATACTAGGAATTTGATTTTTCATGTTGCATTTTGTTGTCGCAAATGGCAGCAACCGATAAAAATACCATCTCCAGGTTTGCTACCCGACCCCTCTTTTACCTCACAATTCACTCTGTAGATATTAATGTGTCAGGAAAATGATTATATTTTCTGAAAGATAATACATTCCTCTATTAAATGGTATGTGACATTATACTTGGAATTTGATTTTTCATGTGGCATTTCGCTGCCATAAATGACGGCCTCTTAAATCAATATGGCCTCGATGTCTGCTACCCACAACTCTTTTACCTCACAATTCACTCTGTAGATATTAATGTGCCAGGAAAATGATTATATTTTCTGAAAGATGATACATTCCTGTATTAAATGGTATGTGACATTATATTTGGAATTTGATTTTTCATGTTGCATTTCGCTGCCGTAAATAACAGCGTAGTTAAATCAATATGGCCTCGATGTCTGCTACCCCACCCCTCTTAAACCTTACACGTCACTCTGTAGATATAAATGTGTCAGGAAAATGATTATATTTTCTGAAATACATGTACATTCCTCTATTAAATGGTATGTAACATTATATTCGGAATTTGAGTTTTCAAGTTGCATTTTGCTGCCGTAAATGATAGCAACCGATAAAAATACAGTTTCCATGTCTGCTACCCCACCCTTCTTCTACCGTACAATAAACCCTGTTGATATTAATGTGCCAAGAAATTGATTATATTTTCTGAACCATAATACATTTCTCTATTAAATGGTATGTGACATTATACTTGGAATTTGATTTTCCATGTTGCATTTTGCTGCCGTAAATGACAGCATCTTAAATCAATATGGCCTCGATGTCTGCTACCCCACCCCTCTTATACCTTCCAATTCACTCTGTAGATATTAATGTGCCAGGAAAATGATTATATTTTCTGAAAGATAATACATTCCTCTATTAAATGGTATGTGACATTATACTTGGAATTCGATTTTTCATGTTGCATTTTGCTACCGTAAATGACATCATCTTAAATCAATATGGCCTCGACGTCTGCTTCCCCACCCCTCTTATACCTTACAAGTCACTCTGTAGATATTAATGTGCCAGGAAAATGATTATATTTTCTGAAAGATAATACATTCCTCTATTAAATGGTATGTAACATTATATTCGGAATTTGATTTTTCAAGTTGCATTTTGCTGCCGCAAATGACAGCAACCGATAAAAGTGGGGTGGGGTAGTATACCTGGGGATTGTATTTTTATCATTTGCGGCAGCGAAATGCAACATGAAAAATCAAATTCCAAGTATAATGTCACATACCATTTAATAGAGGAATGTATTATCTTTCAGAAAATATAATCATTTTCCTGGCACATTAATATCTACAGAGTGAATTGGAAGGTATAAGAGGGGTGGGGTAGCAGACATCGAGGCCATATTGATTTAAGAGGCCGCCATTTATGGCAGCGAAATGCCACATGAAAAATCAAATTCCAAGTATAATGTCACATACCATTTAATAGAGGAATGTATTATCTTTCAGAAAATATAATCATTTTCCTGGCACATTAATACCTTCGGGGTGATTTTTAAGGTTCAAACTACTATTAACATTGTATTTCGTTTCGTTTGTTTTTGTTATATTCCGTGTTTTCTACGATAAATCAGTATCGACGGCGGCCAGTGGACAGAATTGATCACGTGATTAGAGCAGATCAAACCATTGTGCTCATAGGTGAATATTTTTATCTATATTAATTCTTGTCTGCTAGCTTTTGATCACTCTTACCAGACAACTTTCGTTAACAGACAAATTGTCTGTTAATTATTGGTTGGGCCGCTGAAGTTCAAAATCATTTAAAAGTACATAATTTACACTTACGATTTCTGTTTCCGATCTTCAAAATAATCGCAGAGTGACCTCCCTTTCCAAACAGACACAAATAACCACAACCAGTCGCTCAGTGAACCCAATAGAACGTAAGAGCGTGTTATCTTATTACGTCACGGATGTTTTCATTACGTCCAAATTGTTTTATTCATAGAAATATATATTTCTATGTTTTTATTTGGCTTTTACTTCACATAAACCAGAAAACGACCGTCAGCAATCGCGAAAGAAAGAATCCCATTAAAAATGTTAAATATTTTGGGCTACAATATCGATAAACACCTCCTGTTTAGAATTTATCGGACTGTTAGTGTTATTGTCCATTTGATACCGCTTAAATTTTTCATTAGAGGCTTAATGATTTAAGCAGTATCAAATGGACAATAACAGTCCTCTAGATTCTAAACAGGAGGTATTTATCTCCTAATTAGATTTTGGGGCACTTTTTTTTCTCACTTGACCCGTCTGCCCGAAACGTCAGATTGCCCGAAAGTTAGGGGGCAGCTGTCTCCGCCCCCTGTCACATACGCCTGTAGGGCGTGCGCTAATTGTAATGTAGTTGCATGTGATTTTAGAATAAAAATTAATAATAATAGATGGTGTACTACGTGAACATCACCAGGGCAACAGACTATGACAAATATCGGGTTATTTCAAATAGAAAGGAAGAGTGGAAGAATTCAATATGTTTAAATAGAGTGGAGTGGATATATTTACTTCTGACCTTAATGCTAAAATCTTATTTATAACAAAAACCATGAAAGATAAATTTTTGTAAGTAGTGCATTCAGATGAGGTTATTATTCATATTTAGAGGTGAGCGTCATTGACCGTATGCTTTATCGATGTATTTACTACTGTTTCTGTGTTGTCCGATTTGTCCAAGTTATGAAGTAAGCACAAAAAGAGAGTATGCTTCATCTTTTCGATGTTACGTTGCCATAAGAACGTTTGATACATTACATTGTTATAGTCGAATTAATATTACACTTTCAATCATAAAATATTTTATTCAAATTCAACTCTTCATATAAAATTAAACATAAACGCCAACCTAACACGACAACAACTCAATTACAATGAGCACAAAAGGCTCAATATAAGGCGGGGCTAAATGGCTCAATGCTTTGGTAAATCAGCAATCCCAAACAGAATCCGCCCATTTCCATATATGGGTGATACACCGTGATGGCAGTGCGGATCACCTAATGACTGACAGGCCATATCCATATATAGGCGATACTCAGTGTGGGGAGTAAGTGTCAGCTAGTGAGTGACAGGCCTTTCCATATTCCATATATGGATAATGGGTTATTCAACGTGTTGTCATGATAGTATTTATATTATTTATTATTGCTTGTAGTATTTGTGTGTTATGCGTATGGGGTGCGCTTTCATGGGGTTTCACTTGGGGATTCTTTGGCTTTGACTCTACTCCCCATAATAAAATATCTCTCAATACCCCACCACCTCTTCTACTCCCCATAATAAAATATCTCTCAACACCCCACCACCCCTTTTACTCCCCATAATAAAATGTCTAGCAACACCACCCCTTCTACTTCCATTACAAACTATAAATAAAAGGGATCACGGTGGCTAAGTGGATAAGGCGCTGGCTCGCTTGCCTGGTGGTGTTCGATCCCTGCATTGGCCGAGAAAGTTCATATCGATTTTCCGGCGTGATTTCCCCTTGTCAGTGATGCAGAAGGAGGGCCTGACAAGGACAGCTGCCTAGTCGTTCGGATGGGATGAAAAACCGAGGTCCCGTGTACACATTGGAGTGCACGTAAAAGATACCCTGGCAGTTGGAATTCGATATAAGAGTAGGCCGTAGCGCCGCTGCCCGGGCAAAATTTCCCTCATAGCACACTGTATGACGTATGCCCGTCTTCCATTAGCCCAGGTTAGGTGCAAAAAAGTAGGACGTTAAACCCCATTTCATTTCATTTATAAATTAAAACGAAATAATTAAAACTGGTAACATAATCAATATCATGTACAGCAAATTTATTTATATAAAATAAAATCAAACTTACAGATGAGTAGATCACATGTTTAGGTCTGACAGAATTATAAACAGGTCCGGTAGAATTGTAGACACTGAAACAGTCAACCGCTTGAATAAAGACTTCTCGTCAAATAAACTCGTTTCTAATAAACATAATGTTACATGACACCGATTGATCATTGCCTTACTAAAGGATCAAACTTTCCATAGATTCGTTCCCCGTGAATTAAACTTTATTATAATGCATTTTATTTTATGACATGTATTCAAACGTTACTCATATGGTGAGCTAACTGAATAGGCGTGGGTAATAATATATATGACGTGTTATTTGCAATCCCTTTTATAGACAATTTATTACAATAATACACTTGTCCCTATTTTCAAAGACAACTTCCACGTGCTGCGTCCATCTTTTCAGCTGAGCTTCAGGCCATTCTTCAAGCCTAGAAATTCATTCAGTCTTCATCAAAATTAAAACATATAATATTTTCTGATTCTTTGTCCTCTTTACAAGCAATTAATAACAAACAGCTTGATCACCCATTAGTAGCAGACATTTATCGTTTGCTACTATCAGACGAGTTCATCAGCAAGGGTATTGTACTTTGCTGGCCCCCGAGTCATGTGGATATTAAAGGGAATGATATCTGAATTTTTAACACCAGATAAATATTTTGAATTCATTTATGATCGCTGGCAACGGTCTTGGGATCTTGCAGGCACAAACAAACTTCATGGCGTTAAGCCTCTCTTAGGAGACTGGCGAATCTCCGATAGATGAAGTTGTTTTGTGTGCTCTCGGTTAGGTCATGCTATTTTTACTAGATAAACACCCCCTGTTTTGCATTAAGAGGGATGTAATTACCCAAAAGACATGTCCTGTGATTAGCGTCCGGTAAGCGTCGCAGGTTTTAATGTGAAATCTCCATCAGGAGATGTCTATTGGACATTAACACCCCTCTTAATGCAAAACAGGGGGTGTTTATCTAGAAAAAATAGCATGACCTATCCATGACCTATCTGAGGTAATGAAAACGTCGTGACGTAGCGAAATAACAGGCTACTCTCGTTAGATTTGGCTCGCTTATCGTTTGATTGTTATAGTAGCAGTATGAGTATAGACCAAAAAACCCACTAAAATTCTCACTTCATTTTTTATTTTAAACTTTATGTTTTTGTATTAGATTATTGTCTATTTTGTTGTTTGTAGCTGTTACCTGACAAGTGGGTTGTGTTTTAAGTTCATGTTGTATCTCCAAATATTTCATCTAATGTACCGAGATCAAAATTGATTGTCTCCATTGTGGTTATCTCCATTAAGTAGTAAGCATAATATTAATATGCAGTGATTTTTCTAATTAAGAGGGGTGTTATTGTCCAATAGTCAGTGTCTAATCAACCAATCAAAATACAAGATTCGCCCTTAAGCAGGTAACTAGTCCATATTACAGCGAGAGCCTCAGCCAGAGTGTGAACATTGTCATGTTCCTTTGACAATTACGCACATTTTGATTCAGTGCAATCATCGCAAATATACAAGATCATGGTATTACCGTTGTCAGTCATTACATCAGGCGTTTGCCCAGCCGGAGCTATATGGACAATTTTAATTGTATATAATTTATCATGTATAAATTTTTATATATGTAAATGAATTGATATATTTAATTTCAATTATATTTTCTGTGGTATTTGTTTTTATTTATATATATAAGTACATTTCTGTGATATTTGTTTTAATTTGTCTCATTAAACTCCCCATATGTTTGGCGCAATATAGCCCGGTTGGAGCTGACGTACCATAAAACATTTCATTACAATTCGTTCAAGACAAACTAACAATCATATAATAAGAGTTTATCCTTGTTGATATTTATAAAAAAAATACTCAACAATCTCAAATGTGAAATCTGAAAATGCGCAGTAGCTTGGTGTCTCATATATACATGTATAACGGCATGATTTTACAGGAGGAACATGATCCCGTCCGTGTCCCCAAAAAACTATATTTATATGCGTGGGAGGGTGGGGGGGGGCAGTCCCTCCTACTGCCACCGTGTAATATTGGGCTGTGTGCAACCGCTAGAGTCGATTTGTCGCATATCTGACCCACGGTATGTTTGACATTGGTTCAACATTATCATTATAATGTTGAAAACTGCATTGAAACCATGAGATTTTTTGCCATTTGAAAGCGGGCGCAAAAACTCAAAAACTTAGCCTTTGATTTAACTCAACAGAGAGGTTTGTTATAAATTGTTGTTAACATTGGTGATTAATAAACGGCTGTAATAAATATCAGTTGTTTGTTACTCTAATAATATGATCTGACGCGTCCAACCTTTTATATCAAACAATCGTTTGTAAAGACTTATTCAATGATTACATGTATTTATAAATCATTTGTGAAAGTTTAGTTGTATTTAAAAATAATTTTAATTACAAATCACTCATAAACAGTTACTGAACGCCAGTAGGAATTACAATTATTTCGAATCACCTGAGGAAATTATCACCAAGTAATTTTGATGAACATGTTTACGACCTTATTCTGTAAAAATACTTTTTACTATAGTAGAACGTTCAAATTCATTTCATTTCATCCTACGATCCGTTTGAACGAGTTAGTATCTCGTTTGAACGAATTAGTATCTCGTTTAAACGAATTAACTATCTCGTTTGAACCAATTAATATCTGCCTAAACGGATTAACTGTCTCGTTTGAACGAATTAGTATATTATGGTTAATTGTTTTTCGTTATCAATTCTCCTTTACGTAATTGACTGTTCAAATGAGATGAAAATGACCTCGTTTTATTTTCCATATCGAAATACATGTCATTTAACACATACATGGGTTTTGTATTATGTTGAATATTAGTGGTTATGATTCATAAACAACATCAAATAAAACAACGGAAACATGGTGTGTAAAGGTTACAGATATTAACGTATTATTGAATATATGAAAGACTTGAAAGACTTGTAATTTCTATGGCCTGTTTGACGCATTTCCGCTCAGTATCATAATGTTTATTCTTTATTCAAAATATCAACACAGACCCTTTTCTATTTTTGTTGAATAAACTGAATTGAATTCTAGTGATAATCTCTGTTCAGTTGATCTTTAACATGTACAAATAACGAGAAACCCCACACTGTCATAAAGAGAGAGAGGAGAGAAATGGGGTTTAACGTCCACTCGACATAAACTAGGTTATTTCGGGACTAACACATGGTTTAATTTTATTTCAATTATTTGCTTGCGCGTAGGGGTCTTTAGCAGTGGGTGGAAACCGGAGTACCCGGAGGAAACCCACGAGGTTGAGAAGGTGCCCCTATCTCCATGCCACGTACGCTCACACCTGGGATCGAAGTCACAGCCGCTAGCCAGAGGTGACGGGCCAGCTAGAGGTCAAAGCGCGGCACTCTAATCCACTAGGTCACACCCACACACACACACACACACACAGTCACACAGTCATAAATCTCATATTCTGACAGGTGAAATGATCAGACAGGCCATAAGTCTGACTTTTCTTGTCATTTTATAATGGAGTTTTATATTTTACAATTAAGTTTGTGTAGTTTATCGGAAGAGACGCCTATACACCCCTGTGTGGTATAACATGGTCCCTATAATATACACCTTCTCCATGTAGTATATGTGGTATAACATGGCCCATGTAATATACACATTCATTCTCTATGTGATACAACATGGACCCAATAATAAACACATATTTAAATCATTCATCTTCGTACAGGGCCCGCGAGAGGGGAGGATAAATGGCAATTCTTCGGGCCTTGGAGTTCATTCAATCCTCTTCAGTTTTAAAGCATATTATCTTTACTGATTCTCTGTCCTCGCTTCAAGCAATTAGTAATAAACAGCTTGAACACCCATTAGTAGCAGATGTGTATCGTCTGCTACTATCTTATTAGGTAATCAGCAAGGATATTGTCCTTTGCTGGCTCCCCAGTCACATGGATATCAAAGGGAATGATCAAGCAGACTCGGCTGCCAAGTCTGCCTTAGATCTTCCCATATCCGAATTTTTAACACCATATAAGGATTTTAAATCCATTATTAATAATTTCATATTTGACCGCTGGCAACGGTCTTGGGATCTTGCAGGCGCACAAACAAACTTCATCGCATTAAACCTCTCTCAGGAGAATGGCCAAGCTCCTATATAACCAACAGGAGAGATGAGGATGTCTTGTGTCGCTCTCGCATAGGTCATACTTTTTTAACTCACATTTTCATATTAAAGCGAGAGCCTCAACCAGAATGTGAGCACTGTCATATTCCTTTGACAGTTAAGCACATTTTGATTGAGTGCAAGCATCTCAAAGATACTAGATCTCATTTTTACCGTTGTCAGTCATTACATCACATGTTTGCCCAACCGGATTTATATGGTAAAGTGCTAGACGTTTTAAAAGAGACAGGATTTTATCATAAATTTTAATTGTATATATATCATTAAATTTTTGTATTTAAATATTTATATGCATAAAAGATAGGTTTTATTTTTAGGTTTTACTTACTGTGATATTGTTTTTATTTATGCATATAATGCTTTTCTGTGATATATTTTAGCCTGTTTCGTAAAGATCATATGTCTGGCACCATATAGCCCGGTTGGAGCTGATGTGTCATTAAACTCCATTTCTTTCTTTCTTTCCTGGGGCCTGTGTTCGTATAATATTTTATCTTAATTTGAGACAGCTATAACATTGATATGCACCCCTCCCCTGAGGTACAACCCACGACATATTACATTATTTTGTACACCCTAATGTCTATTTTAATGTATTCTAGTGTACATGCCCTTGTGTAGCATGCAGGCTTGGGGATTTTAAATGTTTTGTATTACTTTTTTGATATTTACCCTTTAACAGCGTTATGTCTTACATCTATTCACGTATGGTCGTGTGTATTTACCTTAAGACAGCGTAATGCCTTGCATCCATTCACCAACCAGATAAATGTTTGTTGTCATAGCAAAAACCGGAAGTCTTAGTAGGGAAAATTGGTTTCTTGACCCCACTTCTCTCTCGTTCTCTCTCTCTCTCCCTCTCTATTCCTGCTGTGGTATGTATTGGACGTTAAATTTGTAGTACACATCAACAACAACAACGAGACAGATGAGACGCCGATTGAATTCTAAGGGAGAACCATGGTGTGAGGTTTCCATCAGCTAAGAGTAAAAGTAGCAATAGTCAAACCATTAAACGATCACAGGTAAAAAAATTGTAGGGGTATAGTGCATGGTCCATTTGTTCCAGTAGTAATAGTCAAACTATTAAACTATCACAGGTGAAAATATTGTAGGGGTGTAGTGCATGGTCCATTTGTTCCAGTAGTAATAGTCAAACTATTAAACTATCACAGGTGAAAATATTGTAGGGGTGTAGTGCATGGTCCATTTGTTCCTGTAGTAATAGTCAAACCATTAAACTATCACACGTAAAAATATTGTAGCGGTGTAGTGCATTGACTATTTGTTCCAGTAGTAATAGTCAAACCATTAAACTATCACAGGTGCAAATATTGTAGCCGAGTATTGTTACATAAGGTGTAAATAACAGAGTTCAAGTAGCCATGGTCCAAACATTAGACTATCACAAATTTAATCTAGGATTGCTGCTTTAATATCGTTAAGTTTAACAACTGAGCTATTTATTTTTATATTTAAACATATAAATAAATAGTATTGTGATATCTTATAGTCTGTCTCGTATAATTCACCATATGTTTGGCGCAATATAGCCCGGTTGGAGCTGACGTATCATAAAACAACATTTCATTTCATTTAACATAGTTTAGTGAATATACCTTTATTTGTGATATTACAATAGCCGATTTTAGCTCGTGGGTATGAATCATGCTGACCTGGTCTATTTTTGTACCTGGTTATTGTGTATCATATCGATTGATTTATTTGACAGGTAGACAGTGATTAATGTTTATAAACTAGTGATCTTCATGAATAATATTATATTATCCAATCGGCTTTATTGACTTGAAAAACAGGGGATTTCCCCTGTATTAAGCGACACCGTCTCTTGCCCCATGATTCATCATCGTCGTGTGTAAGGTAATTGTGAAATCAGGGGATTTCCCTATACTAACCGACAAGCGTCTTTTGTTGTGTAAATAAGCAGTAAATAAACAGAAAAGAAATATTCAGCTTACGTGCAGGGGTTACTCTACTCCCTTGTCCGAAAACCTTGTAAACCCAACAGTTTGTAAAGAGGTTGAGTCGTTTTTTGTGTTGAGTGAAAAGGTCGTTTTGTCCTGGGCCAAGGCTTGACTAAATATTTACCAGGATGATCAGCTTTACAACCCGGTCCAAATCGGCAATGTGAAGTTTGCTCGATTTTGGTTATCTCTCCACCCATAAGCCACAACATCCCAACTTCTTTGGAGCAGTACAAACTTTAAGCAGTGAAAAAAGTGTAACAATGTTCAATAATTCATTAAGTGACAAAGACAGCGACCTAATTTGAAACATCTTCATGTCCGTCCGGTCCTAATAAATAGTCTACATTTATCCATGGATATTTTTACAGCATAAAGATTTACCTTTTTATTTGCCTAAAGATTGTAGGACGATTTATGTGTAATTGCCTGGCAACCTATCTTTCTATTTTCCTGGAGAATCAGTTGGTTCGGGACACTGGAAACCCATTGAATGTATTTTATATGATACAAATTTGACAATGTTCAATTTATTAAATCAAAGACAGCCACCTAATATGAAACGCCGTCTAAACAAAGCAACATTCAACTATCGTCTAAATGCCCCCATCTCCGATTTAAATATTGCGAAAATATAACGTCAAACAGTAAAATTAATTTTTATCATTCAAACTTTACTTTTATCGTCAATGATGTGAATTGTACCACAAAAAAACCATCACACCAGCAAACATCTAAGGGGTAGAGTAAAGTAACAATCGATGGGATTGTAACATTAAAAAATAACCCTTATTTGTACAAAGACACAATACAAAACACTTTTAGTTGTGAATAAATAAATTTTGAAATTGTTATGTTTATAAAATGAAAGTCGATGCCAAACAAAAAGAAAAATAATGGAAAACCATTTTATTAAAGATACGTCATTAATTATTTTAATCTATGAAGTCATGAAGGGGGTTGAAAGGTTAGCATGCGCGCGCTGCATCACAAGGTCTGGGATTCAATCAACTGACGGGGTTTCCATTTCCCGGTTGTACGTGATACGGAGTAGGGTCGCCTATCCAACCTCGTGGGTTTTCTCCGGGTCCCCTGGTTTCCTGCCACTGCTAAACAGAGATAATATCCCTATGGTGTTAAGGTGTAAATATGGTGATTATACTCCAATATATACAGATGGTTCGAAAGATGGTGATCGGGTACCTACGGCTACCGTGGCGCCATCTTTACAGCAGAACTCCAGGCCATTCTTCAGGCTTTGGAGTTCATTCAACCGGCTACTTCCATCTTTGCAGATACACTCCAGGCTATAATCTAAGGCCTTGGAATTCATTCAATCGTCACCCAAATTTAAAACGTATCTGTTCTGATTCTCTGTCCTGTTTACAAGCAATCAATAAACAGCCTGATCCCCATTAGTAGGATAATATTCATTGTCTGCTACTATCATACGAGTTGAGTAGCAAGGACATTGTCCTGTGCTGGCTCCCCAGTCACATGGATATAAAAGGGAATGATCAAGTAGATTTGACTGCCAAGTCGGCCTTAGATCTTCCCTTATCCCATTTTATACTAAACCATACACAGATTTTAAATCTTACATTAATCATTTAATTTATGGCCGCAGGACGTTAGTTCCAAATACTTCCTTTGTAAAGCGTTCGATTTTTTAAAGGCACATATATTTTTATAGAATTTTTAAATTTGTATACCAGTTTTTTTTTTTCATTTTTTCAATATTTGATTAATTTAAAATAATATTATTTAATTTTAATAGTATTAACGGTGATACTTGTTTTTATTCGTGTATACATATATATATAGATAATGTGATTATTTGTTTCTAGTTTGTCTCGTAACATAATCATATGTATGGCGCTATATAACCCGATTGAAGCTGACGTGCGATTAAACAATATTTCGTTCATTCATTCCCTGTTACTTATCTATGAACTATATTACCATAGATAATTGTTACTATACACAATTAAAACCTCAGTGTTACAATGTAAATATATATAAATTGTTGTCCTCTGTCCATCTCTATACAATGACATTATTTCTTACAAACAATGACGTCTATATAGAATAGTATAATATTGTGTAAAAGCTACCCTTTAAATATGTAAGCTGACGAGAGTTATCTACCTTACCCTATACTTCTAATGAATCACTGTATCAACACTGATATTGTTTAACATTATGTTTACCTTATTTTAATGGAATAAATCCTAATGGGATTCAGTGTTCTTCTGTTCTGCTCTGAGCGGGGCTAATGGAGACAGGCATACGCCATACAGAGTGCTATGAGGGAAATTTGGCCAACACAGCGGCGCTACGATCTACTCTTAGATCGAATCGAATTCCAACTGTCTAGGGATCTTTCACGTGCACGGGACCTCGATTTTTCGTCCTGCATCACTGACAAGGGAGGACCAGACCCGAAAAACCGGATGAACTTTCTCGACCAATGCAGGGATCGAACACCCGACCTCGTGGTTAGCGAGTCAGCCTTATGCAAATTACTGAGTATTTATAAGTTTTAACGGGTTTAAGCGACTACCAACAACATGTATTATTTTCAAGAGTTCCAATGAATACTAATTAACCACAAATAACTTATTCTAGCCGACACTAGGACATACTAACCACAAATAACCCATTACGACTTTCCTAGGACTTTCTCAGGACTGTTATCATCTGCTCACTCATCGTTATTGTGGTGAAGAAAGTAAAGACAGGGATAACGGATATTTCGGTCGATTTTGTCCACAAGTCAGAAAACATTTTTCAAAGAATATTATTTTACATGTCGTCTGTTCTCATCGCCTCTCTTCTCAGAAGTATTGGAATTGTCCGGGTATTCCGTCCTACTGACCTAATGAAGACGGAGATACGTCATACAGTGCTCTACGAGTGAAATTGTGTCTGGGCAGCGACACAATAGTCAACTCTTATTTCGAAATCCAACTGCAAAGGGATTTTCTTCATGCATACTGTATAATGTATACGCGGGGCCTCGGTTTTTCGTCCCGTCCGAACGACTAGAAAGCTGTTCAAGGGAATTAGTAGAATAAAGATATAACCTACTATATGTTAGTCCCATAATGACCTACATGTGATAGACCGGGCGCCAGCTTCAGTTAATCATACTAAGAGAGGGAAATTGTCTGATAGGGCATAATTGTTTGTCAATGCCTACTAGTCAAACATCTGAATTGCTGCCGGGAATTAACCTGCCCATTTAGGTGGTGTGGGGGCCTAAAGGGAGCCCATTTTCACTTTTAATCATACTTTGGTAGGGATGGACAATTTTGATAATATTTAATATATAGGTAATACGGAGTCGAAAAACACCATTGACAGCAAGTTTTTGTTGACAGTGACCTTGGACAGCAAAGGTCAAGTGCTGTCCTAAATTCATTTATTCATACTAAGTGAGGGATGGCTAAAACTTTTTGAATATGATTCATTAGACGGTTTCAAACATTCCTACATCATTGCCAGTAATTTCACACTGACCGGAAGTGGCGACAGTGACAGTTAAATACCACAACATGGCATCAGGTATGAGGCATCAGATATAATCATACATTGAGGGGGATGGCTGATTTTTATTACACAATGATAAAATATGTATATACACAACAAAAATACAAATGACAGCAATTTTACACTGACCGGAAGTGTCGACAGTGATGATTACGTAATAGGCCCCATCCTCAGATATAATCATACATTGAGAGGGATGGCTGATGTTTTTACACAATGTTTAAATATGTATATACACTACAAAAATACAAATGACAGCAATTCTACACTGACCGGAAGTGTCGCCAGTGATGATTACGTAATGGGCCCCATCCTCAGATATTATACATTGAGAGGGATGGCTGATTTTTTTACGCAATGTTAAAATATGTATATACACTACAAAAATACAAATGACAGCAATTTTACACTGACCGGAAGTGTCGCCAGTGATGATTACGTAATAGGCTCCGTCCTCATGAAATTGGGTGCCTGATAAGGCTATAAATTCACAAAATGTTAAAGTATCTCCTACTGCAAAATTACGATGGCAGGGCATAAATGGCAGGGTAGCTATATTATCTAAACCAAACTGTTACTCTTCTATATATAACATGGTCTTCTATATATTCCATGTACGACCAATCTTTTCCTGGTAACATGGACATCAATAATTACGATCACAGTCATACATAATTTAAACGTCGTTTAAATATCATCTTCATCATCATCTTCGCCATCATCTTCGCTCTCACTATCATCGGATCAAGCATCGTCGGATTGTTCTCACCATCCTCAAAAAGCATATCATCGACATTAAGATCTTCTTCAATATCGTGTCTGCATCAAGTAGGAGATACTTTACATTTTGTGAATTTATAGCCTTATCAGTCACCCAATTTCATGAGGATGGAGCATATTACGTAATCATCACTGGCGACACTTCCGGTCAGTGTAAAATTGCTGTCATTTGTATTTTTGTAGTGTATATACATATTTTAACATTGTGTAAAAAAAATCAGCCATCCCTCTCAATGTATGATTATATCTGAGGATGGGGCCCATTACGTAATCATCACTGGCGACACTTCCGGTCAGTGTAGAATTGCTGTCATTTGTATTTTTGTAGTGTATATACATATTTAAACATTGTGTAAAAAAATCAGCCATCCCTCTCAATGTATGATTATATCTGAGGATGGGGCCTATTACGTAATCATCACTGTCGACACTTCCGGTCAGTGTAAAATTGCTGTCATTTGTATTTTTGTTGTGTATATACATATTTTATCATTGTGTAAAAAAATCAGCCATCCCCCTTAATGTATGATTATATCTGATGTCTCATACCTGATGCCATGTTGTGGTATTTAACTGTCACTGTCGCCACTTCCGGTCAGTGTGAAATTACTGGCAATGATGTAGGAATGTTTGGAACCGTCTAATGAATCATATTCAAAAGGTTTTAGCCATCCCTCACTTAGTATGAATAAATGAATTTAGGACAGCACTTGACCTTTGCTGTCCAAGGTCACTGTCAACAAAAAGTTGCTGTCAATTGGGGTTTTCGACTCCGTATTATCTATATATTAAATATTATCAAAATTGTCCATCCCTACCAAAGTATGATTAAAAGTGAAAATGGGCTCCCTTTAGGCCCCCACACCACCTAAATGGGCAGGTTAATTCCCGGCAGCAATCCAGATGTTTGACTAGTAGGCATTGACAAACAATTATGCCCTATCAGACAATTTCCCTCTCTTAGTATGATTAACTGAAGCTGGCGCCCGGTCTATGATGAGTAGACGTTAAACCCCCTTCCCCGTGTCTCTTTATTCTATTCTAATTAACAACATGTCCTACATTCAGTCACGTGTCTATTGATCCAGGTTACCAATAAAATAAATATAGTTTGTTTTATTTACCTTCGGTTTATTCATATATGATAAATATTTATAAAGATATAATCCAATAATAACTGTGATATAAACACAGCAAACATGATAAATATATTAACAGAACACAGTTTTTATGGGATACAATCACTAGTTTTATTCTAAAAGCACGACGTTTTAACAAGTATCCTCTGATCGCTATCAAGCGTCGTGCTTTTCAAGGATTTGATAACGATGAGGATACTTGTCGAAACGTCGTGCTTTTAGAATAAAACTAGTGATTGTATCCCATAAAAACTGTGTTCTGTTAATGTGTTTTCCCGATCGCTAAATGCCACTTAAAGATTATGATAAATATATATATATATAGGTCAATGTCTATAATACAGGTCAATGTCCATAATACAGGTCAATGTTTATATATGGTATACAATATTAAAATATAACTGTGGTTGAAATACCATATTGTTCGAGACTAGTTTTTAATTTACCATGAACAAGATTTGCCTATGAAAGTATGATATTATTGGTATGTATATTTACATAGAATTATTGCTAAATTAAAATAAAATATCGTTTAACGTCCTACAGAACGTACGGCATAAAGTGTGCTATGAGGGAAATTTTGCCCGGGCAGCGGCGACAAAGCCTACTCTTTTATAGAATTCCAACTCGCCAGGGATCTTTTACGTGTACGTCTCATTCAAATGACTGTACCTTGCCACGCAATAGATAATTTCATAATTTACAGAGAGATATTCATTAATCAGTAAAACCTTTTTCAATAAGATATTTTACACGTGTTTTTCTAGCATGTTGACGAGCAAATTGTAATACACTCAAATTATTTTTATCTCTAACCATTTTATTAACATTCATAGACATCAACAAATCTGTTTTATTTATAAAATTATTACGTTTTGTCAAAACACAACTAAACAGAGGTGTTCGATTATTGTCATCTCTGCTTTCTAAATTAAACCCTTTCTTCTTGATGAAATACTTTACACGCCCGAGGCTACCATACTGACAGGCATAGTGAAGTATATTCGGTGAACTATCTAGTTTAGCACCCTTGTCTAATAATAGTTCGACCTTTTGTAATGACTGAGAAGTTGAACAAATAGCTGACATTAAAGGACTTTCATTTTTATCATTTCTGGCCTCCACATTGGAACCTTTATCAATGAAGTATTTAACACAATCTAGACTACCATATTGACAGGCATACTGGAGTATATTCGGTGAACTATCTAGTTTAGCACCCTTGTCTAATAATAGTTTGACCTTTTGTAATGACTGGGTAGTTGAACAAATAGCTGACATTAAAGGACTTTCATTTTTATCATTTCTGGCCTCCACATTGAAACCTTTATCAATGAAGTATTTAACACAATCTAGACTACTATATTGACAGGCATATTGGAGTATATTCGGTGAACTATCTAGTTTAGCACCCTTGTCTAATAATAGTTTGACCTTTTGTAATGACTGGGTAGTTGCACAAATAGCTGACATTAAAGGACTTTCATTTTTATCGTTTCTGGCCTCCACATTGAAACCTTTATCAATGAAGTATTTAACACTATCTAGACTACCATATTGACAGGCATAGTTAAGTATACTGGAGGAATGATCTAGTTTAGCACCCTTGGCTAATAATAGTTCGACCCTTTGTATTGATTGTGTTGATGAACGCAGGGCCGATATTATTGGAGTTTCATTTGCATTGTTTCTTATCTCTATATCTACATTTTTACTTAACAAAAATTCAACATCTTCTACTTTATGACATCTGCATGCGTAATGCAGTAGACTTTCATCTGAATAATGTGAAGGAAACCTTACATTAAGATTAGCCCCAAAATTTGCCAATACCTTCACCTTCTCTACAGGTTGTTTATCTGAACGTATAGCTACAACAATTGGAGTATAACCACCACTGTTCTTACTCTCCATATCTACCATACCTTTATTTAACAACAATTCAACAGTTTCTACACCATAAAAACAACACGCTACATGTAATAAACTATTACCATTCCTATCTTTAACATCATGTTTAGCACCAGACGATATCAATACTCGCATCTTCTCTTCCGGTTGAATACTCGATATAATACAATCATACATGGCTGTCCTATCTCGATTAACTACACTATTTATATCAATTGTTTTATCGGATAAAATAGATTTTAATTCGTCTAATGTACCATGTTCACAAACTTTAAATAATGTATATTTATCTACTGGTCTTATAACTTTATCATCATCGTAAGCAGGTGATGTTTTATCTGGTGTTGTATCATCATCAGGTGATGTTTTAACTGGTGTTGTATCATCTTTACGTTGATTAAGATGACTAGAATCTAGACACGATGATGTTGATGGTTGACCAGAACCTGGATCCTGATGTTGGGAAGTGGATTGTAAACAAGACACTAGATTTGGTGAGTGACCTGGTGTCAATAAAGTTTTCATATCTGAAATATATGAATTGAGGTACATTATGTATAGGACTTAAATGTAATAAGTAAATGTTGGACTGGAATCACTGACTACAGAGGTTGATATAAATGGCATTTATAAGCAGGTCGAAACAAATAACAAAACGTTTCAAAATTTAACACTGTCGTATAATTCGTACATTTAGATACGACGCATGATTACCGAACAGTGCCATGGATGACGTAAAGGCGTAGAGTTATATATAGAAACTAGAGTCCGCACTGATCACGTGACTCCCATGACTACAACGTTAAAGGCAATGACGTATATATACGTCATTGGTTAAAGGTTTGTGCCGGAATGAAGCGACGGCCGCCATGTTAGTTCCGGGGAGTATGCACGTAAATACCCGGATGTTCACTATGTTATCGCATTAATCAATCCGTGTCGAACTGTTTTAAATCGTGCAACAACATTACATTTTTAAATTTTCTCACCCAAATATTTATTGTTTGATAAAAATTATAATAAAGATCCATGGACAGACTTATCTCCGGGCCCCTCTTTTCACGTAAAGGTTATAGAATAATTTATTTTAACACATCAGCGATCTCGACCGCAGTGTCTCTATCTGACTATACGCTACTACTAGGCCTATTTACTTTACCTTCGCTTTCTGTTTTAATTTTTATTAAAACAGTCATCTTTTGAATTAGTGCAATGTCCACAATATGAATTCTTATACAGTAAATTTGTTCTAAAAATTTATGGAACTAATTAATAAAGAGTGTAGAGATGAATGTGTTTTGGGTTTTTTTTTTTTTAATTTAAGCACTAAAAGTTAACAGAAAACAATAGCCCGCAGAATTATATGTACTGGTATTTTTATTTATTTGTTAAATATTTTATTTCAGGAAATTTGGGAATGGAAAGTGAAGAAAAATTAATAGCCTACGTATAATGTTGTAGGCCTATTTCTATTTACCGCCCGGTATTGATTTATTTCAATATTTGTTAATTATTTTTAGAAATATATGGAACTGAAAAGGGAAGAGAAACTAAAAACAGCCTGTAGAAAATGTTGTATTATTAATTATTTATTTGTTAATTTGTTTTAGAAAATTATGTAATGAAAAGTGACATGTCAGTGTCAGCGATTCCGTAGGCCTACTCTACTTTCACTTTAATTTCCAGTTTAATATTTGATACTTCAAATTATGTCCGGAATGTGTATTCTATAGTAAATGTGACTAATAAATTTATAAATTGAAATCTTACCTTACTGTCATAAAGTTTGCTTAACTTTTTGAGGCCTATGTCATAGAGTATTATTATTAGTAAAAAAGGTAAAAAAGTAAGTAGACGCGACGCAGAGGAGAGACACTGTTGTTGTCGAGATCGCGGACATGTAAAAATAAATTATTCTATAACCTTTACGTGGAAAGAGGGGCCCGGAGATAAGTCGGTCCATTGATCTTTATTATTATTTTTTATTAAACAATAAGTATTTGGGTGAGAAAATTTAAAAATGTAATATTTGTGCACGTTTTAAAACGGTTCGACACCGATTGATTGATGCAATAACATAATGAACATCCGGATATTTACGTTCATACTCCCCGGAACTAACATGGCGGACAAGGCTCCATGTCGGCACGCTGTCACGTGATCAGTGCGGACTCTAGTTTCTATAAATATAACCATGGACCGTATATAGATGGACAAGCAACGAAGTCCCTTTGGTCCGATTCTCTGCCACTCGCGCGAGACACGCGAGACACGACGAGATCTTAAATGTCAACGGTAAACAAAGCGACGTCATTTTTGACAATACGGAATTCTACACAGATTTATTTCTCTAACTCCTCCTTAGATTTTACGATAATCTTTTTGCTACACGGTAATTGTTAACTACGATAAGTATTTCTGTCCGGTAGTGAAGAATTTTTCCAATTTCGAACTTTGATATTTTCAAATGCAGCAGTTGAAGATTGTGAAATGGTAGTTTTCAATATTCTCAGAGATTTTCGTAAGTATTTTGATTTTGCTTAATAATCAAAATTTCCGTATGTATGGGACATTTTAAAATTATGGAAATGAAGTTAAGATATATTATTGTCCGGAATGATAATTAATTGTGCAGAAGTAAAAATTAAAAGAGTTGTTTTTTTAGCTGTGTTTTTAACGAAAACTTGGCGTATTTCCCTCGGGTCCATATGGGCGTGTCCGAAGTCCGTAGTAAACAAAGACGTTGTTTTGATACAGTTGCGTTGCAGACAATCATCTGTGGTCAGTCCAAGCATGATCAATGAAAATATTATAAATTAATTACTTTTTCTGTGACTTTCAGCCCTTTGATTGAGCTTAGTACTGGTAGGCTACCGGTCTAATTTAGTACGGTAGTTAATTTAAGGCCTTTGCTTTGTAATTATTACTGCTAACGCTTAGTGACCTACGGTACGGTAGGAATCTATCTATTATAATCTAGGCCTACAGACTGAAGAGTAACCTTAACGAATAAAAATATGTGAGTTCAAATCTAGATTTAAATTTTCTTTTTTGATAGGTTCTCAAGTTCCAGAACAGACTTTTAGGCTATTATTAATAATAATTATTGATTATTGACCTGTGTAGTGTATAGGTAGGGAGTTCAGTCAGTAACGTCATACGTCATAAAGAAATGGCGAATCTATAAATTTTCATGTTTCATAATTCATCAGAAGAAATAATATTGTAGGCCTTAACAAGCAAAATACTTTATTTTTATTTCATTTAAATATCATTCTTCAAGATAAACTATTTGGTGTGGGTTTTAAATGTTTTGTAGTAATAAATATTTATCGTTAAAACTACGTTACTTTCTGCTACCGCTCGAATTACGGCACCGTTTTTACGCTCTCGATAAAATGGGTTCCCCGCTATGTTTATAAATAGACACGATTTCGCGTTTTCCCACCTAGTTGAACCTTATATGGGTATTTTCGGCATTTTCCGTAGATTCCCGTCGTGTGTGACGCGTGTTGATACAAGCAGACGCCCGGAAACCCTACGTCAAAACCTGGAGGTAAGTGACATTTTCAATCGTTTTAGTAAAATTTCGGTAGACTCAATTTTTTTTTCCATTGGAAGCACCCATTTTAAGATAGTTAAACATGTTAGCTAATTAATGATTATAATTATGAAATGGTTTCCATTTATAAAATGATGTGCAAATTGGGTTTTTTATCGGTAGGTTTTCTCAACTTACGGCGCTTGACGGCAAAATGGCCGAACTTGACAGTTCACCACTTGCACCTCAACTTGCAGATACAACAAACCACATAAATGTTGATTGTTTGAAAAATCCGCCTAGTATTGGTAAGAATTTTTTTTTTATCGAAATGTATGTTTGGTTTGAACAAAATAGGCTAAATACTCTTGTTTATTGTAAAAAAAAATAACAAAACGGTAAAGTGTCACAAAATACGAGGGTGGAAGGACAATAACTAGAATAGCTCTGTTGGTGGCATTTGTACTTCCTTGCTGTTCAAATTTTTATTTTTCGCGCATGCGCAATGATAAAACGGCGATTCTGTTAGTCATCTTCCCTCCCTCGGCACGCACACGTTGATTTTTTTTTTGTTTAATTATTAACAAATAATAGGTAGTACAGGGCTGTAAATTCATACGAATCTCCGTAAACGATTGCGAGCGAATTCTAATAAATTGTGACAACTGTCATTTACTTTTTATTCACTTATTGATGTCAACAAACACTGAATTGACAAGACGAATCTTCGACTCGCTCATATCGGCATCGCTGTCGAGTGTCGACCAGGACAACATTGAAACAAAATATCTTTTACATTGAAGTATTTTTATGTTCAAGAATGTTTTAAGAACAAACGGATATCCATTTATTATTCGGCAATATTATAAAATCATCAAATTGTCTTGTCAATATTTTAAATAGCAATTTTTTGCCGAAACTGGCACAGTTGTTTATTTATGTTAGACTCGAATAACACCGATACATTTCCATTATGCCGTATAGTAGTCTCGATTGTCATATATAAAGAGAGACACGGTTAGATGTCAACAAACAATTTGTTTGTTGACGAAATTAATAAATATTGTTTTATGGCACGTCGACACCGTAAATTAAGCAAATTTGCGCTAATTTGTATGTTAATAAACCCATGTTAATACGTTATTAAAAATAAGAAAAAAAGCTCCCTTTGATTACTTTGAATAAAAAATAAATCAAAGTTACAGTTACAAAGTAGCAGTAGCCACTTCATAAAACTATAAACATCAGATATTATTTTGGTATACACATTTGGACAGTAAATCCCAATTTGACATTATTGGTCTTGTTTAACAAATTTTGAGTTATAAATTATAAAATTAATAAACGCTATTTTGTTATGTTTTTTTTTTACAATATTACTATAGATTTGATCAGATCGCATATGAGGGTCATCTTAGATTGATATTTACAAACTAATACTATAAGTTTTTAGTCAACACGTCAAACAATTTGGGTTTTTTTTTGCATTTAATTTAAAAGCTGGCTGAACACTGTGATTATGAACTTAATATTTATTTAAAAGGGCCTGTGTTAGGCGACTGAAAAAAAAAATTAGTTGGTGATTGTCCACGCCCACACACCTGTCCTGATTTTTTTTTAAATTTTTTATTTTTAAAATTTACCCTCTTATGCTGTTTTAAACCAATGATAAACGTGTAAAACTCCTATGTGAGCGCGAATTGTGGCTTCAATGTGAACATTTTGTAAGCAATGAAAATAATTAATGCCGTAAACATTTAATCTGAATATTAATTAAACATATCCACACAAAGTAAACTGTTAAAAACAGTAAAAGACAAACACATATATAAAATAAACAAAACTAGTTATGTGAACTTTCTATATGGCTTGAAAAGTGGTATCAGGTGTTCTGAATGGGTAAGCATACCCTGCCCTGTGCACATCACCCGTTACAAACCAATAAATAGCAATGAAACACAACCTTTATGTAATCGGCAAATGATTTAGTAGGGCCAGGGGAGTTATCCCCGCTATCAGGCACATAAAGGCTATGCAAGCTAGACAAGAAACAAAACATATACAAACAGTAAAGCCACTAAAGGACTTGGATTATTATCTAAAAGCTACAGTACTCGGTTGGATATTACATTATATCTGAACGGTTTTTCTGCTTGTATGCAGATGACTTGTGTTTTGACTTGAAATTAAAGCTTTATTCCCACAGTATTGCATGTTCATTTAAAAATAATAAAATCCTCCCTCCCGCCTACATTGAAAAAAAAAAGGACATTCACCAACTTTTTTTTTTAAGTGGCAAAATACTAGACTATGACAAGTCAAGTCATGCCTACAAGTGACAAGGTATCCACATTTGTATTTTTAATTAGCTTACAAAGGCCTGGCTTTAGTTTTCGAATTTAAAAAAAAAAAAAAAAAAAAATTAATAATATTTAATAGTTTTAATTATTTATTTTATCAAATCATTTCAGGACCACACTGTAAACAGCTTGGAATTAGCTTTGAATGGCTCTACTGGGTCTTCAAAACCATTAACCAGTTCAGTTACCAATGGTGTTATTATTGAATTGCTGATCCTGAAAAAAAAAACACAATTATAGTCTAGATCAATGCGCTAATTGGGTTAAAATACTTTTTAACCTGAAGGAAGCTCCCCAACCTAAAACAGTGCATTCTCAATGGACAAGGATTTCGAAAAGAGCTACAGAACTTAGAAGAAATAAATTAAATTATAACATTTACATTAATAGCCCTTACACTCCACCTGACTCTGCCACTAAATCTACAGACCTAACGCATAATAAACAAACTAATACAATTAACATATCTTCTTCAGAAAAATCAGTAGAGTGTACTATTTTACCCTTGTCTACAAAAACAGAAACAAAATCGTCACAAACCAATATTTTACATTCGACTATCGAAATGGAAGCAACCCAACTTGGACAGAATTTAAATTTAATAAAAAAAGAAATAAAGGAGTCTCAAATACAGTTTAATAAAATAAAACTTAGGAAAGGACATTACAGTATAAGAAATATTAACAAGCGTGACAAACGTGCAAAACAAAAAAATAATGAGTTGAGTAGAGAGGTCAGAGAGCTTAAAAATAAAGTATTAAAACTTGAAGTTCAAAAAAGAAATGCTGTTAAAATGACATCAAAATGGCGCAGAAAGGCAAAAATTGTAAATAAACTAGAATGTCCCAAGTGCTTGGAAAAAGATATAAAAATAATAAATTTAAACGATTCTGTTCGGTCACTAGAAAGTGAAATTGATATTGCCCCCATTTGTATTTCTGATACAGAAAGTGAACAAAAAAATAAAAAAAGAACAGAGCTCAATTTTAAAGAAGTAAGAGACGGCAATATTGGATATTCAGATAATATACGTTTATTATATATGAGACTATTGTCACTTGGTATTCCAGTTTCCAAATGCAGTGATGTTGTACATAGTGTATTAACAGGACTGACAGACCTAAAGTTTGGAAAGCTGCCGTCAAAGGGAACAACTAGTTTAATTCAGTCGGAATGCGAGGTGGCCGGACAGATTCAAGTTGCTGATATTCTTCTTCACGGTAACAATATGACACTCCAACTGGATGGAACCAAGAAAAAATTTAATGAATATGGAGCATATCAAGTTACACTCAATAATGCTAGTGGTCAGAAAGAAACTTACTCTTTAGGAATGAAGGAAATGTTAAAAGGTGACACAGACTCTTTCATAGACACAATGTTGTCAGTTTTTCGTGACCTGGCTGAGACATTTAGTGATGATTCTGAACAAATAAATGAAATAAGAACTAAAATGTTGGCTAACATTAAAAATAATAGACATATTGTAAATAAAAGTTTTAAAATAAAGTTTGAAGAACTTAGAGCAGAACTATTTGATAAATACCTTAAGAACATTAGTACATTAAGTAATCAATCAAAAAACCAGGTTGTTGAACTACACAGTCTATTCTGTGCGTTACATGTTATTGGAAACATGGGTACTGTTGCGTCAAAGGCACTAAAAGTGTATGAGTCTATAGTATTGCCACCTGAAAATAAAATAACTGAACATTCATTTGACAAAGGTAATGCAAGAACTTTTGATTTAATCTTTGAACTGTCCCAATCTTTAACTATATCTGGCAGCCAAAGGTTTGGACGCTTTACAGATTGGGAAGCATTTTTGGAAGAGAGAAATATTCACAATTTTCTGGTTTCATTTCTGAGACATCGATTTAATATTTTATTTGTAAATGGTGGTGCAGCATTTTATCATCGTGAACATATAGCAGAGTTTTTTCACTGTCTGACTGCCCCAAACAAATTAATGAAATGTATTTCTGAGAGTATTATCTCACCTGTTTGTGTTGCTGAATGTAGAGCACTTGGTATATTTGGAGTTTTGATTTCACAACCTCTATGGAAGATAGTAGAGCGTGATATTCACGTGTTGGATTTAAATCCATATTGGTTAAAACTTAAAAACGCGCTTTCAGAGTATTCAGTGGATGCCTCTAATTTATTGAAAGGAAAGCAATTGTTTAGTGAATTTGCTATGCAGGAAGACGAAGTATATGTTAGTCTTTTCGTTCCTCTCACTGATGAAATACAGAAATTTACACAAGAATGCTTACAAATTATTTGCTTTCATGTACTTCAATTAGTTAATCGCCAATTGATGGACCAATTACCAAATGGTTTATATTTTAATGCTACTGATACCGTACGTAATGAAACTCAATCATGTCCTACGACTAACCGATTAGGTGAAAAAGATTTTAACGACCTCGATCGAGAAGTCAACCGTGCCCCCCAACGTAACACCTCGAATATCTCCGGTATAATATGTTTTCGCAACAACAACGCATGGAAATTTTACAGAAATATGAATCCCGAAAAAAGAAAATTATGTTTAAAAAGAGCTTTACGGTTAGCTCCCAAAAGATACAGTAAAAATAAAGCACATAGAAAACAACTAAAAAAGAAGCGATACCAATTTATTATGGAAAAAAAATCAAAACGACAAGAAATATGAATCCCGAAAAAAGAAAATTATGTTTAAAAAGAGCTTTACGGTTAGCTCCCAAAAGATACAGTAAAAATAAAGCACATAGAAAACAACTAAAAAAGAAGCGATACCAATTTATTATGGAAAAAAAATCAAAACGACAAGAAGCTGACAACAAAAAACAAAAACAAATACTGGAAATATCGGAACACGTCAAAGAAAATGGACTCTGGAATTCTAAAACTATAAAACAGAACATTCAAAGTATTGACTCTACCAACGCAAAAATTAAATCTGTTAAATAACAATTGAAATATCATCAAACTATTTTACACAGTAAAGCTGATAAAACATTATTTTTATATTCTGTTAATGGAAAACCTCATTCATTGGAACAATTAATTCAAAACTTAAATCAAGTCATAACTTTTGAGACAAATAATGAAGAATTAGAAGAGATATCATCATCAATTAATGCAAATACAAAATTCCGCTGCGAGTCTCAACGCAAACTACTAATTAACAATATTATTGAAAAAACAAAATCAGTTCCAAAAAAGGTTAATTCTTCATCTGCTAACCAACAAGTTGCGCGAAAAATTGTAAAAAAAGCTGAAAAAAGGAAAATGCTAGCAACATCTGTGCCGAATAAACACCTAAAAACATTTAATTATTTACCAGTAGAAATTTCCTCTGATGACAAAGATAGTTTTGTTGCAATTGCATATGAAGATCGATGGTATTTAGGTCAGATAACCCATGTTATAGACAAAAGTTCTGTTACTGTTTCATTCATGAAACAAGTTGGACACGATTTATTTAAATGGCCTTCAAAACCAGAAACAAAATGTGTTGAAACTATATTTATTTTGATTAAGGAATTATCAATAGAACCAAAGGACTCTGGCTTAAGGATTTGGAAATTAAGTAGCTTGGATACCATTGAGGAAAAATATAACTATTATAAATTAAATTATTTCTAGACATGAGCAACCAAACTTTCGATTTCCTAAACCAAATAAAGTTTATAAATTACAAAATTTATTTATATTTTTATTCTATCCTTTAAATTTGTAAATTTGAGAAATTTTCGTCAAAATATGCAAATTATTCCTTTTAATTACATGTACAGTTTTTCAGTACTCATTGTATTCTGTTTAATGGTTTAGATAATATCGAAATGATGGACACGGTCAAAAAGGCTCAAAATATGCAAATTAGGTGCAAATGGAGTATAATATTAAGATAATTAGATATCTTTCTTTTTTTTTGTATAGAATTCCTCTCAATTACATGTACAGTTGTTCAGTACACTTTATACTCTGTTAAATGGCTTAGATGATAACGAAATGATATAAACAGGGTCAAAAAGGCTCAAAATATGCAAATTAGGTACATATTATGCAAATTAAGTATACCTTATGATAATTAACTATCTAGGTTTTTGTATATAATTCCTCTCAATTACATGTACAGTTGTTCAGAACACTTTATACTCTGTTGAATGGCTTAGATGATAACGAAATGATAATAACAGGGTCAAAAAGGCAAAAAAATATGCAAATTAGGTGCATATTATGCAAATTAAGTATACCTTATGATAATTGACTATCTAGGTTTTTGCATATAATTCCTCTCAATTACATGTACAGTTGTTCAGTACACTTTATACTCTGTTAAATGGCTTAGATGATAACGAAATGATAAAAACAGGGTCAAAAAGGCTCAAAATATGCAAATTAGGTGCATATTATGCAAATTAAGTATACCTTATGATAATTAACTATCTAGGTTTTTGTAAATAATTCCTCTCAATTACATGTACAGTTGTTCAGTACACTTTATACTCTGTTAAATGGCTTAGATGATAACGAAATGATATAAACAGGGTCAAAGAGGCTCAAAATATGCAAATTAGGTGCATATTATGCAAATTAAGTATACCTTATGATAATTAACTATCTAGGTTTTTGTGAATAATTCCTCTCAATTATATGTACAGTTGTTCAGTACACTTTATACTCTGTTAAATGTCTTAGATGATAACGAAATGATAATAACAGGGTCAAAAAGGCTCAAAATATGCAAATTAGGTGCATATTATGCAAATTAAGTATATCTTAAATGATAATTAACTATCTAGGTTTTTGTATATAATTCCTCTCAATTACATGTACAGTTGTTCAGAACACTTTATACTCTGTTGAATGGCTTAGATGATAACGAAATGATAATAACAGGGTCAAAAAGGCTCAAAATATGCAAATTAGGTGCATATTATGCAAATTAAGTATACCTTATGATTATTGACTATCTAGGTTTTTGCATATAATTCCTCTCAATTACATGTACAGTTGTTCAGTACACTTTATACTCTGTTAAATGGCTTAGATGATAATGAAATGATATAAACAGGGTCAAAAAGGCTCAAAATATGCAAATTAGGTACATATTATGCAAATTAAGTATACCTTATGATAATTAACTATCTAGGTTTTTGTAAATAATTCCTCTCAATTACATGTACAGTTGTTCAGTACACTTTATACTCTGTTAAATGGCTTAGATGATAACGAAATGATATAAACAGGGTCAAAGAGGCTCAAAATATGCAAATTAGGTGCATATTATGCAAATTAAGTATACCTTATGATAATTAACTATCTAGGTTTTTGTGAATAATTCCTCTCAATTACATGTACAGTTGTTCAGTACACGTTATACTCTGTTAAATGGCTTAGATGATAACGAAATGATATAAACAGGGTCAAAGAGGCTCAAAATATGCAAATTAGGTGCATATTATGCAAATTAAGTATACCTTATGATAATTAACTATCTAGGTTTTTGTGTATAATTCCACTTAATTACATGTACAGTTGTTCAGTACACTTTATACTCTCTTAAATGGATTAGATGATATCGAAATGATGAAAACGGGTCAAAAAGGCTCAAAATATGCAAATTAGGTATGTATTATGCAAATTAGATGATCTAATTTGCATGTTTTTTTTGTCATCACATAAAAAACTAATAAATGTTTAATTGTGTTAAATTTTGAATAGTTGTAATTCATAGTTTAAGAAATATGTTACCTTAAAGTGAGAAAACAGACAATTTTATGCTAATTAGATACACATTAAGCTAATTAGCATAAATTATTTAAATTAGTTTTTTTAATTATTTTTCAAATTCCCATTAAAAAATATTTTATTGTTAAAGGTGCGAAATTTTTAATAAGATATCTCGTAAAATAAAAAAAGTTATGATTTAAATAACAATAAAATAGGTTGCCAGGCAACGAAACATACGCCCACACAGCAGCCAAATCGTCCGGGCAGTCAACAAGAATTGTCGCATATTAAGGAATTATTAGAAAATCATTAGAATTTGTTTGGTTTTTATAATCAAACGTTTTTTTTTAAATCATATAATAATTGTGACCTCCAGAGGCACCACAAGCTAAAAAGGGTGATTTTTCGTACAATCAGGGGACATAATTCAGGAAGTAATGACCCGATGGGCGCAAATATCGAAAGGAACGTTTTTTTTTAAATCATATAATAATTGTGACCTCCAGAGGCACCACAAGCTAAAAAGGGTGATTTTTCGTACAATCAGGGGACATAATTCAGGAAGTAATGACCCGATGGGCGCAAATATCGAAAGGAACCAAGATCTTTGGGTTTAAAACATACCTGTCAAGTTTCATCAAAATCGATTCAAAATTGTGACCTCTATAGGGTCCACAACCTTGATATAACATATTTTCACACTATTCGTGTACAAACGGCGGCCATTTTGTCTGTCAATTCTAGTCCGGTTTTCACGTAATTCAAACTCTCTCTTCATTACCATGTAACGGTGATATAGTCAAACGTTTTTTTAAATCGGATAATAATTTTGACCTCCAGAAGGACCAAAAGCGAACAAAAGCGATTTTTCTGACAATCCGGGGACATAATTCAGGAAGTTATGATCCAATGGGCGCAAATATCTAAAGGAACCACGATCTTTGGGTTATAAACATACATGTCAAGTTTCATCAAAATCGGTTCAAAATTGTGACCTCTATAAGGTCCACAACCTTTATATAACATATTTTCACAATATTCGCGTACAAACGGCGGCCATTTTGTCCGTCAATTTTGGTCCGATTTTCACACAATTCATACTCAACCTTCATAACCATGGAACGGTGATATAATCAAACGTTTTTTTAAATCGGATAACAATTTTGACCTCCAGAGGGACCACAAGCTAAAAAGGGCATTTTTTCGGACAATCAGGGGCCATAATTCAGGAAGTTACGATCCAATTGGCGCAAATATCGAAAGGAATCAAGATCTTTGGGTTATAAACATGCATTTCAAGTTTCATCCAAATCGGTTCAAAATTGTGTCCTCTACACTGTTCACAACCTTGATATAACATATTTGCACACTATTCGCGTACAAATGGCGGCCATTTTGTCCGTCAATTTTGGTCCGATTTTCACAAAATTCGAACTCGACCTTCATAACCATGGAACAATGATATAATCAAACGTTTTTTTAAATCGGATAACAATTTTGACCTCCATAGGGACCACAAGCTAAAAAGGGCAATTTTTCGGACAATCAGGGGCCATAATTCAGGAAGTTACGATCCGATTGGCGCAAATATCGAAAGAAACCAAGATCTTTGGGTTATAAACATGCATTTCAAGTTTCATCCAAATCGGTTCAAAATTGTGTCCTCTACACTGTTCACAACCTTGATTTAACATATTTTCACACTATTCGCGTACAAATGGCGGCCATTTTGTCCGTCAATTTTGGTCCGATTTTCACGAAATTCGAACTCAACCTTCATAACCATGGAACGGTGATATAATCAAACGGTTTTTTAAATCGGATAACAATTTTGACCTCCAGAGGGACCACAAGCTAAAAAGGGCGATTTTTCGGACAATCAGGGGCCATAATTCAGGAAGTTACGATCCGATTGGCGCAAATATCGAAAGGAACCAAGGTCTTTGGGTTATAAACATGCATTTCAAGTTTCGTCCAAATCGGTTCAAAATTGTGACCTCTAAACTGTTCACAAGCTAAAAGATAGGCTGGCACTGCCAGGCAGGATACGCCCACATTTTCGAGAGATGGACAGAGAACAAGCAATACCGAAAGTGATTTTTCCTACATCTTTAAGTCCTGTATTTCATACTGTATTGGGAGCAGCCATTTAGTTGGTCAGTTCCAGTCTGATATTAATGAAACTCGAAACCGACAATGATTATGGTGTGACGGTACACAACCTAGAAATGTGACTTTTCATCAAAATCGGATAAGAATTGTGACCTGTAGCGAGTCCACAACCATGATATACCATATTTTTACACTATTCGCGTACAAACGGCGACCATTTCGTCCGGCAATTTTGGTACGATTTTCACGAAATTAGAACTCAACCTTCCTCATCAAAATCGAATTAAAATTGTGACCTATACAGGGTCCACAACCATGATATATCATTTTTATAACAGTATTCGCGTACAAACGGCGGCCATTTTGTCTGTCAATTTTGGTCCGATTTTCCCGAAATTCAAACTCAACCTTCCTTACAGTGTAACGGTGATATAATCAAACGTTTTTTTAAATTGGATAATAATTTTGACCTCCAGAGGGACCACAAGCTAAAGAAAGGGGGATTTTGCGTATAACCAGGGGCCATAATTCAGGAAGTTACGATCCGATATGCCCAAATATCGAAAATAACCAAGATCTTTGGGTTATAACGATGAATTTCAAGTTTCATCAAAATCGAATTAAAATTGTGACCTTTACAGGGTCCACAACCTTGATATACCATTTTTTAACAGTATTCGCGTACAAACGGCGGCCATTTTGTATGGCAATTTTGGTCTGATTTTCCCGAAATTCAAACTCAACCTTCCTTACGGTGTAACGGTAATATAATCAAACGTTTTTTTTAAATCGGATAATAATTGTGACCTCCAAGTTGAAAAAAAGGCGATTTTGAGTATAATCAGGGGCCATAATTCAGGAAGTTACGATCCGATATGCGCAAATATCGAAAGGAAGCAAGATCTTTGGGTTATAACCATGAATTTCAAATTTCATTAAAATCGAATCAAAATTGTGACTTCCACAGGGTCCACAACCTTGATATACCATTTTTTAACAGTATTCGCGTACAAACGGCGGCCATTTTGTATGGCAATTTTCGTCCGATTTTCCCGAAATTCGAAATCAACCTTCCTTAGGGTGTGACGGTAATATAATCAAACGGTTTTTTAAATCGAATAATAATTGTGACCGCCAAGCTAAAAAAAAGGCGATTTTGAGTATAATCAGGGGCCATAATTCAGGAAGTTACGATCCTATATGCGCAAATATCGAAAGGAAGCAAGATCTTTGGGTTATTACCATGAATTTCAAGTTTCATCAAAATCGAATCAAAATTGTGACCTCCACAGGGTCCACAACCTTGATATACCATTTTTTAACAGTATTCGCGTACAAACGGCGGCCATTTTGTATGGCAATTTTAGTCCGATTTTCCCGAAATTCGAACTCAACCTTCCTTAGGGTGTAACGGTGATATCATCAAACGGTTTTTTAAATCGAATAATAATTGTGACCTCCAGAGGGACCACAAGCTAAAAAGGGTGATTTTTCGGACAATCAGGGGCCATAATTCAGGAAATTACATTCCGATAGCCGCAAATATCGAAAGGAACCAAGATCTTTGGGTTACAAACATGCATGTCAAGTTTCATCAAAATCGGTTCAAAATTGTGACCTCTATAGGGTCCACAAGCTAAAAACGTGATTTTTCGTACAATCGGGGGCCATAATCCATGAAGTTTTGATCCGATACATGCCAATATCGAAAGCAGCCGAGATCTTTTGGGGATAAACCTATATTTCAAGTTTCGTCAAAATCGGATAAGAATTGTGACCTGTAGAGAGTCCACAAACAAATTGTGGACGGACGGACGTCCGGACGGACAGGGGCGACGACATAATACGTCCACATGAAAATTTGGGCGTATAAAAACGTGATTTTTCGTACAATCAGGGGCCATAACCCATGAAGTTACAGTCCGATACATGCCAATATCGAAAGGAACCGAGATCTTAGGGTGATAAACCTATGTTTTAAGTTTCATTGAAATCGGATAAAAATTGTGACCTGTAGACTGTTCACAAACAATTGTGAACGGACGGACGGACGTCCGGACGGACGTCCAGACGGACGTCCGGACGGACGAACAGGGGCGACGACAATATACGTCCACATGAAAATGTGAGCGTATAAAAAATCAAAATAATGTGACATTCTTGGTGCCATTGTGCAATTAACCTCTATATGTTAAATCGCTATTGTTTTAAGCCGCAAATGTCCTCAATATGTCGCATTTTTTAAGAATAAAAACATGCATAAAATCTGAACCCCTTAACCGATTTTAAAAAAAATTATGTTTTATAAAAGCTTGGAATCTCAACTGTCATAATATTATATTCTTGATTGTGTTTCTGTATTTATGATTTTTTGACTGAACTCCCTAGTATAGGCCTAATCATCATTGATAATAAATTACAAACAGAAAATGGTAAAACTAAACCTAAGGGTAGGTACAATTAAATTATTTTGAATATTCAATCACAATGGAAACACTAGTGCAGAAGAATTGAATCCATGATTCCATGGCAAGTCTGAGTGAACATACAGACATAGGCCTATTAATTATTACACTAGTGCACAACAGACTGAATTTAAAATATAAAAGTAGATCTATACAGAGAGTAGCCTTAACTAATAAAAATATGAGAGGTCAAATCTAGTTTTTAAAAATTTCCTTTTTTTGATAGGTTCTCAAGTTCCAGAAGAGACTTTTAGGCTACTATTATTACTATTAATAATTATTGGTTATTGACCTGTGTAGTGAGTGTATAGCCCTAATCATCATCTGCATTTATAATAAATTACAAACAGAAAATGGTAAAACTAAACCCAAGGGTAGGTACAATTAAATTATTTTGAATATTCAATCACAATGGAAACACTAGTGCAGAAAGAATTGAATCCATGATTCCATGGCAAGTCTGAGTGAACATACAGACATAGGCCTATTTATTATTACCGTAGTGCACAACAGACTGAATTTAAAATATAAAAGTAGATCTATACAGAGAGTAGCCTTAACTATTAAAAATATGAGAGGTCAAATCTAGATTTTAAAAATTTCATTTTTTTGATAGGTTCTCAAGTTCCAGAAGAGACTTTTAGGCTACTATTATTAATAATTATTGGTTATTGACCTGCGTAGTGTATAGGCCTAATCATCATCTGCATTTATAATATGGAAACACTAGTGCAGAAGAATTGAATCCATGATTCCATGGCAAGTCTGAGTGAACATACAGACATAGGCCTATTAATTATTACACTAGTGCACAACAGACTGAATTTAAAATATAAAAGTAGATCTATACAGAGAGTAACCTTAACTAATAAAAATATGAGAGGTCAAATCTAGATTTTAAAAATTTCCTTTTTTTGATAGGTTCTCAAGTTCCAGAACAGACTTTTAGGCTACTATTATTACTATTAATAATTATTGGTTATTGACCTGCGTAGTGTATAGGTCTAATCATCAAGGGTAGGTTTAATTAAATTATTTTAAATATATTCAATCACTATGGTAAGCATGTGCGCATTGTATCTTAAGGTCTGTCATTGAATAAACTGGAATGGTTTCAATACACTGATTGTATGCGACAAGATGAAGAGTTGACTTAACAAACTTCGTTGGTTTACTCTAGTGTCCGGGTCTTCCGGTTTCCTCCCACTGAGTGCTAAAGACCCCTACGTGCAAGCGAATTATTGAAATGAAATTGAACCACACATATATTAGTCCTGAAATGACTAAATCCGCCTTTTGAAGTTGATGTTAAACCCCATTTCCTTCTCTCTTCTTAAACTATATGCCTTGTCGCCTTGTCTTACCAAATAGCGCACATGTTGGAATATTATTAAATTAATCATATTGATTTGATCAATCTTATTTTAGGTTATAGCTGCATTTATCTTCAATTAGGCATTCATTTCATATCCTGATGTCATCAATACAACATTACGATATCAACATTTTGGAAACACTGAATGCAACCATGCATTTATTTTCTTTTCATTATTTCATTTCAGATGCCTCGGATCAAAAGAAGAAGCATTGGAAAGCATGAAAAGTTTCATTATCTGAAGAAAGAACAAGTTCAACATCAAGATCATACCTACCATAAATCGTGCATAGAACCATCAGAGTTACTTGAGTACGTTTTGAGATTAATAATTAAAATTAAACTGGGCAAAATCTAATGAAATTTAGTTGATTTTTCAAAGCATTTGGTTATTTCCATGATGAAAAGTACTCTAATCAACATAGTTTTATATATTTTTGCAAGGATAATTACATATTTAATATTCTAAAATAGTATATATTATATATGTACATATGTGGTTATTTTCAGATAGGAGCCACAGTGGCTCAGTGGGTAAGGTGCATGCTGGCTCGATAACATGGTTTCCCCCTTTCACAGACTTTAGAAAACAAGCTTGACTTTCATAGCATGACAGCAACATCACAAAAGGCTTTACATGTCATGACTCATGTAGGCCTATACTGTTAATATATGCACATATACTCCTTGGCCAGAGACCTCCCATGATCTTGAGGCCTTGGGCTTCAGCCAGTCTAATCTGGCATTGAAGTTAGGCTAACTGTGTATCCAAGAGACAGTTGTGTTGGTTTTAAGTGATATTAAGTGAATAATTATTTTTGTTTACTTTTGTAGGAACTGGGACAGTGCTATGGAATTATTTTGTATGGAAGAAACTAGATGTATAATACAAGAAGAATTAACAGATTCAGATGGTTTTAGTGCAGATGAGTTTTATGTAATTTTGGAAAAGCCATATAAGTACAGTCCAGATGTAGATTTGGATGCCTTTGTTGAAGATTTGCGATTACAGTCATTTTATAATTTATCATCATTGTTTAATGATACTCAGGGTCTTGGTCAGTTTTCGAGTATTAATACTCTTAGTAATCAGTCAGTATTGAAATTTTTGTCTTTTTATGAGTGTGATACCACTTCAGTGAAAACATGTGTTGTTATTGATAAAAGTTTAAAAGCATCCATACAGGTTCATCGTAAGAACATTTCATCACATCATGAATTTTGGTCAGGGTTGCCAGATGTTTATGATTCAAAATATAAAATACTTCAACTTTTGTATAAACTGGAACAATGGGATATTTATATGGGAAATTTTGAAGAGGAGTTGATTAATTCTTCCCCAACTACTTTGACCTCATCTTTCAAAGAATGCGATATGGGTGCTATTGTTGGTGATATTCGATATACCTCTTCTATTCGCTCTGTAAAATGTTGTTATTTAATCAATCAAGGCTTTCAATGTAAACATTGCTCAACATACAGGTCAACATTACGTAAAAATCTACAGCGACAAAAATTAGCCTTAAGTAAAGATTCTACAATAAACCTTAACTCCAAGAAGCCACACTCAGCAATGAATAAAGAAGAATTAATTAATAAAGTTGGGGTGTTGAAGGAAAGATCAGTACAATTAAATAATGAAAATAATAAATTAAGAAAAGCTTTGTTTGAGTCCATAAAAACAAAAGGCCATAAACTTAATCAAATTAATAATCAAGAACTTTTAGACCTTTTTGCTAATTGTCAAACAGATGTTGAAAAGTCTTTTCCAGATATTAACTCCTTACAACGTGTTTTTGGGGAACAGCAACGCTATTATACAAGTCTTTCTAGTAAAAACAATATGCGCTGGCATCCGATGATTATTAAATGGTGTCTCTATATGAGGAATAAAAGTAGGAAAGCCTACGATACTTTACGTAATACAGGATTTATTGCTTTACCAAGTACCCGTACTTTATTTGATTATAGTCACATATTACCAAGCAAGACTGGCTTTGAAGATTCCATACTTGAACACCTCATTAAAGAAGCCCAGGAACTTGGCATGTACTCTGAACCACATAAGTCATTTGTTGGTATTTTGCAAGATGAGGTAAAAGTTTCACAAGGATTAGTATACGATAAAAAGACTGGTGAGCTGGTAGGCTTTGTAGATCTAGATAGTACCAGTAATGAACTAATGAAGCTGGAAAATATTTTGAATGATTCTAAGCCAGGTTTGGCCACTAATATGTTGGTAATAATGGTGAGAGGCATAAGTTCATCATTAAGATACCCTATTGCTTGTTTTCCTACTAAAGGAATAACAGCTGATTTTTTATACCCTATTTTATGGGAGACAGTGGAAAGTCTTGAATATGATTGTAATTTAAAACCTGTATTTATTACATGTGATGGGGCTGCGGCCAATAGAAAATTTTTTGCTTTACATAAAAGTCCTACATGCACTTCAGGAGATGATTGTTTTTGGACCTGGAATCCTTTTTCAATGCCAAAAAGAAAGATGTTTTTTATTTCTGATGTTCCACATTTACTAAAAACTGCTCGTAATTGTTTTTCTAATTCGTATTCCCACAACCAAAAGCGAAAGCTATGGAAGGATGGCAGAGATATTAGTTGGGCACACATTTTAAGATTGTATGAAGAAAACATCGAAAACAACCTCTACTGTCAAGCCAATAAAATCACACGTTCTCATATTGACTTAACCCCTTTTTCAAAAATGAAGGTTAATTATGCGGCTCAGATTTTCAGTGAAACAGTTGCTAGTTCGCTTGAACTTATGTATGGTGATTCTGTATTAGAAACGGTACATTTTATAAGACATATGAACAAATTTTTTGATTGTTTGAATACAAGAAACCTAAAGGAATCTGCACGTAAAAGGAACGACAACCTTAAACCCTATTGTGATATTGACGATCCAAGATTTGAATATTTGACAAAGGACTTCCTAGGTTATTTTAGTGAATGGAAAACATCAGTTAATAATAGAAACGGGGATTATTCTAAATCCGAAAAAGACAATATGCAACTAAGTCACCAGACATTAAGTGGGCTACATATCAGTGTTAATTCCATTGTTGAATGTTCGAAGTTTCTATTATCTGAAGGGGTAGAGTTTATATTAACCAGTCATTACAATCAAGATCCTTTAGAAGAGGAATTTTCGCATCTGAGACATAAAGGAGGGTCGAATGATAACCCAACAGTATATGACATCAAAAACAATCTTTCCCAGATGCGTGTTATTGGTTCAACAGCCCTTGCACCAATCCACAGTAATATAACCAAACACAGGAAAGCTGGTGGTCTGCCAATTGATTGTCGTCCAATAGCCAAAAAACCCAGATTTTCAAAGCTGAGAGTTTGAGCTCTGTATTTCTATTCACCCAGACCAAGATAACCAAAACATGTGAGACAGTCCAGTATTTTATTAACCATAAAGATAAAGAGTAGTCTAAAACCTGGTCCTGTTGTGTAATTACAGTAAACATTAACTGGAAAAATCTATATGTCATGGAATATTTATCGACTGCTTTTGCAGGCTGATCAGATTAAGGTGTTCTCGGTTGGTTACGCCTGTCATTGTCACTCAGTTTTTGCACGTGCATTAAATCATTGCTTGATATGTCATTGAATAAAAGACACGACTAAGATATGCAGCGTGTTATCATTTTTATCCAAATCATATTGTTACACTATGCATTAACGTTAAACATGTTTAATTTGGGCCTATTTATCGTCGGCATTAACTAAGTATTGTTGTGTACATATTTTTAAATTTTATCATTGCTTGACAATGACTAGAGAAGCATAGTCGAAATCGCTCAGTAATAAGCAGTAATTGTATTCCATAGAATTGTGACCTATATAATACTCCAGTTCAATCATAAGTGCCATTGAAACAATACAGTAGAATATAAATTGTATTATAACAAGTAACAAATAATACTGACATTTCTTTTCTCTCAAAGATAAAAAGAAAACACTTTTATCAAATCACAAACAGTTAAATTATTTAACAGTAAAATAATTACTTTAAGGATAATTAGGTACAGCCAAAACAAGATTATTTTGTACCCTTACATGTATAAAATGAGACCAATCACTAATATAAATACATTATAAATAGTATTACTCTTGGTATAATTTTCAAATCAGTTATCAACTCTCAAGTTTTTTCTCAATGAATTACTGGACTTTTTTACTGATCTTTCTTTTTGTAAATGTTTTTTAACAAGTTTAGACACAGCATTTCCTCTGACAGTAAGGAAAATATCTATGATGTCATCTAAAAAGCAAGTGTAATCCTGATCTGTGTCAACAATTTTATCCCAGTAAAATTTTACCATAAAATTTGAAATTATACAATCTTTAAGATTCGGTAAGAAAAGAGTAAAGGAGTTTAAATTATTTAAGTCTACATGTTTTCTAAGTTCAGTTTCAATATTTCTTATGAGTAAGTAAAAGTCATCTGATGGAGTCTTAAGTCCCCCCCTGTCAATCTTTTCACTCCAAGATTTAAATTTCTGTAGATATGTTTCTTTATGATCAGTAGATGTTAATTTTTCTATTATATTACTATATAAATCTCCTTTCATAGAAAGGGCATGTACAATAAAACCAGCAATATAAAAAAGAACGCTTAGATCATTGAAAGACATTGAACATTCAGTAATGCAATTCTCTTTTTCAATATAACTGGTGGTAACATTTAATATAAATGTTAAAAGTTTATGTATAAAAGATTGTATAAAAGCATAACTGATGATATCGGATGATGCTATACATTGTATTGTCCTTGATGCTGCTATTAAAAAGGCATTATCGGAACATAAGGTGTGAAACTGTTTCCACATCTTTTCGCGATCAACAGAAAAAGAAGAACCACAACCTATATGATTAAAAATGTTATGTAATGGTTTCTCAATACACTCTATTAATTCAGCCTTCGTATTATTCGAATAAGAGTTTACTATCTCGGCCACACTTTTAATTTCTTCTCGTATTTTTGATAAGCTTTTGTACTTTATTAATTGATCTAATGTTAAATCTGTTGCTTCTGATAATATATGTTTGAAATATATAAAATCCGCTAAAACTGATGATTTGGTATCTTTGCAAGCTGAAGTTGATGGTGCCTTTCTTTTTTTATGAGCTGAAATATATTTGTTCTAATAAGTACTTGAATAGTAATAATTTTATTAACAACACAATAAAACTTGGGAGGGGTTGTTAATATTGATGTGTGCGCTTAACCTCAAAAGAGTTGAGAGAGAGGAATTGGGTTTAGCATCCACTGACACACACTATATCATTTCGGTAGGCCTACTAACCGATGGTTCAATTTTATTTTAATAATTCGCTTGCTTGTAGGGGTCTTCAGCGGTTTGAGGAGAAACTGGAGGATCCGTAGAAAACCCACGAGGTTTGACAGGTGATCCTAATCCTTGTCAAGTACAAGTTGATAAAAGTTACCAAGAAATATTGTAAAATTATCGACCCTGAATGGGTTGTACAGTGCTTTATTTTACACCTTTTTTGCACATTTAAATTGTATGGACCAAACACGGAATGAGAAAAAACAAAGTCTTGAATTAGCTTTTTAATGAAATGACTCTTTAATGAATTGTCGACGTAGCCTTGATCATCATTACTAAAGTGGGTACAAGAAAAAAAACATAGTCTTGATTATCCGTTTCTTGATTTAATCATGAATGAGCATTGAGCAGCAAATCAGATCCTAATTAGTAATTTAATGTCTAATTAAAAATTTAGATAACATTTCAGGCCTAATGAAGAACCTGCAGGCAGGTTTAGCAATCTGACACAGTGAATAGACACAATGTTACATTGTAAACAATAGCCTTCCTGCAGCCTATGATTTTAGTGTGGGGATTGACAAACACTTAATTTATTTCAGTTCATTGTTAAGCTCTTGCATAATTGTAAATATGTTTAATGAAATGGTACTGTATGAATAACGTAATTGTAAATATATTTTTAATGAAATGGTACTATATTAATTATCTATTAATTACGCAATTGTATATATATTTAATTGTTAATTAATCACACAGCTGTAAATATTCGATTTATATGATTTTTATACGCCCACATTTTTATGTGGACGTATATTGTCGTCGCCCCTGTCCGTCCGTCCGTCCACATTTTTTTGTGAACAGTCTACAGGTCACAATTTTTATCCGATTTCAATTAAACTTAAAATATAGGTTTATCACCATAAGATCTCGGTTCCTTTCGATATTGGCATGTATCGGACTGTAACTTCATGGGTTATGGCCCCTGATTGTACGAAAAATCACGTTTTTTAGCTTGAAAACAGCGTAGAGGTCACAATTTTGAACCGATTTGGATGAAACTTGACATGTGTGTTTATAACCCAAAGATCTTGGTTCCTGTCGATATTTGCGCCAATCGGATCGTAACTTCCTGAATTATGGCCCCTGATTGTCCGAAAAATTGCCCTTTTTAGCTCGTGGTCCCTCTGGAGGTCAAAATTGTTATCCGATTTAAAAAAACGTTTGATTATATCACCGTTCCATGGTTATGAAGGTCGAGCTCGAATTTCGTGAAAATCGGACCAAAATTGACGGACAAAATGGCCGCCATTTGTACGCGAATAGTGTGAAAATATGTTAAATCAAGGTTGTGAACAGTGTAGAGGACACAATTTTGAACCGATTTGGATGAAACTTAAAATGCATGTTTATAACCCAAAGATCTTGGTTCCTTTCGATATTTGCGCCAATCGGATCGTAACTTCCTGAATTATGGCCCCTGATTGTCCGAAAAATTGCCCTTTTTAGCTTGTGGTCCCCTATGGAGGTCAAAATTGTTATCCGATTTAAAAAAACGTTTGATTATATCATTGTTCCATGGTTATGAAGGTCGAGGTTGAATTTCGTGAAAATCGAACCAAAATTGACGGACAAAATGGCCGCCATTTGTACGCGAATAGTGTGAAAATATGTTATATCAAGGTTGTGAACAGTGTAGAGGACACAATTTTGAACCGATTTGGATGAAACTTGAAATGCATGTTTATAACCCAAAAATCTTGATTCCTTTCGATATTTGCGCCAATCGGATCGTAACTTGCTGAATTATGGCCCCTGATTGTCCGAAAAATCGCCCTTTTTAGCTTGTGGTGCCTCTGGAGGTCAAAATTGTTATCCGATTTAAAAAACCGTTTGATTATATCTCCGTTCCATGGATATGAAGGTCGAGTTTGAATTTCGTGAAAATCGGACCAAAATTGACGGACAAAATGGCCGCCATTTGTACGCGAATAGTGTGAAAATATGTTAAATCAAGGTTGTGAACAGTGTAGAGGTCACAATTTTGAACCGATTTGGATGAAACTTGAAATGCATGTTTATAACCCAAAGATCTTGATTCCTGTTGATATTTGCGCCAATCGTAACTTCCTGAATTATGGCCCCTGATTGTCCGAAAAATTGCCCTTTTTAGCTTGTGGTCCCTCTGGAGGTCAAAATTGTTATCCGATTTAAAAAAAACGTTTGATTATATCACCGTTCCATGGTTATGAAGGATGAGTATGAATTTTGTGAAAATCGGACCAAAATTGACGGACAAAATGGCCGCCGTTTGTACACGAATATTGTGAAAATATGTTATATAAAGGTTGTGGACCTTATAGAGGTCACAATTTTGAACCGATTTTGATGAAACTTGACATGTATGTTTATAACCCAAAGATCTTGGTTCCTTTCAATATTTGCGCCCATTGGATCATAACTTCCTGAATTATGTCCCCGGATTGTCCGAAAAATCGCTTTTGTTCGCTTTTGGTCCCTCTGGAGGTCAAAATTATTATCCGATTTAAAAAAACGTTTGACTATATCACCGTCACATGGTAAAGAAGAGAGAGTTTGAATTACATGAAAACCGGACTAGAATTGACGGACAAAATGGCCGCCGTTTGTACACGAATAGTGTGAAAATATGTTATATCAAGGTTGTGGACCCTATAGAGGTCACAATTTTGAGTCGATTTTGATGAAACTTGACAGGTATGTTTTAAACCCAAAGATCTTGGTTCCTTTCAATATTTGCGCCCATCGGGTCATTACTTCCTGAATTATGTCCCCTGATTGTACGAAAAATCACCCTTTTTAGCTTGTGGTGCCTCTGGAGGTCACAATTATTATATGATTTAAAAAAAAACGTTTGATTATAAAAACCAAACAAATTCTAATGATTTTTTGATAATTCCTTAATATGCGACAATTCTTGTTGACTGCCCGGACGATTTGGCTGCTGTGTGGGCGTATGTTTCGTTGCCTGGCAACCTATTTTTAAATTATGAATGATTGCAAATTTAGCTTTCACTAAGTTTCAATTAGGGAATAAACATTTCTTAAAATATATTCTTCTTGTATAATTTATTTGTATTGTCTAAAAATCATTCTAGAAATGAAATTTAACGTCCTACTGTTCTGCTCCAAACTTGGGCTAATGAAGACGGGCATACGCCATAGATAGTGTGCTATGTGGGGAATTCTAACTGCCATGGGATCTTTATTCTTTTACGTGCACGCCAAAGTGTACACAGTACCTGGGTTTTTGTCCCATCCAAACGACAAGACAGCTTAACTTGCCATTTATCTTTGAAGTGAAATAATGTGCATATCATATAGCTGATATAGCAACAGGTGTAAGCATTAATATAAGTTTAGAATAATTAAGAATAGATTCTTTATTTATTATTAAGCAGGCTTGTCAACAGTAGCGTATTTCATTGTGCACCCGTCTCAAAGTGAAATTATTTATTACGGAAGTCATAACAGCCACCGGTAGCATAAACACGGTATAAAATTCAAATATGGTCTCGACACAAGTCAACTATCTCCAACTTCCAGCCAAGTCACGGCAACCGGCAAGTGACATAATTATTTAGGCTATTAGTATTATTTAACTAACGGCAACGCTGACCATCGGCATCTCAATCGAAAGAAATAACGCGTAAACGCCAAGTGAATATCTGGATAAAATTCTACCCGTTTGTTTGCTCGATAATTTTTTTTTTTTTTTTTTTTTCAAATTGGCATTAAACCTTGTAAGTGTGGTATATCGATATTCTTGTGGTCCCATTCTATATCGATAAAATCGGCCATTATCAGGGTTGACAGATAATACGTGACCGCGCATCGCTGGTAAGGCAATGCGCATGCGTTGTTGCTAATGTAAATACAAGGGGAGGTAATTGTTTTTTAAGTCACGATTGTCCAGCCTTCTTTTTGCCGTGGCATACAATTCTGAAGGCAACGTGGGCGTTGCCTGTCCATCTATATACGGTCCATGATATAACTATGCGTAAAGGTGATCTCGACGTCATGAAATCCATAATGACGTCATGAATATCAAACTATTCGTCACAATCATGATCTTATTAGATTTGGACCATAATGTGACCAGATGATCTTCATGGAAAATACTACAATAATCTTCATAGATCAAACAATACTACAATAACATATCCCCAATTTTATAATATATTTCCTCAGGATAATATATAAAAAAAGGGTTTGTTTTTGTTTTGTTTTTGAGGGGAGGGGGTCATGTTCCCAATTAAACACACTGGACATAAAACAAAAATAGGGTTTGCCATCCTATACCGTTCTGTCCCCACTGGAATATGAAGAAAGGAATATGCCCTACTATCCCTGTCCAGCACTAGTGAGAAGAGAAAAACACACCAAATAATCCCGATAAACTTTCTCAGCCACGACCGAAATTGAGTATAGAACCTCGAGGTTAGCGAGCCAACGTCTTACTCATTGATTCACCGCGGCTCCTCGCACTAAAAAACTAACTTGATCTATAACAAACATTTTAAGTTTAATCGAAATGGGACAATAATTGGACTACCTTGGTATATGTATCATCATGCTTTTCTACTATTTGTGTAAAGGAAGTTACGGTTCGATTTACCATAACTCATCTACGATTGTTGTGTAATGAACATACAGTATATTTGAACGTCAATCAAAATCGAATAATAATAATCGAACAATAACTATACAGGTTTCATTAACTATAATCATGGACAATAATCCGGAAAGTTACAGTCAGACACGTGCCAAAATCGAACCTATCTGAAATGTTTGGGATATAAACATACATTTTAAGTCTCTTAAAAATCGAGAAAAAATATACCTTGATTGCTCACAGGCTAAAATTTCGTATAATCAGGAGCAATTATCCAAGAAGTTAACGTTGGATACGTGCCCAAAACGAACCCATACGAGATCTTTGGGATACAAATATATAAACTAGACTTGCTTGCAAGGCTGAAGGCTTTCACCTTACCCAAGGCAGCACAAAATGCCCACCACTCACCCCTTAAAACACACACACACACACACACTTAAACAACTCAGACATTGACACTTTCTGTGCATGCGCATTACGATAGAAGGAAAGTGAAAAATATAGTTGAACAATTTACAACATTATGAACTTGGATCGGTAGAATCCTACAGACTCCATAAATCTAAATACGCAATCAAAAACGCAAAAATTCTAAAAGAAAAAATTACAATTTTAGTACATTTTCAAATTTTCAGGAAAAAAAGAGAACTGCGTGGTATTGCAATTCGACCTATATCGCATTCGCAATATCCCCGGCTCTACAAAAATATAACTTTTTCGAAAATCGGTTGGGAATTGAGATTATTAGGACCTATTTTCATTTATGCACGTTAAAGATTTACTTCACTTCAGGTCTGTTCAGAACTTTCGCAATACTTCTAAGTACTTACTGCTTAAAACATAGAAAAAATCATTATTCAGAACTCTATCTGCTTTAGTTTCAGAGATCTACACGAGAATGAAAAAAAAAACAGTTTTTCGAATGGGACAAAAAAAAAAGATCGTGTCAGATCATAACCAAAACCAAGAATCATACCTTTAAACATCAACTTTTCAACATTTGTCCAGAGGGGTGCCTTCCTTATAAATAGTTTCGGTAAATAGCGTCATTTTCGCTGGTATCATATGATGGCGTCATGTAGACAAAAAACCTGGGATAATAATTTCAGGAGTAACTGTTATTGACTAAAATGAATTATTTTCACTCTAGAAGCAGCATTACCAGATATTGGTTACCAGTAAAACACCTTTAGTTCAAATATTGCCTCTTTCAAAAAAAGCTCTCTATATAATGCTTTATACGTAGGCAAAACGTTGCGATTATGACCAACTCGGACTTTTGTCAATGTCACACCAATATGTACACGGGACTTTGGAATCACGTCCATATCAACTACTCAAATATGCAACTGGTTCAAAAATTGATTAAATATTCAATGAAATATCTACAATTTTCTGATTTCGTGCACGTTAAAGATTTGACGTCACTACATGTAATATATAAAAATTTAATATTTGTTACAGATAACCCATTTATTTAGGACATGCCATGCTCAAACTGGTTATCTCAACTGAGAACGACATGGTTATCTCAATTCGACCTTTATCCCATCCGCAATATCCCCGGCTGTACAAAAATATAATTTCTTCGAAAATCGGTTGGGAATTGACATAATTAGAACCGATTTTCATTCGTGCACGTTAAAGATTTACATCACTTCCGGTCTGGTTTACAACTTTCGCAATAGTTCTAAGTACCAAATGTTTAAAACATAGGAAAAATAGGTTGCCAGGCAACGAAACATACGCCCACACAGCAGCCAAATCGTCCGGGCAGTCAACAAGAGTTGTCGCATATTAAGGAATTATCAGAAAATCATTAGAATTTGTTTGGTTTTTATAATCAAACGTTTTTTTTTTAAATCAGATAATAATTGTGACCTCCAGAGGCACAACAAGCTAAAAAGGGTGATTTTTCGTACAATCAGGGGACATAATTCAGGAAGTAATGACCTGATGTGCGCAAATATCGAAAGGAACCAAGATCTTTGGGTTATAAACATACATGTCAAGTTTCATCAAAATCGATTCAAAATTGTGACCTCTATAAGGTCCACAACCTTTATATAACATATTTTCACACTATTCGCGTACAAACGGCGGCCATTTTGTCCGTCAATTTTGGTCCGATTTTCACGAAATTCGAATTCAACCTTCATAACCATGTAACGGTGATATAATCAAACGTTTTTTTTAAATCGGATAACAATTTTGACCTCCAGAGGGACCACAAGCTAAAAAGGGCGATTTTTTGGACTATCAGGGGCCATAATTCAGGAAGTTACGATCCGATGGGCGCATATATCGAAAGGAACCAAGATCTTTGGGTTATAAACATACATGTCAAGTTTCATCAAAACTGGTTCAAAATTTTGACCTCTATAAGGGTCCACAACCTTGATATAACATATTTTCACACTATTCGCGTACAAACGGCGGCCATTTTGTCCGTCAATTTTGGTCCGATTTTCACGAAATTCGAATCCAACCTTCATAACCATGGAATGGTGATATAATCAAACGTTTTTTTTTTAAATCGGATAACAATTTTGACCTCCAGAGGGACCACAAGCTAAAAAGGGCGATTTTTCGGACAATCAGGGGCCATAATTCAGGAAGTTACGATCCGATTGGCGCAAATATCGAAAAGAACCAAGATCTTTGGGTTATAAACATGCATTTCAAGTTTCATCCAAATTGGTTCACAATTGTGACCTCTACACTGTTCACAACCTTGATATAACATATTTTCACACTATTCGCGTACAAATGGCGGTCATTTTGTCCGTCAATTTTGGTCCGATTTTCACGAAATTTGAACTCAACCTTCATAGCCATGTAACGGTGATATAATCAGACGTTTTTTTAAGTCGGATAACAATTTTGACCTCCAGAGGGACCACAAGCTAAAAAGGGCGATTTTTCGGACAATCAGGGGCCATAATTCAGGAAGTTACGATTCAATTGGCGCAAATATCGAAAGGAACCAAGATCTTTGGTTTATAAACATGCATTTCAAGTTTCATCCAAATCGGTTCAAAATTGTGACCTCTACACTGTTCACAAGCTTAAAAACGTGATTTTTCGTACAATCAGGGGCCATAACCCATGACGTTACGGTCCGATACATGCCAATATCGAAAGGAACCGAGATCTTAGGGTGATAAACCTATATTTAAAGTTTCATTGAAATCGGATAAAAATAGGTTGCCAGGCAACGAAACATACGCCCACACAGCAGCCAAATCGTCCGGGCAGTCAACAAGAGTTGTCGCATATTAAGGAATTATCAGAAAATCATTAGAATTTGTTTGGTTTTTATAATCAAACGGTTTTTTTTAAATCAGATAATAATTGTGACCTCCAGAGGCACCACAAGCTAAAAAGGGTGATTTTTCGTACAATCAGGGGACATAATTCAGGAAGTAATGACCCGACGGGTGCAAATATCGAAAGGAACCAAGATATTTGGGTTATAAACATACCTGTCAAGTTTCATCAAAATCGATTCAAAATCGTGACCTCTATAGGGTCCACAACCTTGATATAACATATTTTCACATTATTCATGTACAAACGGCGGCCATTTTGTCCGTCAATTCTAGTCCGGTTTTCACGTAATTCAAACTCTCTTTTCATTACCATGTAACGGTGATACAGTCAAACGTTTTTTTAAATCGGATAATAATTTTGACATTCAGAGGAACCAAAAGCGAACAAAAGCGATTTTTCGGACAATCCGGGGACATAATTCAGGAAGTTATGATCCAATGGGCGCAAATATCAAAAGGAACCAAGATCTTTGGGTTATAAACATACATGTCAAGTTTCATCAAAATCGGTTCAAAATTGTGACCTCTATAAGGTCCACAACCTTTATATAACATATTTTCACAATATTCGCGTACAAACGGCGGCCATTTTGTCCGTCAATTTTGGTCCGATTTTCACAAAATTCATACTCAACCTTCATAACCATGGAACGGTGATATAATCAAACGGTTTTTTAAATCGGATAACAATTTTGACCTCCAGAGGGACCACAAGCTAAAAAGGGCAATTTTTCGGACAATCAGGGGCCATAAGTCAGGAAGTTGCGATCCGATTGGCGCAAATATCGAAAGGAACCAAGATCTTTGGGTTATAAACATGCATTTCAAGTTTCATCCAAATCGGTTCAAAATTGTGTCCTCTACACTGTTCACAACCTTGATATAACATATTTTCACACTATTCGCGTACAAATGGCGGCCATTTTGTCCGTCAATTTTGGTCCGATTTTCACGAAATTCGAACTCGGCCTTCATAACCATGGAAAAATGATATGATCAAACGGTTTTTTAAATCGGATAACAATTTTGACCTCCAGAGGGACCATAAGCTAAAAAGGGCAATTTTTCGGACAATCAGGGGCCATAATTCAGGAAGTTACGATCCGATTGGCGCAAATATCGAAAGGAACCAAGATCTTTGGGTTATAAACATGCATTTAAAGTTTCATCCAAATCGGTTCAAAATTGTGTCCTCTACACTGTTCACAACCTTGATATAACATATTTTCACACTATTCGCGTACAAATGGCGGCCATTTTGTCCGTCAATTTTGGTCCGATTTTCACGAAATTCGAACTCGACCTTCATAACCATGGAACCGGAATATAATCAAACGGTTTTTTTAAATCGGATAACAATTTTGACCTCCAGAGGGACCACAAGCTAAAAAGGGCGATTTTTCGGACAATCAGGGGCCATAATTCAGGAAGTTACGATCCGATTGGCGCAAATATCGAAAGGAACCAAGATCTTTGGGTTATAAACATGCATTTCAAGTTTCATCCAAATCGGTTCAAAATTGTGACCTCTACACTGTTCACAAGCTAAAAAACGTGATTTTTCGTACAATCAGGGGCCATAACCCATGAAGTTACAGTCCGATACATGCCAATATCGAAAGGAACCGAGATCTTAGGGTGATAAACCTATGTTTTAAGTTTCATTGAAATCGGATAAAAATTGTGACCTGTAGACTGTTCACAAACAATTGTGGACGCACGGGCGGACGGACGGACGAACAGGGGCGACGACAATATACGTCCACATGAAAATGTGGGCGTATAAAAATTGTGACCTGTAGACTGTAGAGTTTTCCGATTGGGACAAAAAAGTATCGTAAGTGTCAAATAATAACCAAAACCCAGAATCATACATTCAACATGAATTTTTCAACATTTTTATTCTATGACTACATACAAATACAAGCAAATATCATTGAATACAGCCATTGAATACAGCCATTGAATAACCTATAGTTGTATTCAATGGCCATTGAATAATCTATAGTTGTATTCAATGGCTTAGACAGGGACTACTTTTTCCCGAATGACGTCAATTCCAAAATTACGTAATACTGTAATGACGTCTTTGGACATGCCTTGATTTCCGGTGGAACTTTCAACGTCAATGTTGTATCTAATCACAACATCAACACAACATGCAGCCATAGAAATATATACTGACGGGAATGTCCACCGTATGACGTCATCGCGTTATGTTGTGGGACGGCTGCGTATGATGCCGTTTTGCATTCGCTACTTCCGGTTACTGTCGAGATGCCGGAAAGCAAATGTGTTTTCGGTGGATGCTTCGCTTAACACACGAGAAACGGTTGGTCTCTCTTTTCATCGACTGCTGGGAAAAGACCCAGAGTAGATGTCACAACTGTTGAACAATAATAAAATTAAAATCAAGTAAGGAGGACCCAGCAGGCTCACTATTTCAGTATTTGTTTAGTAAAGTACCGGTAAGTTGAGTCTTTATAACTACGACAATTATGGGCCTAAACGTAAACAAAAATGCAATCTACTCGGGGTACGTTAAAATCGGAGTATTTTTTATAAATATATATTTATTTTTAATTTCTAAACTACCGGTATTCTAATTTAAATAATTCGTGGAAATAAAAACGAAACAGAATCGGAGATCTCATTTTAAATTTAGTATAAGACTGCAGTCTTACATTCATTATAGACGTACATTTTTGCGTAGAGTAAGCCGTGTAATTATACTAAATGTTGACCGAAAAAAGTAGTTTAGAAATTAAAAATAAATATATATTTATAAAAAATACTCCGATTTTAACGTACCCCGAGTATTAGTTCAGCTCTGAACGTCGGTCTCATTACACTCACCCTGACCGTTCAGGGACTGGCCTATTCAATCAATGTCGAAAATAATTTGAACCCCAGTCAATTTTACTGGGCAACTTTTCACTGCGAAACATCGGAGTGTCAATCCGTGTGGACGTCTGTACAATGTAAAGGAACATCCTAGTGACCAAATAAGACCTTGCTTACCTCGCTAGACTCAGTATGAGCGAAACAACACGATGTTTAAAATACGTCCCCTCCTATCAAACTACCCTTTTGCCACCATGACACAGCGTGTTGTGATGCTCATACTGACTCTAGCGAAATGAGCAAGGTCTTATTTTCTCACTGAGATGTTCCTTTACACTGTACACGCGTCCACACGGAGTGACACCCATCATTGAGCAGTGAAAAGTTGCCCAGTAAAATTGGGGGTCAAATTATTTTCGACATTGATTGAATGGGCCAGCCCCTGAACGTCCAGGGTGAGTGTAATGAGACCGACGTTCAGAGCTGAACTACCCGAGTATGGACACTACACCTCTAGTAATATAGTATTCTGTCTACTCTATTTCTAGTGTCGGTGGCTAGCAGGTAATTTGTGATACTATAGGCAGTGTAACGAGATACATTACTGTATGTATGTATTTTTTAAAAATGTTATTTAGTCATGAATTAATAACAACGTCCCATCTTCATTAGCCCAGCTGAACAGTAGGCATATAGAAATATATAGTCAGGTATTCATTAATGCATCATGTGTGACAGTATTACATTCTTTAAAATCAGGTTCTTAGATGACAACACTGGTGTATACTTTTAATAATGGTTTTATTCTGCTTCTTACAAATAGGTACAAACATCGTGATGTAAACGACCGTAGAACTATCTATATGGAGGGAGTCATGACTTAATTAGCCTGGCGTAGCACGAGTGTGCTAACTCCAGAAGCTCTCGTCTCGTCTCCGACTCCTAGACCTGACTATAGTACTCCTGAGGTACCTTAACTAGGCGCCCGCCTAGCATGGCCTCCTGGACCTGCCTGATCCCAAAACGGTTTGTCTAATCTTTTAATTCCTGGGCCGAATCCATGTCCAGCCTTGTTTTCTTGATACCACACCCATGCATCGTAACCTGATTGGTCAGTATCCGGTCGGGGTGGGTCAATAACCTGGACGGACATATAGTTATTGGCCAATCAACTAATTCCAGGTATTATATTTCAGATTATATTATGGTCGGGATTGGCAGCTGGTCATTATATAATAACAGATTAAGCTTCCCGTGCAGATTGCTTTACTATTCAAGATCTTGCGTAACTCGGGACAGCTGTGATGATTAATGACTTCCTAACGACCTTTGTCTGTCTGTTAGACTTATCATGTTTACTGCCATCTTTTGACCACCTGTGATCTGTCTGCTAGCCCTGTGATAAGATTGATAATTGATTTCGTGAGGGTATGCAATTATATATCCCCCCAATTGTGTAACATTCCTCACATTGCCAAAGAAAAGTTATTTTGCATAACTTTTTAAAAACTGTTTACAATATTAATTACAATATGAATAAAACGGAACTAAAAAATAGAAAAAAGGAAAATGTAAATGAACACACGAATTTAAAAGTTATATATGCATTTGTAAAATGTCATAATATCCAAAAATGTCTATAAACAAAAAGGAAAATGTAAATGATAAACACACGAACGTAAAAGTTATATATACAACACCCGTCACACACGTGGGTCAATGCAAAAAAACCCAAACGAGATCCTGGAATCACACAACACAAACTACTCTAATTATTCACATATATGGTGGAGTCTGGAATCACGAACACAAACTACTTTAATTATTCACATATATGGTGCACTCTGGTTTGATGATCACACACGCGGATACAGACGCGAAACACTATCCTGTAAGCCAACTGTATGGAGAGGTATGAATTGTTGTCCTCTTCTTTATTCACGACTTCACTGGCTGATTGGATTCCCTTAATGGCGAGAGGTCAGAATTTTCCTGCTTCGTGTAGTTACACTATTGGCATTTTTTTCCACCATGTTTTGTTCGGTAATCTTTTCCTTTTCCATACCGTTTGGCCCAACGGTGTTATGACGTGCTATGAAAAGTATTATAACTGCTCCCCGTGCCGAAGTTTGATCATCTGCGTATCATATCATGGAGTGAACTTAATTAATAGTTAATCAAATTAGCAAGTGGAACAGATTTGACTTTAGATAACGATCTAACGATATTTACAGTATTATTTACATGGATACAATTGAAATTAGGGAGTCATATTGTTTTATCTCAAGAATAATGAATGATCTGAACACATTTAACCAATCTTAAATAAGATATTTTTGAAAGAACTAAACGGTTTATCTCTATAATTTTTAAACACAACACAAAACAAGACAATACGTTCGCTCTTAAATCCGAGCACAACCCTCCTGGGGTTAAACCACTTAACATAAACTTCTCCCGTTACATATCGGGGCATTTCCCATTAAAACTTTGGGGTATTACAAATAAAACTCTCTACCGTAAATATCGGGTCTCCCGTAAACCTCGGGGCATAAATATATATAGACAAAATAACAACAACAAAATTATAAGAGATAAAACCGTTAATACCGTGTGAATGTTTAAAGAGCTATATCTCTCAATTAGGATACGCTTAACTCTATTCCAGATAATTAAACAATCATAAAACATTTCACTTCGCAGTTATTAGTCTGATAATACTTAGCTACTACTAAATTTAAAAGCCAAAATATGTGTTCAAAACAACCAATGATAATTCAGAATCTTTTAAAAACAACATGACGCATTTTAAAACAAATAATATATATACAATTTTGTTTTAGCCATTTTCCTGTTCCACTACTAGCTTGAAAGGCAATATATTAAATTTAGTAACTACACCATGATATTTAATGACTCCTGATGATAAACTGCAGATTTCCAGTTAAATTATAATACATAGCACTAATGTCATTTTATGAACCGTCGCCATGGTAGGATTTAGAAAAAGAATTACCTGTGAATACTAAAATCTGTGGCCTGTGGTCGTCTAGTGGTATAAGACTTCAAGCGTTGGATCCTGGTCACGGCACCAATTAATATGTGACAGTATTACATTCTTTAAAATCAGGTTCTTAGATGACAACACTGGTGTATACTTCTAATAATGGTTTTATTCTGCTTCTTACAAATAGGTACAAACATCGTGATGTAAACGACCGTAGAACTATCTATATGGAGGGAGTCATGACTTAATTAGCCTGGCTTAGCACGAGTGTGCTAACTCCAGAAGCTCTCGTCTCGTCTCCGACTCCTAGACCTGACTATAGTACTCCTGAGGTACCTTAACTAGGCGCCCGCCTAGCATGGCCTCCTGGACCTGCCTGATCCCAAAACGGTTTGTCTAATCTTTTAATTCCTGGGCCGAATCCATGTCCAGACTTGTTTTCTTGATACCACACCCATGCATCGTAACCTGATTGGTCAGTATCCGGTCGGGGTGGGTCAATAACCTGGACGGACATATAGTTATTGGCCAATCAACTAATTCCAGGTATTATATTTCAGATTATATTATGGTCGGGATTGGCAGCTGGTCATTATATAATAACAGATTAAGCTTCCCGTGCAGATTGCTTTACTATTCAAGATCTTGCGTAACTCGGGACAGCTGTGATGATTAATGACTTCCTAACGACCTTTGTCTGTCTGTTAGACTTATCATGTTTACTGCCATCTTTTGACCACCTGTGATCTGTCTGCTAGCCCTGTGATAAGATTGATAATTGATTTCGTGAGGGTATGCAATTATATATCCCCCCAATTGTGTAACACATGTGGGTAAACCTATATATGCAAACATAACAAAAATGTAAAAAAATAATCAGACCTCGATTCAAGTGACCTGTTTGGAAAAAATGAACATATATACCGGTATATTAATACATATATATATTATTCTAAATAAACAAAATTGATCTTCGCACTCTCCCTGAAAAATTTCTTAATCGGAGGTGAGAAATGATTTATGAAAGGTATGCAGGAAGCATTCTCGGTATCCTTCCATTCTACTCGGCTAACCTTCTTGGTATATTCACAGGGTTTTCACGAATTCATATCATGTGTTCTTCGTTGTAGCTTGATTCTACGGACCAATCATAAAACAGTTTACAATGTGATCATATGAGTTGACTCAGAGGTTAGTGGAGTGAAACGGAACGATATACCACATAAAGAACCGAGAATGAGGGTAAGGATTAATCGAGCTAGTTTTGTTTTCTTGTGTCATCTATTCTTCACCGCCAGTTGGTCTGAGGGCCAGAGTTACCCATCATTCCCTAAGCAGGATATATGAATTAAGTGGAATTTTGTTTTTGAATGTGATTTCTTTGTGAGTAGATTAACATGGTAATCGTAATGATGAAGACATAAAATATTAGATTGATGTCACTGAAAGAATGGATTAATATGTAAATTGAGACCTTGTTTGGGTAGAATTAAAAGAGACGTCAAGTGAATAATTCTGGTTGAAGGAAGCCTTAAAAAAAACTTTTTAAGGTCTTGTGCCAATTCCAACTACCTGAACTGTGATGTGATACATGTACTTTCTTGGCATAAAGTTTGATTTCCATCTGTAATTTATGCATAACTCATGTAAAAAATGTTTTTAGACACAGAAATCCCTAAATAAACACTATAGGCCTATTTTGTTCAAACATACTAATATAATGTACATATGTATATTTTTTTTATTTTCAGACCACCAATACAGTCGCCATTTATTTACTTTGAAGAGCTTTATTTTGATGTCCACAGGGAGTTTTAAACCAATAATTTCTAACATGGAAAACTGACAATAAAATATAAGGCTTAAATAACTAGTGATTTATTCATTGCTAAATCCTAATTTTACAACAGTTATTTGCATTGAACGAAAAGCAGGCTTGTTATGTGATTGCCTAAATGACTTTAAAACACATCTTGTGAAGAATTGGAATACACTTACGGTAGCTCAGAACTGTACATCAACCACTTTAGTTATAAATTTTCAATAAATATATTTAATGAAGTCGATGGATTTTTGTGAATTATTTCTGTAACTGAATATTTGGGCGAATGTTCTAGGTATACATTAGTGCTGGGTATATTACCACTGCAGTAAGGATACGATACATATAGCGATTTATTAGGATTCATATCTCAGACTTAAGCATTCTCAGACTTAAAGCTACGTGTAGAATTTCATATTTTCTAAGAAAGTCAAAACATAATTATTTCTATGTCTTTTGCTCAATGGGTTGTCAACTCACTATTATACGATCATAGGCATTATTTCCCATACTTAAACTTCATTCACACGGGAAATAATAACAATAATTACCTCCCATGTTTTTCTATTTCCCCGATGTAACAGCTATCTTCAAACGTTTGAATTTGAAGTTGAAAATGATATTTTTGCAAATTTCTCAACTGGCAATAGTGAATTATAGGATTATTCTTTAACAGGGTAGGACTACTGTTTATACGTGTAGATACCATCTATTTTAAGGCTTTATTTTAATAAACTTTTAAAATATAACTTAAAAATATGAAATTCTCGCTTTAAGTTAAGAATTTTGTCAAAATTGTTCGCCTGATTTTAACTAAAATAATATATTCCTTTATAAAACTTTAGTTGTTTTAATGTTTCTGGGTTAAAGATATTTCTCATAAACAATCTTCAAAAGTTGAGTAAATTCTTAAATCTGAGAATGCTTTGTGAACTCGGGGCCAGGTCAATATTTAATAAATGGGACAAATGAATAATTAATATTGTTAGTCCCGACGATGTTGAAGAAATAAAACTGTTTTGTATCATGATATTGATATGGGTCCAAATATGAACCTACTAATAATGTGTGAAGTGGATAATTAAGAGTGATAAATTCTTGATTAAAGTGACAAAATAATATAGAAAAAGAACCGCAATCCATTGATTCAACCTCTAGCGATTCAATATGCGGGTCATGAGAAAATGAATTATAATACATTGATACTACAATATATCGTACCTGCACTAGTATGCATGTAGCGACTATTATCTTTATTATGAATTCTCTTTCCAGAAAGGAAATGAAATGGGGTTTAAAGTTTTACTGTTCTGCTCCTAAAATGGGCTAATGAAGACAGGCATATGCCATACAGTGTACTATGAGGGACATTTTGCCCGGGCAGCGGCCCTACGGCTTACTCTTATATCAAATTCCAACTGCCAAGGGATATTTTACGTGCACGCCAATGTGTACACAGGACTTGGTTTTTCGTCCCATCCGAACGACTAGACAGCTGTACATGTCAGGCCCTCCATCCTGATTCACTGGCAAGGGGAAACCACTTCGGAAAATCTGGAGTAACTGTCTCGACCAATGCAGAGATAGAGCAACCCGACCTCCAGCCTAGCGAGCCAGCGTCTTACCCACTTAGCCACCGTGGTTCCCTGAATTCTCTTCACTCAATAAAATTAAATTAAACCTGATATTTGTGTAGAGTCAATTTCTATTCAACTGATAATATACACAGCCCTCATATGTACATGTAAGCTACAAAATTTATCAAGTTTGATTTGAATTTTGTAGCATTAACTTCATTGAGCCATTACACACAGATCATTTTACAAAGTATTTTTTATTATAGATTAGTTCACTATTGCCATTATAAAAATAATAATGTCTTTGGATTTTGTGGATCTCTTGTATCAAATGTAAATTCACATATAAGCGTTCAAATCCACAATTTTTCATATTTCAAATTTATGATCTCCATTACGAATTATTTTGTACCGACAAATGTTCTTGGTGCCAATCTAAACTTAATCTTGAGATCTGTTTGCTTGTTGCTTCCACAATATTTACAATGTAACCTGGAATGTAGAAATTTGAAATGAACTAAAATTCTAAATATTTTCCTGGACAGCAACTCACCATTGCATACACTTAATTTTGAATGCCAAATGTCAAAGGTTCTTTTATGTGCATGCATACAGGCCCTCGGTTTTTGATACAATCAGAACAACTGAACATTGTTCCTGGCCAGGCCCTCCCTCCTGCACCGCACACAAAATGGGAGATCAGGAAATTGTCTCGAGGAACACTGGAATCCTGCTGAATTTTCTTTGCCAACACTGGGATGGAACCCACGACCTCCATATCAGCGAGACAGCATCTTACTCACTGTGCCACTTTGTCTCCCAAATGTAGTAAATAAATACAATATCTTGTGCCCATTTCTTTTTTTATATATCTAATTACAGTTCTTAAGCAATGGGTAGGCCTATATCATGAGGCCTAGTATTTTTTTAATTGTACAAATCCTCACAAAATGCTGTACGATATCTTGCCTGATTATCTATTGAGAACTGATCAACTATTTTTTTTTTAGAAATATGAAGGCATGTATCACAAGGACTAGTATTATTTACAGTTTTCATAAAAATGCGCTGATAGAATTCTGCGGCCATATCATGACTTTTTTTTGACAACTGATCAGTTTTTAGAAATAGGTAGGCATATAACACAAAGCCTAGTAGGCCTATATTATTTTATGGTTACAAAAAATGCAATGCTCCTGAATGATGCAGAACTGTACTATCAATAGGCCTAGTATTAATTTTTATTTTTTGACTAAATGCAGTGAGATATATTCTGCATGACTTTTTTTTAAAGCAATATGTAGACATCTTAGGCCTAGTATTAATTATTTTATTTTTAGAAATGCTGTGAACTATTCTACCTGCATAACCGGACTTTTTCTGACAGCTGATTATTTGTAGGCCTATCTCATGAAACCTCCTATTACTATTATTATATTTTTACAAATCTTTGGAGAACCATTAACTGAAAAAAAAAATAAAATAAATAAATTATATTCGACAAAGCGTGAGCGCAACAATTAAAATCATTTGGTCCATTTCTTAATTCAAATTGACAAATCACGTTCTACTTTGCAGTAAGTAGGCCTAGTATTTCTCGAATCAAAACACGTGTGCTGCTACGGGTCGTTTTTCGCCAATCTTCACTTCGACAAAACCTCAAATATTGTAAGTCCCTCCATATTAATTATAATGATATATAGCACAAACTCAACAAAATCTGAGAAGAATTCCTATGACGATAAATAAACTATATAATTATTGGCGACACAGAAAATTTACGAACGGCACAAAATTACATATTGTCATTAATTAAAAAATATTATTATGATATCTGAGAAGCCTCGATGTAATCTAAATCGGGTATTTAGGTTTTGAGAGCAAATTGGTAATCTTTATATTCATAATTTTACCTCATTCACGGCATCATCACGCCGTCAAATTCTGAAAAATCACTCGTGTCTGCCATTACTTCATACGGGACAGTGTTATGCCGGAAGTCACTTATGCAAAACGTGTTTCGCGCAGGCGCTGCACAACATAATACAACGTCATAACGCTGAATACGTCATGTAGACATTCCCGTCAGAATATATTTCTATGATGCAGCGAACACCCCTTCAGACAATGACCTTAGTAGATCTCTTTCAAAACGACTTTTGAGGCCTTAAAGTCGGCGTTGTAAGGGTTAAATTATAGTCATGCGTAAATTATCGTTATGCGTTAAATATCGTTTGTACTTTGATGTAATAAATATGTATTTTGTGGAAATTACTAAAAACTTTTGGGAGCTATTTTTTATTGGCGGATTTTTATTGAATGAATTTTTCAGGACGGCGTGATAGCGATACGTTCTTACAAAACAACATTTGCATATTTTGGGGAAATTACTAAAAACTTTGAGGAACTATTTTTTTATTGGTGTATGTTCTATAATTGAATCACCTTTCAGGATGGTGTGATACGGTCTTAGAAATCAACAGTTTTTATGTAGTTTAGTTATAGAATAAAACAGAACTCAATCACCATTGAATTTGTACTTATTTGCTTGTATTTGCATGAAGTTATAGAATAAATACAGAACTCAATGACCATTGAATACCGCTCGCTGTCGCTCGTGGAATACTTGCACAGGGATACACTCTCTTGAACCATTGAATAACCCGAGCGGTATTCAATGGTCATTGAGTTCTATCTATATATTGAGGAGTGCCTTCGTTATAAATAGCTTCAAGAGAGAGGTTTATTTTCACTGGTATCAAATGATGACGTCATGGAGACAAAAATCCTGCGATATTAATTTCAGGGGTAACTATTATTTACTAAAACGAATTATGTTCACTCTAGAAGCACCAGTAACAGATATTGGTTACTATTAAAACACCCTTAGTTCAAATATTGCCACTTTTAAAAAAATCTCTCTATATATGCTTTATACGTATGCAAAACGTTCCAATTATGACCAATTCGGACTTTTGTCGATGTCAAACCAATGTGTACACGGGACTTCGGAATCGCGTTTTCATGTCAGCTACTCAAATGTGTAACTGGTTCAAAAATTGATTTAATATTCAATGAAATATCGGCAATTTTCTGATTTCGTGCACGTTAAAGATTTGACGTCACCAACATATAAAATTTCGATATTTATTAGTAACAGAGTCCATGCTCTAACTACATTACACTTTCTATGACCGGTGCAATATTCGTACTTCATCTGCACGATACTACTGCAAGAAACAACTACAACCTCTTAAAAATTGGATTTGCTTATAAGCCGTCGATTTGTGTCGAGATGATTACGGCTATGAGGTAATTTTGGCCAAGGAGAAACAATATTAATTCAAAGACTAATTATTACAAACATAAATCAAATATTTCTGCTACAGGGTCACTATACCCTTATTTTGAATAGAAGTAAAGACTCAAAGTTGAAATACTTTTTGCCCAAATATCGTCACTGTGAGAGAAAAAGGGACTTTTGAATATGCTCTAAACGTTGCTAATACGTACAGATTGTATCAACTCTTACTGCATGTTTCGCTTAACAATGAAAGGTGACGTTTTCAATTTTCGATCCCTTTGTTCTCATACTCCTGATATTTCTAACTGTTGCGCAATGGTTTCATACCTAAGACTACCGATAAAACTCTCTGTAGAAGAAGTTAAAAAAAAAAAAATACGTTGACTTTTCGAGAAAACGACGTCTAAAAATGCTCCAAATGGTAAAAATACGACGTTTTGGATTTTCAATCTCGTTTTTCGAATATTCATGACATTTAGAGAAATTGTACAATGGTTTCACACAATACACCACCTATAAGACTCTCGAATGAGAAAGTTTTAAAAAAAGCGTAGGCGGCGTTTTCGAGAAATACGCGTCTAAAGTTGATCGAAATAGCAAAATACCTCACTTTTCAAACTCAGATAATTTTTTTTATTTTTTGATAGAAACTTCTCGCTATAGTTAGAGTGGTTCAGAGACACAATATTTGTCCTTATAAAAACTGACCCGCTTATCTGTGTGATTGCTCCGTCGAGAAATCTTCTGAAGTGAGCAGAAGTTAGCGCCGCGCACGTGGTTTAGGAAGTCGCAGCAAATATACGTCACATGAGGTATTTTTACAAACATGTATTGGTATATAACGCCGAGTAAAAAATACACTCATTACGGGCTTCGACTTACGTGTTTATTTAATAGCGAACGTGAGCAAAAATTTCAATTTCACTCCTTGATTTGATTTTTGATTTTGGCGATTTTGGTGATTTAAATACAGAGCTAGCTGTAATAGCTTCGTCTCATTTCTAACTTTCAACCACATGAGATTGCCCAGATAAATTTACTACAACCTTTCGAGATTTACTTTTATTAAGTGGCTACATTCTTGGTTTACGCTGGCATCTATCGTGGTTAGGAAATAAATATTTGCTAGCTCAAAATACGCAGAACTATTTGAGACCGGAAAATAACCGAAACAAACTTTTTATTTGTAGTCTTTATTTTCCAGGCCCTTTTCGGTAACATGGTGTAAATTATTTTTATAATCATAGTATATTATCTAACCATCCTGTAGGCATAGGCTTTGATCGACGGACTTATTTTTTTCAAGATTTGAGACTGAGCCCTGCAAGATATCGTCCACGGATGATTTGCTATCCAGCATTGGATTGGACAAGTACCCATTATGATTTGGGAACTGTAACAAACTACCTATGACAAAAATCACAAATAGGCTTTATGCTAGACAAATGTTAATAAATTCCCGACAACTTCGGAGCATCGGCCTGTGATGACTGCTTTACATGACGACTGTGTGACTTTTGGTGACAAATACATTCAAAATAGACTGGCCAGACTGACGACAAAGACTAGGACGCTTAGTAAAAGTAAGGTTAAGTCCACTAAATGTATGAAATCATTCGACGATTTTCTTGACACCCCATTTTTTCCGGGATAGTTTACGTTACTCCATCGGCAGACACAAGTGAAATTAATTTAATAAACAGAGAGACTCGGACATCTGCCGATGCGACCTTGACTGATTTAGATAGAAAAAAAGTATTTGCGGCGATTGTCATAAAAGCACAATCGCCAAGTTTAAAAAAAAAATCAACTTAGGAAGACTAAAAAAGAAATGATTCGCATGAAGGCTAATAATGAAAATAAAAAACAATTGGCAGGTAAAAAGAATGGTTGCAAGTCCAAACCTTTTTAGACGAACGAAGGAATTTTGTATGATGTCAAAAATAAAAGATACACAGCAGAATGCCATAATTTGGTCATGAAACTTAAAAATCTAAACGTTTCCAATGGTAACGTAGCAGTGGTTATAACCGCATGTTTGGCTCTCGCGGGACTAAATCTAATTACACTCCATCAAAATCTACAGTTCAAAGAATATCATGTGAGCGCGCCGGTGTCCAAATGTTTAGGAAACCTTGAAGTCGGCGAAAAATACCACCCTTTATACAGACGAAACTACAAAATTTGGCTCTAAATTCGGTACATACGCAATAATCGCTGGCTCGGCGCATACGCCACTTATCCAGCAATGTGTTCTTTTTTTTTCATAACAAACATCATGCAGTACAATATATTTATTTATCTGAGGGACAAAAAATAAAGTCTTAAATTAATAGTTTTATGGGGGGGGGGGGTAATCCCTCTCTCTCACTCCCCGTATTACATGTCATTATATTTTCCTCGTACTTTACCCGGCAATTTATTTTTCATAACAAACATCGTACTGCACAATATAATATTTAGTTATCTTTGAGATTCACATTAAAGTGTTACATTATTAGATTTATAGACCCCTCTCTCTCCCTCTGTATAACATGCCGTTATAAATAGGCCAGTGTCTGGGTATAAATAAGTAAACGCACTGTTCATTTTAATATACATGTATGTATTAGGCTAATCTTGAAATAATTCATGTCAAATGCCGATATTTTCATCTCCAGCTTAACATGTATTTTAATTTCTACTGTAGCATTATAAACACAGTTAATATAAAGACATTTGAAGGCGCGGGTTTACTGTTAAAACAACTAAGCGTTCGCGCATGCGTACATATGTCAAATCCAATCGTCTCATAGAGTGTAATCTGTTACTTTGCAGTATGGAAATAAACGATATTTTCCGACTGCGATAAAGTTATTTCGTTTCCGGGACGTGCGTAGCTTGGAGCATATTTTTTTTAGTACAACCAAGGGACATAGCTCTTATTCTCACTAAGAGATAACTCCTTTGATTATGGAAGCCGGGCAGATTTTGAGCCATTTATAACATATGTCCAAATGGTTATATATTCTCAAAAATCAGAAGTGGCCAGACTTCCATTGTTGATCAATGAAGTTTTTATAGTAAGTCTTATCATATATAATGTCTTTACTGTCCCGAAATAGTGTCTGTTTGTTATAAAACATTTTTAGCCTGAACCACTCTACTATAGTACCATCTTGTAGATAATTCACGTGGCTATCAAACGATATAATACTTTAACTACTCGGTAAACAACCAATCGATACATCTTATTTGGCGCACAGGCACCCATTTTTCTGAATTTTGTCAAACTTTGGATACCTTTCTTGACCACTTCCGGTGATTAGAGGATTTTCATTTATAGTTTAAGGAACAATTCAGACATCTCTGTTCATCTTCCCAAAGTTTTAGAAAAATCGTAGGCGCGGTTTTAAAAAAATAAGCCTTACCGTTTTTGACCAAAATGCAAAAAAAGGTGAAAAATCAAAGTTAATATTTCAGAACAAAACTTATTTTGTTGGAATCGGATTGACAACAGCTATCCAAAAACATAATTAGAATTTCAAAATTCAAAAATTTTTGAAAATTTTCCAATATTCACCAAAAAAATGAGAGCGACAAAGTTTCTCAATTCGACATTTTTCAACTACTATCTACTCGGAAATGTCTCTTTGAGAATTAACAGAATTACGGCCGATTTTCAATTTTCGTGCACGCTAAAGATTTCACGCATTTCCGCTATGCGCACAAATCTCGAAATAGTTTTAAGGAGTAACCACCACCCATTTTTCCGTAAGGAAATCAAACTTCAGACCTCTATCTCTTATAGTTTCTGAGATCTAGCTTCCCCCAATTAAAAAAAATAATAATCTTAGTAATAAGAATAGCCTTTCACCATTTTCAATGGTGAAAGCCTAATTAAGCATCATAAAAATCTTAAGAAATTGTGACTTGTAGAGTTTCTATAAAAATCTGAAGAAATTGTGACCAGTAGAGTTTCTATGACGGATGTGTGGACAGACTGGGGTAACGTCATAATAAGTACCCATGAAAATTGCACTCTTATATGTATCTTTTATCAAGTTCGCAAAATATATGCGAAATTTGTACGAAACCAATATTTTGTGTGGGTTTCTGTAAACGATACCTAATCGTCCAGTCTAAATTAAATGTTTAGTTAGGTCTCTTCTGTCTGTTTAGAAGGATAAAGCCTGTCATTGAGTCAACTGGCGTGGTTTCGAATCCCCGGTTGTACGTGCGTGTTATACTGACATAGTTTAATGTCTTTGCCCTTTTTGATCCCAAACTAGACATATCCTGCATACATCACCAGGCTTTTGATTATTAAAACAATATATTATTCAAGACACCTGAATAATATTCTCTAACATGTCTCTCCCTCAACATTTTAATCATGGTTATCTAAATCGGTACTGAACAGATGGTGATGACCTGCAATTTTTACTAGACGATATTTTAGATTAGTTATAACATTCAATATGATGTGTGAATAGTGTGGTATACCTTGATCATCATTGTAAACAATATCTTGTCTTGAAATAAGTGGCAGTAAGGTGGGTTCTGGTACACCATAGGTCTCATCTTCTGGTTCTTGCTTGATGACCAGTGGACTAACTACGTCATCCTGTCCATATTTCTGATCATCAATCATGTCTACTGTTATATCACGTGGTGAATCATCTGTAGTTTGAATATCAGCTTCCAGTTCCACCTGTGATGCCGGTCTAGTGTTCAACTCAGTTGTTTTAACAGGGTCGCCCAAAATATATATACACATTAGGATATAAGGCTGTGATACCACTAGTTATAGGGTATTATATAAACATGGTATTAGGATAGATAGAACTCAATGACCATTGAATACCGCTCGGGTTATTCATTGGTTCAAGAGAGTGTATCCCTGCGCAAGTATCCCAAGAGCGATAACGAGTGGAATGCGGCAGGGATACACACGAGTGAACCATTGAATAACCCGAGCTTTCAATGGTCATTGAGTTCTGTTTTTATTCTATAACTACATGCAAATCTCAAAATACATTGTACTATTCAGATTATCAAAAAAGCATCATCGTTAAAATGCATCACAGGTTCCGCCCTATTTTCTTTCCTTTTTATAAAAATTGTCGTTGCTAGTGGTGACGGCATTATGGTTTGACGTAATTACACTGTTAAAATTTTTTATGTAATTTTACCTCGTTTTAACTGTATTTTAACATTGCATGTTATTTCACAGTCTGTAATGTAAATTTACCTCTAGCTATTTTACATCCAAGGTAAAATTACATACATATATTTGTACAATAACATTTAAATAAAAAAATACTGGGTATTTGCACAGAGTTTATGTAATAATACCTCCTAAATGTTGTAGAATTACATATTATATAATTTGCATAGGTAACATTATTCAAAGGAATGTGTTTGTCTCGGCTTGGCTAAGTAGTCGTAGGTTCCATCCTGGCGAACACAGATAGTTTAGCGGAACTTTCAGAAGAGCATGTAACCCAACATTCAATAATGTAAAGAAAATATGTGAAATGAGGTTTAATGTGCTACTGTTCTTCACCTTATAATGGAAAGAATAGGTGATACAATCCAAGCAAAATTCCGCACCCAACTCAATGTATGGCATATGCCTGTCTTTATTAGCAAGTTCAATACATTCAGATTTTGAATAACCCATTTCTCTAAAATAGACTAAACTGACTGACAGAATAGTAAATATTTTTTATAAACCTATAACGGTAAATCTCTTTGATCTTTGGGGTAAATTCTATGCTCGGAATACACATAGGGGAATTTGGGGTTATTCTTCTGAGGTTTTTCTTTTAACCCGTACCGGGTTATTCTTTCACTGCAGGTTTTTATTTCCCCATAAGAAAACGTGGAATAGGGTTTTTCTTGTGGGAATTCTGGGATATACTCATGATCAATATAGCGGGTAAAATTTGAGTTTTTAACAATCTGTTGACGACGTGCTTGCCAAAATAACACTTCCGTGTATGACATTAAAGGTACCCTAATTAGAAATTAAATGGGGGTTTAACGTCTTACTAGCGCCGCTGTTCTGTCCTACTGTGTGGGGTAGATGGGGTTAAACGCCCAATCGACACAAACCAGGTCATTTCGGGACTAACACGTCGTTCAATTTTATTTCAATAATTTCCTTGCGCGTAGGGTCTTAGGACGTTGGAGGAATCCGGAGAAAACCCACGAGGTTTGACAGGCGATCCCAAGTCCTGCCACGTACATCTGGGGAATCGAAACAATTCAGTTGCAACAAGGGGAAATAAACAACACAAATTATATGCTTTATTTCATATTTACATTGAAGGTTATAGTATTTCTTGCATTTTTGACTTCCATGGGTTGGTCAAGTTTCTTCTGAAGTCGGTCGTCGAGTGAGGCGTTCTGCGGCGAGTCGTCGAATATGCATCTTTGTGGTTGGTCGTTTATTTAGGCCGACAAGTCGACTATTTTGGCCAAATAACGGTTGGTCGGCTAGTTTCTTTACTTCCCCATACAAATAATTAGAAACATCGGATCTGTATATTTGACGTTCATTTGTTAATACGAATAGCTTCACTTTTATGACCTATTAAAAATAGACAAAAACATTTACATGTATATTATACGAGTATTTGAATATACTATTACATATACTTTCAAAATAAGAATAAAGCTATTAACAGGGGGGGGGGCGCTGTGAAGAGTACGATTTCGATACTACGATCTCCTGAATTCGAGCCCGGGTCCTCCAGCACGATAGGCAGAGAGAGAGAGAGAGAAATGGGGTTTAACGTCCACTCGACACAACTAGGTCATTTCGGGACTAAAATGGTTTTTAATGTTATTTCAAAAATTCGCTTGCGAGTAGGGGTCTTTAGCCGTGGGAGGAAACCGGAGGAACCCACGAGGTTGAGAAGGCGCCCCTATCTCCATGCCACATACACTCACAGCAGGGCTCGAAACCACAGCCGCAAGCCAGGGGTGACCGGCCAGCTAGACTTCGAAGCGCGGAGCTCTAGACCACTAGGCCATCCCTACCCCCCAGCACGATAGGCAACAATCTAACTTATGATTGAAGTCACCACAGCCCCTGAGTAAACCCGACTGGATTATCTTTCATATGATATGATACAGGTTGTACTCACATAAATTAATGTTTGTATTACTAGTCAATATTTTATATACATGTATATAGATAAATTAAAAATAATTTACCTGTTTGTTGACATATCTGCTGTTTGTCTGCTGCTACTTGTCAACTTGGTAAAGTCTCGTGAACAGTGTCCACGCCAGCCAAACTAATGAAAAGGTGACCGTGATTTGCACGTGCAACTTTGAACCAATCAAAAACTTGTTTCTTGATCTATAGTCAACATCAGTCACTGCAGATGATATGACACAGGGAATATTCTATTTAGATTTATTATTGGTGTTATTATTGCCTTTCTACGCTTAATAAAATGTTTATTACATTTCATAAACAAAACAAAAAATATATTTATACCGCCAACATATTTATACCAATAAAATATTGGTGTTGAAGTATAACCGAACATATGTATTTTAAAGCTGAACTCCGATTACAAAACTACAAAAATGATCAAATAAAAAAAATTACTGCCAAACATAATCGCCATACTTGTTTTCAATTTGCAGAAGAAGTATGGCCGCTGTACGGTGTATGAAAACAGAGGCAGGCCACGCCCACATCCAGTATGCACTTTGGCCACCACACTGTCCACATCCGGCTAGCAATATTTCAACTACCAATTACCTACTGAGTGAGCGGTTTTTTCTCTATAAGTTTACTGAAAATATTATTGCTACACAATTATTATGTCTGATCAGGTACATATTATTTTACTAATTATACGAAATAAGTAACCTACGGTATATTTTTGCTCTAAAAGTATGGGAAAAATTTCAAAATTTGGACACAAGTTCAAATTTTATGAATAAATTATACTTACCTGACATATGAACATTAGGATTTCTATCTCGTTATTATTTAACTCGCCCGGAAGTTAAAATCATGCGCAAACCGGTCTTCCTACTACATCCGGTTTGGCGCCATGATCACCAGTTTTCTCACGGCGCTAGAAAGACACCATGAGGAAACCTTTCAGAAATAAATCTGGGGAGGTTGGGTGGGTTGTTACATATGTCAGGTAAGTATAATTTATTCATAAAATTTGAACTTGTGTCCAAATTTTGAAATTTTATTTCATAAATTACGAAACTTACCTGACATATGAACATTAGGATTTCTATTGATTAAAAAGCAATAATCCAGGTCTGCAGATTATCTAGGTTTCCTCCTCGACCCTATACTGAACATACCACTTTTACCTTAAAACTATGTATTCCTCTACATAACCATATTTGCTTTAAAACATTTACTTTCTAACAACAGGTGAGACTCTCTGTCCCTTTTAACTAGATCCTCTATTTACAGACCATAAACACCACTAACAAAAAACCATCACCATTAACATATATACATGTACCGACACCCTTCCTCTTTCAACCTATAAATTTAAAAAATTTACATAAACATTTTTCAAATAAAAATTTGTGAAAGTTGTTGCCTTACTCCAATCTGCACTATCTAACACATCTTTCATATTTGCTCCTTTAAACAAAGCCCATGACGGTCCCACTGACCTAGTTGAATGTCCCTTAAGATTTGCTATTTCTTTTTTACTTTGCTTATATGCCATCTGTATAGTTTTTACAATCCAAGAAGAGATTGTTTGAGACGACACTGGCCTATGAGGTTGATTAATCGTTAGAAAAAGTTTGAATTCCCTCTGACCGTCTTTCGATCTAAAACTCTCTGTTCTCTTCAAATACACATACAAGGCTCTTTTTGGATCTAAGAGTTTACTGTCAGGAAAAGACGGCACCACAATTTTTGAATTATTGTGAAAAGGCCTGTCTTGTTTTGATAAACCATGTCGTAAAAACGTTATACCCTTTTCCTGTATGTTAATCGACCCCTCTCCTATTCTTAATGCCTGTAAATCGCTGCACCTTCTAAACGTCGTAATTGCAACCAAAAAAGCTGCCTTCCACGTAATGTACTTCAAACTAGCACATTTTGCTGGTGTAAACGGAGGTTTTTTTAACATCTCCAACACTAATGGGAGGTCCCATTCAGGAAGTAAATTACGTACAGGAGGTCTTGAATTAAAAACTCCTCTTAAAAGCCTTATGATGTAAGGATGTTGTCCCACAGGTGAATTATCAATAGGTGATAATATCGAAGACAACATAGAGCGATATCCCGCTATTGTTCTGTATTTCAAACCCTTTTCAAACAGATATGTTAAAAAATTTGCACAATCTTTTAAAGAAGCCTCATAGGGATCAACTTCATGTTCAGAACACCAGCTACTGAATTGTCTAAATTTACATTTGTAATCATTCTGTGTACCTGATCTCCAAGACGCTGACAACAATTTTCTAGTTCCTGCTGAAAAACCTTCTGTTTCGAAATGTTTGTCGATAGCCGCCATGCAGTCAGGTTGAACACCTCCGGATTTGGATGTGTTATCTTTTGCCTTCCTAGACCTTGTGTTAACAGATCTTGCCTTACAGGTAACTGTCTCGGGTATTCTACTAACAGATTCAATAGCTGTGGATACCACAATTGCTTCGGCCAAAAAGGAGCTATCAGTATCATCTCGCATTGATAATTCTGCATGTGGTTTAACACCTTGGGTATTAGAGACAAAGGAGGGTAGGCATACACAAACATCTTCTCCCAAGATATTGACAGAGCATCTAGAGCTAATGCTTGTGAGTCCTGTGTCCATGCACAGTAAATTAGAGTTTTGTGATTCTCTCTGGACGCAAAGAGGTCTACTAGAGGTGTCCCCCAAAGTCTGAATAGTCTCTGTACCAACTCTGTATTTAGAGACCATTCTGTTGCCCTGACTTTCATCCTGCTCAACTTGTCTGCCAAAACGTTTTGGACCCCCGCAATATGAGCTGCTTTCAACATTATATTGTTTTCCAAAACCAAATGCCACAATTTCCATACTTGGAGACATAACCGTACTGATCTTGTCCCCCCTTGTTTGTTTATATATTGAACTACTGTTATATTGTCTGTCCGAATTAGCACATTTTTGCCTCTCAGTACTGACAGAAAATGTTTGACTGTGAGGTACACTGCCTCCAATTCCAAATTGTTTATATGGCATTTTTTCCATGTTTCCGGCCATACACCCTGCACTGTTAGGGTGCCTATGTGGCCTCCCCAACCATACATTGAAGCATCTGTTGTGATTGTCATGGTCGTCTCTTCTCGACACAATAAGCGACCCTTCAAAGTGTTTGCTGAAGCTAACCACCAGGTTAAATGTACTTTCAGATCTTGTGTACATGGGATTTCGTGCTCTAAACCCATTTTTGAAGGACTCCATGCTTGTAACAGATGCATTTGAATTGGTCTCATGAAAAGTCTGCCATTGGGTATTAACTCCAAGCATGACGCTATTATCCCTAGTACTCTCATGTAATGCCTTGCTGAAATTTGACCGTTCATTAACTGTGTAATGGCTACTTTTAAAATTTGAATTCTCTCCAGGGTTGGATAAACATATCCCTGTTTGAGTCTGAACAAACCCCCTATGTATGTTATGTTTTGTACTGGCACTAAATTTGACTTTTCTATACTTATCAAGAACCCTAGACGAACAAGAAGACTGGTTATTGTTTTCTGATCTTCCAGGAGCTTTAATCTGCTCTGATTGACTGACAGCCAATCGTCCAAGTATACTGCCATTCTTATGCTTTGTTTTCTCAAAAACTCTGCCACAACCGATACAATTTTTGTGAAAACTCGTGGAGAGCTTGTTGGGCCAAAGCATAGAACTTTGAACTGATAAACTGTTTCGCCCAACGCAAACCTCAGAAACTTTCTGTGATTTTGAAAAATTGGGATATGCAGATAAGCGTCCTGTAAGTCCAGGGAAAAAGCCCAATCTCCCTGTTTCACAAGATTTAAAACTTTCGCCATTGTATCCATTTTGAAATGTTGTTTTCGGAGATATCAGTTTAGTGGTTTTAAATTTATCACCGGTCTCATTTTGCCATTTTTCTTTTTCACCAGAAAAAGTGTACTGAAAAAAACCTTTGTGTATTTGATTTTGGGGTACAATTTCTATTGCATCTTTTTCTAAAAGCACCTTTATTTCGTTTTCTAATAATTCTGTGTGTTTGACACTGACATGTGTTTTTCTTATCCCTGAAAAGGGAGGTATTTCCACAAATTCTAGTCTGTACCCGTTTCTTATTACTGACAAAACCCATTTGTCTGCTGTAATTTTCTTCCATTCTGACAAAAAATGAGACAGGCGTCCACCCACCGGTAACTCCGGAAACACAATCAAATCTCTTACCTTGTCATCTTTTATTAAATGCCCTTCCTCCTCTAACAGGAAAGGGCGGCTTCTTATAGAAACCTTCTGTTTTTCCTTGTCTTTCACCCTCTGGTGCCTGTGTCTTATCAAAACTTTTCCTGAATCCTTTATTATGTGAAATTCTAGGTATTCGAAAATCCTCTTTAACAGATGACCCCTTATCTTTTTCAAGACAACTTCTTTTGACATTAGTATTTGTACTAAAATTTGCTTTCCGCTTTTTATCATACTTCGGAAAATCAGGTAATAAATCCTCTAAAGTCTTATTTTTTTCTTTCCTAGACTTTAGTGTAGTTTCCAACTTGTCCCCAAAGACTCCTTCCGCTGAGAGCGGTAAATCTGATAAGTCTCTGGAATCTTCTAACTGAAAAAGAGAAGTATCTGTCATACTTAACTGTCTTCTCACAATATGGTGGAAAGCTCCTGCTCGACCCAATTGGTCCAAACTTTTAGTCGACATGGCAAAAATGTCCCTTATATGCTTCCTAGCATTGTCAATATTTGGTTTGTCATCATTAAAAAGTTCAATCAAAGTCCCTAAACTTTGTTGCATATACATATTAATGATGATACCCATGTAAGAAGCTTGTTGACCTCTATAGGCAATTTTTTCTAACATTTTATATGGTTGCGTAAATAAACTTTTTCCTGTTTTTGAAAAAGCAGCTTTATTGCCGTGTTTTTTTATTAAACAGCGTCCAATCAAATCATCCAGTGACGGAACTTGAAGACACTTTTCCGTGTCTTCATCTACAGGAAACATTTCTTTTGTTTCCTCAGCAAAAGCTGTGATAGAGTTAGGCTTGTCACAACGCCAGTGACCTAACAAAACTTCTTTCTGAGAACTGTCCATTTCAATCCCCTTCTTCTTCTCAGTTTTCTTAGCAATGGCATCTTCGCCAAAAATCTCGAACAGACATTTTCTTGTCTTGTCCTGAAATTTATCATCATCAGACTTTGTGTCTTCATGATCTGACGCAGAGCCCAAAACTTCATCCTGCCCTGGCGCCAAAGAAACATAATCCTCGTCATTTTCCTCTTCTGAGGACTTTACTTATTTCTTCTAATTAGTAAAAAGATAGGCTGGCACTGCCAGGCAGGATACGCCCACATTTTCAAGAGATGGACAGAGAACAAGCAATACCGAAAGTGATTTTTCCTACATCTTTAAGTCCTGTATTTCATACTGTATTGGGAGCAGCCATTTAGTTGGTCAGTTCCAGTCTGATATTAATGAAATTCGAAACCGACAATGATTATGGTGTGACGGTACACAACCTAGAAATGTGACTTTTCGTCAAAATCGGATAAGAATTGTGACCTGTAGAGAGTCCTCAACCATGATATACCATATTTTTACACTATTCGCGTACAAAATCGAATTAAAATTGTGACCTATACAGGGTCCACAACCATGATAAATCATTTTTTTAACAGTATTCGCGTACAAACGGCGGCCATTTTGTCTGTCAATTTTGGTCCGATTTTCCCGAAATTCAAACTCAACCTTCCTTACAGTGTAACGGTGATATAATCAAACGTTTTTTTAAATGGGATAATAATTGTGACCTCCAGAGGGACCACAAGCTAAAGAAAGGGGGATTTTGCGTATAACCAGGGGCCATAATTCAGGAAGTTACGATCCGATATGCGCAAATATCGAAAGGAAGCAAGATCTTTTGGTTATGACCATGAATTTCAAGTTTCATCGAAATCGAATCAAAATTGTGACCTCCATAGGGTCCACAACATGGATATACCATTTTTTAACAGTATTCGCGTACAAACGGCGGCCATTTTGTATGGCAATTTTCGTCCGATTTTCACGAATTTCGAACTCAACCTTCCTTAGGGTGTAACGGTGATATAATCAAACGGTTTTTTAAATCGAATAATAATTGTGACCTCCAGAGGGACCACAAGCTAAAAAGGGTGATTTTTCGGACAATCAGGGGCCATAATTCAGGAAATTACATTCCGATAGCCGCAAATATCGAAAGGAACCAAGATCTTGGGGTTACAAACATGCATGTCAAGTTTTATCAAAATCGGTTCAAAATTGTGACCTCTATAGGGTCCACAAGCTAAAAACGTGATTTTTCGTACAATCAGGGGCCATAATCCATGAAGTTTTGATCCGATACATACCAATATCGAAAGCAGCCGAGATCTTTTGGGGATAAACCTATATTTCAAGTTTCGTCAAAATCGGATAAGAATTGTGACCTGTAGAGAGTCCACAAACAAATTGTGGACGGACAGGGGCGACGACATAATACGTCCACATGAAAATGTGGGCGTATAATAATATGTACCTGATCAGACATAATAATTGTGTAGCAATAATATTTTCAGTCAATTTATAGAGAAAAACCGCCCAGTCAGTAGCTGGTAATTGGTAGTTGAAATATTGCTAGCCGGATGTGGACAGTGTGGTGGCCAAAATGTATACTGGATGTGGGCGTGGCCTGCCTCTGTTTTCGTACACCGTACAGCGGCAATACCTCTTCTGCAAATTGAAAACAAGTATGGCGATTATGTTTGGCAGTAATTTTTTTTATTTGATCATTTCTGTAGTTTTGTAATCGGAGTTCAGCTTTAATTTTCCACAATATACTCGTATTTTACTTATATTTTCATTTTACATGTAAACATAAAAGGTTTATAAGCAAGATAAAGCCCTCGACTTCGGTTATGCTGGGGCAGAAAGACTTCAGAAAAAAAAACTCAAAAAAACCCGGGTTGTTTTCTTCAGTCTTTCTTTCCCCAGCATAACCGAAGTCGAGGGCTTTATCCTACACGTATAATATTCGATATGTGGTCAAAGGGGGAATAACTTATGTGACCACTATTTGAAGGTAAATTTACAATTTTCTGTAAAAATAATATTTACAGCGGCAATATACAATGTATAGCTCACGTGATGTAAACTGACATGTGGTTGTATTACTACATTATATTTGATGTAATTTTACATAAGCCTTGTATTCGTATGCGTCTACATCGTTTTAAATGTAAGTTAACAAACCATGTAATATTACAAATCATGTACTGTAGTTTTACTATAATTATAGCTGTAGATTTACATATAATGTTAACATTGTATGAAAGTGACGTCATTCTGGGCAAAAGTAGTGCGTTTTCAAGCCACTGAATACAACCATAGGTTATTCAATGGCTGTTTTCAATGGCTGTATTTAATGATATTTGCTTGTATTTGCATGTAGTTATAGAATAAAAGGCCGTGGTACTAGTAGTTATAGGTTGTAGCATATAAACATGGTATTATATATAAACATGGTATTATATATAAGTCCATGATTCCACTAGTTATAGGTTGTAGCATAACATGATAGTGACAAAAATCGCTGAAAGGCTCATTCGTGTTATGGCATTGAACACTGGATAAGAATTTAAAGTCAATCATACTCCAGACTGCCCACAATGAAGTGTGGTCGACAGGCGGACGGGCAGGGACTACGACAATATACGATCACATATTATAACAAGCAGTTGCCATGCAAGATACGCCCACGTTTTGCAAAAGGTGGAAAAAGGGGCCATACTCCCGGACACAACGATCTGACATGCTTCAAATTAGGGGTGACTATTGTTGGTAATATTCACTATTGCGATAGTATTGCTATTGGGTAAACAGCTATTGCAGTACTATTACTATTGGGGATTAAATATTGCGATACTATTGGACTATTGCGATAGTTTGATCTGTTTATTAGTTTAGATTTAAAACACACTGTCCTGTATACATTTATTATAACATTTAATCAAACTAAAAATTTTGAAACACTAGAAAGTTCCAGGTAATGTTAGATAATATAATACGAGTAGACGCCCAATAATATAACGGATGCGCGCACAACGGACAATCGCTTATACGGACACAAAAGTTTGGTCCCGATTTTTGTAATAAAAATTTCTTGTTTTCAAAGTCTTTTTATAACGGACACTCGATGTAAGAGTCCATTTTTATTACGGACATGTAAGAGTCAATTTTTATTACGGACTCTCGAATAAGCAGAACAATATAATGATGTTACTGATTATATTATCGGTGACCGGAATACTTTTCCCAGAAAATAACCATACTGATTTTTAGTGTTGTCACAATTACAAAATTCTTGAATCGGGTAATCGCCTCGCCAAAAATCGTATCGGTTTGGCTGTGGAAGACATTCCCGCATTCTGACTTACCCCTACTGCTTTTACTGCTAATTAAAAATCCAGTACTTGCAATATATAACAATTCACTAGTTGATCAACATCTCCAGCCCGTAAATCAGTACGTAATATTTTAACACGGGTATCGGTAGTCATATCGACAAATAAACCGACAGAATTAAGCGACATAAGACGGTGCAGATAAAAACAACATGTGTCTTCTAATGGTGCGGCTAAAGGGGAGGGGGCGAATAGAAGAGCCTCCTGGCTGGTATCTCAGGTACACGGTAACGTCGCATTCTGATTGTGAATTAAATAATAAAGTAGATTGGTTTTTTTTCTTTATATTATATAAAATTGTATATTATTAGGGTTTCACACTGCGTAGCTTGTGTGAAACACTATTGTTTTTGTTAAAATTATTAGGGTTGTACACTGCGAAGCTTGTGTGAAACACTATTGTTTTTGTTAAAATTATTATTAGGCTTTCAGACTTTCGTCTGAAAGCCTATTGAGATTACTAAAATTATTATTATTAAGCTTTCATATTACATATGAAAGCTTATTGTTTCTGTTGAGATTATTAAGCTTTCATATTTCATATGAAATCTTATTGTTTCTGTTAAGATTATTAAGCTTTCATATGTATTACATATGAAAGCTTATTGTTTCTGTTAAAGTTATTAAGCTTTCATATTACATATGAAAGCTTATTGTTTTTGTTAAGATTATTATTATTATTATTATTTTTTTTTTTTGTGTCATTTCTGCAAATCGGATTTCTCAGAATCTAACCATGGGATCTTTCTGAAACTTTGACCTACCCCCCCAAAACTAGGTGGCAGTTTTTGATTAAATATATTTTCAAAACGTTTTACGAATTCGAAATCACAGAATTTTACGAACGAGTGAATTTGACCTGCATTACTGTAACTCCGTGACTAGTTGACCTATTTTACTAATTCTTTTTTCTTTGAGTACCCTGACAAAAATCATTTTCAACTGCAGTTTCAGATTTTCGAATTTCGAAAATTCGTCGCTGTGATTTCGAACCGGAAGTTGAGACCAACTTGACAACTTCTTTAATAGTTGTACGATTTTCATGAAATTTAGTATGTAAGTAGATCTTACCCACGTGACTTCAAAAATATAAATAGAAATTTTCTAAATTATCTCCCCTTGGTGAAATTAAGGATCAAAGTTTTCAAAAAAATCGAAGAAATATAGGTCAGAATGACCTGATGTTTTTTTTGGATACTAGATAAGTAAATACTGATTCGTACACAAAATGTTGAGTTTGTGGATTGAACCGGAAGTGCCGCCATCTTGAAACGTGAAAAATCACAAAGGCTTTTTTGCTATTTTACTTACAGACACGGGAGTTATATTTTCTGAATCCTTCAAGGATGGCCTAAAAAACGTTCGGAGTAGAATTTTTGATTTAGGTCAATTGACGGTCGCCATTTTGAAGTGAAAGTGAAAAATAGAAGCAATTTGAAGGGCCGAGAATTTGGAACACAATAACTATCCTTCTAATTGAGCTAGAATGTTCAAACTTGGTGTAGACGTTCACTAGGTCACTGTCTTGATTGAGTTCAAAGATGAGCATTTTCTGCCTAGGGTAAGCAGAGATAAGCAAGCTGATTTGTTCATTCTTTAGGGCACGATAACTTTGGTTATAATGAAGGGAGGGCGATGAAACTCTTGTCAATCGAGAGTCTAATATCTAACCTGTTGTGTGAAATCATTGTATCATTTTTTCTTAAATGTCCGGGGTAGCCGAAAAAAAGAGATTGAAAATCCAAAGAGTCGTATTTTTACAATTTAGAGCATGTTTAAAGGTCTTTCTCGTAAAGTCAACGTGTGTTTCCTGCAAATCGGATTTCTCAGAATCTAACCATAGGATGTTTCTGAAACTTTGACCTACACACCCAAAAATGGGTGGTGAGTATTGATTAAATATATTTTCAAAACGTTTAAAGCATTCGAAATCACCGAATTTTACGAACGAGTGAATTTGACCTGCATTACTGTAACTCTGTGACTATTTGACCTATTTTACTAATTCTTTTTTCTTTGAGTACCCTGACAAAAATCATTTTCAACTGCAGTTTCAGATTTTCAAATTTCGAAAATTCGTCGCTGTGATTTCGAACCGGAAGTTGGGACCAACTTGACAACTTCTTTAATAGTTGTACGATTTTCATGAAATTTAGTATGTAAGTAGATCTTACCGATGCAACTTTAAAGATGTCCTTAGAAATTTTCTAAATTATCTCCCCTTGGTGAAATTAGGGATCAAAGTTTTCAAAAAAAATCGAAGAAATATAGGTCAGAATGACCTGATTTTTTTTTTAGATACTATATAAGTAAATACTGATTCGTACACAAAATATTGAGTTTGTGGATCGAACCGGAAGTGCCGCCATCTTGAAACGTGAAAAATCACAAAGGCTTTTGCGATATTTTACTTACAGACCTGGGAGTTACATTTTCGGAATCCTTGAAGGAATGCCTAAACATCTATCGGATCAGAATTTTGATTTCGGTCACGTGCTGGTCACCATTTCGAACTGAATATGAGAAAAGGTGAAAAATCGACATTAACGAGGACGTGAATGAAAGCAATAGGCCGTAGTTTGGAGAATATGTCTCCTATTTCCAAAATGAATACATTTCTGGATAGCCGGGTTCAAGGTCGAAATATTGTTATTAGAAAATGTCACATTTTCGAATTTTGTCTTTGATGTTTTTCGTGCCGATAAAGTTGTTTACGATTGAAAAATCATAAAAACTTCGCTATAATTTGACCGATTTTAATGATTTTTTTTGTTGTTGATAAGATTATTTACATGACCCATGACATGTGACAGGAAGTAGACATGGGAGTTACATTTTCGGAATCCTTGAAGGAATGCCTAAAAATCTATCGGATCAGAATTTTGATTTCGGTCACGTGATGGTCACCATTTCGAACTGAATATGAGAAAAGGTGAAAAATCGACATTAAGGAGCACGTAAATGAAAGCAATAGGCCGTAGTTTGGAGAATATGTCTCCTATTTCCAAAATGAATACATTTCTGGATGGCCGGGATCAGGGTCAGATTTCCTTGATTTTTTTTCTGTCCATTACTAATGCAAATACAAAATATGAAGTCTATCGTTCGAACCGTAAGTGCCACCATCTTGAAATGTGAAAAATCGCTCAGGCTTTTGGAGGCAGTATATTTATAGCAAATCTCGCTCCTTTTCAATTCTCCCCTTTGCATGGCCATTTATGTTGATTTTTTGGTCTAAAATTGATGAAGTGGGTTTGGATTAATATTTTCTGTCAGGATTTGGTAAATATTCATGATTTTGAGGCGGAAGGATAACAGGGTTATCAGGTTGGCTACAGTGATATTAATTACATATTTTTAGTATGCTTCTTTAAGTTCAAAGCCATGGCCATTTGTTCCTCTATCTGTAGTTAAAAGCATTCAGCCCAACAAAAATTTGGGGAAAGTTGGAGGTGGGCAAAGAGGCGAAAATTAACATTGAAGTCAATGGGAAAATTAATGGTGGTCTGTCTCCTGTATTTGCGATATACATGTTTCAGTTACTCCCCTTACGCTTACGGCTAGCCCCCGGATCCATTCACTCTCTTTGATTTGTTTATGTTTGTGGTCTTTGAGTATGATGTCTTGTCCATATATTTGTTTTTGTGTAAAATTGTGTGTGGTGCAACCCTCCTGCACTTACTATTAGTTTTCAGATTACGTGTATTTTTTGGCCCGGATGCAACGTTTCTCACTATATTTAGACTTGTAACTTTGAGAGGTTTTGACTGATTTTGATAATTATATTTTCTTGTTCTCTTTTTAAAGACACTTAATATTATCGATGACACGATGGTGAACATGGCATGGCAGGAAGCGATCTGTGGATATCCATCTTTCTCTTTTCAAATACAATAGCTTTGCAACAAGAACATGTCTTCATCTCTATTCGTTGCCGTTGGTTTCACGTAACCGAAGGACAGTTCTAACCGGTTCAATTCTTATTAGATATCCGGTATAAAAAGTCACCACCTTTTATTAAAATTAAGTGGGTAAGGCGCAGACTCGCTATTCTGGGGTGTGGTGTTCGATCCGTGCATTGGCCGAAAAAGTTCATGTCGAATTTCCCCTTGTCAGTGATCCAGAACAGAGGGACCGACAAGGACAACTGCATAGTCGTTCAGATGGGCTAATGAAGTTCAAGTGTATATTTTGTAATTAAGGCATAATAACACAGCTAACACGATTTTGTCAAACTGTATCACAAGCAGTATTTTCATTTTCTCAATGGGGCATCTAATATCACTTCTAATTGAGGTTGTGTAATCTTTATTCAGCATAAATCAACTTATACATATAAACAAAAATATCTGGATTGATGAAAGTATATTTTGACAGTTATTCTTACAGATATCATAATTGGAAGGTCTAGAACACAAGTGATCTAACTACTCACAGCTTTAGACGGTTGTTTGAGCGCTTGTGCTCTAGACCATACAATCACAACTTTACTTTAATGTGTATTTTAATTATGAAATAAAATAATGATTTCTGTACAATAAAAGTAACAGTACAACATTTCAATTCACAATAATTTCTTTTGTTCCTGTACCCAGTTGATCAAGAACCTGATTATATTTGCAATTTATTCCACACAATGACTTAAAAGTGTCTTATCTAAGAGATTATACCATGTAGTCTTATCTTAACAGAATATAGTACCACATACAATATCAAAATGTAATCATCTCCATTATTTGTTTCAATAATTTAACACTGTTATTTATGTATATATACCAACATATGACAAGAGTGGATTAAGTTATTTTAGACTGAAACAAATATCTTGTAGAAATAAGTATTGTATATTGGTTTATAGAAAAATAATTCGTACAGATAACATACCAGAGCATGTACCATGTAAATTAATACAACTGACTTTCTACATTTTAATACAATTAATGGTAAATCAATGGTAAACATTGAGTATCACTCCCTTGTTATTAATAATATACTATTAAACAGATTAGTTATTGTATACACCATTAAAGGGACAATCCTGAATTAAACAGAGGCTCAAAAATAAAAGTCTGAGAATGTATAAAAATTAAACGCCAAAATATAGAGGAATGGGGTATTTACCTCGATCATAATTTCAACTCAAAATATTGAGTCGTTTGGATGGAACGCCAAAACTGCTTATCTGGACACGTAACCCTTTTAAGATTTCGGGTCAATTGTTTCGTTCGGTGAATGACCCATGTGCTGTACTTGATAAAGAAAGGTCAATTTCAATTATGCATTATATTTATAAAAAAATGTTTGGTTTTATCCAGATAGCGCAAAATACACCTTGTGGCACCAGTCTCTATTTCCAGATGAAGACTGACGGGTTTAAGTTGTTTTGAAAACGTATCATAAATACTGAGTTAGTTGCCTGGCCCTTGACTTGAAGATTTTAAGGGATTTTAACACAAACTTAAGCAGTTTTATTCCCAAAACAAATATCGGGATTAGCCCTTTAAATTAATTTCATACAGAGAGAAATGGGGTTTAACATCCACTCGACACAAACTAGATCATTTTGAGACTAACATATGGTTTCATTTTATTTCAATAATTCGCTTGCGCGTAGTGGTCTTTAGCAGTGAGAGGAAACCCACGAGGTTAAGAAGGCGCCCCTATCTCCATGCCACATACGCTCACACCAGGGCTTGAAACCACAGCCGCAAGCCAGATGTGCCCGGCCAGCTAGAGGTTGAAGCAGCATTCTAGACCACTAGGCCATCCCAACCCCCCTAATTTCATAGCAACATTTTACACTGTTGTTATGGACTTTATTAGTCCAGCGAGTGTAAAACAGTATATTGTTAAATCCAATTTCATTTTATTAATAATAGTATTCATCTAGAATACAATATGACTATCTATATTGGTATGTTACTACAAAGATATAACAATAACATTAGCAAAAGTATGTATAAATCATCAAGTTCTCTATAGCATCTTATCCTTCATAAATAGTCAAACTATTCATTATCATTATCTCTTCACCTTTTACACAAATTATTTGGTGGCAAAGCAACATTACACATTTCTACTTATTTTTTTTATTTATTATAGGGTTGTACACAGTACATTATATAACACACATCATTATATAACACACATATGATAGCTAGAATAAACAAAAATATGACAATAGAAACAACATGGAAACGATTGTAAAAGTTATCTCCCTTACAACTGTATTTATACTTTGTAAGCAAAACTTCATTAATAGTTGAATAATTATAACACCATGTATCAAACCAAACCATAATACATGAATAATTATAACATCATGTATCAAACCAAACCATATCTATTCAATTTCAATAAATACGAGGGCTCGCTGCAAAGTTCTAAGAATATATGTGAAAAGTCAATTGTTTCCACTTATTTTTTTACAGTCCCCTTCCAGATGTACACACTTATGTAAACAATATGGCAAGGCCTGGATGCTGGTCACAAACAAATTATCTTCAGTCACGCTAAAAAAAGTCCTTCCCATCTGACATGACGTTATCATAGTGAGCAGGATGGACAGTTCGATAAGTTTGAAGTCACAATCATGGATCATTGAATATGAGCATTGCCTTGAAGGAACAGGACGCCTTTATAGTATCTTCCGTTCATAGTCAGGTCGTCAATCAGCAGAATACCCTTGAAATCGAACAAGAGAACCCATCACCTTTCCAGCAGACAAAACAGACCTGGCTTCTTTGAAGGGCTTGTGACACTGGATGTTCCTATTGACTGAATTTAGGATTCTGGTTGAAACTGATAAATACAGGTCTCCTCCATGGTTAAAAATCTGGCTAATAAATTATCAGGATATGTTCAAAACAGCACATATTGTCAATGGATGTCAGGAATCTGACTCATGCAGAAATATTTTTCATACATAACTCATTGGCGATAATGTGCTTAACCCTCTCATGAGAAATGCCCATAACACTGACAAAATGTTGTGTTGCTAATCTACACAGGTTAGAGTCAAAATCCACCACACTTAAATTCTGCAGAATCTTCTTTAATGTTGAAAGGTGTGACTTTCTCTAAATTTGAAAACATGTTAGTCCTTTCAGTTGCAGGTCCTTGATGGCTGTCCTGTAGCCAGATTTGTCTTGTTCTGGAGATTTCAATGGGTAAGTTCACAAGATGGTCTGGTACACAGGCAATAATAAAATTACATTTGCAGTTCTTATCTCTGTGATTCATTCAATGATTTTACTTGTTGGTAATAAAATATTGTTTAAATCCTACTGAACTATCCTTAGACCTTTCCAGCCAACCATCGTATTTTAGTATATCGACACAATAACAAAGTTGAACAGAGAAAAAATATTATAACATCATAAATCTATAAAATGATAGGTATTCATATTTCAATCAACAAAATCACATGTATAGATACAAAAATATATCTATGGATACAAATATATCTGTACAAATGTATAAATACATCCAACTTGAAAACGAAGCTATCCAAATATCACTAATATTGCCAATAAGTTTATCAATTTGAAATTTTAATTGGCGAGTTATAATTTTTGTTTTTGTCGCAAGTGACCAACACTGTCAAAAGCAACCATGGTAATTTAAGATGTGTGGATATCTGTACATTTGATAAATATAATTTGCATCCACTCCAACACCCCACCCCATACACCCAATAAAAAATCATTAGGATATATCACTATGAAAATACTGTTTCATAATGTTTAAATATTTACACAGATGAAAATCTAAATACAACATGTTGATAAATATTCAGTGGTTAGATAGTACTTTAAACCTTTAGCAATGGGTAAATATAAATATTGACTATATTGGTAAAAATCAATTTTACACTGCATTTTGTAGTTTATATTTCAATGTTATTAAAGCATGTATCAAGACAAGCCTACTTATTTGTAAAACTTTTATGCTGTATCCACACAACAAAAAATTATTACAAATTATAGTACATATGCAAATGTTTATATGAATACTAGCCGAAATTGCTAAATAATTTTGTCATTTTGCAAATATAATTGACTGTTTATAATTTCATAGTCAAAAATTAACAACATGAATCCTGTTAAGATTCTCATTTTCCCTTAAAAAAAAGCAACCATACTAACTGAAAATTTGTGGATATCTGTACATTCCATAACAATAATTTTGTATCTACTCCATGAACCCATCCACATCCTATCAAACATTTGGATACATCACTATTTTTGTCAAAAGTTACCAACTGTGTGAAAAGCAAACAACGAATTCCAGTTGTCGATATTTGTGCATTTGATAAAAATAATTTGCATCTACTCACAACACCCTGACCCCACCCACTTCCAATAAAGATAGGTTGCCAGGCAACGAAACATACGCCCACAGCAGCTAAATCGTCCGGGCAGTCAACAAGGGTTGTCGCATATTTTTACTTTTTTTGCTAATGAAACATTTGTAATACACTAAAAACTGATTAAGAGTAACGGCTCATTATGTAATTATCAGAAAATCATTAGAATTTGATTGCCTTTTATAAAGTGTTACCCCACACTAACAATTAGTATATACATGAAACATTTAATATCATGGATTTAGCTGTTCAGTTATTAAAATTCATTGAAAATCAAAATACTTGTTCGTTTCAACACCTTAAACTCTGTGTATCAATCTAAAGTCAATCGGATGATAAGTTTAGCCTCTATAGTGTAACAAGATTTTTTGAAGTTATCAAGGGAGATAACTCTGGCAATAATTATTTTAAATCTCTGAAAATCAATAGGCTTCTTCGTCTCATGACCCTAAACACTGTGTGTTAATTTAAAGTCAATCGGATATTAACTTTGGCCTCTAGAGCTTCCACAAGATATTTTGAAGTGATCAAGGGCCATAACTCTGGCACTAATTATCGGAAATCGCTGAAAATCAATAGGATTCTTCGTCTCATGACCTTAAACACTGTGTATAAATTTAAAGTAAATCGGATATTAACTTTGGCCTCTAGAGCGTCCACAAGATATTTTCAAGTGTTCAAGGGCCATAACTCTGGCACTAATTATCTGAAATCGCTGAAAATCAATAGGCTTCTTCGTCTCATGACCTTAAACACTGTGTATAAATTTAAAGTCAATCGGATATTAACTTTGGCCTCTAGAGCGTCCACAAGATATTTTGAAGTGATCAAGGGCCATAACTCTGGTAGTTATTACCGAAAATCGCTGAAAAACAATAGGCTTCTTCATCTCATGACCTTAAACACTGTGTATAAATTTAAAGTCAATCGGATATTAACTTTGGCCTCTAGAGCTTCCACAAGATATTTTGAAGTGATCAAGGGCCATAACTCTGGTAGTTATTATCGGAAGTCGCTGAAAATCAATAGGATTTTTCGTCTCATGACCTTAAACACTGTGTATAAATTTAAAGTAAATCGGATATTAACTTTGGCCTCTAGAGCGTCCACAAGATTTTTTGAAGTGATCAAGGGCCATAACTCTGGCACTAATTATCAGAAATCGCTGAAAATCAATAGGCTTCTTCGTCTCATAACCTTAAACACTGTGTATAAATTTAAAGTCAATCGGATATTAACTTTGGCCTCTAGAGCGTCCACAAGATATTTTGAAGTGATCAAGGGCCATAACTCTGGTAGTTATTATCGGAAAACGCTGAAAAACAATAGGCTTCTTCGTCTCATGACCTTAAACACTGTGTATAAATTTAAAGTCAATCGGATTTTAACTTTAGCCTGTAGAGCGTCCACAAGCAATTGTGGACGCCGGACCGACGGACGGACCGACGGACCGACGGACCGACGGACGGACGGACGGACGGACGGACGGACGGACGGGGGCGACGACAATATACGACCACATTTCAATGTGGGCGTATAAAAATTCATTGGGGAAAGGGGTTTGGATATTTATACATTTGATAAAAGATTTGCATCCACTACCAACAGTCCAACACCCCCTCCCCAACCACTTCCAATAACAAATCATTAGGGAAAGGGGTTTGACACAGGCTAAGCCTGTTCCCCAATCCAATTCAGATATCCTGAATAAAAATATTGTTAATATAAAAATTCATTACAATATATCAAAATGAAAAAATGTATGTTCAAATATTTACACTGATGAAAATCTCAATACAACATGAAGAGAAATGTAGATAGTATCTTATTCATTGAGAACTGGATAAATATTTTTAATGTGTTGTGTAATTAGTATCTTAATCTTTTAGCACCCGGTAAATGTTAATATTGACTTCTGCAGGTTCACTGAAAAAAAAATAATGAAAGAAAAGTGATTTATTTCTTTAACTTTGTCTTTATCAATTTCATTTGTAAATCCCATCTATCATTTTCATTTATTTAATCTTGTCTTCATTGCTTTCATTTATCTTTATCTTTATCAATTTTATTATTCAACTTATTCCAATGGCAATTGCATTATGATAACTGAAATATGTCTGCAATATTTTTAGGTTCAAAGTACTTACATTAAAATTCTTCACGAAAATAAGATCTAAAATCGTATTTCCATCAGTTGTAATTTCTGTGACACACTGCTTATAAAAATTCCTCTCCATACATTGTTGTATTCCAGCTTTACCTTTTAAAATATCTTCATTAAAATCACCCATTATCATAAGTCTACCTCCAAAATCATCAAGTTCATCTAATAATTTCTGTAAATATGTAACAAATAAATCAGTTTTATAACATGGTGGCCTGTATATGACAACTATAGTTAAATTTATGTCTGGTAAACCAAATGCAACATGCTCAATATTAAATACACCTAAATTATATAAATGACACATTCTTTTGTTTCTGTAATATAATCCAACCCCACCATGAAGTGTATTTCTTAATTCTGTAAAAATCTGAGAATTATCATAAGATGCTTGTCTTGATTTATTGTGTAAACTAAAATCATTAAGTTCAAAATTTCTGCCTTCAACATCATCTAGCCAGGTTTCAGTTAAACATATATAATCAGACTCAGTAAATCTATAGTCATTTTTTAAATTTTGAAAATGGGATTTTAAACCTTGTATATTATGGAGAATTATCACAGTAGCTAAACGCCCTTCAGTACTTGGTTCAATATAAAGCGGCATTTCATTCAATGCATCTGCTATAGCCTTATCACAATATATAAGCTTCTCATTAAAATCTTTAACAACAAGTCCATTCAAAGATGTAACCCGAGACAACGCGACATATGCTTGTCCAGCTGCAAAAACTTTTTGCAATGAAACAAATATATTAGACATAGTCATACCTTGTGTTTTATGAATAGAACAGCTATATGCTAGTTTCAGTGGGAATTGACGCCTCATGTCATTGCGGTAATTTATTTTTTCCTCTTGTCTGCCAATTGGAATGCAATCACTTTGTACATTTTCTGGTAAAACTGTCTCTTTTCGAACTTTGGCTCCAACTCTTTTATTATCAAATTCTACATAAATCAGTTTCACATGTCTATCATTATCAAAGGCAATATGACGAACATAACCAAATACACCATTACATAATCCATCGGATACATCCAGGTTTTTTGTTAGTAAAACTCTTGCCCCTTCGGCAATATCTAATACATTACTTAAACAAGTATCTACATTTTTTGAAGTTATTGTATTAATCTTAGCCATTTTACCTGTTCTTTCATCCTTTGAGAAGTCATCTGCATCAATACGAATTAGTCTGTCGCATAGCTTCCTCAGCATCTTTGTGTTATGTTCATCCACCAGAGCATTAGTAGCAAATATATGCAGAACATTTTCATCATAGTCTTCGATCTCTCGGCTTTTAAACAAACTAACATCATTTGGACTGAGAGATTCACCCTTCTGCTTTGTTCTTATTCTATTCAAAGCTTGTGCAAAAGTCAAATCGTCCTTTTGTCTCATCATGTCTTGTAATTCAACAATTTTAAAATTATTCTGCCACAAATTGGTAAGGTCATCAGTATTTCTATATAGTGGTTTTGCTTTTACAGGTGGTAATTGATAGAAATCTCCTACAGCTATTATACAAACATTTCCAAAAGGTGTAAATTCAGCACACTGTTTTATTTGTCGAAGTCTTCCATGGATATAACATAATAATTTTGGGCTCACCATTGAAATCTCATCTATAATAAGTATTTGTAAATGACCTAAATCTGCTCTTAAACTATTTATCTTGTCTAAACCTAGTCCAACATAGGGTAACTTTATATCAGTTCGGATCTTCAAAGAATTATGAATTGTACTGCATCCTAGATTCATAGCAGATACGCCGGTCGGACAGACCATGAGAACTGTCTGTTCATCTGGATTATCTGTTATTTGAGATAATAATCTATTAGCTTCATAGTATATACTCTTAATAACATAGCTTTTTCCAGTCCCTGCTCCTCCAGACAAAAAAAACATAAATTGTTCTGGATTTTTCCTATGTATCTTGTTCAAACAAAATTCTCTTACTTTATAAAATACATTCATTTGTAATTTGTTCAGTGATTTTAACATGGGTATAGCTTCTTTTCTACTTACAATAGTATTGTATGCTTCCTTTTTGTCATTTTTATTGTTTTTTCTGTTCCCTATCAAATCTGGTATTTCAATTTCCTCAACATCATCATGTATATCCTCATCTGGTATGTCAAGACATTCAAGATTATCAACTTGATTTTGTATATCCAATGATGACCAAGCATCTTTTAAGTTTGATCCACATTTTTCTATTATGTCAGTTGCAGCATCAATGTTAACTTTATCTTTTTCAAATAACTTACGATTTCTATCAACAATATCTTTGACAGCTTCAGTTTTTTTACTTAATTTAACTGAACCAGATTTGTAAAATGCTTCATATGTCTCAAATCCTATAGGTTTTAGCTGTTTATCTATACGATGTGGTAAAAATAGTTGTAAACTACTTAAATAATATTTTTCTGGATCTTTTGTTATAGAGAATCTGGCATACCGAATTACAGCTGGTTTAGATCTTGTTCGTTTTATGACATAACCTATATCTTTCTGAAGTTTATATGCTGGATTTTTTTCAGAATTTTCATTAATTCTTTCAGACTTGGACATAACTCGATATTCTGAGCAAAATGTAGCCAAACACATATTATTGAATTGTTCTGTCTTCGGTCGAGCTTTATATCTGTCTATAATACTGGTCATAAACATATCCTCATCACTCAAATTTTTTTGTTTTGATTTACTCTGTAGAATTTTTAAAGGTAATGTTAGTCTGACATTATTTTCACCAGTTGGAATAAACTGAACTTTTCGAGATGATTCTCGTAATCTTAAATTACATACTCTATAAGCACTTTCTTGCGCAGAAACTTCTCTACAATGTAGGTATGTACTTGAAATTTTCTTTAAACTTTCTTTTGCTGTTAAATTTCCATCTTTAGCCTCTTCTTGTGCATCTGATAAGACTAACCCCATTTCACGTTCTGATTTTGATATATATGAAACTATATAAACTATACAAGAATAGGCATCAAATACATACTGTATATCCATGTTTGCATCCCAAGCTCTTAACAAATTTGGATTATAAGGATTTATCCATACATCTTTTGGGTTTCGTTTTAATATAACATTATTTTTCTTTGATAACACCTCACAAGCTTTCTGAAATAATTCCTGTGTCATACCAATATCATCATATAATTCATCAATAGAAGTATAATTTTTCTCTCCATCTGATAATGCTTTCCATAATGCTTCAAGAAGAATTTTTGCGGTATTCTGGGTCATTCTATCATTGTTACATGTATTGTCTCCATTTTCATCTTCATTTTGTTCTGAAATGTTTGTATCATAATTATCTATTGAACGACATATGAAACTTTGTTTTGATGGAGGCCTAGGAAAATTAAATCTGCAAACCGTTTTGTTTTTCTTACAACTCTTTGTATGTTTATAACTATGTCTTTGCACGCTATTAACAATCTCATGTAACTCTGGGTCACGATCTTTATCAGGCAATTCAGATGATATATATTTATCTATAAAATCAACCACATCTTCATCATTATCTTCATCAATTTTAGGTGAATTCTCAATCCAAAATAAACAATGTGCATGAGGCGTTCCACGTGCTTGAAATTCTAGTCTATAGAAATAATCAATTACTTTACCAATTGGCTCGGCATCTGACATAATAACATTCTTTAGAAAATAGTGAAATCTATGGTCAAACATTCTAGCAGTAGTTATAGGATTACTTCTAAGTATTTCACATTTTTCAGCCCAGTCTAAGTCACAAGCCTTTCTATTATCACCTTGCTGTTTCAAAATACATTCTATTACATCGCCGCCTCGGATCTCGCTATAAGAATAGGTTGAAAAAAAAGTTGGAACCCCAAGTTGTCTTAACATTGCAAATAATCCTTTTTGAGTACTTTGCCAATAAGGAGGTGTACCTCTAATAGGAGTCATAAATTTATAGCCTTCATCATTTCTGAAAATATTTTTTAATGGCTCTTTTGTTGTTAACATGTCTGATGTTATCTTATTTAAATTATTTAAACCACTTTTTCCTTTTCGCAAAGCAATAGACACATTTGATACAATTTGACTTAATTCAGAAAGATACTGGGCGTAAAATATGTAATCTGTGTTTTGTGCAAATCTATTGTCAGCATTCATCAATCGACAATTTAAATATCGTGACAAGGTTATTTTCTCTTCATGGTTATCATGGTATGTAGCAGTGCCATTAGGAAATAGTGTAGGAAAACATTTGGCTTCATTAGTTTCATCAGTTAATATTCTAACAGGATTATTACCTTCTGCAGGAGAAATAGAAAATATACTATCAAAATGATTATCCAATGTTTCACTTACAATGTCAAGAGGTTGTAAACATGTAGCTAATTCTGGACCATTTGATTTCTCTTCTTCAACATCAATATCAGGTAAGTCATCTTTTTCATCTATCTCAGGTAAATCATCGTCTGTTATATCTATGTCAGGTAACTCGTCTGTATGGTTTGAAACCAAGCCTTCTAAAATAGAGTTATCTCCCTCTAACACCTCATCTATGTCTGAAATATCGACCCAATCATCATTAAATTCAATATCTATATAATATTTATTATTATATTTAAGATAATGTAAAGCATCTTTCATTTTCTTCTTACTTATGTATTGATATTGATAATAACCTTTTTGGGTTTTACGCCTTTTCAGTTTTATTCTTATCAGCTGTGTGTCACTTTCAATTCTTGGCAAAATACTGGTTGTTTGGCAAATATTAGATGGTACACAAACTGTAGCTCCAGAAACCTTATGTTGTTTGAATTTTGATAAATTAACCATTTTCATGAAAGGAATATGTAGTGATACCAAATGAGTTTCTAATGAATTCAGTGCTTTTAGCTCATCAACTATTGGACCAGGATCTAAATTATTAGTCATCGATTCTTGTGGCTTTTTTCCTGATTTGATTTTTCTATCACATGTATAACATATCCATAAAGATTTACAACTTTCGGGATGAGCACATCCATTTTGGCATGTGTTTGAACAGTCGTATAAGTATTTTTTAGATATACATTCACTTGCTATCTGTTTAACTTTAGCAGATTTATAAAGTTTTTCATTACAACAAGTTACTTGATTATTAAATAACAATCTATGACACACACAACAGATATATTCTGGGCCATTCTTTTTCTCCTTTTTGAAATCATTGATAACAAAATCTATTTTACTCATTTCTATTCTTCGTTTTTCTTTTCTTTGTTTGTTTTGATTTTTAATAACATCTCTATGGATTTTATCCGATTTATACTTAATTTGACTTCTGGACTTTACATCCAACTTAAATTGTTCATTTGTCTTATATTTGTATTTACTTTGATCTTTTAAATGAGTCTTAAATTCTTCATTTGTTTCATATTTATATTTACTCTGATGTTTAACATAGGTCTTGAATTCTTCATTTGTTTCATATTTGCATTTACTCTGATGTTTAACATAGGTCTTGAATTGTTCATTTGTTTCATATTTGCATTTACTTTGAGCTTTAACATGTAACTGAAATTCTGTGTTTGTTTTATATTTCTTAATACTAATAGATTTAAGGTGGTCTTGATACATGCTATTAGATTTATATTTCATAATTTCATATTTCTTCAATTTCTGTCTGTAATCAATATTTAACCTGTACCTTTCTTTATTCTTCTTGATTAAATTATCTTTGAATATTTGACAGAACTTGTATTTATGATTCAATTTATGTTTCAATTTATCAGAAATATTATCATATTCATTCTTTAATCTATAGTTCATATTCCTTCTTGACTTATAGATTTGCTTAAATTTATAATCTGTATTATATTTGTATTTAAATCGTTTTCTATTTGTTCTATTCTCTCTATACATTGCACCTTTGTCTGATTTGACAGAATGTTCTTTTCTTATAAATGTCCAATATCTATCATATTCAGATTTCTGTTTATCTGTTATTTTGTCAGTATCAAGTTGTGTCATATATGTGTATTTCTTTCTAGAAGTCCAATTGTTTCCCCTTCGCTTACGTTTTCTACACTTTTGTTTTCTGGGGATTTTCAATTCTGTTTCATATGGTTTTATTATAGGGATGTCATTGTTATGATCAATATCCTTATTAAAACGTTTACCTTGCGACTGTACATCATTATCACTAATTCTGTTACATGATTCAACATTCAACACTACTTCATAGTGAACCTGATTGGTGTGGTTAATATAAATCCCCTCATTACTATTCGATCCATCATCCAATACCTGTAATTTAGAAAATTTCAGCCACCTTTTATTACTATAAATATATATATCTACTTGTAATAAATCAGCACAAACATATATTTCAAGTTCTGTAGCCCATGACCCTAAATTTCTCATTCTTGATCTTTTTAAATAGTCATCAACAGACAAAAAGCCAGCTCTAAGATAGGGAGTAAAAATAGCTGCATTGTTTTTTAAATGATTAACAATAGCTAACCGGACAATTCTATGATTCACTTCTGTACCAGATATGGCATACGATATTGATCTAAAATAACAATTACCATCTCCAGTAATACTTTTAATTTGTGATGGTTGATTGATTTGACACCTATTTACATTTCTAGAATTATTGTCAACTCTATTTACTATATCAAGTCGTGTACATATTCTGATTTGCTCATCTAAACTCAATGTTTGAAACAAAAAATTGCTTTTTTCAACACGAGATATAAATACATCACCATCTATTTCATGGAAGATTTCACTGCTATTGTTATCAATTAATGCTTTATCATGTTCATTTATTGCACCATTAATGATATTTATACCTGTTACTTCAAACTGTGTATTCATACCGATTTCCATTGATTCTGCCAAATAACAGCAGTGTGTATAAACATCTACAATATCTTTCAATTCAATTAATATTGATCTTCCATCAGGAGTTAATAGTCCCTCTGAATTTCTGGAATGGCTGTCAAATATATAATACTTATTATATCTTTTCATAATTACAAACGTATTACCACCAAAAGTTATAAAGCAGGAATCATATTGTAAAAGGGATGTTTGCAAAGCCTCATACAATGTCATAGATACTTCAATGTTTTCAAAAGTATGGTTCTGAGTTCGCATAAGTCCTACTAAAGAATCTAGCTGTATATCTATATTAAAAAGTATTTCATAAACAATAAGGCTTCTTGGCAATTCAGATATCAAAATATACCGGTTATCCATTGATGAAGAAGATTGCAAAAAACTGTATAATTCATTACCAGCTATTAAAATCTTATCCAAGTCATTTGTATTCCATATATGAACAGGTGTAATTGAAGAAAATAAAACAGCAACTAATGCATTTCCAACACATTGTGTGCCACTAAACTTACCAAACCTTACATCTGCCTGATGAAAACTACCATAGACTGTTGCCTTATGTATTTCCTTTCTACTGGAAATTTCATTATTTAATAGATTTTGCAAACATGTTTTGGGTGTATTGTTATCTTCATTACTATTTGATGTATTTTGTGCTGTCGTGTCATTTTTAATTTTTTTATGTTGCTTCAAATTCAAATATCTTTTTGAATTTTTTTTTTGAGGCATAGTGAAATTTTTTAGTGTCAATTAAAATTGGAGTTGTTTCTCTTCAATTAGTCTATATGAAATGCAATTTTCTTTTCCATTTCTTTGTTATTTTTGTCTTTTATATTTCTTTCTTTCTTATATCTTGCTTTTTATATTTCTTTCTTATTGACTTAATATTTTTCTTTCTTCAAAAAATGACTTTCCTAAGACAATAGAACGTCAGAATCCTATTGAATAGCTGATTTAACTCAGTGGTGCCAAGCACTGATTGATTCTCTCTTAATTCAAATGCTTCAATATATAGCAGTTTGCCAATAAAAGATTCTCACAGATTATACTTTGTTTAATAGCAAATTGCTTCAATGTATAACAGTTTGCCAAGCTGATATACAAGATCAGTATATAAAAGTTTCTAAGTTTATTCTTCATATGCGGCAGAGTGCTTAAATGTATACCAGTTTGCCAAGCTGATATACAAGCTGAATGTAAATTGGCTGATAAAAATTTAAGTATAACAGATAGCCAAGCCGTTATACCGACTACACAATTACTACCATTAACCAATTAACAAGCAGACTAGCCCTCAAATCTGAAAATAAACAAAAATTCCTCTTATAAATATTATGTTTGCGACAATGTTATTGGAAAATAGGCTATAACCTTAATTCCAATGATGTTCTGAATTAGCGTATTGTTTCTGTTGGTGAAACCATCAGTTGCCGGCCAAGATCACTCACATTTCGAAAGACTAAAAAAAAACTCTGATTTTTCATATATATTTAGGGGCCTCCATAATCCAAGAAGTTATGGTCTGAAATCACAACCATCATCAAAATCACACAAATATTGTGACCTGTAGCAGATCCACAACCTTGGTATTACCAGTACATACTTTTACACAGTTCAAACACAGTCATTTTGTAGGCAATTCAATCCGACTTTTCAAAATTCAAACTCAATCATCATCATAGTCATTTTGCAGGCAATTCAACACAAATTTTCAAACTTCAAACTCAATCATCATCAATGTGTACAAACAATAATATCAACCCTGTTTACATTACAAACTTTAAGCGTACCAGGAACGGTTCCAGGTACGGTTCTTGCAGTGTAAACGGGACAACCTTAAGCATGCCGGGTTTGATGCGGTGACAATCTGGCCCACTTAAGTTAGGTGGTCCTGGAACAGTACAAGAAACGGGTCGCTTTGAATTTTCGTAGCCTAAACACTAACCAGTCTGAGCACAGATTACTGTGCATGCGCGAAACAAACCTTGACCTCTTTCCCCTGCAGTTTTATCATCAGTTCTGTCAAAAAGACTCCTCAAACTAAATCACTCATCATAATTTTTTCAACTGCGTAATTTGAACAGGAACTGAAATTAACTTTTCTCTGCAAGTTCCACATTTGGCATGCTTAGCACGTTTCTGACACCAGTTATTTTAGAGTAATGTAAACAGGTCAAGTCAATTTCTTTCAATTTATTGCGGCCAAGTGTAAACAGAGAAAAAAAAATTTTCTGTTATACATGTAATTATGATATACTTATAATAATAATAAATTTTATTCATACACTAAGTACAATAAATATCAAAAAATAAATACATATAAATATATATACAAGTTCTAAATTATTACAGAGTTGATTAATTATTTCATTTAAATTTCTATATTCAGTGTTGTGAATGTTATATTAACACAAGCCAACAGTGAAGTTGATGTCCCCCGCCAAAATCCCAAATTAAATAGACACATTGACCCATGTATTTTTTCAAACATATCAAGCAATCAAACTATACTGTAAGTTTCTTTACTTTCTATAAGATAGAATAAAGATTATTTTGTCCCAGGGCATTGACCAATGAAATTGCTTAGCTATAGCTAGAATTGTTAATCAATGACTCGAAAATGCCCATCTTAGAACTCAATCAATGTATTCAGCTAATGAAGAAATACTCAAAGTCTGAAAATTCAAGCCCAATAAGATGGAGAAGGGAGGGAGATGGGGTTTGACGTCCACTCAACACAAACTAGGTCATTTCATCACTAACATATGGTTTAATTCGCTTGCACGTAGGGGTCTTTAGCAATGTGAAGAAACCGGAGTACCCGGAGAAAACCTACGAGGTTGGACAGGCGACCCTACTACATGTACTTGCCCATACAACCAGAGACTCAAAACCACGCCAGTCGACTCAGGTATTATGTTCAAAAGTCTTAGCCAATCAAATTCCTTATAGCTCTGCTTATCCTGAGCAAATGAAACTATACACCAAAATTCACCACTATCATTTGATTAGAATTAAAAGTTATGTGTCCCAAACATAAACAAATAAAATTGCTTATCTCTGCTTACCCTAAGCAGAAAATGCTAATCCTTTTCATACAGACATTAAAAGAGACTCATATATAAGCCGTTTACCAAATTGATAATGACAGATATTTCCCAAAATAATAGACACTGATCGATCGCAGGAAAACTACATGTAAACACTAGAGGACTGTACTACGTACTGTAGCCTATAGTCTTAAGTTAACTCAGCACAGGAAGGCAAAACCATATTTAGAATGTATATAGGCCTATTATTATATCCAGTGCGAATCCAGAAGGGGGGTCCAAACCCCACCCTGCTCAACTACATGTACATAAAAAAAGAATAATGCCTTGCATCAATGAAATTACATCACAAAGTGATCCTACATCAGTATAAAAATGATTTATCTTTTAAAAAGCTAAATTTGTATGTATGCCTGCCTATGCAATTTAGAGACGATGATGGCAAAATACCGTTACAGAAACCTGGCAAACCCCCTCCTGCAAAAATTCCTGGATCCGTCCCTGATATCATCAGCGCAATGATTAATAAGTGCAATTACCTTCCACATACCAGTGGTTATAACATGTACCATGGACCGTATGCATGTACCAGTAAAAAAATAGCTCTGAAATTGTATTCCATTAGATTTAGACCACAAAAGTTACACATGACTCTAAAACGTGTTGTCAATGGCCGCCATTGAGCCTTCTTTCTACAAATTAGTACAATTGTACTTTTGTAGATCTAACTCTCTATGGACTTTACAACATTACATTACACCATAAACACGTGAATCAACGAAACGTCCATTATAATTCAGACTTTTAACGCTGACTCTTTGTATCTTCAACATAAAATAAGAAATTAAATATTGTTAAAAATAAAAATTACACTCGTCCTCACCTGATGAGTCTATTCTTTTGAGATCTCTCCTATGGTGCCCGATTAATGACCGGAATTTACCGGAATTCACCGGAATACAGAAAAAAACCTTACGAATTCTCCCACATCATCAATTTATTTTGAGCCAATAATACCTAATAATAATAGATCCAGATAAGAGTTAAGACGATGATGTGTAGATATATTTTTTTGAATTCAATTTAAACCAATGTTTCAACAGATTTTATATTAATAACCACGACCACACACATAATATTGTAATGGATTCCCAGCTATATATATATAGGCCTATACTAGTTATTACCATTAACCATAAATATATTAAAATGAGAGTTGCACTTCGAAAACCTCAATTTATCTAACGGGTATTTTCTTAACACTCGTTTTCAATTGATATTACCAGAATCAACTTTGAAAACTCCCAATTACTTACTGGCAGTTTATTATTATTAATGCTACCATAAGGTCCATGATGCTACGTGACGTACGTAGTCGTACAACACGGAAAACATGTCTTTGACTCATATATCAATCGTAATGGCTGATCTTTGATTGATTTTTATACTACTTGTTAATTCAAATATATTTTACTATAAAGTATTTATCAATAATTAGAATTTATATATTTTCCTTCATCCATAAAATTCAGAAACGGATCAGCTCAAAGCCCAGCTTAGACATGAATCTGAGGGGCCCACCTAGCAAACAATTTTAAAACATTTTAAAACGTTTCATTTAGGTTTCCAAAACGTTAATTTTCAATGATTAAAAAACAATTTGCACTCGTATCAATGTTCTTAATTTTAAATAAAAAAACGTTATTCTTTCCCAGTCATATTTTTTTATGTGCATTACACTTTCTTAATTCAAAAAAGTTAAAGTTTTGGTAGTCTGAAAATATTGATGTTTTATGTAAAAGAGAAACATCTGTGCATTTCACCTGGATTCATTTTATAGTTCCTTCCGTTACCAATTAATTCGAATAAGTGACACCATTTTGAAATTTATAAAGATCAACTGAGATGTTATAATCTATTTAATATTTGAAAAATCATTTGCAACGAGAGCTGATTAAATTAATGTTTAATTAATAATTTAGAAAACATTTCAGGCCTAAAAAATGACCTGAATAGGCAGATATATTCTTGCATAAAGCATTCGCTCAATGGACAAACAAACATATTATGTTAAAATATTGTAATGCGCGCGTATTAATTAAACAAACGGTTCACAGTGCCTTGTGAAACATGATACAGAGACAATCAGTATACCGACTATGTGTCAAACTTATAATAACAAACATGATAATATTAAACAATGGAAAATTCAATCTGTTCTAAACAGGGTCAAATTCCTCAAGCTGTTTTTTTATACCCAAATCTGAGAGTAAGAATTTGTTGTTAGGTGTAACTGTAACACAGATTATAATAGAACACTAATTAATATATGTAGTAACAAACATATCTTGAATTTATAAAATAGATATTTTGCAAAAACCACAACTTTTTATTGATCTTTTTTCCTACATTTATTGTTTTTTGGTTAATATATAAAAACTTTTACGAAACATTAAAAATATATATATATATATAATCATTATTTATAATAAACGTTTCTAAAACATAAAAAAAAAGATATATTTATTAGGTTTCACGTAAACGTTAATATGTATGTTTCGTTAAACAAAATAAGAGATAATCGAGTTTTAAACATTTAATAATAATAGTAATTTATACTTATTTATTGGGGTCTTTATAAGCGTTTCATAGACGTTAAAAAAAAAATGATATTTACTACGTTTCAATGTAAACGTTTAAAAAATGATTTCTATAAAATAACGTCAATATGAACGTTATTTAAACATATATTAAATGTTTTTATTAATGTTTATGGAAAACTTCTAAAAAAAACTTTCACTTGAAACGTTTCCAAAACTTTAATAAACATCTTTTTTTACCTATAACCTTTTAAAACAAATAAAAAAACAAAATAAAAAACGTTTTTTAAATGTTTTGTGTTTGCTGGGCAGGTCCAGGGCCCCGCGGTTCATGCCTAATATGAGAAGAAATTCCAATTCCACGTGAAATTTTAACGGTAATCGATCACTGACAAAGAGGAATCAATACAACAAAAGAAATAATACTGTTGGATTTGGCCATGGTAGGTCCTGTGTCTACCAGAGAAATGCCTGCTGTCATCATGGGGCTTAATAACCTAAACCAGATCGTCACGTGATCTTGGGGAGAGTTATATTATAATTTTTTTTAAGAATATATAGCCTAATTACCCATTTTGGCGGTATTCATCACAGCACTTCAGACAGACTCAAAGCAAGACAATCACGACGATGGCATCCTCATCTAATTCTACCAAGCCTGCTTTGATTCCCACTATGGTAAGAGTCTTGTTTAATTAATATACTTGATACGTATTGACAATGTTTATGTATCTGGAGATTATTAAAAGATTAATAGTATGAACAATTTTTTATTGCCTCATTTTCATTACTTTAGACGAAACTCTAGATTTATCAACTTACTAACTTTAGACATACACTTTCCCGCCACTTGTAAAAATTAGCAGACGTGATGATATAAAACTATTACGTTGGTTATAACTTTGTAGATACTACTACCATTAGTACCATCGCTCCATGAATTGCCATCTACTACACATTCTCGATGGAAGAAATTTTATAGTATACATCTGCTATTATATACTGCCGCCATAATTTCCCGTCTTTATAACAAAAAATGTAAATGCCAGAATTTTAAAAAAATATATACATCAAATAATGATACCCCAAATTATTCATCTTATCAAAATATTCAAATTAAATCCAAAGTTATGGAATTTTAAAATACAATATGGACGTAAATAATGTAATCAAAGTGCTATAGATATTAATAATGAATGCAAAGCACCAAAATAAATGCTTTTCAGTCATATCTGAGTTAGGTAATAAGTGATACTTCAGTTTCAAAATCGCTAGATTCGTATCGATTTTAAACTTAAGTTTACCAATATACGCAGCAAAGATTTGTGAAAATTGTAATAATTTGAATGATAATATATCAAACATTCATAATATATGAATGATATCACAAAACAGTAGGCTATAATTAAATGTAGCCGAAATTTATCAAAATTCAGTCAGCAAACAAATAATTCAGCTGTTATTGTTGTACTTCAAGGAATAAAATTTCTGTCGTTTGATTGGCTCTATAATAAAATGCCTGGGAGACCAATGTGCTGATTCACCTTTGAGCAGTCAGCACTGATGGAAAATCCCCGACGACGTGACATCAGAGCGGCATTTGAACACGATCATTTACGCTATAACTTCGCTTAAATTAGTTATATTTCATCATTTTTGAGCCAGATTCGATGCAAATAATGAGATTGATATTAAAATATTACCATACAATAACTAGTAATACATTTAGATAATATAGTAATTTAGAATCGTAGATTGAAATGAGACTATAATTCAGTCGCTTATTGTCAGGTTCCACTAAGTCATGTGGCATGAAACACCTGGTTGATGTACTTTCAATCCATGTGACTATGTATGTTCATTGATAGACTGAAATTTAGCAAATTTTAAAATTATAAGTTTTAAGACTTTTCAAGTAAATATACCGATTGCATTGATATACTTTGTTATCGATATATTCGAAAACTCCTACCGGTTTCATTATTTATAATTATAATTCACTCGTAGCCCTCCTCATGAGACATTTCATACCATAGGCCTACCTTGGTCAATTCAAGAGACAAGAGAAATATAATAATATACACTTTTAAAAGCGTTTACAGTTTACCCTACTTGCGAACCAATCCAAGTCCCCCAAGGAGTCAAATCTTTTCCATTCTATATAGGATACAATAAATTTGTACAAAAATAAAATTTGCCAATCAATATTTAATGACCAGAATAAAACTGATTAAACTTAAGTAATCATAGAATAGAATAGAATAGAATAACTTTTTCCAATGAAGGGACCCAGGGGCATGTAAGCCTAACAGATAAATCAAAGATAGAAAACCCAAATGATACAAAATAGCATGGCTCCCAACTACATGGCGGTAGGCCTATATTAGATTCAAAATTATAACATGCTGTCGTGTAATTTCTAACTTCCATTCATGTAATTTCTAACTTATATTTACGTAACATCTACAAAGGCCGGATACCGGGTTTTCAAAAAGCAGGAGGGGGGTGTGCTGCACCCACTTGGGAGTGCGAAGACCGGCCCATGATTTTTGAGTGGAAAAAATGTCCCAAGGACTCATTTCATACTAGTACTGAAAATTACGATTTCTAACCTAATCTATTTTTGTTTTCCTTTACCGATAGGCTATATGGAGTTAAAAATTGTTCGCCACCTCAAAAAATAGACAAGGCGTGCGCCGGGTGAAATCGTCCTCTGGATCCGCGCCAGTCTAACTTTTATTTATGTAACTTATAAATTAAGACAATGTATAATCCAACTTCTTTATTTGTTCAGTGTAAATTCAAATTCTATTTCAGTTTATTTCTATTATTTAGACGAAAAGCTTCTTGTTCATTGATGTTTTACACGCTTAACATGAACATTTAGGATCGAATGACCTTGACCTTGATTTTCAATGTGTATCATAATTATGATACAGTGGGCTAATCATAACAAAACAAATTCTCAACCCATATTTAAAATCGTATTAAAACAATGTTCATTTGCATTAATGATGAATTTATCAAATTATATTTCATTTCATTTTAATATTTGATCATTTTAAAACAAAATCAAAAAAAAAAGAAAGAAAATCCCAATAACAAAAAAAAAAAACCCAACCCATAAAGTCAAATTTTGACAAGGCTCCCATTTCAGTATAATACACATATAATTAATTCATGTAATACAAAATACACAAATGACCAAATTTCAAAACTTTTCCGACACTCTTTTAACACATAATATGAACACTGCATTAAATTCTATGTATCAATAAAATATTGCTCAGACCCATTGTATCATATATATTGATACACTGAATTTCGACATTGAATTTCAGAAAAACTATTATTTATTTTTAAACTTCAATTGCACTAATAAAAATATATGTTTTCCGGCAACAAATACCATAATAAAAATAAATTTACTTAATGTTTATTTTTTTGAAATTAAAATAATTCAAGAGCTGTTATTGACATTAATTAAGAAAGTATACAGTTGGCCCCAGGCACTTGAGGCCAGGGTCCTTGAAGTTGTACAACTCAACCCAGTGATAGATTTTACTTGACACACAATGAGAGTAAATAATAAAAATATTCCAAAAAGGTTATAATAATATATCATGTAGTAGTGCATATCAGATATGCGGTCGAAACGCGGCACTCTAGACCACTAGGCCATCCCCCCCCCCCCCAAATGATATAGGATTAAAGGCCTACCTTTTTGCTCCTATGGGCTAATTAACCAGGCATACAAATACAGATTGCTATTAGGGAAATTTTGACCAATGCAGCACTCGGTTTACGTTTATATGGTAATCTAGTTGCAAGGGATCTTTTAATGCCACCAATGTATACTAGGATCTCATTTTTCCATCTCAACAAAATGACTAGACTGCTGTACTTGTCAGATTCTCCATTATTCGTTACTAACTAGAAGCCACATACAAAATACTGATGAACTTTATCGGCCAATGCGGGAATTGAAACACAACTACAGGCTAGCTAACCAGAAAAATCTTACCAAGTAGTCACCGCGGCTCCCAATTTAGATTACAATGTAATATTATGAAATACTATACTAATATTTAAATTATAATGAAAATATATTAAAATAAAGATTCATTCATTCATTGATAAAATTCAACATTCGTTTCAAGGGTATAACATTAAAGGGCAAGGTACTGTATGCACCTGACCTAAGAATCTCCAAGCTCAAGACAGACTTTGGAATCACTCATATTGGAACAAAAGAAGGCGTCACAAAATTATACTTAGATGCTGATAAATTGGACTTGATACAGACTGGTAATTTTATACTAATTACAAAGTGTGCTTCGACACACGATGGATTCAGAACCAACAAAAATTCTGAGGTATGGGAATTTAACTATTATAGATCATTATGCAATATTTATATGAGCCGACCATTCTTACTATAATATTTTATATACACCCACATTTCATTGTGGACGTATTATGACATCGCCCACTACAGGCCACCATTCTAAAATCTTGCTTCCTTTTCATATTGCATATATCGGACTATAACTTCAATCATGGATATAATGGCTCCTTATTGTACAGCGTTTTTAGCTTGACACTATAGAGATCACAATTTTGAACCGATTTGGATGAAAATTGAACTCGTGTTTATAACCCAACAAGTTTATTTTGCCTTAACCATTGGATATAATAACCCATCTTTTTGCGGTAACATCACACATCAATGTTGATTTAAATTGACAAATAATTTGTGTATTCATTGTTGAAGATTTTGGATGATATTGACTTAGAGACTTAGCTACTATAAGTGAACATATCCAAACATCTAACCATAATTTCCTGCATTCAGCCAGTGAACATATGACAAATTGCCAGTCACAACGTCTAGATACCTTGTACTTATTTTTTTTTCTGACTTCAATGAAACTTCAGCTTGCCCATATGTATGTATCCCAAAAAGATGGGTTCTTTTTGATACTTTCAGATCTTAACTTTGCTTGCTTTTATTCATACCATAGACATAAACTCTATGATAATTATACATGTAGATATTACAGACAAAACCAATAGAAATAAATATAGAGGATTGTGAGCAATTTTTGAATCCTGAGACTATTACAGCCGAACAGGTTGAGACCTCCCCTGTCAAGCGACGAGTTAGTGTCACAGGATATATTGGACAGGTAGGCCTATGTACAAACTTATCTTATTATTGAGTTCCTGTTATTCCTTTAATATACTTGAAATTCACATTTCTGTTAATATACTTCAACAAAAGCCTTCGAAGAAAATATATCAAATTCAATGCAGTGCCATTCATTTCCATACAGCTGATGTGGTTCATTCAGAAATCCATATGCTGAAATTTAATATAAATTTCCATTTATTGTACATGATAAGTTTAGACTCAATATTTTGCCTTACATGCTTTTGGTCGAAGAGAATATATTCTGTCTACCTTTCAAACATGCGTATGAATGATTTGTACGATTTGTACTATAATCCAGGGCTCAGAATACAAATGATAATTTGATATACTTTTTTTATTGCAGGTGTATGAAAAGATAACCCAAGCAGGTAAAAAAAGGAGATTTGTGGACATTTCTCCAGCAAAAGATGATAACGAAAATACAATAAAATTGAAACTCTGGGGAAATTTAGCGGAAACCGAAATACCCCCAGAAACAACCAAAGTACTCATTAAAAATGTAGATGTTGGTGAATTCCACAGCAAAAAAGATCTTAACTCCACATGTTTAACAGAAATACAGGTATAAATTATTATTTTTGAGATTAAGGCATTAAGGCCATGTGAAAATTGCTAGACCCATTCGACTAACAGATCTTACACTTTTGGCTCATACTAGAATGAATATCTCAATATGATAATTTTAGAAAAATGCTCCCCATACATCCCACCCCAACCTCACCTAGCTAAAAATTTGTTACTCAAAAAGGATCAAATATTACTATTAACTTTCTATGATTGAACTGACTGTGCGTGCCATCACACCGCCAACCAGAGAAATGTTATGTCATCAACCTCTAGAGTTCATTAGACCTAATTGAGTATCAACTATAAATAAAATAAGACAATTAAAATATGGTTGGCCCGCAATGATTATGCTTAAGTATTCTCAAAAGCTCAAAGTTATGCAGATGTAAAGGGAAAAACTCAATTTTGAATGCCGGAATATATTTAACAACCCGAAAATGATCCACTCAACAAAGCCCATTCAACCAACAGACTATTCCATGCTTTACCAACTCTATTCTCAAGACCAAATTGATATCAATTCTTGCCACCAGATGCACAACATACAAATTTTAGACCTTACACCCCAGAATTATGCCAACTTACAAAACCATGGACAAATATAAGAACTAAAGACACACATAGATTTGATTCAAATATAATGACAGGCATAAATATTCATCATTTTTCAAACGCTGATTTCCATTTAAATTTCCAAAAATATTGTAACACTATATGGACATATTTCTTAAAACCATGCATATGAAATTAAGGTCTACGTCACACTACGTGCAATATTTACTTTAAGATTAACTACCTTAAAACAATGGCTGCTCCAAGCACATATCCAAGCTTGGCATATAATACGCTACCTTAAGATTTGAATTTGGCTATGAAATTTTTCTCTGATTAGCTAGTGATAGTTAATAAGATATGACATTATAACTTTGTATTAACATAGATATGTGATGAAGAGGAAGAATTTGATGGAACAGTACAGGCAATTGGATGGAAAAGGTATGATAACTACATACTTCAATAAATACCCTATATAAATATTAATCATTCTATTGATCTGCATCAGTTTGTAATATACAACAGTCAAAGACACAACCCTTCAGAAGATTATGCCCTGATTTCCATGCCAAAAAAATGTATACCAATAAAACTACTGGTTTCTGTATTATATCAGGCTTATCAAATTTGATGAACAACAACATTTACCTTACAGACACGGCTATTTATGGTCATAAACTTTTGAGACAAAACTGATTATGTGTCCATATATCCATGCCTTCTATCTATTATAATACTTTGATTCATATGGTTCGTTACTTTTTATATATATAAATGAGTCAGATTAACCTTAAAAATATCTCTGATTCGCCTAACTAACTAAAACCACCCCCGACTTACATTATTTTATTGCACTTTTACGCGATTTTTTATAAATTTTTTGTGTGAACCTGAAATAATATTAGACTGGATAACCTGCTCTAAATGACTTCAGTCTGGGTTCTACGCATCAAGGTGTATATATATATAGGGCTATTCCGACTTATTAAGGAGTGACGAAGGAGCGATTCTGACGTATTAGAGCAGGTTATCCAAGCTACCTGAAATATATACAAGAGTTATTTCCCTTTATGGATCAAGCATAGATACCTTGGCAAATGAAGTTTGACGAAAGGTAGGCCATTGAAATAAGCACCTGCCTTGACGAAATTGCCCTCGTAGATTTAAAACCCGATTCATTTCATTTCATAATATAGGTCGAACTGAGAAATAATACTGAATTCCACTCAAATATATAATAACCTTTTGTATTTCAAAATAATTCCAGTTTTTCTTTTATTCAACAGGCCTCAAAGTACCATTTCAATAGCAGATATAATTTACCAGATTGACACTGGCTTATTGGAAAATTTAACCACATTTAAAACTTTAGACATTATACATGCTAAAGTAACTGTTAAAAGAAATGGTAAAATACTTAAAGCGATGTAAGTTCTGGTATAAATTTAATAGTTCTTCATAGTCTACTTTGTGAACACTCACATGAAAAAATACTGCATATAAATTTTAAACCAGCACTTTTGTTAGCCTCAACTTAAGATTTTAGACATGAACATTGCATATTTAACTGATTGCCAACAAAATGATAATACATCTGCATGCTTGTTTGACTTGGAATAAAGTAAATTCAAATGGAAATATGTTACTTTAAATAGTTCTTTTATAGAGAAAAATCATGTCTTCATTGATACACACAACCCGATTATAACTTAGATAGAGAGAGAGCGAAATGGGGTCTAACGTCCTTCGACAAACTAGGTCAATTCGGGACTAACATGGTTTATAATTCAATAATTCGCTTACCATTTCAACCGGGATTCCAAACCACACCAAATCACTATATGGCAGGCCATATGATACAGTGCAACTTGTTACCATTCAGCCAACAACCCCACCCCCTTCTAACTTAGAGAATTGTATAGGATAATTATACAACCACTAATGACTATCTTAGAATAGCACTTTTTTTTATCACCCACATATTCAGGTGGCATACTTGGCATTGAGTCTGTCCATGCGTCAGTTTAAGTGTAGATATATCTGTTCCATTTTGATCATGTATAGCCCTACTCTATGAGCTCATTTTGCATTCAATTTCAACAAAACTTAAAATATTTATCTTTGCATTTGCCAAACAGGTCGATGTTTAAAGCCATGAGCGAAAAGCCATCTGTAACCGATTATTACTGCCAGAATTGTAGTCCTCAATCACTTTGAAAAATTTTGTGGACGCTCAAGTGGCTAACGTTAATATTCGATTGGCTTCAAATTTAACCATAGTGAAACTGTCAGAGTTATAACCCTTTATAAATTTGAAATATCTTGTGAATGAAGGCCATGAGACAAACAATCGAAACAATTCAAACTATTTCTGATAATTACTTAATCGTCCATTACTGATAATAATATATTCATTTGTTGTAAACTAATGTAAACGTTCGCCTTACTGACAAAAGAAAAACAAGCTACAACTTCAGTTGACTGCCAGGGCCATGAAGTCTTGTAGACTACTCAGACAACTTAACTACTGTGGGTATATGTTCCGTTGACTGGCAACCTATTTTAACATAATTGTATTGGCCAATTGACTGATCATTATCATGATAACTATAGATGAATATGACTTAAATGTACCCAATCTATATGCAGTAGATGCATAATCATATATATTTTTATTTCCAGCAAACTAAAGACAGAAAAGAAAGAAAAGGTAAGGCTATTAACATACTGTTTAAATGTAAGACATGTAAATGATTTCATTACTGATTAATGACCATACCCAACAACCCACATTACCTACCCAGACTATTAAGGCTTAAGATTCATTGCCTTGTGGCTTCATTCCTTACATGCCCAATGCATTATAGACTATTCTCCGTTACACAATCCATACCTTGACTCCTCCAGGTCCAACATCATGTCAGAATGTACATTTATTACCTGATCTGTCTGAAATTGATATATACACACATTGTAACAATGTAAAATCAAGAAGCCTATTTAATTTCAACAATTTCATTTCAAGATATACACTTTGTTTATAATACTGCCTGCATTAAATTTCAACATTATTTCAATTAATAGATTTAAGGTGCTGCCAAATGTACCAAAAGATTTATGTTCATAACATAAAAATAACTTACTATTTACCTTCTTCTATTTCAGCCCAAGACTAAAGTTCATGCCTAAAAAGTTAATTAACCAGTAAATATGGCTTAATCACTGTATATAAAGATAATTGTTATGCCTAAAAAGTTAAAAGTTAAAGATACATTATGGGAGATTTTGACAAGGACTTAGCCATTCTTGCTATAAAAGTTCAAAAATAGATGTTGAAACAAGAATATATTGAAAATTTCAGTCAAATAACTTTATCCTGAACAAAGATGTTACCACTATAATTTTTACTAGAGATGGTAGTTAAAATCATCGACACCCTTTTCCCACAATGGCCAATTGTTGATTGACAGCCGTTAACTACACCTACATAGTCTCGATCATCAAGTAATGTTTAAACGATATCTAGTGAAGCTTGTGTATAGCCTCGGTCATCACTGTCTTTTATGAATAATTTCCGGAAGTATGATGACGTCACGTCACGGAGAAACCCCACCCACACACCATAGTGATTAAATCAGTCTAAAAATGCTGTTTTAATCCGAGCCCAATTCAAGCCATCCGTGGGTCTACAATGTTCGTTTCGGTCTTGTTGTTTAAATAAAGATCTAATTTATAATTTCTATGACATCTGAGACTCAAAGGAAGACCGACAAAAGTCAGTTTTTGCTCTCCCATAATGTATGTTTAATTAGCCATTTAATATAGCTGAAATCACTGTATATAAAGATAATTGTTAACCCTAATATGTTAAAGATAATTAAACAGTAAATATAGCTAAAATAACTCTATATGAAGATAATTGTTATGCCTGAAAAGTAAAAGTTCAGTTACTTAACCAGTGAATATAGCTCATGTCAGTGCATTATAGATAGATAAAAATAGTTGTTATATAACTTATATGCCTAATAAGATAAAGTTACTTAGACAGTAAATATAGCTCATGTAACTGTATTAAATATAAGATAATTGTTCACTGAATATAGCGCATGTCACCATGTATAAACATAAATAAATTCATTTGTAATGTCTGAAAATTTGTTTGAATTTGAAAAATATTGAGTTTGTGGATCGAGCTGGAAGTGCTGCCATCTTGAATGGTGAAAATCACAAAGGCTTTTTTGCTATTTTACTTACAGACACGGAAGTTATATTTTCTGGATCCTTGAAGGATGGCCTCAAAACGTTTGTTGTAGAATTTTGATTTAGGTCAATTGATGGTCGCCATTTTGAAGTGAAAGTGAAAAATAGAAGCAATTTGAAGGGCCGAGAATTTGGAACACAATAACTCTCCTTCTAATTGAGCTAGAATGTTCAAACTTGGTGTAGACGTTCACTAGGTCACTGTCTTGATTGAGTTCAAAGACGAGCATTTTCTGCCTAGGATAAGCAGAGATAAGCAAGCTGATTTGTTGATTCTTTAGGGCACGATAACTTTGGTTATAATGAAGGGAGGGCGATGAATCTCTTGTCAATCGAGAGTCTAATAGCTAACCTGTTGTGTGAAATCATTGTATCATTTTTTCTTAAATGTGCGGGGTAGCCGAAAAAAAGAGATTGAAAATCCAAAGAGTCGTATTTTTTACAATTTGGAGCATGTTTAAAGGTCTTTCTCGTAAAGTCAACATGTGTTTCCTGCAAATCGGATTTCTCAGAATCTAACCATAGGATGTTTCTGAAACTTTGACCTACTCACCCAAAAATGGGTGGTGAGTATTGATTTAATATATTTTCAAAACGTTTTTTAAAAGCATTCGAAATCACCGAATTTTACGAACGAGTGAATCTGACCTGCATTACTGTAACTCTGTGACTATTAGACCTATTTTACTAATTCTTTTTTCTTTTGAGTACCCTGACAAAAATCATTTTCAACTGCTGTTTAAGATTTTCGAATTTCGAAAATTCGTCGCTGTGATTTCGAACCGGAAGTTGAGACCAACTTGATAACTTCTTTAATAGTTGTACGATTTTCATGAAATTTAGTATGTAAGTAGATCTTACCGATGCAACTTTAAAGATGTCCTTAGAAATTTTCTAAATTATCTCCCCTTGGTGAAATTAGGGATCAAAGTTTTCAAAAAAAATCGAAGAAATATAGGTCAGAATGACCTGATTTTTTTTTTGATACTATATAAGTAAATACTTATTCGTACACAAAATATTGAGTTTGTGGATCGAACCGGAAGTGCCGCCATATTGAAACGTGCAAAATCACAAAGGCTTTTGCGATATTTTACTTACAGACCTGGGAGTTACATTTTCGGAATCCTTGAAGGAATGCCTAAAAATCTATAGGATCAGAATTTTGATTTCGGTCACGTGATGGTCACCATTTCGAACTGAATATGAGAGAAGGTGAAAAATCGACATTAACGAACACGTGAATGAAAGCAATAGGCCGTAGTTTGGAGATTATGTCTCCTATTTCCAAAATGAATACATTTCTGGATAGCCGGGATCAGGGTCGAAATATTGTTATTTGAAAATGTCACATTTTCGAATTTTGTCTTTGATGTTTTTCGTGCCGATAAAGTTGTTTACGATTGAAAGATCATAAAAACTTCGCTATATTTTGAACGATTTTAATGATTTTTTTTTTGTTGATAAGATTATTTACATGACCAATGACATCAGACAGGAAGTGACTGTTAATATGAAAGCTTTAATATCTGCTTTGCAGATCTAGTTATTATTATTATTATTTTTTTTTTTTGTGTCATTTCTGCAAATCGGATTTCTCAGAATCTAACCATGGGATCTTTCTGAAACTTTGACCTACCCCCCCAAAACTGGGTGGCAGTTTTTGATTAAATATATTTTCAAAACGTTTTACGAATTCGAAATCACACAATTTTACGAACGAGTGAATTTGACCTGCATTACTGTAACTCTGTGACTATTTGACCTATTTTACTAATTCTTTTTTCTTTGAGTACCTTGACAAAAATCATTTTCAACTGCAGTTTCAGATTTTCGAATTTCGAAAATTCGTCGCTGTGATTTCGAACCGGAAGTTGAGACCAACTTGACAACTTTTTTAATAGTTGTACGATTTTCATGAAATTTAGTATGTAAGTAGATCTTACCCACGTGACTTCAAAAATATAAATAGAAATTTTCTAAATTATCTCCCCTTGGTGAAATTAAGGATCAAAGTTTTCAAAAAAATCGAAGAAATATAGGTCAGAATGACCTGATGTTTTTTTTGGATACTAGATAAGTAAATGCTGATTCGTACACAAAATATTGAGTTTGTGGATTGAACCGGAAGTGCCGCCATCTTGAAACGTGAAAAATCACAAAGGCTTTTTTGCTATTTTACTTACAGACACGGGAGTTATATTTTCTGAATCCTTCAAGGATGGCCTAAAAAACGTTCGGAGTAGAATTTTGATTTAGGTCAATTGATGGTCGCCATTTTGAAGTGAAAGTGAAAAATAGAAGCAATTTGAAGGGCCGAGAATTTGGAACACAATAACAATCCTTCTAATTGAGCTACAATGTTCAAACTTGGTGTAGACGTTCACTAGGTCACTGTCTTGATTGAGTTCAAAGATGAGCATTTTCTGCCTAGGGTAAGCAGAGATAAGCAAGCTGATTTGTTGATTCTTTAGGGCACGATAACTTTGGTTATAATGAAGGGAGGGCAATGAAACTCTTGTCAATCGAGAGTCTAATATCTAACCTGTTGTGTGAAATCATTGTATCATTTTTTCTTAAATGTCCGGGGTAGCCGAAAAAAAGAGATTGAAAATCCAAAGAGTTGTATTTTTACAATTTAGAGCATGTTTAAAGGTCTTTCTCGTAAAGTCAACATGTGTTTCCTGCAAATCGGATTTCTCAGAATCTTACCATAGACTGTTTCTGAAACTTTGACCTACACACCCAAAAATGGGTGGTGAGTATTGATTAAATACATTTTCAAAACGTTTAAAGCATTCGAAATCACCGAATTTTACGAACGAGTGAATTTGACCTGCATTACTGTAACTCTGTGACTATTTGAAGTATTTTACTAATTCTTTTTTCTTTGGGTACCCTGACAAAAATCATTTTGAACTGCAGTTTCAGATTTTCGAATTTCGAAAATTCGTCGCTGTGATTTTGAACCGGAAGTTGAGACCAACTTGACAACTTCTTTAATAGTTGTACGATTTTCATGAAATTTAGTATGTAAGTAGATCATACCGATGTCACTTTAAAGATGTCCTTAGAAATTTTCTAAATTATCTCCCCTTGGTGAAATTAGGGATCAAAGTTTTAAAAAAAATCGAAGAAATATAGGTCAGAATGACCTGATTTTTTTTTTGGATACTAGATAGGTAAATACTGATTCGTACACAAAATATTGAGTTTGTGGATCGAACCGGAAGTCCGCCATCTTGAAACGTGAAAAATGACAAAGGCTTTTGCGATATTTTACTTACAGACCTGGGAGTTACATTTTCGGAATCCTTGAAGGAATGCCTAAAAATCTATCGGATCAGAATTTTGATTTCGGTCACGTGATGATCACCATTTCGAACTGAATATGAGAAAAGGTGAAAAATCGACATTAACGAGCACGTGAATGAAAGCAATAGGCCGTAGTTAGGAGAATATGTCTCCTATTTCCAAAATGAATACATTTCTGGATAGCCGGGATCAGGGTCGAAATATTGTTATTTGAAAATGTCACATTTTCGAATTTTGTCTCCGATGTTTTTCGTGCCGATAAAGTTGTTTACGATTGAAAAATCATAAAAACTTCGCTATATTTTGACCGATTTTAATGATTTTTTTTTTTTTGTTGATGAGATTATTTACATGACCCATGACATGTGACAGATAGTGACTGTTAATATGAAAGCTTTAATATCTGCTTTGCAGATCTAGTTATTATTATTATTTTTTTTTGTGTGTGTTTTCTGCAAATCGGATTTCTCAGAATCTATCCATAGGATCTTTCTGAAATTTTGACCTACCCCCCCAAAAATGGGGTGCGAACCTTGATTAAATGTATTTTCAAAACGTTTTACGAATACGAAATCACCGAATTTTACGAACGAATGCATTTGACCTACAATGCTGTAACTTTGTGACTATTTGATCTATTTTACTAATTCTTTTTTCTTTGAGTATCCTAAGACATTTACTTCAAATCTGCAATTTCGGATTTTCGAATTTCGAAAATTCGTCGCTGTGATTTCGAACCGGAAGTTTACACCAACTCGACAACTTCTTTAGTAGTTGTACGATTTTCATGAAATTTAATATGTAAGTAGACCTTAATGATGCGACTTGAAAAATGACTTTAGAAATTTTCTAACTTATCTCCCCTTGGTGAAATTAAGGATCAAAGTTTTCAAAAAAATCGTCGAAATATAGGTCAGAATGACCTAGTTTTTTTTTTCGATACTAGACAAGGAATTACTGATTCGTACACAAAATATGGAGTTTGTCGATCAAACCGGAAGTGCCACCATCTTTAAACGTGAAAATTCAATAAGGCTTTTTTGCTATTTTACTTACAGACTCGGGAGTTATATTTTCTGAATCCTTGTAGGAAGGCCTAAAAAATGTCGCGAATCGAATTCTGGTTTAGGTCAACCGGGAGTCACCATTTTGAATTGAAAATGAAAAATAGAAGCAATTTGAAGGGCCGAGACTTTGGAGCACAATAACTCTCATTCTAATTAAGCTAGAATATTCAAACTTGTTGTAGACGTTCACTAGGTCAATGTTATGATTGAGTTCAAAGATGAGCATTTTCTGCTTAGGGTAAGCAGAGATAAGCATGCTGATTTGTTGATTCTTTAGGGCACGATAACTTCGGTTATAATGAAGCGAGGGCGGTGAAACTTTTGCCAATACAGAGTCTAATAGCTAGCCTGTTGTGTGAAATCATTGTATCATATTTTTTAAATATCAGGGATAGCCGAAAAAAAGAGATTGAAAATCCAAAAAGTCGTATTTTTACAATTTGGAGCATGATTAGAGGTCTTTCTCGTAAAGTCAACATACTATTTTTGGGAACTTCTTCTACAAAGAGTCTTATTGGTAGTCTTTTATATGAAACCATCGATCAACAGTCCAACATATCAGGAGTAGAAGAACAAAAGGATCGAACATTGAAAACGGCACCCTTTCATTGTTAAGCGAAACATGCAGTGTGGGTGACTACAATCTACGCATTTAGTCATCGTATAGAGTTTATTCAACAATATCGAATTCCAACTGTTTAGGGATATTTTACGTGCACTCCAATGTGTACACGGGACCTTGGTTTTTCGTCCCATCCGAAAGACTAGACAGCTGTGCTTGTCAGGCCCTCCGTTCTGCCTCACTGACAAGGGGAACCACGCCGGGAAATCGAGATGAACTTTTTCCGTGCAGAACTTTCAATTCAGGCAAAACGTCTATTGCATACGATTAAGCTGGTCAGTTGGAGCTTATTTTCAAAAGTTTTGTAATAATCGGTTGGTAATTAAAGTACCGTGCACATTAAACTGTTAAAACAGAAAATTTCGCCCGGTTGAAATGTTTCTTGCTATAAGTCAGCAATTTTCCGAATTCAGGGAGGCTGGATGGCTGAATGGTTAGCATGTGCTCGCTGTATCGTAACGTTTGTCATTGAGTCAACGGGCGTCATTTCGATCTCCAGGTTGCACGTGACATGGTGTACGATGTCCAACCTCGTGGGTTTTCTCTGTGTTCTTCGGTTTCCTCCCAACGGCTAAATAAAATTAAAAAACATATGTTAGTCCCGAAATGACCTAGTTTGTGTCGAATGGACGTTAGGCCGCATTTCTCTCTTTCTCTTTTTAAAGTTTTGTAATAATCGGTTGGTAATCAAAGGTACTGTTAAAGTGATAAAACAGAAAATGTGGCCCGGTTGTAATGTTTCTCACTTTTAAGTCAGCAATTTGTCGATTTTAAGGGCAAACATTTATTGCGAACGATTAAGCTGGTCAGGGGGGAGCTTATTTTTAAAAGTTTTGTAATATTCGGTTGATAACTAAAGGTACCGTGCAAATTAAACTGTTAAAATAGAAAATTTGGCCCGGTTGAAATATTTTTCTGGTTCTAGCAATTATTTAATTTCTGCATAGAAATCTCTGGCCAGTTTTTTTTATTGCAGAGTGCCATTCTTGTATATTGCGGTCTATGACCCTTTGTTTAAAACATGCTTAAGAAGTCGTCACGATTTCCTACTTATAACCAAACATATTGGAAACCATAATTATATAACATATCTTGGAAGCCCGATTACAGCTATACAAGTTTCAGTTATTTCCCTTTAGTTTAAAGATTATTTTTTTGCCCGGGTGCAATGTTTCTCACTACATTTAAATTTGTAACTTTGTGAGTTTTTGACCGATTTTGATATTATGTCTTTATAATTTTCCAAATCTACATATTTAACGTACATATCCAAACAGTTGAGTTCAACCTGATTCAAAAAGTTTTAGTTTTGTTCAAAGTTATCTCATTTAATTTTTCGATGTTTTCTTACCATTTTTTTTCATTTTTCGGAAAGTTTTGAAATCGGAAGTCATCCCGATTACAGCAACACAAGTATCAGTTATTTCCCTTTAGTTTTCAGATTACTCAATGTTTCATACTATATTTAGACTTGTAACCCTGCGAGTTTTTGACCAATTTTGATAGTTTGTTATTCTTATCCTTTTATTTGACATACTTGATATAATCGATGACACGTGACGATGAATATGAAAGCTTTCATATCTGCATGGGACAGTAGCAGATCTAGTTATTATTTTTTTTTTTGTGTTTTTCCTGCAAATCGGATTTCTCAGAATCTAACCATAGAATGTTTTTAAAACTTTGACCTACCCCCCAAAAAATGGGTGGTGGCTGTTGATTAAATATATTTTCAAAACGTTTTGCGAATTCGAAATCACCGAATTTTACGAACGTAAAAATGGACAATGCATAGTCGTAACTTTGCTATTTTTTGACCAATTTTACTAATTCTTTTTTCTTTGAATACCTTGAAATAAATCATTTTCATCTGCAGTTTCACATTTTCGAATTTCGAAAATTCGTCGCTGTGATTTCGAACCGGAAGTTTAGACCAATTTGACAACTTCTTTAATAGTTGTACGATTTTCATGACATTTAGTATATAAGTAGATCTTACCGATGTGACTTCAAAAATATAATGAGAAATTTTCTAAATTATCTCCCCTTAGTGAAATTAAGGATCACAGTTTTAAAAAAAAATCGTCAAAATATAGGTCAGACTGACCTAAAAAAAATTTTCGACACTCGACAAGTAATTACTGATTCCTACACAAAATATGGAGTTTGTCGATCGAACCGGAAGTGCCACCATCTTGAAACATGAAAAATCCCTAAGGCTTTTTTGCTATTTTACTTACAGACACGGGAGTTATATTTTCTGAATCCTTGAAGGATGGCCCAAAAATCGCAGGGAGCAGAATTTTTATTTAGGTCAACTGATGGTTGCCATTTTGAAGTGAATATGAAAAGTAGTAGCAATTTGAAGGGTCGAGATTTTGAAACACAATAACTCTCCTTCTAATTGAGCTAGAATGTTCAATCTAGGTGTAGACGTTCACTATGTCAATGTCATGATTGAGTGCAGTAAATATCAGGGGTAGCAGAAAAAAGAGATCGAAAATCCAAAAAGTCGTATTTTTATGATTTGGAGCATTTTTAAAGGTCCTTTTCTCTTAAAGTCAACATAATATTTTTGGGGAACTTCTTCTACAAAGAGTCTTATGGGTAGTCTTTTATATGAAACCATCGATCAAGAGTCCAAAATATCAGGAGAAGAAGAATAAAAGGATCGAAAATTGAAAACGGCACCCTTTCATTGTTAAGCAAAACATGCAGTGTGGGTGGCTACAATCTGCACATTTAGTCATCGTATAGAGCTTATTAAACAGTATCGAATTCCAGCTGCTAAGGGATCTTTTACGTGCACTCCAATGTGTACACGGCGGGTGGGGGGGACACGCCAGAAAATCGAGATGAACTTTCTCGGCCAATGCAGGGATCGAACGCCCGATCTCCTGGCTAGCAGGCCAACGCCTTAGCCACATAGTGTGGACACCCATCGTACATTTCATCCGTCAAATCAAAGTATTTCATTGCATTAGACCAATAATTAATTATTCTTAATTTAAAACTTTATTTTAATATTAGTCTGCCATTATTAAATCCTAATTTTATTGGTCTTATTTAAAATTAAACTTTCATTTAACAATGAACAACCCTTAACTATGAACAACAGTAGCTCAACCTTTTGACCTAAACTCATTAATTTACCATTTTGTTGTGAGTGACTTCTTATTCTTCCTATATGACATATTGCACGTGTCTGATTTCAAAGGGGGGTTGGGTGGCTGAATGGTTGGCACGCGCGCCTGTCATTGAGTTAACTAGCGTGTTTTCGAATGCCCGGTTGTACGTGACAAGGAGTAAGGTCGCCTGTCCAACCTGCCATTTTTATTTTTTTTCCCGCCATTTTCATTTCATTTTCTCATCCGTCTCATTACAGTAATACACGTTTCAGTTATTTCCCTTTAGTTTCCCTTTCAGATTATTGTTATGCCTGGGTGCAATGTTTCATACTATATTTAGACTTGTAACTTCGCGAGTTTTTGACCAATTTTAATAATTTTTTCTTCTTATCCTTTTATTTAGGATACTTGATACAATCAATGAGACGTGACGATGAATATGAAAGCTTTCATATCTGCATGGGACAGTAGCAGATCTAGTTATTATTTTTTTTTTGTGTGTATTTTCTGCAAATCGGATTTCTCAGAATCTAACCATGGGATCTTTCTGAAACTGTGACCTACCCCACAAAAAATGGGGTGCGAACGTTGTTTAAATATATTTTCAAAACGTTTTACGAATCCGAAATCACCGAATTTTACGAACGAAAAAACTGACAATGCATAGTCGTAACTTTGTTATTTTTTGACCGATTTTACTCATTCTTTTTTCTTTGAATACCTTGAAAAAAATCATTTTCATCTGCAGTTTCACATTTTCGAATTTCGAAAATTCGTCGCTGTGATTTCGAACCCGAAGTTTAGACCAATTTGACAACTTCTTTAATAGATGTACGATTTTCATGAAATTTAGTATTCAAGTAGATCTTACCGATGTGACTTCAAAAATATAATTAGAAATTTTCTAAATTATCTCCCCTTGGTGAAATTAAGGATCAAAGTTTTCAAAAAAATCGTCGAAATATAGGTCAGAATGACCTGAAAATTTTCTTCGATACTCGACAGGTAATTACTGATTCCTACACAAAATATGGAGTTTGTCGATCAAACCGGAAATGCCACCATCTTGAAACATGAAAAATCCCTCAGGCTTTTTTGCTATCTTACTTACAGACACGGGAGTTATATTTTCTGAATCCTTGAAGGATGGCCCAAAAATCGTAGGGAGCAGAATTTTGATTTCGGTCATGTGATGGTCACAATTTTGAATTGAAAATGAAAAATAGAAGCAATTTGAAAGGCCCGGACTTCGGAACACAATAACTCTCCTTCTAATTAAGCTAGAATGTTCAAACTTGGTGTAGACGTTCACTAGGTCAATGTTATGATTGAGTTCAAAGATGAGCATTTTCTGCTTAGGGTAAGCCGAGATAAGCATGCTGATTTGTTGATTCTTTAGGGCACGATTACTTCGGTTATAATGAAGGGAGGGCGGTGAAACTTTTGTCAATTGAGAGTCTAATGGGTAGCCTGTTGTGTGAAATGATTGTATCATTTTTTTTAAATATCAGGGATAGCCGAAAAAAAAAGAGATTGAAAATCCAAAAAGTCGTATTTTTACAATTTGGAGCATGTTTAGAGGTCTTTCTCGTAAAGTCAACATACTATTTTTTGGGAACTTCTTCTACAAAGAGTCTTATTGGTAGTCTTTTATATGAAACCAACATATCAGGAGTAGAAGAACAAAAGGATCGAACATTGAAAACGGCACCCTTTCATTGTTGAGCGAAACATGAAGTGTGGGTGACTACAATCTACGCATTTAGTCATCGTATAGAGGTTATTCAACAGTATCGAATTCCAACTGCTTAAGGATATTTTACGTGCACTCCAATGTGTACACGGGACCTTGGTTTTTCGTCCCATCCGAAGGACTAGACAGCTGTGCTTGTCAGGCCCTCCGTTCTGCCTTACTGACAAGGGAACCACGACGGGAAATCGAGATGAACTTTCTCTGTGCAGAACTTTCAATTCAGGCAAAACGTTTATTGCATACGATTAAGCTGGTCAGTTGGAGCTTATTTTCAAAAGTTTTGTAATAATCGGTTGGTAATTAAAGTACCGTGCACATTAAACTGTTAAAACAGAAAATTTTGCCCGGTTGAAATGTTTCTTGCTATAAGTCAGCAATTTTCCGAATTCAGGGAGGCTGGATGGCTGAATGGTTAGCATGTGCTCGCTGTATCGTAACCTTTGTCATTGAGTCAACGGGCGTCGTTTCGATCTCCAGGTTGCACGTGACATCACATGGTGTATGATGTCCAACCTCGTGGGTTTTCTCCGTGTTCTTCGGTTTCCTCCCAACGGCTAAAGACCAGTACGTGCAAGGAGAGTTTTTAAATAAAATTAAAAAACATATGTTAGTCCCGAAATGACCTAGTTTGTGTCGAATGGACGTTAGGCCGCATTTCTCTCTTTCTCTTTTTAAAGTTTTGTAATAATCGGTTGGTAATCAAAGGTACTGTTAAAGTGATAAAACAGAAAATTTGGCCCGGTTGTAATGTTTCTCACTTTAAATTCAGCAATTTGTCGATTTTAAGGGGCAAACGTTTATTGCGAACGATTAAGCTGGTCAGGGGGAGCTTATTTTTAAAAGTTTTGTAATATTCGGTTGATAACTAAAGGTACCGTGCAAATTAAACTGTTAAAATAGAAAATTTGGCCCGGTTGAAATGTTTCTCGCTGTAGGTCAGCAATTTGCCGATTTTAGGGAGGTTGCGTGGCTGAATGGTTAGCACGTGCGCTCTGTATCATAACGTCTGTCATTGAGTCAACTGGCCTTGTTTCGATTTCTTGGTTGTACGTGACAAGGAGTATGGTCGCCTTACCAACCTCGTAGGCCGTAACGCCGCTGACCGGGTAAAATTTCCCTCATTGCACACTTTATGGCGTATGCCCGTCTCCATTAGCCCATTGTAGGAGCAGAACAGTAGGACGTTAAACCCCATTCAATTTCATTTCATTTTCTCTATGTTGCTTATTTATTATAGTGGATAAATATTTTTCTGGTTCTAGCAATTATTTAATTTCTGCATAGAAATCTCTGGCCAGTTTTTTTTTATTGCAGAGTGCCATTCTTGTATATTGCAGTCTATGACCCTTTGTTTAAAACATGCTTAAGAAGTCGTCACGATTTCCTACTTATAACCAAACATATTGGAAACCATAATTATATAACATATCTTGGAAGCCCGATTACAGCTATACAAGTTTCAGTTATTTCCCTTTAGTTTAAAGATTATTTTTTGCCCGGGTGCAATGTTTCTCACTACATTTAAATTTGTAACTTTGTGAGTTTTTGACCGATTTTGATATTATGTCTTTATAATTTTCCAAATCTACATATTTAACGTACATATTCAAATAGTTGAGTTCAACCTGATTCAAAAAGTTTTAGTTTTGTTCAAAGTTATCTCATTCATCACGATTACAGCAATACAAGTATCAGTTATTTCCCTTTAGTTTTCAGATCACTCAATGTTTCATACTATATTTAGACTTGTAACTTCGCGAGTTTTTGACCAATTTTGATAGTTTGTTATTCTTATCCTTTTATTTGAGATACTTGATATAATCGATGACACGTGACGATGAATATGAAAGCTTTCATATCTGCATGGGACAGTAGCAGATCTAGTTATTAAGCTTTCATATTTCATATGAAAGCTTATTGTTTCTGTTAAGATTATTATTATTTTTTTTTTTGTGTTTTTCCTGCAAATCGGATTTCACAGAATCTAACCATAGGATGTTTCTGAAACTTTGACCTACCCCCCAAAAAATGGGTGGTGGCTGTTGATTAAATATATTTTGAAAACGTTTTGCGAATTCGAAATCACCGAATTCTACGAACGAAAAAACTGACAATGCATAGTCGTAACTTTGCTATTTTTTGACCGATTTTACTAATTCTTTTTATTTTGAATACCTTGAAAAAAATCAATTTCATCTGCAGTTTCACATTTTCGAATTTCGAAAATTCGTCGCTGTGATTTCGAACCCGAAGTTTAGACCAATTTGACAACTTCTTTAATAGTTGTACGATTTTCATGAAATTTAGTATATAAGTAGATCTTACCTATGTGACGTCAGAAATATAATTAGAAATTTTCTAAATTATCTCCCCTTGGTGAAATTAAGGATCAAAGTTTTAAAAAAAATCGTCGAAATATAGGTCAGAATGACCTAAAAAAAATTTTCGATACTCGACAAGTAATTACTGATTCCTAAACAAACTATGGAGTTTATCGATCGAACCGGAAGTGCCACCATCTTGAAACATGAAAAATTCCTAAGGCCTTTTTGCTATTTCACTTACAGACACGGGAGTTATATTTTCTAAATCCTTGAAGGATGGCCCAAAAATCGCCGGGAGAAGAATTTTGATTTAGGTCAACTGATGGTTGCCATTTTGAAGTGAATATGAAAAGTAGTAGCAATTTGAAGGGCCGAGACTTTGAAACACAATAACTCTCCTTGTAATTGAGCTGGAATGTTCAATCTTGGTGTAGACGTTCACTAGGTCAATGTCATGATTGAGTGCAAAGATGAGCATTTTCTGCCTAGGGTAAGCAGAGATAAGCATGCTGATTTCTTGATTCTTTAGGGCACGATAACTTCGGTTATAATGAAGGGAGGGTGGTGAAACTTTTGTCAATAGGTGAGAGTCTAATAGCTAGCCTGTTGTGTGAAATCATTGTATCATTTTTTTTAAACATCAGGGGTAGCAGAAAAAAGAGATCGAAAATCCAAAAAGTCGTATTTTTACGATTTGGAGCATTTTTAAAGATCCTTTTCTCTTAGAGTCAACATAATACATGTATTTTTGGGGAACTTCTTCTACAAAGAGTCTTATCGGTAGTCTTTTTGAGGAAACCATCGATCAACAGTCCAAAATATAAGGAGTAGAAGAATAAAAGGATCGAAAATTGAAAACGGCACCCTTTCATTGTTAAGCAAAACATGCAGTGTGGGTGGCTACAATCTGCACATTTAGTCATCGTATAGAGCTTTTTCAACAATATCGAATTCCAACTGCTAAGGGATCTTTTACGTGCACTCCAATGTGTACACGGCGGGTGGGGGGGGGGGCACGCCAGAAAATCGAGATGAACTTTCTCGGCCAATGCAGGGATCGAACACCCGACCTCCTGGCTAGCAGGCCAACGCCTTAGCCACATAGTGTGGACACCCATTGTACATTTCATTCGACAAATCAAATCATTTCATTGCATTAGACCAATAATTAATTATTCTTAATTTAAAACTTTATTTTAATATTAGTCTGGCATTATTAAATCCTAATTTTATTGGTCTTTTTTAAAATTAAACTTTCATCTAACTATGAACAACCCTTAACGTGTCTCTTTAAAACAATTAAATACTCTAAAACAAAAAACAAAAAAAAATCAATAACCGGGTCAATTCAGGTAAGTATAACTACGGGTTCTGCCAACCTTCTCTCGTCTACGGCCATACCACGTTGAAAACACCAGTTCTTGTCCGATTACTGAAGTTAAGCAACGTCGGGCCCGGTTAGTACTTGGATGGGTGACCGCCTTTTTGCCCCTAAACTCATTAATTTACCATTTTGTTGTGAGCGGGCCACTTCAGGTAAGTATAACTACGGGTTCTGTCCACCTTCTCTCGTCTACGGCGACATCACGTTGAAAACACCAGTTCTCGTCCGATCACTGAAGTTAAGCAACGTCGGGCCCGGTCAGTACTTGGATGGGTGACCGCCTGGGAACACCGGGTGCTGTAGACGCCTTTTTAAAACCGACAAAAAAAACCCCAAAAAATCAATAAGCGGGTCAATTCAGGTAAGTATAACTACGGGTTCTGTCCACCTTCTCTCGTCTACGGCCACACCACGTTGAAAACACCAGTTCTCGTCCGATCACTGAAGTTAAGCAACGTCGGGCCCGGTCAGTACTTGGATGGGTGACCGCATGGGAACACTGGGTGCTGTAGACGCCTTTTTAAAACCGACAAAACCCCCCAAAAAAATGAATAAGCGGGCCAATTCAGGTAAGTATAACTACGGGTTCTGTCCACCTTCTCTCGTCTACGGCCACATCACGTTGAAAACACCAGTTCTCGTCCGATCACTGAAGTTAAGCAACGTCGGGCCCGGTCAGTACTTGGATGGGTGACCGCCTGGAAACACCGGGTGCTGTAGACGCCTTTTTAAAACCGACAAAAAAACCCCAAAAAATCAATAAGCGGGTCAATTCAGGTAAGTATAACTACGGGTTCTGTATACCTTCTCTCGTCTACGTCCACACCACGTTGAAAACACCAGTTCTCATCCGATCACTGAAGTTAAGCAACGTCGGGCCCGGTCAGTACTTGGATGGGTGACCGCCTGGGAACACCGGGTGGTGTAGGCGCCTTTTTAAAACCAACAAAACCCCCCCCAAAAATTAATAAGCGGGCCAATTCAGGTAAGTATAACTACGGGTTCTGTCCACCTTCTCTCGTCTACGGCCACATCACGTTGAAAACACCAGTTCTCGTCCGATCACTGAAGTTAAGCAACGTCGGGCCCGGTCAGTACTTGGATGGGTGACCGCCTGGAAACACCGGGTGCTGTAGACGCCTTTTTAAAACCGACAAAACCCCCCCAAAAAATCAATAAGCGGGTCAATTCAGGTAAGTATAACTACGGGTTCTGTATACCTTCTCTCGTATACGTCCACACCACGTTGAAAACACCAGTTCTCATCCGATCACTGAAGTTAAGCAACGTCGGGCCCGGTCAGTACTTGGATGGGTGACCGCCTGGGAACACCGGGTGCTGTAGACGCCTTTTTAAAACCGACCCCCCCCCCAAAAAAAAAAAAATCAATAAGCGGGTCAATTCAAGTAAGTATAACTACGGGTTCTGTCCACCTTCTCTCGTCTACGGCCATACCACGTTGAAAACACCAGTTCTCGTCCGATCACTGAAGTTAAGCAACGTCGGGCCCGGTTAGTACTTGGATGGGTGACCGCCTTGGAACAACGTGTGCTGTAGACGCCTTTTTGCCCTAAACTCATTAATTTACCATTTTGTTGTGAGCGACTTGTTATTCTTCCTATATGACATATTGCACGTGTCTGATTTCAAAGGAGGGGGGGGGGCTGAATGGTTAGCACGCGCGCCTGTCATTGAGTTAACTAGCGTGTTTTCGAATGACAAGGAGTAAGGTCGCCTGTCCAATTTTCATTTCATTTTCTCTTCCGTCTCATTACAGTAATACAAGTTTCGGTTATTTCCCTTTAGTTTTCAGATTATTGTTATGCCTGGTTGCAATGTTTCATACTATATTTAGACTTGTAATTTTGCGAGTTTTTGACCAATTTTGATAATTTTTTCTTCTTATCGTTTTATTTAGGATACTTGATACAATCGATGACACGTGACGATGAATATGAAAGCTTTCATATCTGCATGGGACAGTAGCAGTTCTCGTCCGATCATTGAAGTTAAGCAACGTCGGGCCCGGTTAGTACTAGGATGGGTGACCGCCTGGGAACACCGGGTGCTGTAGACGCCTTTTTGCCCTGATTCTTCGTGAAAAAATCAATTTTCCGCCAATCAGACCACAGCGCGCACTCTTTTGCACCACTCCAGCTCTCCGCTCGGCCCGTCTCCCCAGGGAAAAAGACACAAAAAGAATTTGAGTAAGCACAAGTATGGGTTCTGTCCACCTTCTCTCGTCTACGGTCACACCACGTTGAAAACACCAGTTCTCGTCCGATCACTGAAGTTAAGCAACGTCGGGCCCGGTCAGTACTTGGATGGGTGACCGCCTGGGAACACCGGGTGCTGTAGACGCCTTTTTAAAAGTATAACTACGGGTTCTGTCCACCTTCTCTCGTCTACGGCCACACCACGTTGAAAACACCAGTTCTCGTCAGATCACTGAAGTTAAGCAACGTCGGGTGCTGTAGACGCCTTTTTAAAACCGACAACCCCCCCCCCCAAAAAAAAAATCAATAAGCGGGTCAACTCAGGTAAGTATAACTACGGGTTCTGTCCACCTTCTCTCGTCTACGGCCACACCACGTTGAAAACACCAGTTCTCGTCCGATCACTGAAGTTAAGCAACGTCCGGCCCGATCAGTACTTGGATGGGTGACCGCCTGGGAACACCGGGTGCTGTAGACGCCCTTTTAAAACCGACAAAACCCCTCAAAAAATCAATAAGCGGGTCAATTCAAGTAAGTATAACTACGGGTTCTGTCCACCTTCTCTCGTCTACGGCCATACCATGTTGAAAACACCAGTTCTCGTCCGATCACTGAAGTTAAGCAACGTCGGGCCCGGTTAGTACTTGGATGGGTGACCGCCTTTTTGCCCCTAAACTCATTAATTTACCATTTTGTTGTGAGCGGCTTGTTATTCTTCCTATATGACATATTGCACGTTTCTGATTTCAAAGAGGGGTTGGGCGGCTGAATGGTTAGCACGCGCGCCTGCCATTGAGTTAACTAGCGTGTTTTCGAATGCCCGGTTGTACATGACAAGGAGTAAGGTCGCCTGTCCAACCTGCCATTTTTAATTTTTTTCCGGCAATTTTCATTTCATTTTCTCATCCGTCTCATTACAGCAACAAATTTCGGTTATTTCCCTTTAGTTTTCAGATTATTGTTATGCCTGGGTGCAATGTTTCATACTATATTTAGACTTGTAATTTTGCGAGTTTTTGACCAATTTTGATTTGATTTGTAATTTTGCCATTTTTAATTTTTTTTCCGGCAATTTTCATTTCATTTTCTCATCCGTCTCATTACAGCAACAAATTTCGGTTATTTCCCTTTAGTTTTCAGATTATTGTTATGCCTGGGTGCAATGTTTCATACTATATTAAGACTTGTATTTTTGCGAGTTTTTGACCAATTTTGATGATTTTTTCTTCTTATCCTTTTATTTAGGATACTTGATACAATCAATGACACGTGACGATGAATATGAAAGCTTTCATATCTGCATGGGACAGTAGCAGATCTAGTTAAGCTTTCATATTACATATGAAAGCTTATTGTTTCTGTTAAAGTTATTATTATTAAGCTTTCATATGTATTACATATGAAAGCTTATTGTTTCTGTTAAGATTAATATTATTAAGCTTTCATATTACATATGAAAGCTTATTGTTTCTGTTAAGATTATTATTGTTATTTTTTTTTTTGTGTTTTATCCACAAATCGGATTTCTCAGAATCTAACCACAGTATCTTTATGAAACTTTTACCTACCCCCCCAAAAATGGGTGGTAGCTGTTGATTAAATATATTTTTAAAACGTTTTACGAATCCGAAATCACCGAAATTTACGAACGACAAAATGGACAATGCATAGTCGTAACTTTATTGTTTTTTGACCGATTTTACTAAATCTTTTTTCTTTGAATACCTTGAAAAAAATCATTTTCATCAGCAGTTTCACATTTTCGAATTTCGAAAATTCGTCGCTGTGATTTCGAACCGGAAGTTTAGACCAATTTGACAACTTCTTTAATAGTTGTGCGATTTTCATTCAATTTAGTATATAAGAAGATCCTACCGATGTGACTTCAAAAATATAATTAGAAATTTTCTAAATTATCTCCCCTTGGTGAAATTAAGGATCAAAGTTTTCAAAAAAATCGTCGAAATATAGGTCAGAATGACCTAATTTTTTTTTTCGATACTAGACAAGGAATTACTGATTCGTACACAAAATATGGAGTTTGTCGATCGAACCGGAAGTGCCACCATCTTGAAACGTGAAAAATCAATAAGGCTTTTTTGCCATTTTACTTACAGACTCGGGAGTTATATTTTCTGAATCCTTGTAGGAAGGCCTAAAAAATGTCGCGAACAGAATTTTGATTTAGGTCAACCGGGAGTCACCATTTTGAATTGAAAATCAAAAATAGAAGCAATTTGAAGGGCCGAGACTTTTGAGCACAATAACTCTCATTCTAATTAAGCTAGAATGTTCTAACTTGGTGTAGACGCTCAGTAGGTCAATGTTATGATGAAGTTCAAAGATGAGCATTTTCTGCTTAGGGTAAGCAGAGATAAGCATATTGATTTGTTGATTCTTTAGGGCACGATAACTTCGGTTATAATGAAGGGAGGGCGGTGAAACTTTTGTCAATAGAGAGTCTAATAGCTAGCCTGTTGTGTGAAATCATTGTATTATTTTTTCTAAATATCAGGGATAGCCGAAAAAAAAGAGATTGAAAATCCAAAAAGTCGTATTTTTACAATTTGGAGCATGTTTAGAGGTCTTTCTCGTAAAGTCAACATAATATTTTTGGGGAACTTCTTCTACAAAGAGTCTTATTGGTAGTCTTTTATATGAAACCATCGATCAACAGCCCAACATATCAGGAGTAGAAGAACAAAAGGATCGAACATTGAAAACGGCACCCTTTCATTGTTAAGCGAAACATGCAGTGTGGGTGACTACAATCTACACATTTAGTCATCGTATAGAGCTTTTCAACAGTATCGAATTCCAACTGCTTAGGGATATTTTACATGCACTCCAATGTGTACACGGGACCGTGGTTTTCGTCCCATCCGAACTAGACAGCCGTTCTGCCTCACTGACAAGGGGGAACCACGCCGGGAAATCGAGATGAACTTTCTCCGTGCAGAACTTTCAATTCAAGCCAAACTTTTATTGCATACGATTACGCTGGTCAGTTGGAGCTTATTTTCAAAAGTTTTGTAATAATCGGTTGGTAATTAAAGTACCATGCACATTAAACTGTTAAAACAGAAAATTTCGCCCGGTTCAAATGTTTCTTGCTATAAGTCAGCAATTTTCCGAATTCAGGGAGGCTGAATGGCTGAATGGTTAGCATGTGCGCGCTGTATCGTAACGTCTGTCATTGAGTCAACGGGCGTCGTTTCGATCGCCAGGTTGCACGTGACATGGAATATGATGTCCAACCCCGTTTATTGCGAACGATTAAGCTGTTCAGGGGGAGCTTATTTTTAAAAGTTTTGTAATATTCGGTTGATAACTAAAGGTACCGTGCAAATTAAACTGTTAAAATAGAAAATTTGGCCCGGTTGAAATGTTTCTCGCTGTAGGTCAGCTAGAATGTTCAAACTTGATCGAGTTCACAGCAGAAATAACAGTGAAACGATCAACGAACTCATAGCAGAAATAACAGTGCAAAACTTAACGAATTCATAGCAAAAATGAAATGGGGTTTTACGTCCTACCCTTCTGCACCTGACCTGGGCTAATGGAAGACGGCCATACGCCACACAGTGTGCTATGAGGGAATTTTTGCCCGGGCAAGGGATCTTTTACGTGCACTCCAATGTGTACACGGGACCTCGGTTTTTCGTCCCATCCGAACGACTAGGCAGCTGTCCTTATCAGGCCCTCCTTCTGCATCACTGACAAGAGGAAACCACGCCGGAAAATCGAGATGAGCTTTCTCGGCCAATGCAAGGATCGAACACCCGACCTCCAGGCTAACGAGCCAGCGCCTTGCCCACTTAGCCACCGTGATTCCCATAAATAGCAATGAAACGATCAACGAATTTATAGCAGTAATAACACTTCAACAATTAACGAATTCGTAGCAGAAATAACGATGAAACAATTAACGAATTCGTAGCAGAAATAACAATGAAACGTTCAACGAAATCATAGCCGAAATAAGAGTGGAACAATGAACGAATTAATAGTAGACGAGTTCATAGTAGAAAAAACAGCGAAACAATGAACGAATCATAGCAGAAACCAGAAGGCTATCAATACACTGTGAAATTTGAAACCTAAATGGCCCGGCTAGGAACAATATCTACATGCCCGTAAAAGACTACTTAACAGTTGGAATTCGAAAGAAAAGACCGTAACGACGCTGTCCGATCAAACTTTAGTTAATTCAGTCGGCGCAAAAAGATAGGTCGTTAAAACCATTTCTGTTCAGTTCATTCCATTTCCTTAAATCTATGAAAGTTGTGTGAATTGGGAATCGCGTATTACTCAACAGTTTCAGGGGAGATAAGCCGTCTTTGAGATTGGAAATCAATTTTTGATATCGACTGTGTATGATTGCTACTAGATCGATTGTGATTCAGGTTCTAATCAGTTTGGATTGAAGAATCGGGGTGGTATATGTGTGTGTGATGGGGTGGGGGTGGTGGCACAAGACGCTATATCCCATTCGCAACCACACACCTAACAAATGCAGGGTATAGGTTGCGATCAGTTCTTTCAAGATTTCCATATATTTAAGCCACTTTATTACACGCCTCATCTGAAAATGTCTGTGTTAGTGTAGATACATGTTGACCAAATAACATCTTTCACCATTTTGACTTTCAGTTACAGAACTAGCATAGGGGCGTTTATCATGGCGGAGGCTGTACTATTTTGAGGGCCCTCTGTCGCGAGGGGAGGTTCTTGATTGATGATTGTCACCCCAATGCAATGGCTGCATTCTCATTCAGTAGTGGATTCGACAGTAACAGTGTATAGAAAACGATTGAGTTGGACTCGGGGGCCCTTTCCCCCTAGGGCACATTTTCATTTTTCGCATCGGTTTTAGCATTTTTCTCCCGTTTTATTTTTTCAACTGCTTTGATTTTTTTCGCGGAGAGGCTGGCGCCTCCAGCGCCTCAGCTATAAAACGCTTTTGAACTAACAGTACTATTGACATAATACCGTTTTTTCCAGTAATGGTAACTCACTCGTTTCTTCAAGAATCATTCGGCATTCCAGGTATGCTACATTCTATTCGCTGTCTTCCATAGGAGCGGTAAGATGAGACCTGTTTGTGGGAAAATCCCTAAACAATATGCGAGGGTGGAATAATCGTACATTACTTTAAGGTTTGCGTGAAGTAATTGACATATCGAAATTACAGTTATATGCACCGAATAACCATGACACGGAGAGAGAGAGAGAGAGAGAGAGAGAGAGAGAGAGAGAGAGAGAGAAATGGGGTTTAACGTCCACTCGACGCAAACTAGGTCATTTTGGGACTAACATATGGTTTAATTTTATTTCAATAATCTGCTTGCGCATATTAACAGTTGGAGGAAACCGCAGGTCCCGGGATAAACCCAGGAGATTGGACAGGCGAGATTGTAGGTTAGGGTTAGGGTAAGCGCTAAGGTTAGGTCTTGGGTTAGGATTAGGATTAGCGATATCCCTATTTACATCTCGTGACCTTTGACCAAACGTAATGAAGACAGGATGTGACGTATATATGCACATTGAGGTTATCAAGCTATAGACCGGACTAGTAGTAAGCTATAAACGGATAAATAACAAGAGTTTATATGTATATTATTTTATTAAATTTATATATATCTTAACTCCCTCATTTACGTATATACATTATGCATGAACAATAGAAACTATATATTAGTATTTATAAGTATTAAAGCTATGGTAATATTATGCTATCAAATAGCCGTATTGTCTTAATATTTGTTGTAACCGCAACCTTGATAGTTATTGTAAGAAGGATAACGGTTGTAGTTGTTGTATCCGTTACCGTATCCGTTGTTATTGTAGTTGTTATATCCCTTCCCATATTCGTTGTTATTGTGGCCATTGTTGTAACCGTTGTTGTAATTGTAGGGGCCGTTGTAACTATTGTATCCTTTATTATTGTATTGGTTGTACTTGTATAGTCCGTTGTTGTATCGGTTGTATGGCCCGTTGTTGTACCCGTTGTAGTTGTATGATTGTTTGTAAGCTCCAATCTTTCCATGTCCAACAAATCCGTTTCCAATTATACCGTGTCCGATACCGTTACCAACGATACCATGACCAATTCCGTGTCTAACAATACCGTGTCCGATACCGTTACCAACGATGTCATGCCCAATGCCGTTACCAATCTTTCCATGTCCAATAAGTCCGTGTCCGATTCCGTTTCCAATGATACCATGTCTGATACCGTTACCAACGATACCATGACCAATTCCGTTTCCAACAATACCGTGTCCGATACCGTTACCAACGATGCCATGCCCAATGCCGTTACCAATCTCTCCATGTCCAATAAGTCCGTGTCCGATTCCGTTTCCAATGATACCATGTCCGATACCGTTACCAACGATACCATGACCAATTCCGTTTCTAACAATACCGTGTCCAATACCGTTACCGATACCGTTACCAACAATACCATTACCAATTCCGTTACCAATAACACCGACTTTGCCAACAGCTACTATTCCGTGTCTGAGTCGGTTTCCTTGGATACCATGTCCAATACCATGGTTGAGTCCGTTGCCAATAGCTCCTACACCAACAAGACCATGTCCAACACCGGCATGTCCTCTTCCATATCCTTTACCAATTCCGTTTGCAAAGACACCAACACCATGTCCGAAACCGTGTCCGATTTTAGCATCGATGTATTGGGAAGCAGCTACTGTCAAACAGACAGCGAAAGCGACGAAAGCCTGAAAAAGAAAAAAAAAACATGTGTTTTACAGAAATAGCCGTAGATTTGATTCCATACTAAAAAAAAATCGCGAGGGTTTATTTATAACCAAAAACTTGACAATCAAGAAATTTTACTGTGCCGCCATTATTTAGTACATGATCGAGTTTTGGCGTTACCAGGCAAAATCACAAGTAATGTTCAACTCTGGGTAATAATTTACACTTTTTATAATTTACCGTTCTGGCCCTATGAATATAAAACTGCCTTTAATACAATGTCAAGGGCGATAAGCAATAATACAACAGTGACGATGCAATACCATGTTCAACCCTCGGTAATTTCTACCAGTTTTAAATTTAAAGATGGACCTATGGGTATGCATGTCAAGTGCGATAAGCAATCATATAAAAATTTAGTATGTAATGAAACTTATTAGTGCTATACCAAATTAGATATCAGGTTTCTTGTCTAGAAAGTTCAAGTATATCCCATCTGGGTCACGATCCTTGTCACTACATACCGCTAATTAGAAGTATTGAAGATTATTTAGTCAACAAGTTAAATTTACTCTCTGTAGATTGTTACAATGTTTTACTGTATTAGCCCAGTCTGTACAGAACAGAGGGCGAAAAAGCAAGTCCCATTTAAGATTTCAGGGACCGGGTATGCTTATCTTAAAACTTCAAAGATTTGAAATCTTATACGGAGTAGGGCAAAAGTCCTACTTTATACACCGACTGGACCATTGAAGACAAACAGGTAGATTTTGCCCGGACATCTGTATCACGATATACTCTATCAAGGAATCTTTTACGTGCACGCCAATGTGCACACTGAACATTGCTTTTCGTCCCATCCTGACAATTAGACACTATTCCCTGTCAGACCGGGCAGACCTACTGTCCTGTACAGCTAACAAGGGCAGTCAAGCCTGTACAATTGACTTTCTGGTCAAACCCCGGGAGAGAGCCCAAGACCTACTGGTTAGTTAATCAGTGTCTCTTATCACTGAGCCACCATGATCCCCATACATTAAAAACGCGGAGTTCGTAGATGAGCATATTATGCTTAGGGTAAGCAGAGATAAGCAATTAGATTGGTTGATGATTTTGGACACTTTCACTTCAGTCAGAGTGATGAAACTTGGTGTATAGTTTCATTACATCAATACCTTGAATACGTTCGACAATGAGCATTGTCTGCCCTGGATAAGCAGAGCGATGAGCAATTTGATTGGTCGAGAATTTGAAACAAAATAACTCTCCTTCTAAATATAGGTCAGAATGACCTGATTTTTTTTTTGGATACTAGATAAGTAATTACTGAATGTTCAATCTTGGTGAAGGCGTTCATTAGGTCAGTGCCAAAAAGTAGTGCGAAGATGAGCATTGTCTTACTAGATAAGTAATTACTGATTTGTACACAAAATATGGAGTTTGTCGATCGAACCGGAAGTGCCGCCATATTTAAAAGTGAAAAATCAATAAGGCTTTTTTGCTATTTTACTTACAGACTCGGGAGTTATATTTTCTGAATCCTTGATGGAAGGCCTAAAAAATGTCGCGAATAGAATTTTGATTTCGGTCACGTGATGGTCACCATTTTGAATTGAAAATGAAAAATAGAAGCAATTTGAAGGGTCGGGACTTTGGAACACAATTACTCTCCTTCTAATTAAGCTAGAATGTTCAAACTTGGAGTAGACGTTCACTAGGTCAATGTTATGATTGAGTTTAAAGATGAGCATTTTCTGCTTAGGGTAAGCAGAGATAAGCATGCTAATTTGTTGATTCTTTAGGGCACGATAACTTCGGTTATAATGAAGGGAGGGCGGTGAAACTTTTGTCAATAGAGAGTCTAATAGCTAGCCTGTTGTGTGAAATCATTGTATTATTTTTTCTAAATATCAGGGATAGCCGAAAAAAAGAGATTGAAAATCCAAAAAGTCGTATTTTTACAATTTGGATCATGTTTAGAGGTCTTTCTCGTAAAGTCAACATAATATTTTTTGGGAACTTCTTCTACAAAGAGTCTTCTTGGTAGTCTTTTATATGAAACCATCGATCAACAGTCCAACATATCAGGAGTAGAAGAACAAAAATATCGAACATTGAAATCGGCACCCTTTCATTGTTAAGCGAAACATGCAGTGTAGGTGACTACAATCTACACATTTAGTCATCGTATAGAGCTTATTCAACAGTATCGAATTCCAGCTGCTTAGGGATATTTTACGTGCACTCCAATGTGTACACGAGACCTTGGTTTTTCGTCCCATCCGAATGACTAGATAGCTGTGCTTGTCAGACTCTCCGTTCTGCCTCACTGACAAGGGGAACCACGCCGGGAAATCGAGATGAACTTTCTCCGTGCAGAACTTTCAATTCAGGCGAAAACGTTTATTGCATACGATTAAGCTGGTCAGTTGGAGCTTATTTTCAAAAGTTTTGTAATAATCGGTTGGTAATTAAAGTACCGTGCACATTAAACTGTTAAAACAGAAAATTTCGCCCGGTTAAAATGTTTCTTGCTATAAGTCAGCAATTTTCTGAATACAGGGAGGCTGAATGGCTGAATGGTTAGCATGTGCGCACTGTATCGTAACGTCTGTCATTGAGTCAACGGGCGTCGTTTCGATCTCCAGGTTGCACGTGACATGAAGTATGATGTCCAACCTCGTGGGTTTTCTCCGTGTCCTTCGGTTTCCTCCCAACGGCTAAAGACCTGTAAGCGCAAGGGGAGTTTTTAAATAAAATTAAAAACATATGTTAGTCCCGAAATGACCTAGTTTGTGTCGAATGGACATTAGGCCGCATTTCTCTCTTTCTCTTTTATTTTTAAAGTTTTGTAATAATCGGTTGGTAATCAAAGGTACTGTAAAAGTGATAAAACAGAAAATTTCGCCCGGTTGTAATGTTTCTCACTTTAAAGTCAGCAATTTGCCGATTTTAAGGGGCAAACGTTTATTGCGAACGCTTAAGCTGGTCAGGGGGAGCTTATTTTGAAAAGTTTTGTAATATTAGGTTGATAACTAAAGGTACCGTGCAAATTAAACTGTTACAATAGAAAATTTGGCCCGGTTGAAATGTTTCTCGCTGTAGGTCAGCAATTTGCCGATTTTTGGGAGGTTGCGTGGCCGAATGGTTAGCACGTGCGCTCTGTATCATAACGTCTGTCATTGAGTCAACTGGCGTTGTTTCGATTTCTTGGTTGTACGTGACAAGGAGTATGGTCGCCTGTCCAACCTTGAAGGCCGTAACCGCCGCTGCCCGGGTAAAATTTCCCTCATTGCACACTTTATGGCATATGCCCGTCTTCATTAGCCCATTTTAGGAGCAGAACAGTCGGACGCTAAACCCCATTCAATTTCATTTCATTTTCTCTATGTTGCTTATTTATTATAGTGGATAAATATTTTTCTGGTTCTAGCAATTATTTAATTTCTGCATAGAAATCTTGCTTTGGCCAGTTTTTTTATTGCAGAGTGCCATTCTTGTTTACACAAACATGATCCTTTGTTTAAAACATGCTTAAGAAGTCGTCACGATTTCCTACTTATAACCAAACATATTGGAAATATTAGTCTGGCATTATTAAATCCTAATTTTATTGGTCTTATTTAAAATTAAACTTTCATTTAACTATGAACAACCCTTAACGTGTCTCTTTAAAACTATTAAGTACTCTAAAACAGTAGCTCAACCTTTTGACCTAAACTCATTAATTTACCATTTTGTTGTGAGCAACTTCTTATTCTTCCTATATGACATATTGCACGTGTCTGATTTCAAAGGGGGGTTGGGTGGCTGAATGGTTAGCACGCGCGCCTGTCATTGAGTTAACTAGCGTGTTTTCGAATGCCCGGTTGTACGTGACAAGGAGTAAGGTCGCCTGTCCAACCTGCCATTTTTTTTCCCGCCATTTTCATTTCATTTTCTCATCCGTCTCATTACAGTAATACAAGTTTCAGTTATTTGCCTTTAGTTTTCAGATTATTGTTATGCCTGGGTGCAATGTTCCATACTATATTTAGACTTGTAACTTCGCGAGTTTTTGACCAATTTTAATAATTTTTTCTTCTTATCCTTTTATTTAGGATACTTGATACAATCAATGACACGTGACGATGAATATGAAAGCTTTCATATCTGCATGGGACAGTAGCAGATCTAGTTATTTTTTTTTTGTGTGTGTTTTCTGCGAATCGGATTTCTCAGAATCTATCCATAGGATCTTTCTGAAATTTTGACCTACCCCCCCCCCCCCAATAATGGGGTGCGAACCTTGAATAAATATATTTTCGAAACGTTTTACGAATCCGAAATCACCGAATTTTACGAACGAAAAAAATGACAATGCATAGTCGTAACTTTGTTATTTTTTGACCGATTTTACTAATTCTTTTTTCTTTGAATACCTTTAAAAAAATCATTTTCATCTGCAGTTTCACATTTTCAAATTTCGAAAATTCGTCGCTGTGATTTCGAACCGGAAGTTTAGACCAATTTGACAACTTCTTTAATAGTTGTACGATTTTCATGAAATTTAGTATCTAAGTAGATCTTACCGATGTGACTTCAAAAATATAATTAGAAATTTTCTAAATTATCTCCCCTTGACGAAATTAAGGATCAAAATTTTCAAAAAAATCATCGAAATATAGGTCAGAATGACCTGACTTTTTTTTTGGATACTAGATAAGTAATTACTGATTTGTACACAAAATATGGAGTTTGTCGATCGAACCGGAAGTGCCGCCATATTTAAAAGTGAAAAATCAATAAGGCTTTTTTGCTATTTTACTTACAGACTCGGGAGTTATATTTTCTGAATCCTTGTAGGAAGGCCTAAAAAATGTCGCGAATAGAATTTTGATTTCGGTCACGTGATGGTCACCATTTTGAATTGAAAATGAAAAATAGAAGCAATTTGAAGGGTCGGGACTTTGGAACACAATTACTCTCCTTCTAATTAAGCTAGAATGTTCAAACTTGGTGTAGACGTTCACTAGGTCAATGTTATGATTGAGTTTAAAGATGAGCATTTTCTGCTTAGGGTAAGCAGAGATAAGCATGCTAATTTGTTGATTCTTTAGGGCACGATAACTTCGGTTATAATGAAGGGAGGGCGGTGAAACTTTTGTCAATAGAGAGTCTAATAGCTAGCCTGTTGTGTGAAATCATTGTATTATTTTTTCTAAATATCAGGGATAGCCGAAAAAAAGAGATTGAAAATCCAAAAAGTCGTATTTTTAAAATTTGGAGCATGTTTAGAGGTCTTTCTCGTAAAGTCAACATAATATTTTTTGGGAACTTCTTCTACAAAGAGTCTTATTGGTAGTCTTTTATATGAAACCATTGATCAACAGTCCAACATATCAGGAGTAGAAGAACAAAAGGATCGAACATTGAAAACGGCACCCTTTTATTGTTAAGCGAAACATGCACTGTGGGTGACTACAATCTACACATTTAGTCATCGTATAGAGGTTATTCAACAGTATCGAATTCCAACTGCTTAGGGATATTTTACGTGCACTCCAATGTGTACACGGGACCTTGGTTTTTCGTCCCATCCGAATGACTAGACAGCTGTGCTTGTCAGGCCCTCCGTTCTGCCTCACTGACAAGGGGAACCACGCCGGGAAATCGAGATGAACTTTCTCCGTGCAGAACTTTAATTGAAATGTTTCTTGCTATAAGTCAGCAATTTTCTGAATTCAGGGGAGGCTGAATGGCTGAATGGTTAGCATGTGCGCACTGTATCGTAACGTCTGTCATTGAGTCAACGGGCGTCGTTTCGATCTCCTGGTTACACGTGACATGGTGTATGATGTCCAACCTCGTGGGTTTTCTCCGTGTTCTTCGATTTCCTGACAACGGCTAAAGACCAGTAGGCGCAAGGGGGGGGGGGGGGTTAAATAAAATTTAAAAACATATGTTAGTCCCGAAATGACCTAGTTTGTGTCGAATGGAAGTTAGGCCGCATTTCTCTTTATCTCTTTTATTTTTAAATTTTTGTAATAATCGGTTGGTAATCAAAGGTACTGTAAAAGTGATAAAACAGAAAATTTCGCCCGGTTGTAATGTTTTCACTTTAAAGTCAGCAATTTGCCGATTTTAAGGGGCAAACGTTTATTGCGAACGCTTAAGCTGGTCAGGGGGAGCTTATTTTTAAAAGTTTTGTAATATTCGGTTGATAACTAAAGGTACCGTGCAAATTAAACTGTTACAATAGAAAATTTGGCCCGGTTGAAATGTTTCTCACTGTAGGTCAGCAATTTGCCGATTTTAGGGAGGTTGCGTGGCTGAATGGTTAGCACGTGCGCTCTGTATCATAACGTCTGTCATTGAGTCAACTGGCGTTGTTTCGATTTCTTGGTTGTACGTGACAAGGAGTATGGTCGCCTGTCCAACCTCGTAGGCCGTAACCGCCGCTGCCCGGGTAAAATTTCCCTCATTGCACACTTTATGGCATATGCCCGTCTTCATTAGCCCATTTTAGGAGCAGAACAGTCGGACGTTAAACCCCATTCAATTTCATTTCATTTTCTCTATGTTGCTTATTTATTATAGTGGATAAATATTTTTCTGGTTCTAGCAATTATTTAATTTCTGCATAGAAATCTTGCTTTGGCCAGTTTTTTTATTGCAGAGTGCCATTCTTGTTTAAACAAACATGATCCTTTGTTTAAAACATGCTTAAGAAGTCGTCACGATTTCCTACTTATAACCAAACATATTGGAAATATTAGTCTGGCATTATTAAATCCTAATTTTATTGGTCTTATTTAAAATTAAACTTTCATTTAACTATGAACAACCCTTAACGTGTCTCTTTAAAACTATTAAGTACTCTAAAACAGTAGCTCAACCTTTTGACCTAAACTCATTAATTTACCATTTTGTTGTGTGCGACTTCTTATTCTTCCTATATGACATATTGCACGTGTCTGATTTCAAAGGGGGTGGGTGGCTGAATGGTTAGCACGCGCGCCTGTCATTGAGTTAACTAGCGTGTTTTCGAATGCCCGGTTGTACGTGACAAGGAGTAAGGTCGCCTGTCCAACCTGCCATTTTTAATTTTTTTTTCCCGCCATTTCATACCATTTTCTCATCCGTCTCATTACAGTAATACAAGTTTCAGTTATTTCCCTTTATTTTTCAGATTATTGTTATGCCTGGGTGCAATGTTTCATACTATATTTAGACTTGTAACTTCGCAAGTTTTTGACCAATTTTAATAATTTTTTCTTCTTATCCTTTTATTTAGGATACTTGATACAATCAATGACACGTGACGATGAATATGAAAGCTTTCATATCTGCATGAGACAGTAGCAGATCTAGTTAGGCTTTCAGACTTTCGTCTGAAAGCCTATTGTGATTACTAAAATTATTATTAAGCTTTCATATTACATATGAAAGCTTATTGTTTCTGTTAAGATTATTATTATTTTTTTGTGTGTTTTATCCACAAATCGGATTTCTCAGAATCTAACCACAGTATCTTTATCAAACTTTTACCTACCCCCCCCCCCCCAAAAAATGGGTGGTAGCTGTTGATTAAATATATTTTCAAAACGTTTTACGAATCCGAAATCACCGAAATTTACGAACGACAAAATGGACATTGCATAGTCTTAACTTTATTGTTTTTTGACCGATTTTACTAAATCTTTTTTCTTTGAATACCTTGAAAAAAATCATTTTCATCAGCAGTTTCACATTTTCGAATTTCGAAAATTCGTCGCTGTGATTTCGAACCGGAAGTTTAGACCAATTTGACAACTTCTTTAATAGTTGTGCGATTTTCATTCAATTTAGTATATAAGTAGATCCTACCAATGTGACTTCAAAAATATAATTAGAAATTTTCTAAATTATCTCCCCTTGGTGAAATTAAGGATCAAAATTTTCAAAAAAATCGGCGAAATATAGGTCAGAATGACCTAATTTTTTTTTTTTGATACTAGACAAGGAATTACTGATTCGTACACAAAATATGGAGTTTGTCGATCGAACCGGAAGTGCCACCATCTTTAAACATGAAAAATCACTAAGGCTTTTTTGCTATCTTACTTACAGACACGGGAGTTATATTTTCTGAATCCTTGAAGGATGGCCCAAAAATCGTAGGGAGCAGAATTTTGATTTCGGTCATGTGATGGTCACAATTTTGAATTGAAAATAAAAAATAGAAGCAATTTGAAAGGCCCGGACTTCGGAACACAATAACTCTCCTTCTAATTAAGCTAGAATGTTCAAACTTGGTGTAGATGTTCACTAGGTCAATGTTATGATTGAGTTCAAAGATGAGCATTTTCTGCTTAGGGTAAGCCGAGATAAGCATGCTGATTTGTTGATTCTTTAGGGCACGATAACTTCGGTTATAATGAAGGGAGGGCGGTGAAACTTTTGTCAATAGAGAGTCTAATGGGTAGCCTGTTGTGTGAAATGATTGTATCATTTTTTTTAAATATCAGGGATAGCCGAAATAAAGAGATTGAAAATCCAAAAAGTCGTATTTTTACAATTTGGTCTTTCTCGTAAAGTCAACATACTATTTTTGGGAACTTCTTCTACAAAGAGTCTTATTGGTAGTCTTTTATATGAAACCATCGATCAACATTCCAACATATCAGGAGTAGAAGAACAAAAGGATCGAACACTGAAAACGGCACCCTTTCATTGTTGAGCGAAACATGAAGTGTGGGTGACTACAATCTACGCATTTAGTCATCGTATAGAGCTTATTCAACAGTATCGAATTCCAACCGCTTAGGGATATTTTACGTGCACTCCAATGTGTACACGGGACCTTGGTTTTTCGTCCCATCCGAAGGACTAGTTATTATTATTATTATTTTTTTTTTGTGTGTATTTTCTGCAAATCGGATTTCTCAGAATCTAACCATAGGATCTTTCTGAAACTTTGACCTACCCTACCAAAAATGGGGTGCGAACCTTGATTAAATATATTTTCAAAACGTTTTTCGAATCCGAAATCACCGAATTTTACGAACGAATGCTTTTGACCTACAATGCTGTAACTTTGTGACTATTTGACCTATTTAATTAATTCTTTTTTCTATGAGTACTTTGAGACATTTACTTCAAATCTGCAATTTCGGATTTTCGAATTTCGAAAATTCGTCGCTCTGATTTCGAACCGGAAGTTTAGACCAACTCGACAACTTCTTTAGTAGTTGTACGATTTTCATGAAATTTAATATGTAAGTAAACCTTAATGATGCGACTTGAAAAAATACTTTAGAAATTTTCTAAATTATCTCGCCTTGGAGAAATTGAGGATCGAAATTTTCAAAAAAATCGACGAAATATAGGTCAAATCATCTTGAATTTGTTTTTTAGGTACTAGCCACGAAACCACTGATTCGTACACAAAAAATGGAGTTTGTAGCTCAATCCGGAAGTGCCACCATCTTGAAATGTAAAAACCTCAAACGCCATTTTGGCATTTTACATACAGACACGGGGGTTATATTTTCTGAATCCTTGAAGGGATGGCTATAAAATGTTGGCAGTAGAATTTTGATTTAAGTCAATGGATAGTCACCATATTGAATTGAATATCAGAAATAGTGAAAAATGGACATTAACGGGCATGTAAATTATCAGAACAGACCGTAGTTTGTTGAATTCGTTTCTTATCTTTGAAATTAATACATTTGGGGATAGCCTGGCTCATTGTCGAATTTTTGGTATTTGCAAATTTCAAAATTTCAAATTTCGCCTTTGATGTTTTCCGTGCCGACAAATTTGTTTTCGCGTGAATAACTCCGATTAACAGCTTGAAAATAATCAAATGGATCGCAGTTTCGCGATTTCGTCTCAAATCTGGGAAATGAATACATTTCTGGTTAGCCTCCTTTGAAAAATGGGTGGTGGCCTTGGAATCAATATATTTTCAAAACGTTTTGCGAATCCAAAATCACCGAAAACAACTGATGAAAAAATTGACCTTGACAGCTGTGTTACTTCGTGATTTTGTGATCTATTTTACTTTTCTGGTTAGCCTCCTTTCAAAAATGGGTGGTGGCCTTGGAATCAATATATTTTCAAAACGTTTTGCGAATCCAAAATCACCGTAAATAACTGATGAAAAAATTGAGCTTTGATGGAAACTATATAGAAAAATAAATGGAAACATCAACAATATATAGGTCTTGCACACATAGGCTTAGAACTTTGCAGCCAGTCCTCATATTAATTGAAATTGAATAGGTTTGATTTGATATAATTATTTGTTTTCTATTTTAAAACTATCTAAAAAAAATATTTGTAATCATTTATGTTATTGATTTAGATTAATACTGTTTATATTGTGTACATTTTAACACCTTCATCGATCAATAATGGTTTGCATAGTCATCGTATAGAGATTATTCAACAGTATCGAATTCCAACTGCTTAGGGATATTTTACGTGCACTCCAATGTGTACACCGGACCTTGGTTTTTCGTCCCATCTATATGTTAGTTTGTGTCGAATGGACGTTAAGCCGCATTTATCTCTTTCTCTTTTATTTTTAAAGTTTTGTAATAATCGGTTGTACTGTACTGTACTGTAAAAGTTATAAAACAGAAAATTTCGCCCGGTAGTAATGTTTCTCACTTTAAAGTCACCAATTTGCTCATTTTAGGGGGCAAACGTTTATTGCGAACGATTAAGCTGGTCAAGGGGAGCTTATTTTTAAAAGTTTTGTAATATTCCGTTGATAATTAAAGGTACCGTGCAAATTAAACTGTTAAAATAGAAAATTTCGCCCGGTTAAAATGTTTCTCCTTGTAGGTCAGCAATTTGCCAAATTTAGGGAGGTTGCGTGGCTAAATGGTTAGCACCTGCGCACTGTATCGTAACGTCTGTCATTGAGTCAACTGGCGTTGTTTCGATTGAAATGCCCGGTTGAAATGTTTCTTGCTATAAGTCAGCAATTTATCGATTTTAGGGAGCCTGAATGGCTGTATGGTTAGCATGTGCGCGCTGTATCGTAACGTCTGTCATTGAGTCAACCGGCATCGTTTCGATTTCCAGGTTGCACGTGACATGGAGTATGGTGTCCAACCTCGTGGGTTTTCTCCGTGTCCTTCGGTTTCCTCCCATGGCTGATTTCAGATTATTGTTATGACTGGGTGCAATGTTTCATACTATATTTAGATTTGTAACTTCGCGAGTTTTTGACCAATTTTGATAATTTTTTCTTCTTATCCTTTTATTTAGGATACTTGATACAATCAATGACACGTGACGATGAATATGAAAGCTTTCATATCTGCATGGGACAGTAGCAGATCTAGTTATTTATTATTATTATTTTTTTTTTCGCCGGAGCCTATTTCTCAGTGCCTGTAACAGATACCGATCTGGGACCTAATTCTTTATTGGGAAACTATGTGTTGGCTACTTGATAAACTATTTTTGAAACTTCTGCGCAGACCGGAAGTGGTCGAATTTTGTGCTGTGTCCAAAAATTAAAAAAACGGCCGTAGATTCGTCAAATCTATACCTATTTTCATACATATGACATTTTCGGAAACCCTGAGTCTTTTCTCGGGCGATAGCAGTTGAAAATTTCGATATTTCGAAACTTCATCGCTGACTTCTTGCGATCGAAAAATGAAAAATGTGGTTTGAGAGACAATTTTTGTTATTTTTCAAAATTTTCAAATTTGACCTACATTTTTGGATACCTGAAAACCATCCGATTCCAGAAATATAAGTTTCATTCCGAGTTATCGCCCTTTATTTTTCGATTTTTTTCGAATTTTCTACCCATTTTGTGAGCTCGGGTTTCGTTTTATGGCAGAAGTGACGTTTCTGAAACTTCAGAGCCATGAAGCCAAATGACCATTGCAAGGAATAAAGCAATTTCAACAATAATCTGTACACCGGAAGTGGTCGAAATAATGTCCGATATTTTGAAAAAAATGCAAAAAATGGGTATTTTGGGGAAAAACGCGATTTCTCCGTCCGATATCAATGGATGAGACGAATTAGGATACCATTGGATTGCACTAGGATTGTGCTATCGTATGATACCCAATTCGTACGGATACGATGAGCAGGCAGCAAAATATGGCAATCTGAAAATCAAGTATTTTCTGATTTGGAGCGTTTTTGGATGCCTGTATCTCGAAAACTTAACCACAGTTTTTTTTTAAATTTTGTCTATCGAGAGTCCTTTCGGAGGTATTTTGCATGAAGCCATCCAATAAGACTTTGAAATATCTGGAATAGGTGAAATAACAGACTGAAAATCGAAAAAAGTCGAAAAATCGTGAAATTTTGGAAAATGCTTTGCTATTTTTTTATTTTAAGAGATTTTCAAAAAAAGATTGTATATTCAGATAGCTGACCTAATTCCGATTCTAACGATGTATAATATTTATGTAGTTATTGAAATTTAATTTTCGATATTTTAATTTTTTTGCATTTTTGGCACTTTTGAACATATGATTTCTCAGGGGCATTTTATCTGATCAGATAATGTAATATATCATTACAGAGCCCTGTGGCTATTTTAGCACCCAAACCGGCTATTAAAACTATTCCGACAATAATAACCATACCGGAAGTATTCAAAAAATGAAAAAAAAAGTTAAAAACATTGTCGCACTTGCAAAAAAACTTGATTTCCCCCTTAGGTAATAGCGGACCAAAAAAACAAACTGTCGTTGTATAGCCCTATTAATGGATCATCATATGGTATCTAAATAATACGATTTCGATACTAAGGAAATAAATTATTGTATGCCAAAAATCTAGTATTTTCCGATTTTTTAACATTCTGAGACGCCCTTTTCTCGAAAACGACGCCGCAGATTTTTCTTAAACTTTTCTTACTCAAAGTCCTATCGGTTGTGTATATAGTGAATCTAAAATGAAAAGCGTTGAAATAATATAAGTTGTCCAAAAATGGCCTCAAACTTTGAAAAAAATTGAAAAATCGTTAAATTTTTGGAAACGCTCTTTAATTTATCTTTTTTTCCAAAACTACTCAATGGATGTTTCTGACACTTCTGGTACGTACAGTTAAGTATCCAAAGAACTTTGCAAAGCTATCATAACAACGATCGTAAAACCGGAAGTAGTCTAAAAAATGTCCGATATTTTCAAAAAAAAATTATTCTCTTACGAAAACCTTTTTTATTTATGAATATTTTTTAATGATATTTTACACAGGAATTATTGATATAAAATTAAACCATGCTAGTCCCGAAATGACATAGTTTGTGTCTAGTCGAGGTTAAATCCCATTTCTCTCATCTCGGTAGTGCCGGTTAATTTGAGATATATTTTGTCTCCCTTTAAGTTTTTTACCTTTTTAATTTCAGTTTATGGGTTCCAAGTTTATTATTTATTGCCTGGTGTGTATAAAACAATTCTCAATTGCGAATTCTCAACTTATTTGTTACCGATAATGATTTCTTTTGGCACCGGAAGTGAAGTAATTTTGCCAGATTTTAAAATTTTGACCGGTCTATTCGCAAGCAAATATTACTTACAAATCTGACAGAGGGTGTCACTGAATCATAACAACTACAGTATCGTTTGGTAGCTTGATGGATCGGCTATTGTATGACGCACTTCCTGTCTGATTCCTGAAAGCCGATTCAGAACTGCAGGTCTTCAGGTCTAGTTATTATTATTATTTACCGCGGGAGCATAGATCACCATGATCGAAAACAGATATCGATCCGGAATTAGATTTTCTGTCGGGAAACCATGTGGTGGCTACTTGATAAAATATTTTTGAAATTTCTGCGCATACCGGAAGTGACCGAACTTTGTATTTTGTCTAAAAATTGAAAATAGGCCATAGTTTCGTCAATTGTTTATCCATTTTCAAACAAATTACCTTTTTGGAATCCCTGAATCTTTTCTTAGACAATGGCTATCTCACATTTTTCGATTTCGAACATTCGTCTATGACTTTTAGCGTTCGAAAATTGAAAACATGTTGCTTACGAGACAATTTTTGTTATTTTTCAAAATTTTCAAATTTGACCTATATTTTTGGATACCTGACGTACATGCAATTCCAGTAATATAAGTTTCATTCAGAGTTATCGCCCTTTATTTTTCGATTTTTTTCGAATTTTCTTCCCATTTTGTGAGCTCGGGTTTCGTTTTATGGCAGAATTGACGTTTCTGAAACTTCTGGAACATGAAGTTATAGTCCAATACCAACAAATAAAGCAATTTGTACAAGAATCCTTAAACCGGAAGTGGTCGAAATAATGTGCAATATTTTGAAAAAAATGCAAAAAATGGATATTTTTGGGAAAAACGCGATTTCTCCGCCCGATATAAATGGATTAAAGAAATTAGGGTACCGTTGGACTGCACTGGGATTGCACTATCGTATGATACCAAATTCATACGGATACTATGAACAGGCAGCAAAATATGGCACGCTGAAAATCAAGTATTTTCTGATTTTTAGCATTTTTGGACGCCTGTATCTCGAAAACTACTCCAGCGATTTTTATGAAACTTTCTCTATCGAGAGACCTTGTGGTAGTCTGAAGTACGAAACATTCCATTACGACTTTGAAATATCTGGAATAGGTGAAATAACGGACTGAAAATTGAAAAAAGTCGAAAAATCGTGAAATTTTGGAAAATGCTCTACTATTTTTTTATTTTAAGAGATTTTCGAAAAAAGGTTGTATTTTCAGATAGCTGACCTAATTACGATTCTAACGATGTATAATATGTATGTAGTTATTGAAAGGTTATTTTCGATATTTTAAATTTTTTGCATTTTTCTCACTTTTGGACATAGGATTTCTCAGTGGAATTATCTGATCAGTAAATGTAATATATCATTACAGAGCCCTATGACTATTTTAGTACCCAAACCGGC